>CM072513.1:22820240-22985240 GCA_036898135.1 Oncomelania hupensis
GCCGTAGCTCAGAGGTCGCCAGTTGATGGGGACGTGTCCAGGACAGATAGTAGTGGCTTCGAAGTTTCGTGGCTTGCGACTGACCACGGGTCTAGCTATGTGTTAGGCTTAAAGGTGATCCCCGAGGGGTGGGGCTTAGGCGAGTTAGCCAGCGAGCGTGCTAGGGGCGACTGGATGTGTGGAGGGTATGAGAGTGCTGTCTGCCTCAGAGCTCGTTGTCCGCCTCGTCACAGAGGCCCCCCCAAGGAAAAAGGCGAGGTCCTAGGCCTCGACTGAGATGCGGCCAATCAGCTCTGAGGTCAGCTGCGGGATACGAAGATGGTTGAGATGATCCGGGTGATGCGGGGCGATGCGGGGTTCCTGGTAGTAGATGGCGGATGCCCAAGGCTGGGGTCCGCGGAGCTGCCGGGTCTCGGGTACGGTTAGTGGGCGGCGGCGGGTATGAAGGCTGGGGCGTCGGCCCTCAGTGGGGACTCGATGGAGTCTGTTGCGGGATGGCGGCTGACGATGCTCTGCGCGGGGGCGATGCTTTCCGCAGGGCTTGCGTGGCGGCGCTATGTCGGAGACGTAGTGAGAACGGGGTGGAGCGATGACTCCGGCTGTTGGCGGAGCCTCTACTTCTGTCCTTACTACCTGCTGCTGGGATAGCGGGACGGGGTACGGTTTCTGTCGGACGGGTGTGGGGTCCGTCAGGGTTAGTTGGACTTCTTCTAGGTCCGTCCTCCCAGGTATGTCGGTGAGGACTTCCCTGTACTCGGCTACGATGGCGCGTAGTTGGCGTTGCTGGCCGGCGGGGAGTGAGGGGTCAAGAGATACGTCTCGGAAGGATTCCTTCCCTTGCAGCGGAAATTCGGCGACGCCAGTCTCTGTGCCATCCACTTCGACGGCCAGCGCGACCGTGAGTAGCGAATGGGTGTCTGGGGCGGGTGCGGGTTGCTCCAGATACCTCTTGAGCAAGTTGATGTGGTGGGTCCTGGGCTTTCCGCCTACCTCGATGCGATAAGTGGTACGTGAGAGCTTCTCCAGCACCGGGTAGGGTCCTTGCCAAGCTATGTCTAGCTTGTTCGTGCCGCTGGGGAGAAGTAGTAGGACCTGGTCTCCTACCTGCAGCTCTCGGTCCCGGGCGCGGCGATTATGGTAGCGGGCTTGTCTTTCTCTCGCCTTCTTCAGGTTGGCGGAGGCGGCTTTCCATGTGGCCTTGAGAGTTTCCTGGAGCTTGGTGACGTATTTCGTGGCGTCGACCGGTGCCTCGTCCAGTTTGGCGTCGGTCCAGCTACGTCGTAGGGCGGCTAGAGGTCCAGAAAGGGGTCTCCCAAAAAGCAACGTGGAAGGCGTGTATCCGGTGGAGGTGTGCGGGGTCTCTCGATACGCGAAGAGCGCTGACGCGACGTAGGTGTCCCACGCTTCCGGTTGTTCGTCGGCGATCTTGCGGATGATCGAGATGAGAGTCCCGTTCAGGCGCTCGACCTGTCCGTTGCTGGCGGGGAGGTAGGGTGGAGTACGGATATGACGAATGCGAAGTAGTTGGAAAACTTCCTGCATGAGTTTTCCGGTGAACTGGGACCCGTTGTCGGTCAAGATGTTGTCCGGGAACCCGACTCGTGTGAATATCGTGACGAGCGCGTCGGCGACTCGGGCGGCGTCAATCTTCGGCAGTGGAACGGCCTCACACCACATAGAGCAAGCGTCGACAAGGGTAAGCAGATACTGGTTCCGCTTCTTGGTCCGCGGAAGGGGTCCTACTATGTCGACAGCCACTCGTTGGAAGGGCGTTCCGACGACGACGGTGGGGCTGATGGTAACCGGCACGGTGTGGTGGCGGGGCGAGTATCGTTGGCACTGGCGACAGGACTTGACGTAGCGCTTCACGTCTTCTGTCATCCCGGGCCAGTGGTACTGTGCGCTGATCCGTAGGGTGGTTGCTCCTATGCCCATATGTCCACTTAGGGGCATGCTGTGGCCAAGTTCCAAGACTTGGGGGCGAAGGGTCGCAGGTACGACGAGTTGCGAATGGTCGTCCTTCTGACGGAAGAGGAGTCCGTCCTCGACGAAAAAGTCCCCGGACTTGGGTGGAGTGCGTGCGGCGGGAAGCTTTCCGTAGCACTTGCGGAGGGTGACGTCGTCTTCTTGGGCCTTCCGGATCTGTTCCGGCATCTGGTTGGGTATCGGGGGTGGTGTCGCGGCTGTTTTCGCCTGGGCGCGCGTCTGGACGGCGGCCATCGACTCCACAGGCTGGGGCGGCATACCCAAGAATACGTAGCGACATCCTAAGATCAAGTCATATAGGGGCTGGTCCATCACGGCAGCTTGAATGGTTCCCGTGACGTATCGGCTGGTGACTTTGATCCGGGCTATAGGGAGCGTGGTGCTGGGTTGTGACGCGTCGGCCAACTTCAGGGTAATCGTTTCGCCGGTCAGGTCTTGTTCCCTGATGAGCGAGCGGCGGACGACGGCGTCGAAGGTGAGTCCGGTGTCGTATAGACAGTGGGCACGGTGATCGTTGACAGTCACCTGCTCGGTGACGGCCGGTCGGTCGGTGGGAGTGGCGACGGGGGTTACCGGGTTCCCGTCGGGAGTGACTTGGCGTAGGGCCAATACCGTTCCCTGTTTGCGACGCTGGTCGCTGATGCGGCGAAAACACTTCTCGCGGGTGTGTCCTCGGCGCTGGCAGTAGCCGCAGTAGAGCTCGGAGCTCCGCTTCCCAGGCTCTGCTCCGGGGTTTGGGCGTCCTTTAGGCGGGGGTGGACGGTGATTCACCGGTGGGACGGGCCGGCGAGGCTGGTGGCGGGTATCTGGTGACGAGGGTGCGGGGGGATCCCGGCGAGGCTGTCTGTCGTCGGGGTGGGCGGTGAGATAGCGGTCCGCGACGATGATAAGGTCCTCTAGTCGGGCGGCTCCCTGTTCGGCGGCGAAAGTCCGAAGTTCCGCTGGCATTGTCCCTCTGAGTTGTTCGGCTAGCATCAATTCGAGCAGTCCGTCGTACGTCTTTGGTTCGTCCGTTTGCTCTATCCATTTGTCCCGTAGAGTGGCTAGCCGGTCGGCGAATTGCGTAAACTTCTCCCCCTTCTCTCTCCGGGAGTTCCGGAAGTTCTTGCGGTAGTGCTCACCTGAGAGCTCAAATCCATGCAGTAGAGCTTTCTTGAGGGCGGGGTAGTCGCCCTCCTCGGCGGTCGGCGTCTTGGCTAGGATTTCGTAGGCCTTCCCCTTAAGGCCATGACTAAGCTTGCGATACCAGTACTGGGGGTCGAGGCTGTTTTCTCCCGCGACTCGTTCGAATCGGGCGAGATAAACTTCAATCGATTCGTCTCGTTCGACGAATGGGTCCAGGGGGAAGTTCATCCCCGGAATCGGCGGGGGGATTGCGTATATTCCCGCGCTGGCGGTGAAGCTGGGGGCGATGAGTGAGAAGTCTTCGCTCGCGGGCGATGCGATGCCTAGCTCGCGGCGATCGCGCTCGAGTTGGAGTAGTTCTCGGCGCCGTTCTAGTTCCCTGTCCTTCCTCTTCTCCTCAAGTGCCGCGATCCTCTCGTCCTCCTCCTTCTTCCGTGCGGCGGCCCTCTCCTCCTCTGCAATCCTATCTTTCGCCTCCTCCCTTCTCCGCTCGGCGGCTCTCTTCTCCTCGGCAACCCTTCGAGCGGCGGCTTTCTCCTCCTATGCTATCTTTCGCGCGGCGGCTCTTTCTTCCTCTGCGACTCTCTCTTTCTCCTCCTCTCGCTTACGGGCGGCGGCCCGTTCCTCCGCGGCGATGCGCTCTTTCTCCTCCTCTTTCTTACGTGCCGCTGCTCTTTCCTCGGCGGCGATACGCTCTTTCTCCTCCTCTTTCTTAGCCTCTCGCTCTTTAGCCCTCTCCTCCCTCTTCAACTTTTCCTCGGCCACGTCCGCATCTACGTTGGCCAGGACGTAGTCCTTGAGTTCGGTACCGGCGAGCCCTAAGCTCTCGCCAATACTCTTGTACCTAAGCGCAAGCTCTCCCCGGTCGGCCATGGTAAGGGAGGTGACTTACCCTGAAAAGTCCTAACCGTGATGAGGGGCGCACACAAGGGGGTACACTGACGGAAAACAAGGGGGTGGGCTGAAATGAGTTACGATGAAACTGCACAGGGGCGAATACACCACAACACAACCACAAAGACAAAATGCAATCAATTAAAATACAAAAATGAATGCAAAAAAAACCCTTTGCGAGACACCACCATTCGGGAAAGCCAGTAAGGGACCTATGGGGCTATGCTATACACTACTAGGCTTAGGGGGCTGGGTCCTATCTATACTGGACTGGGGTGGAAATTAAGCTAAGTCCTTAGTCTCGTCTAGTTGGGATGGGAACCTAAGTCTTTAGTCTCGTCAGGTTGGGATGGGAACCTAAGTCTTTAGTCTCGTCGGGGTCGCCAAAGTTAATGTCACAAAGAAAGGGGTTGGGGGGATTGAGGGTAAGCTACTAATCTCTAGCACTGCATTGCCTCCCTTGTTTAGGCCAATATTGTGATGACATTCAAGAGACTAGAGCTGGAGAGACTAAATAAAAGGAAGACAGTCAAGGTGCAGACGAGAAAGATTGAAGGCTACACTAGTTGAGAAATTCACACAAGGGCCAGTCCAGAGAGGTATAATTTCTAACTAGGAGGTTTTATTAAATCCAATTGGGTCGTCTGAGTTGAGTAAGTCTAAGAGTGAGTCATTGGATATTGTCCGTATTGGTAGGGAGTAGCTCGGAGATATTCTGGGTTGGCGATTTCAGGGGTACTAGTGCTACTGAGGACTGTTATCATCACAGGGCAGGAGTGTATCTGAGTGTCCAGAGTACTTCCAGATAATCGGCGAGTGGTGATGCTCGTAGGGCTATAACTTAGCTCTGATTTCGAGGGCGGTGGTTGGTCCAGGATAGTCTGGGTGGACCGTTGACCAGGGTAGCGTGGCGTCAGTAGCGATGCGGGTCAGTCGGTCACTCTTCTTGCGCAATGACCTGTGGTGCAATCCTAGCTTGAAGATACAGGCGTGGATTTCAGCTTACGTTGCTAGCTGTCTGGGAGATGATGAAATTCAGTGAAAACGCTTCTCGTTGACTCCCTGGGTTGTCAGGGGCCTGCAGCGGGTCAGCGACTTAAGGCTGGTACAGGGGCAAGGAATACGCCCTGACAGCAGCCCGTCTTGACTTAGACGGGTCGAAGCACCAGAGTACTGCCGTAGCTCAGAGGTCGCCAGTTGATGGGGACGTGTCCAGGACAGATAATAGTGGCTTCGAAGTTTCGTGGCTTGCGACTGACCACGGGTCTAGCTATGTGTTAGGCTTAAAGGTGATCCCCGAGGGGCGGGGCTTAGGCGAGTTAGCCAGCGAGCGTGCTAGGGGCGACTGGATGTGTGGAGGGTATGAGAGTGCTGTCTGCCTCAGAGCTCGTTGTCCGCCTCGTCACAACGCTCCGGTGTCGTGTGACTATAATCTACAATTTAATCAATGCAATGCAGTCCTGCGTTGTTTTATTGCCTAGAACATACAATAAAAAACAATATAACACAACACAATACAATTCACTACAATGCAATCCTATCCTATCCTATCCCGTAACTTGGAGGTCGTAGGGGCACCACAGATGATCGTTTAACCAGCGTACTCCATCTTTCCCTGTCCTCAGCAACCCTGATGGTTTTGCTCAGTGTCAAACCAATCTATTCTCGAATGTTGTCTTCCCACCTCTTTTTCGGTCTCCCTCTTCTTCTATCTCCTTGCACTGTGCCTTGACAATGCAATACAATGCCTAAAACATAAACTACATTATAATATATGTTACGTTTGCGACGCGCACGATAGTACCTGTGAGACGCGCATGGATCCGATCGTTTTGTTTTGCAAAGCATTCAATAACAGAGTGTATTTACCTTTGATTTAATTTTGCGTTGTTGTTAGAAGAAGCTTGGTATAATGTTGATAATTTTCGTTGGTCGATATTATTGGAGAATTTTCTAGGGTTGCTTGTTTACTATCGATCGTAGCGTCTAGATAGATCTGCTGGTGACTGAGAGCTTCGCCGATCCTAAAGAAAGTTGTATGACGTAAGACAGTGATGACGAATTTCATTGTGATTGGTTATAATTGCGTCACGCTGGAATTTTCCAACTAGAGTATAGAAAAACTATATAATTAATGCACTGTGTCTGAAAAGGAGATAAAGTGAAAAGAGTTGAAAATAGAGAAAGTGAACAAAGTTGAGAACGTGGAAAAAGCGATTGAGCGATTGTATGCAGTTGTTGATTTACGCTGAATAAAGTTGGAAAACTTCATACGACGACTCCTGCCTTGTTGCTGAGTGAACAGGTTGCGTGGATAAATGAATCTGAGTTACACTTATCAGGATTCAAGCATCGGAGCTGAATCAACTACTGATAAAAAACCAACAACGAGTGTACAATGCAATATTACGACACAACACAATACAAAACAACACAATACATCTTTGCTGTCCAATTTTCACATTGCATATAACAAGTGGAAAAATTCCTAGGAAGTGGGCGCAAAACTTTACATAAAATGAATAAATAAACAAATCAATAAAATGTGTCATGCATGACTGGGTGTGATGATATTCTGGGGAAGATACGTTTATCTTACTAGGGGGTAAGACTTATTGATAGATGGGCGATGCGCTACCACTATCGATCGTTCTTTTACCAGAAGTCCTAAAGTGGTGTGAGAGACAGGTCACGGTACTTTGGTCACATAAAATTTATATTTGTTCTCGGGAATTTTAGTATCATTTGGCTCAACTTGAGAACCGGTGATGACTAATCAAAAGACTAGATTATTATGTCTCAAGAGAAGAAAACTAATAACTACACAACAATACAAATAGAATGACACCAGTCGTATGTATGTAATTTCACTTTTTATATATTCAACACAAACTTTAACATTTCTGCATTAATCGGTAAATTAATAAGTAATATAGTTCCAAGTGCTGGGAAAATGTTTTAACAGGTTTCTTTCGTCATTTGCTACCTGCGGTTACGATTTTCACTGTTCGTAAGTTTCAAAGGTTCTAGTTTCTCGAGGGTATGACTCAGTTGTTGTGGGGGACTTAGCTAAGGTAAGTCGGGTCGCTCTTGAAGCTGTGGGGTTTGGACGTGGTCAGGTAGAATCGTGGTAGTTCTCCTTGGTTCCACGGGAGCGACGGTCAGGCGTTCGTCTCCACAAACGTGATGATCCCAGGCCCGACCTGTAAAAGTCGGAGCTCCGGCTACAGTATTCTCGTTAGCTATAAGGGTGCGGTCTCCTCTGCAAAGTGTCTATAGCATCAGACACCTGCAGGGTTCCCATATGCACAATTCAATTCGAATCTTAAGGCTAAGGTACATCAAACCACATGCATACTGTCTCAGAAACAATAATCTGTTTCTGTAACTATATATCAAGAACATATTATTTATACATGGCAATCAATATACAATAAACATACACATATCAAAACTATTAGTGTTATCTTACTTGTAGACTCTGGGACTCGTGAAATCGTCTTTTACGTCTCTAGCACTCTCTTGATGAGATGGAGATAGACGAACACTGCAGTTTGTTCCTTTGGTCGACCCTCACAGCTTAACAGTTCTTTTG
This sequence comes from Oncomelania hupensis, assembly GCA_036898135.1. Classification (NCBI taxonomy): domain Eukaryota; kingdom Metazoa; phylum Mollusca; class Gastropoda; order Littorinimorpha; family Pomatiopsidae; genus Oncomelania; species Oncomelania hupensis. The sequence goes on from CM072513.1 coordinate 22,827,841, forward strand.
CGACTGATCAGTTGAGATTTGGTCCCCAAAGGTATGCAAAAGTTCCCAATAGTCTTCTGACCAATCGTTTTTAGCTTTCGTTTTCTTTACTCTCGCATCTACAGAATTATGGTTCTAATTTGAATAGTTCCTCCCCCTCTCTCTTGTCACTGGACACGCATAATTATCTTTCAAGTGGAGTATCAGGGATAGAGTGAAGAACAGATTCAATAACGATAAGCGGTGCCTGCCCAATACGGGTGACATCATCTTGGTAACTTTTGGCTGGAGTGAGCTACTTAGTGTCTCATGGTGGAGTTAAGTTATTTAATCGAAGACAACGCTATGGTTAGTTTTTGACTAAAGTATGCTATTTAGAATTCTTGGTCGCCAAGCCTGTTGATGGTATCGGTAGCTCTTGGCGGTGTGACTGTTTCAAGGAAGTTAATTTGCCATGTGTGGGCTGCTTGTTGGCTAACTGTTGTATTAACGTCCAGTTACGTTTCGATGGTATCTCTGTTTCGCTAAGCTAATTTCCTACATGTTTGTCGTCAATATTTATGCTGTTACATAGGCCCCCCAAAAACTATTCTTACACGTGGGTAAGAATTGGTACTGAAATGGTGGCGCAAATATGTACATGCATTATTTACATAGAGTACTGGGGAAGAGGTCACTGGGGTACAAAGCTGGGTGCATCCACCCGCAACTGTGAGGGGTTGGAAGCAAGGTTAGGTTTGTCTACAGTGGGCACGGGGTATCTGCTGAGGTAGTCAGCTCCATGATTACTCTTCCCGGGTATGTATTCTACATGAAATGAGTAGGGCTGTAGCAAGAGTGACCAACGCATGAGTCTGGCGTTGAGTTTCTGCGATGACGCAAGGAAGGTTAAGGGTTGGTGGTCGCACTGCACCTTGAAATGAGCGCCATACAAATACATCTGGAATTTCTGGATGGCCCAGACCAATGCCAAACATTCTTTTTCTACTGTTGCGTAATTGTGTTCAGCTTTGTTTAATTTCCGGCTGGCATACGCGACTGGCAGGAGAAGTGTGGGGTCATTGGGGTCAGATTGTAGTAGGGTTGCTCCTAAACCTTGATTGCTCGCATCTGTGCGTAGCACGAATGGTTGGGTTGCATCGGGCAACTTCAGGATGGGTTGTGAGGTGAGTCTAGCTTTCAGGGTTTGGAACGCATCTTCGCACTCGGCATTCCATTCTACTTTCTCGGGCGCTTTCTTCTTGGTTAGATCAGACAATGGCGCGGCGATGGAATTGAAGTTTGCAACGAATTTCTGGTAGTAGCCACATAGGCCTAGAAACGATTGCACATCCTTCTTGTGTATCGGGCGCGGTGCCTTGTTCATTTTCGCGATGTTCTTGTCTTCCGGAAGAAGACTGCCGTGTCTGAGTGTGTGACCGAGAAATTCTATCTCTTCGTATCCTAGCAGGCACTTTGTCGGTCGGGCTGTTAGTCCGGTTTCCCTAAGTCGCTGAAGAACGGTAGAGAGAAGTCTTAAGTGGTCATCCCAGGTGTGGGTCGCGATTAAGATATCATCCATAAAGTGATGGAGTTCTTCTTCTTGAATGGGCGCGAGAAGCTGTTTCATCATGCGTGAGAAAATGCTTGGTGCGTTGTTCAGTCCAAACGGTAAGACATTGAACTCATAGTGGCCATCAGCTGTACTGAAGGCTAGATACGGTCTTAGGTGCTCTGGCACCGGTATCTGATAGTACCCTTTGCTTAGGTCTATTCGCGAGAAGTATTTTGCGTTATGCAATTTCGCGAACAGTTGTGCTGTGTCTGGTAGCGGTTCGGCTTGGAATTCCGTCACGGCATTCAGTCTGCGGTAGTCAATGCATAAGCGATGTTCTCCGCTTGGTTTGCGTAATAGGACTATTCCAGCGCTGTATGGGGAGGTTGAGGGGGAAATTATTCCAGCCTCTAATAGGGTGGCTATCTCCTGCTTGACAGCGGTTTGTTTGGCAAGAGGGATAGGGTACGGTTTTACTCGGACAGGGGTAGTGTCAGTCAAGGTCATTGTCACTTCAACTAACGGTGTCTGTCCAGGTATGTCCGTCAACACTGCTTGGTGTTGTGCAACTATCTCCATTATCTGTCTTTGTCTGTCTGTCGATAGTTTTGGGTTGATAGCTACGTCTCTGTACGTCTCGCTACTTTTCAGCGGATACTCGATAGCTAAATCCTCTGTTGCTTCGACTTCTTCGGCTATTGACAAAGCCATCAAATGATCTGTGGATGTTGCGTCATCGCGGTCTAGGTACCGTTTGAGCAAGTTGATGTGGTACATTCTCTCTTTTCCCTTGACCTTGATCCGGTAGTTTGTTCGCGACACTTTTTGCGTGACTACGTACGGGCCTTGCCATGCAATTTCTAGTTTGTTGGACCCGCTGGGGAGTAGGAGTAGGACTTTGTCTCCTTCAGCTAATTCTCGCTCTTTGGTGTTTTTGTTGTAGTGCCGAGCTTGGCGCGCGCGAGCTTGTTTGATGGCAGACGTTGCTAGTTGCCAGGTAGTGTGTAGGCGGCCACGTAACTCCGTTACGTACTGGGTAGCTGTTTTAACCTCTTCGTCTACCTGAGAATCTGTCCATCCTCGCTTCAGTGCTTCCAGTGGACCGGCTATCGGACGACCAAATAACAAGGTTGCCGGGGGGAATCCCGTAGACGCGTGTGGAACCTCACGATACGCGAACAGCGCGGCTGCTACGTAGGTATCCCAAGTCTCTGGCTTTTCGTTTACGAGTTTGCGCAGGATGGAAATTAGCGTACCGTTAAACCGTTCGACTTGACCGTTACTCTGAGGGTGGTAGGGAGATGAACGAACGTGTTTCGTCTGAATGAGAGAGAATACTTCTTGCATCATCTTTCCCGTAAACTGCGATCCGTTATCTGTTAAGATTTGATCGGGAAATCCAACTCGTGTGAACATAGTGACCAGCGCTTCTGCTACTCGTTTGGTATCGATAGTAGGAAGGGGTGTTGCTTCACACCACATGGTGCAAGTATCCACTAAGGTTAGGATATACCGATTGCGCTTTTTGGTGAGCGGCAGTGGGCCTACGATGTCTACTGCTACTCTGTGGAATGGGGTACCGGTGACGGGCATTTCGCCTAGCGTTACTGGGACTGTCCATCTCTTTGATGCTACCTTCTGGCACTGGGGACAGGAGCGGACAAAGCGCGTAATGTCTCCTGTTATTCCCGGCCAATGATAGTGAGCGGTAATTCTCTGAATTGTTGCACTCACGCCCATGTGCCCGCTAAATGCAATGGCGTGTCCTACCTCTAGTACCTGTGGTCTATGTTTGGCAGGGACAACTAATCGAGAGTGGTCGTGGTCTGTCTGTCTGTACAGTAGTCCGTTTTTCTCAAAGAACTCTCCTTTCTTAGGTGGGTTATGCGCCTGAGGGAGTTTTTTGTAGCATTTAGCTAATGTGGGGTCAGCTAGTTGATCTGCCCTCATCTCGGCTGGTGCCGGATTAGCAGGGAGATTATCTGCAGCGTCCTGTCTTATCTGTGCTCTAGTTTGGACTGATGCAACCGATGCCGGCGCAATTGGCGTCCCTAAATACACATATTTGCACCCTAGTATGATGTCATACAAAGGTGCATCCATTACTGCCGCTTTTACTTTTCCTGACACATATCGGGAGTCTACATGGACTATCGCGATTGGTAAGGTGGAGGCGGGTATGGATCGATCAGGGCCTTGCAAAGTGACGGTCTCGTCGGTGATGTCCTCAGCCGCTACAAGAGTTCGACTGACGATTGCATCGTACGATAATCCGGTGTCGTATAGACATGACGCGGTTTTCCCGTTCACTACAACTTTTTCACTGACTGGGGGTCGGGACTTATCTGAAGTCTCCGGCTCAACGGTACTAGTTTGACTTACAGCCACTGTGTGCGTTTGATTTGCTGTTCTACGGCAATCAACTGTGTTATGGTTAGTCCTTTTGCAGTTAGAACAATATTTCCGGGGGTTTTGACCTTGACCGGGCGGTTTTACCGAGTTTTGGGTTTTCTTGTTATCCGAATTCTGCTGATTCTGATTAGACTGCTGTGTTTGTTGTGGGTGGAGTTTCTGGTTGTTTCCATCTCTGCTGGGTTTATCTGTTACCTTGCGTTTAGCTTCGTTTTCATGCGCGGTGGTGTAACGGTCCGCTAGTTTGATTAGATCAGCTAAGTTCTCGGCACCTTGTTCCGCGGTGAACATCCTAGTTTCTGGTGTCATCGATTCGCGTAACTGTTCGCTAAGGATTAGTTCAGCAAGATCTGCGAATGATTCTTCTAGGTTGGATAAGGCTAACCATTTACGCAAGTAGGTTTCCAATCTGTCTACAAACTGACTGTGGCTTTCACCTTTCTCTTTCCGCGAGTTGCGCAATTTCTTACGGTAGGTTTCGGCGGTCAACTCGAACCATATCAAAAGTGCTTTCTTTAGAGCTGGGTAATCGTTACTTTGTCCTGTGGGCAATTTCGTATACACGTCATAGGCTGTACCTCTTAATCCTTGAGCTAATTTTATGTTCCATTTGTTATAGTCAAGTTCGAATTCCTGTGCTAAGCGCTCAAACCGATCAAGATATGCATCTATCCTATCAACTTTCTCGTCAAATGGACTTAAGAAAAAATTCATGCCTGGAGTGATGGACGGAGGTTGGGGAGGGTTGTCAGATGAGTTTGACAGTAGGCTAATATTCGGGTCAGTTGCCCGAGCTGCTATCAACTGGTCCCTTTCCTTTTCCCTTGCTTCAATTTCCATCTTTTTTAGACGTTCTGCCATATCTAATTCCATGCCTTTTAACTTTTCTGCTGCCGAGCGTGCTCTCTCTGCCTCTTCCAACTCAAGGAGTCTTAACTTTTCAGCAGCCTTGTCCGCACGATCTCTTTCTTCAGCACGGGTTTTTTCCAATTTATCCCATTCTGAGGTTACATACGTGATTAAATCTTGCCCTGCCAGACCTAGTGCTATTCCCTCCTCCCTTAATTCACGGCGTACTTTTATGAAGTCGGCCATGATAGATTTCTAGATCTCCAGAGTCCAAAAGCAAGATAACCTAAATACTATTAGTCAATCTAGTTTAACACAAGTACAATCAATATCCCTATGTGAGATGTTACCAGCGATCCACAACAATTTTCGATCAATGCATAAGAAACAATTATCTTACATCAATCAATACATACATGTGCATACAACAATCAATTCAATTCATGCAATCCAAAAAATCAAGAAATGTTTTTTCCCAATGCAACTGAGTCAACTCTCGGATTTTGTACTAGACCACTGTTACGAATCCTAAGTAAGGTAATGTTTTCTATTCGGTATTATCTTAGGTTACTCAAGATATAGATACAAAAATTTAAATCCCGGACGAGCCCCCATATGTGATGATATTCTGGGGAAGATACGTTTATCTTACTAGGGGGTAAGACTTATTGATAGATGGGCGATGCGCTACCACTATCGATCGTTCTTTACCAGAAGTCCTAAAGTGGTGTGAGAGACAGGTCACGGTACTTTGGTCACATAAAATTTATATTTGTTCTCGGGAATTTTAGTATCATTTGGCTCAACTTGAGAACCGGTGATGACTAATCAAAAGACTAGATTATTATGTCTCAAGAGAAGAAAACTAATAACTACACAACAATACAAATAGAATGACACCAGTCGTATGTATGTAATTTCACTTTTTATATATTCAACACAAACTTTAACATTTCTGCATTAATCGGTAAATTAATAAGTAATATAGTTCCAAGTGCTGGGAAAATGTTTTAACAGGTTTCTTTCGTCATTTGCTACCTGCGGTTACGATTTTCACTGTTCGTAAGTTTCAAAGGTTCTAGTTTCTCGAGGGTATGACTCAGTTGTTGTGGGGGACTTAGCTAAGGTAAGTCGGGTCGCTCTTGAAGCTGTGGGGTTTGGACGTGGTCAGGTAGAATCGTGGTAGTTCTCCTTGGTTCCACGGGAGCGACGGTCAGGCGTTCGTCTCCACAAACGTGATGATCCCAGGCCCGACCTGTAAAAGTCGGAGCTCCGGCTACAGTATTCTCGTTAGCTATAAGGGTGCGGTCTCCTCTGCAAAGTGTCTATAGCATCAGACACCTGCAGGGTTCCCATATGCACAATTCAATTCGAATCTTAAGGCTAAGGTACATCAAACCACATGCATACTGTCTCAGAAACAATAATCTGTTTCTGTAACTATATATCAAGAACATATTATTTATACATGGCAATCAATATACAATAAACATACACATATCAAAACTATTAGTGTTATCTTACTTGTAGACTCTGGGACTCGTGAAATCGTCTTTTACGTCTCTAGCACTCTCTTGATGAGATGGAGATAGACGAACACTGCAGTTTGTTCCTTTGGTCGACCCTCACAGCTTAACAGTTCTTTTGCGACTGATCAGTTGAGATTTGGTCCCCAAAGGTATGCAAAAGTTCCCAATAGTCTTCTGACCAATCGTTTTTAGCTTTCGTTTTCTTTACTCTCGCATCTACAGAATTATGGTTCTAATTTGAATAGTTCCTCCCCCTCTCTCTTGTCACTGGACACGCATAATTATCTTTCAAGTGGAGTATCAGGGATAGAGTGAAGAACAGATTCAATAACGATAAGCGGTGCCTGCCCAATACGGGTGACATCATCTTGGTAACTTTTGGCTGGAGTGAGCTACTTAGTGTCTCATGGTGGAGTTAAGTTATTTAATCGAAGACAACGCTATGGTTAGTTTTTGACTAAAGTATGCTATTTAGAATTCTTGGTCGCCAAGCCTGTTGATGGTATCGGTAGCTCTTGGCGGTGTGACTGTTTCAAGGAAGTTAATTTGCCATGTGTGGGCTGCTTGTTGGCTAACTGTTGTATTAACGTCCAGTTACGTTTCGATGGTATCTCTGTTTCGCTAAGCTAATTTCCTACATGTTTGTCGTCAATATTTATGCTGTTACACTGGGTTTGCATAATTATAATCATGAGCTTGCCTGCATTACACCAGTTTGTGTACTATACATGATGGAACACTGTAGATGTCAGGATGGCTTATTTAATAATAATAATAACGGATTTTTATATAGCGGGTACTCCAGCCTATGACCAGACTCACCACGCTTTACATAGTCATTACATATAAATACATGCACTCGATAAAACATCGCTTTTGCTACAATACACCAAAAGACAGAACAGTAAGGGTGCAAACTATTTACAACTATGTACACAAATTACAAAAAAAAGACAGAAATAGACTATTTACAACTATGTACACAAATGACAGAAAAGACAGAAATAGAATAGCAAAAACCTATTCACAGCTATTTATATGCCCGGTTAGGCCCAGGGGGAAAAACAGTATAAATATGTACAGCCGTGTATACACTTACGGATCAGACAGAGACAAAAGAGGAGAGAATGGCAGCGGGATACAAATCAGTCTGAATAATGCAGTTTGAAGAGGTGGGTTTTGAGGGCCTTTTTGAATGCTTGTGTTGATTGTATGTTGCGGATATGGGAGGGAAGGGAATTCCACTGCTTAGGTGCGGAGTAGGCGAATGCACGTTGGCCGTATGTCTTAGTGCGGGTGACGGGAACCTTGAGTGTGCGAGTGTCAGCAGAAGATCTTAAAGTGCGTGAAGGGGAGTAGACAGACAGCAGGTCAGCAAGGTAGGAGGGACATGAATCTGTGAAGAAGTTGTTTGTCAGTGGCATCCTGTGTCAAGAGTTTCCAATGAGTATATGCAAAACAGCCTCTCAATTCCTCAACGGAATCACTGTCCCACACCTTGATCTCTTTAGTCTGCACTTGTTCTCTTTTTAATTTTTCCACATAGGCTTAGATAGGCAACAACAGAAAAGTATCATGATCAGACAAGTGCTTTTGTGATGCATCTGTAGGCATTAGGAATGGTACCGTAGCATTTGTCTAAGATATTGTTAATTCTGGTTGTGCAAGTGACATACTGGTGCAAAGCAGGCATAGCTGCATGTAGGTCACAATCAGATCCCCTAGGATAAAAATAGGGCATCGCGCGACACAGTGCGAAGCATATATATACACACTCTGCATATAATAACAGCAGCAGTACGAGCGTTGTTGGCTTTGGTATGTCTTTAATAAGACTTTAGTAAGACTTTAATAAGACTTTAATATTGCCTAAGAATCTCTCAAACCAATTATTATTGTGAACAATAATGTGAAGGAATTGTGTGCAGTATAGTACGCATTTATTCATCATTGTCATTTTAATGTAAGCAAAGGCTAGTCCGTCGTTGTAGTTGTCGTCGTCGTCGTCGTCATCATCATCATCATCATCATCATCACCACCACCAACTTCTTCTTTTCTTCTTCTTCTTCTTCTTCTTCTTCTTCTTCTTCTTCGTCGTCGTCGTCGTCGTCGTCATCGTTGTCATCGTCGTTATCATCATCATCATCATCTTTTCATCATCATCATCATCATCATCATCACCACCACCATCATCATCACCACCATCATCATCGTCGTCATCGTCGTCGTCATAGTCGTTCATTATTGCTTGGGACCCCCAAACTAACCAAAACTTCAACTTAATTTATTAAGGGCCATATTGGAAACAACGTGCATACTTGGAGGCCAGCTTGACGGTTAGAGATCATGTGACAAAGGACATTAGAATGCGCTCAGTAAGTTTACTACGAGAATGCTCTCTCTCTCTCTCTCTCTCTCTCTCTCTCTCTCTCTCTCTCTCTCTCTCTCTCTCTCTCTCTCCACAGATACGGTCAAAGGGAAGCGACTTCCTACACACCTCCATCCTTTTAGAAGAATGTATACTGTACAGAGTTCCAAATAAAAGTTATTTCCATACCACACCAAACTCCAGACAAAAATCTGAAACTTGTTAACCCAACTAAATCACTGATCATGAAGTAGTCTTTGCTTTAAAGTTCTCTCAAACGTTGAACAAGTGGTGTGAATGACCAAAGAATAACGTGAATACAGAATACAGAATACAGAATGTATTCAACCAAATGACAACATACATTGCTTATGACAATTGCTCCCATGTTAGCAGACAGTCACACACACATACACACGCCACGCAACACCTTTTAAGATTTCAATTAAAAGATCTTGCATAGACAGTTGCGTCGGATTGGTCAACGTGTGATCATATTATTTTCCCCTTTACCAACAACTGGTGTCAGTATAAATCGGTCCAGTAGTCACCTATATGCGAAAGTGTCGTGTGACTATAATCTACATACAAACAAAAAACTTCTCTACCAAAACGCAGGAAAACGAAGAGCAGTGGCCTATATTGTGCCGTTGGAGGTTGTACAAACAAACAAGCGGATGGGATAACATTGCATAGGTTTCCAAAAAACGAAGAAGTGCGAAATAAGTGGGTGAGATTTGTGCGTCGTCAGCAATTTGCGCAAAACACTTCGCTGAAGACTGCTACCCCCCAAGTGCCACTTTTATGCGGAGCTTTGGGATGAAAACAATACAGACATTAAAGCCTATCTCTGTTCCAACGATCCAAAGCCTCAACAACAGCAACAGTGATTCAAGTTACTAGTAGTAGGCCTACTAGTACTGCTTCAACTTCAACTACAGTCACAGTGGCTACTACACATCCATCGTCTGCTATCACTTGCCGGGTGTCAGGAAAGTCAGAGGAGCTTTTCAGAAAAGGGAACGCAAGAGGTTATGTATTCACGGGTCTAGCTCGTATAATTATTTGTTTATTATTACAATTAGTACTCGGGGGTCGAATTCGTTTCTAACAGAAGAGAGCACTGCTGTAACACGACAGATCGAGTGAAGAAACACTGCTTGTCTCGCTTGTAACTTCTTCGCAATCGGCCATTGTCTACAGCTGCTGACGTCACTGCGAGGGGAGATCAGCGATAGCTGCGTTTTAGAGTATTACTTCCCTTACCCTTAATTACAGGTAGGAAATCCCACCTTCAGTGATCGATATCTATTAAACGATAGAGCTTTGCTTACCGAATTTTTTGCATCTGGTATTATTTAGTAAAGTTCTTTCAGCAGAAACTTTTTGACCGAGCACTGTGGTTGACCTTTAAGCACAATCACAATGGACATGTCAGAATCAAAAATGGACATGTATATATATATATATATATATATATATATATATATATATATATATATATATATATATATATATATATATATATATATATATATATATATATATATATATATATATATATATATATATATATATATATATATATATATATACTATATCACAGACATGCTTTAATCACAAAATCTAATGCACACACAAACACACACACACATACACACGCGCGCGCAAACTCACACAGAGAAAGGTAAATCAATGCATATTTAAAGAACAATGCTATATTAAAATATACCATGGTATAAATAAGAAACAATCATGCATTTGAATAAAAGTGACGTCGACTTTATAAACATCTCTCTCACACACACACACACACACACACACACACACACACATCCTTGATCTGTATTTCGTCATCACACGGCAGTGGTCGGTATAACCACTTTCCTCGTGCCTTCACTAAGTGTTCAGTGAGATCGAGTTCACACATTCTCCCATAATGACACAGTGTACTCTGTAGGCTAAGTGAGTGTTTTTCTGAGTCATTCAGTCAGCGCCAACACCGCCGAGAGGGACAGTGACGACTACAGCCGCTCAGGACTTCAATGGAGGAAAATGTCGGTGTAGTATTTTCCTTTCTTAGTATATTAGGAAAATGGTGTGTTGTTGGTAAATGGTGTGGTGTTGGTAAATGGCGCAGTGTTAGGGTAACTCCCTGTAAGGGTTGACATCAAAGTTCATTTAGAACTTCAGATGTTAGTTCTTACAACAAACCAGGAATAAAGGACCAGAGTAGGCCTCTCACTCCTCGGGTTCTTGATTCCTCCCATTCCCCAGTAGTTAGAAGTCTGCTGAAGTCTGGCAGCGGGCAGTGGACAGATACGTATCTGTGACAGGGGTAGACGTCCTGGCCTCCACGAGTCGCTAATTCTGCCTTTACACTTTTCAGTAGATAGCGAGGTTCACAGCATCGCAGAGGAAATGTCAGCCAGCCCAAGACCGACCGCCGCGGCCGCCGAGGAGGGGACGGGAAGGGAGGGAGGACGGGGGAAAGGGTGGGGTGCGTGAGAGTGAGTCATCAATGTTTTGATTTCGCGTAAAGTAGGTGCACCTACTTTGAGATCTATACATTGATGTTGCTATGAATGAGGGAGTGAATACTTTGTTACGCTATATGCACCCACTAATTCTCTGTTCTAAGTTCCAGCACCACCAACGGGACCGACTGAGGGCCAAGCCAAGGATGTCACCAGAGCACCGACGGAGCTGAGGGCCAAGCCGAGGACGTCACCACCGGACCGACGGAGCTGAGGGCCAAGCCGAGGACGTCACCACCGGGCCGACGGAGCTGAGGGCCAAGCCAAGGACGTCACCACCGGGGGACCATGGAGGAAGAGAGCAGAGGAGTGGAGACGCCAGTCAGAGAGAGAGGAGTGAGTGTTTGATTTGTTTATAGCATGTTCTTTTCTCTCTCTCTCTCTCTCTCTCTCTCTCTCTCTCTCTCTCTCTCTCTCTCTCTCTCTCTCTCTCTCTCTCTCTCTCTCTCTCTCTCTCTCTCTCTCTCTCTGCTCTTCGTTCTTTTCTCTTCACCTTAAGCTCAGCTCCCCCCCCCCCCACACACACACACATACGTTGGGATGCCGGGGGTTTCAGTATAAATAGTATCGCCACCTTCTGGAAATTTAATTTAGTGCTTTAAATTCCCACTGTCGCTGTATTTCTCGTTTGTTCTTTCTCATTCCTACTCTGTTCTATCAATCTACTATACTATCTTCTTCTTCGCTAGACCAGTCACCTACCTTTTTTCTTGAAAAATCTTCCGGGACAAAACTCCTCATTTGTGTTTGAGATCTGTTAGATCAGCTTGGGACTATTGGACGCTTTCTGCCAAATGGGGCTTCCTATGATATTATTTGGCAATGTAGGCATTTTATATGCATGTTTTGTTGATATTTTATAATGATGTTTGTATTCTATTTTGTTTTTGTAAACTGGGGTTCGATAAATTAGAGTATAGCCTCAGCGTTCCCTGCGTGGGATGTCTTTATTGTAGACTGGCAGGTGGATTACCTTCCGTGTTACCACTAGGGTTGTTTCGGCAGATCTTTTATGGGATTAGAAGTGTCCTCTTTCAGCAAAGTTCTTGTCTTGATTTTGTGATCCTGATTGGGCTCTTTGCAGTCCGCTTGACCCTGTAAGCAATGAATAACTAAACTAAACTTCCCCTTATCTCCCCTTTATCTTTGCTAAGAGGGAAAAAATACATCAAGGTATATGTTGCTCATCAGAGTGTGGTACTAATATATAATGTATTCTATAATTCACCGAAGTGATTTAGACATTGATACACAAATAACTATAAAACATACATTCTTTATACAATTGGTTATTTAAGAATGTTTTTTCTTTTTCATTCTTAGTTAAAAAATATTTAAAAGGTCAGTTATTGCAGTTAAAAGGAATGAACAGTGTAAAATGACAATTATATAAGCAAGAAAATTTTTTATGAAATTGTGTTCTTTTTGAATGTAACTAATGAATTTAAGAACAACAATTTTTATGCTAACAACAGGTCTTAAAAACCAACATTTAACCTAATTTGGGGTGAATAATTATATTTTCGTAAAACTGAGTTATTCTATACTGTTAATTGCTTTCTTAGTTGATACAGTATGTTAACTGTGACTGAATTCAGATTCAAAGCACATTTTCTTGCCTCATTCTGAACAGTAAAAAACCAGAATGTGATGCATCCAGCAGAAATTGACTTATTTTCCAAGTATAATCAAACTATGAAAAACGTGTTTGATCTCGTAAAATATTTCAATTGCCAGTCCTTGCTATATTTGTAGAATTCAAAGCCTGTAAAACATACTTGAGTCCATACATACACATTACTATACTATAGAAAACAGCAGGCAAGCTAGCAATTTATTTAAAGCCATTGAAATAGCTATCAGTTATTATGTAAAACATTATAACCTTTCCATAGAAAGGATTATCATATTTTATCGTTCATGCTACAAATCCCCCGCTACAAACTCATCTGCAGGCTGTCGATCCTTCTCAGTGTTTGGTCTTTCAACTTGGAGCTCTCTTCCTCTCTCACATAGAAGCTCTCCGAACATAGCCACTTTCAAGTCCAACTTGAAAACTCGTCTGTTTCTTAAACATGTCTGATCTTGCCTTCACTCACCATCATCATTCCTTCTTTTCTGATTCGAACCACAGCCTTCACACCGCACACCCCCGAGACCTCTCACTCCTTAGCTGCTCTCGTCCCCCTTGCTCCCTCGTCTTTTATAGTTTATTTGTAAATATTCTTTTTTCATGTTTGTGTTATGTCCTAGCATAATTTATTAGTGGCTCGTTTTTGTTTCACTTTTTGTCTGTATTTCGAAGTTAACGTTAAGTATAAATGCGTGAGAAATGCGCTTTGAACTGATATCATTAGGAAGAAGCGCTATATATCAATACGATTCTTCTTCTTCTTCTTCTTCTTCTTCTTATTATTATTATTATTGTTATTATTATTATTATTATTATTATTATTATTATTATTATTATTATTATTATTATTATTATTATTATTATTATTATTATTATTGTTTTCAAATCTGCAAATACTAAAGCAGATTCTGCATGTTCTGATTCTAGTACAGAACCATAAGTGAACATTTTAAAACTATTATTATAAACTTCATTTAAATGTATGCGAGTACCAATACGATGATTACCATATCTGACTGTTTTGATACGAAACTTTAAAAAAAAAAACTATCATAACACTATGTAACACAATTTTTGTTCCTGGCTTGTAAGTGTTATATTTCAATTGCTTATGTCTAAAGTACGTGAAAAAATGACTTCATTAAGCACAAACTTTGCTTACACGACAACAGCACGAAGAAAACTCGTTTTTTGTGAAAATAGAACGATTTATTTTTCATTTTCGTCATTATGATCAGGTAAAAACAAAAATTGCACAAGGAATAGACAAACACAGTCGGAAACCACTCAACAAGGTTCAGAAATGTGTAGATTTTCTAGATTTACGATTGTACTGTGAATCACTCTCTCAGTTCAGTTTATAAATTTATAGTCTCCAACACAGTATGCGTATAGGAGACTTTGGTATTATGAAGTCCATTGATATAAGAGGTCGTGCTGCAGTAAGAGGTCATATGAAGTGGGAGCGCGGGACGCTGCTACGACGTCCGGAAGAAGACGGAGATGGATCGATGGCAGGCATGAGGGGAAGGAGTACGAACGAACGGCGGCAGGGGTAGGACCGGGGTGCCAGGGAGGCCGCCAAGGCCAAGGGAGGGCAAGCACAGAGGGGGAAGGGTGGAGGGCCTGGCAGTGACCAGGAGGGCGGGAGGAGGGTTAGGGTTGGGGTACCTAATTAGATAAAAATCCTTCAGGACCACATTAAAAGTCGAGGAGGACCGGGTAAAAGCTATAAACAATCAAGAATGGACCCATAAAACAAGGGGAAAAAAATGGTACAGTGAGGTAGGGAAAGTCATTCATGAAAACAGATACCCAGGACACAGGGGTCAACTGAAGGTATGAGTCATGTGGAGCTGAGGGGATGGTCAGTCATGGAAATGGATACCCAGGCCCAGTGGGGTCGACTGAAGGTATGAGTCATGTGGAGGGGATGGTCAGTCATGGAAACGGATACCTAGGACCCATGGGGTCGACTGGGGGTATGAGCCATGTGGTATGAGAGCAAGGTAGCTGAGCGGTATAAGTCAGTACGTGGTAGTAATACCCAGGACCCAATGGGTCAGCTGAGGGTACAATCCCTGCAGTAGTAGCTGAGTGGGAACATGTCACTTAAGTAGAGCATACCCAGGACCCGAGAAGGTACAGTCGAACCCAAGGCCCATGGTCCAGGTGGGGGAATAGGTTACAAACAGGTAACTGAGTGGGGATAGTCATCATTGGTAGTTGTAAGACAAAGGAACCCAAGACGAGTTCCGGGGAGAGAACCGGTCAGGCGGTTGGGTCTAAAGGTGTACAGACACTCGTGAGCGTTAGGTGCACACCGCGGTCATGAACAGCAGTCCAAAGTTAGTCGACAAGGAGTAGGCTACCAGGTCAGCCATGGAGTCCAGATGCACGTCGCGGCAGGCAATCCTAACCGCGGAGAAGTCAGGCTCCAGGGCCAGACACTCAGGGACACAGTAGTCGTGTGCTTTTATGCTTGTACAGCTACTTTTGGAACGTTCAAGAACGTTCTAGAAAGTTCTGAGAGTTTCTCGAAAGTTCTGGAAGTGTCTTGAACGTTCTAGAGTGTTCAGGAGAATTGTAGAAACATATGGACAACTCTAGCAGTTCAGGGAGGAAGCTCGGCATTGAAAGCAAATGGATAATTTTCTCGAACACACGCGATTTTCCAAATTTCATTGTCCCGGTCACAGAAGCAAAGTTTTTCTGGAATAACAGCGATTTCCTTTCTGTTCTAGACCTAACGGGTTAGGAAAATACACTTTCAACCCAGGAACAGAACAAAAGTTAAAATTTGTTACATAGTGTAATCAGAATTCTGCTTTTTGACCTTTAGCAACTGTTTCATGATTTTACATTTCTGAAACAGATCTCGTAAGCTGCTAGGTTAGTAACCCCACGTAGGACGAACACGTGATTTAGGTACGAGACTTTAAATAAAGGACGACTGTTTTATCAGGGTACTCCGGTTTCCTCCCTCCCTTCATTAATGGTTACATAGGATACAGCACAAGTATATCAACTAACAAGTTAGTATCTCGTATTGCCCCCAGTCGACGTGCGGTGGTCCCGTTTAGCCACAAGCTGAGACGGGGATATCCGAAACCTAAAAATAGAATAGAGAATTCTGGGAAATCTGTTCTCGCGAAGATGTGCTTCGCTGAAATGAAACAAAAGTTGGGAGAGGAACTGCATATTTCTGGTAGTGAACAAAGGCAGAAACTTGTCAGCAGTATTATCAGCGATGGAGTTATAATGGACGAAGTGCTCCATACCTATGAGGTTGCCTTTGCTCGAGCAAAGAAACTAAAGAAGGATTTGGCCGACGTCATTTCAGAAAATGGATTTCTCTACCCATAATTTCCCTGGGTTTTGAAGTTTCTAAAAAATTATTTCGGGCCGACGACGCTTTATGGAGCGCAAAGCATGTAAAGGGAAGCAACCGGTTGTACGCGCACGTCGATAGAGACATAGAAGATACTAACTTGTTAGTTGATATACTTGTGGATACAGTCAATTAAAAATGTCAAAAATAAGAATTTTCTTTTCCGACTTCTGTAAAGCGATCTCTTTAGATCGCCGCGTTTTGTGTTCGATTTAAGAAAAAGCGCGTGATAGCGTACTGTAGTAGTAGTAGTAGTAGTAGTAGTAGTAGTAGTAGTAGTAGTAGTAGTAGTAGTAGTAGTAGTAGTAGTAGTAGTAGTAGTAATAATAGTAGTGGGCTTATAGTGCGTCTTGCTCTTTCAGGAAACTCAATATCATTTGTAAAATTATTTACAGCTTTTGATCTTATGATATAATTGGTGCATGCTATTGTCTTATGACAAAAGATTTTATGGCATAAGATGATGACTTGACTTTTATATTGCTCAAATGTTATTTAAATCTACAGAAGGATATTTGGTAATTAAGTAATGTACAACTATTGAAAGCGATCGTTATTCTTATTTGTATGTTTTGCTAATTTAAATGTTTCTTTTTCTTACAGCAAGACCGGACAGGACACTAGCGCAGAGGAGGGTCCCACTGTAGGACAAGACCCCACCGCAGGACAGGACCTCACCGAAAGAAAGGACCCCAACGCAGGACAAGACACCACCACAGGACAGAACATCATCGCAGGACAGGACACCACCGCAGGACAGGACACCATCGCAGGACAGGACACCACTGCAGGACAGGATCTCAATGCCGAGGAGGACCAGCAGGAGCAGACGACGAGGAATCAACGACAGAGGTGGCCACCTCAAAAGACATTTTTATTGTGGGTTCGCATGTGTGTGTCTAGTGAAATTGTACAGTATTGCAATGCAATGTAGCAGGAATTAAAATCTTCGTGGATTTAGCAGCTGTCCATGCCGGCATTGCAGCAGCTACTAGGAGAGGCAAGCAATATAATACAGTGCACCTGTTGACTTGTCGGCGGCACTCGCTGCGGCCTCTGCTGGATATTACTAACTCAAATTTTGAATAGCTAGAGCAATAGATCTTGCTAGTTAGCGGGACCGTGTGCGTCCACAGTGCCACGGATGCGTTGCGCACTGAAAAGGAAATTGATCAAGGTCAGATTTAGAAAATAATTCAAGGTCATAGTTAAACATGTCGAAAAGCAAAGGCTTTGTGGCGACATAAACCAAGCTAGTGCAACATCACATAACTGGCAGCTGCATACAGAACAGCAGCTACAAGGCGTAAGCTGTTGAAGACTGAGGGGAAGGGTTATGTTGTGGTTCTATCGGGGAAATGTTTCTGTGGGGAAACAACGAGAGAGTGTGGTTGTGGACATTAGTGTCATGGGGGAAAGGACAATGGATGTGGAGTGGAAGTTTGTGGCGAGCAGTCAAAATGTAAATAAACATGAGACGACCGATGTCTCTTTTTCTTTGGTTAAGTTAGAAAGTAAACTGTAACATGAGACAACGAACCGACTGGTGAGGCAGTCGGGACAAATGTCTTATTTTCTTTTTTGGTAGAGATAAAAAAAATTATGGGAAATGAACATGAGACTGCAACCTGGTTCCGTCTCTGTCCCTCTTTCCCTTTTTGACATTTGTTAGATCTGCTTGCCCAGACTCTGCTCTCCAACAGCTGCTCCTTACTTTGTGATACTAATGGTCACTTCTGCATGATCCGCCCTGGAAGAACTGCAGTGTGGTCAGTTCCTGATGCTGGAGACGGTCCACGCCTTGTCAAAAATCCACCTCGTCAGTCCTGAGGCTGGAGAGGGGGAAATGGCTCAAGGTCACTTTAGAAAATGAATCAAGGTCACATTTAAAAATGGATCGAGGTCACATTTAAAAATGGCTCAAGGTCATATTTTTATAAAATGGTTGAAGGTCACATTTAGAAAATGTCGCAGTCAAAGAACAGGATTTGAGACGACAAATAGCAAGCCAGTTGCGATATCACATAACTGGCAGCTGCATAAAGAACAGCAGCTACAAGGTGTTGTAAGCTGCTGAAGGTTGAGGGGAAGGGTCATGTTGTGGTTCTATGCGGGAAATGTTTCTATGGAGAAACAATGTGGTTTGTGGACATTAGTGTCCCGGGGGAAAGGGACAATGGACGTAGAGTGAAAGTTTGTGGCGAGCAGTCAAAATGTAAATAAACTTGAGACGAACGATGTCTTTCTTTTGTTAGGATAGAAAGTAAACTGTAACATAGACTACGAACCGACTGGTGAGGCAGTCGGGACAAATGTCAGTAGTATGTTAGTGGGCAAGATGCGAAGCGTGCACCTGCACCTAAAAAGTGGGTCACGTGACAGGGGGATGACGTCATAGGTGCACATGTACTCTTAGGTCATGATGCTCCAACGCGATGGTCTTGTGCCCTGTCACGGATGATGGATGACGTATGGCCCGGGGGGATATAATTTTATTGATGGTGCGATTGCAAGTGCGCATCTCGGTGAATGGATATATGACTCAGTGGTCTGTGCGTGAGATCAAGCACCCCAAAGACAACAAGTGCGCATCTTGATGAATAGAGAATGACTCATTGGTCTGGGCGTGAGATCAAGCACCCAAAGACAGCAAGTGTGCATCTCGGCGAATAGAGAATGGGCGTTAGATCAAACATCCAAAGACAGCAAGTGCGCGTCTCACTCAAAGACAGCAAGTGTGCATCTTGATGAATATAGAATGACTCAGTGGTATGAGCGTGAGATCAAAACATCTAAAGGCAGCAAGTGCGCGTCTTTTTGTTGTATTTATCATTTTTTTTTTATTTAGATCAAGCACCCCCTAAGACTGCAAGTGTGCATCTCGGGAATAGAGAATGGGCGTTAGTTCAAACATCCTAAAGACAGCAAGTGCGCGTCTCACTCAAAGACAGCAAGTGTGCATCTTGATGATATAGAATGACTCAGTGGTATGAGCGTGAGATCAAACATCCAAAAGGCTAGCAATGTGCGGTCTCACTCAAAGACAGCAAGTGTGCATCTTGATGAATATAGATTGACTCTGTGGTATGAGCGTGAGATCAAACATCTAAAGGCAGCAAGTGCGCGTTTTTTTGTATTTATCAATTTTTTTTTTATTATCCAAGCACACAAAGCTTGCAAGTGCGCATTGTTTTGATGGTGTATTCATTTTTAGGTTTATACTTGACACATTTGAGCAGTAAATATATTTCAAATGTTGATGATATATATATTGGAATTTTCAGTAGAATACGCACCTCCCCTCCATTGCAGTCTCTTTATAGCACTTACTCTATGGACGTTTTTTCAACTTCTCCCCTGCCCCGGATGACGCTCTTGCCAATCATTCAAAATAGACCTTGCCTCCTTGTCTTTTATCGAACAGTAAAGTTCCTACTTACTTCCGCCTTAATAATTTTTTCGTCTTATTGTTAGTACCACTTAAAATATCAAATATAATGTTCTCTCTTTATTTATATTCTCCTGTGAGGCATTTTAGGTTTGATTTATTTTGATTCTCTCCTTCCTCTCGCTCCTACTCCCCCCCACTCAGTCTCCACTTCTCCTCTCCTCACTCATCTCTCTACCTCTCTTGTCTCTCTAATCTCTTGTTTTCTCTCTTCTCCAAACTACCTAGTTTGTAAGCTCATTTTTGATCAATTTGAATAGAAAGCTTTGTGTTTAGGTAACATTTTGATCACTCAATACTTCCAGACTATTTTCCCCTTATAGAGTTATCGCCTACTGCGTTCTGTGTCAATGACCTGATGTTTTTTTGTCTCTTCTCTCGACATAATAAATGTACACTAGTATGAGAAGAAAATATACAAGTTTTGTATCCAGAGGCACAATGAGTACGCGGACCAAAAGACCAGAGAAAATCAGACACTAATGAAAGTAAAAAAACAAAGAGAGCGATACTAAACAATTGGATTGCGCACAACAGAAAGACTGAGACAGTATTGAATGTGTCCATGCACAAGAAAATAGAACTAAAACACAAGCTGAGGCGCTCCATTGTTTTTTATCTACTCTGTTTCTTTTTTTTTTGTCTGGTTTAATCTTGTAGTCTACAACGCACATTTGTAGCATTGTTAGTGTAATTGTTATTTCTTTCTTTTTTGTTTTTTATAAATATAAACAATATACCGTACTCATGATACAAAAGATATAAACACATGTCAGAGGCTTGGTGAGACGTGGCTCATTGTGTATGAAAAGATAAAAATAACCCAATACACTGGTGATTCGTGTCATCTCTCTCTCTGTCTATTTTTTGTTTCTCTCTCACCTACTCTTCTTTCTCTCTCCTCTCTCCTTTTTCGTCGTTATATTGTGACATTAAGGATAAGATAGTTTATGGACCCGATGGGGTATGTTTGAACTTGAGAATTGTTAACATTTGATGTTCTCTGGTTCTGATGCTATTTGCTCTACTAAGAGCAGGCTAGCTTGCGGTAAAGCCATTGCATATATGTGGTGTAATCTTTTGTTGATTTGTCTTTGATTTTATCTTAGTTTGTACACTTATTCTTTTTATGTTTTTTTATCTCACGCTTTTATTCTCCCCTTTTACAGATATTCTATCATCTTGAACATAATTCGAATTTCTCTTATGATAATATACACTCATCTAGTTTGTTTGTTTTTATTATTTTGATTTGCGTCTTTATATTTCGTTCTGTTTTTTGAATGAAACAATCAATCTATGAAATAAAATAAATCCAGCTCGACAATCAACATCTCTACCCTCTCTCAATTCTAGTCTCTCTCTCTCTACTCTCTTCTCTATCTCTCTCTCTCTTTCTCTCTCTCTCTCTGCATATATATGTATACAATTGTTATTAAAATATACAATCATCTATGTATACTAATAGAATAATGTGTAAGCAGGAAAGCGAGGAGAGAAATGAAAAAAAAATAAAAAATACAACACTCTATACTAAAAATCATACCAGAAGATTAAATTAAAAATCCATGAAAATCTTAAAATCTTCAATTTTAAATGTTTCAAACTACATAAATATGATAAAATCATATGCTTATGAACGCATGGCAAAGTTATCTTAACATCCTTCTTTCACCTTCTGCCATTTTTATTCTTTTTTTATATTGTTTTTTTTTTTTTTTTAAAAGTTTATCTTATGGCCCATTTTTTCTTAAAGGCATGTTTGGACATGATATGGAAACGGCTGACGCAACATAAGATATGGGAAGTAACTTTTTTTACTCTCCTCCTCTCCCTCTTCTCTCTCTCTCTTTTTCTCTCTTTTTCTCTCTCGTCTCTCACTCTCTCTCTCTCTCTCTCTCTCGCTCTCTTTCTCTCTCTCTCTCTCTCTCTCTCTCTCGCTCTCTCTTTCTCTGCATGTTTGGACATGATATGGAAACGGCTGACGCAAGCATAAGATATGTGAAGTAACTCTCTCTCGCTCTCTCTCTCTCTCTTTTTCTCTCTTTTTCTCTCTCGCTCTCTCTCTCTCTCTCTCTCTCTCTCTCTCTCTCTCTCTCTCTCTCTCTCTCTCTCTCTCTCTCTCTCTCTCTCTCTCTCTCTCTCTTTCTCTGCATGTTTGGACATGATATGGAAACGGCTGACGCAAGCATAAGATATGGGAAGTAACTCTCTCTCGCTCTCTCTCTCTCTCTCTCTCTCTCTCTCTCTCTCTCTCTCTTTCTCTCTTTCTCTCTCTTTTTCTCCCTCTCTCTATCTACATCTTATTATTACTCTCTCTCTCTCTCTCTCTCTCTCTCTCTCTCTCTCTCTCTCTCTGTCTCTGCATGTTTGGACATGATATGGAAACGGCTGACGCAAGCATAAGATATGGGAAGTAACTCTCTCTCACTCTCTCTCTCTCTCTCTCTCTCTCTCTCTCTCTCATTTTTTATCGATCTCTGCACACACAATATCGAAAAATGTCACTTTTGGAGGGGATATTGAATATCTAACTACAATCTGTTGTGTGGCGTGGTTGAATATATAGACAAATCTTTACAAACATAGATAACTGAATACTAATCAAATGCTGTCAGCACGCCTGAAAAAAAAAAAGTCTAAACATATATGCCACCCCTGATGACGACCGCCAACATGTTTAACAAGTCACACACATGATCACACTTGTTTATTAGTCGGCTTATAGATTTAGCTATCACTTTTTAAAGAGTAAATACTGTGTGGATAGTGCTCAATTGTCCGGGCGTCAGATCATATACCCAAAGGCTACAAGTGCGCTTCTTGGTGGTGGTTAACAAAAGGCTGCAAGTGTACGTCTCGATGGTTTTTGAGTTAGATAATATATTAGCCAACGCCTGATAAAGTATTACATGGTTAGTGCTCAGTTGTCTAGGGCGTCAGACCATGCACCCAAAAGGCTGCAAGTATGCGTCTTGGTGGTTTTGAGCTAGATCATCTTTCTCCTCTTTTTCTTATTTATCTCTCTCCCTCTCGCTCTCTCTCTCTCTCTCTCTCTCTCTCTCTCGCTCTCTCTCTCTCTCTCTCGCTCTCTCTCGCTCTCTCTCTTTCTCTCTCTCTCTCTCGCTCTCTTTGCTCTATTTTTTTAGTTGATGATCACACTTATTTTTATTAGTCAGCTTATAGATTTAACCATCTTTTTTTTTTTTTTGATTTAGCCCTCACTTTTTTAAATCCTTTTTTTTATTTACCTACACACCCACCCACCCTCAGACCCTCTCCTCGCACACCCAGCACACTCAACCATCCTATCATTGAAATACTTAAAACTATGTTGAAAAAATGCGCACCCCATGCAGCGATGATGACATGGATGATAATGTGCATGGGCATGTATGCAGTATCTACACACGCACACGTACGCACACTTGCCCACACAAATTTTTAAAACTACATATGAAAATACAAGGAAATACTTTGAACACACTGACCCCATACAGCGATGCTGGTGTGGACGCACACCCCGTGCAGTGATGATAACATGGATGATGACATACATATACATGTATGCAGTGTCTACACACGTACGCACACTTGCATACGCAAATTTTTAAAACTGCACGCCAAAATATAATAAAAACACGTACCCCGTGCAACGATGATACCATCTTCATCCATTGTAAACAGTGTCTGCACACGTGCGCATGCATGTATGCAGTGTCTGCACACATATTTTGTAACACTGCACACATATTTTGTAACACTGCACACATATTTTGTAACACTGCACACATATTTTGTAACACTGCACACGGATTTTGTAACACTGCACGCCCAAAGTTTTAAAAGTGCACGCCAAAATACAATGAAATATGCTGAAAACAAAACACGCAACCCCGTGCATCGATGATATCATGTGCGTGCACGTGTGCGTGCATGTATGCAGTGTCTGCACACACATTTTTAATACTCTGTACGATCAAATTTGAAACACTGCACGCCCAAATTTAAAACACTGCACGCCAAAATACAATGAAATACGCTGAAAACAAAACACGCAACCCCGTGCAGCGATGATACCATGGGCGTGCATGTATGCAGTGTCTGCACACACATTTTTTAGTACTCTGTACGATCAAATTTGACACACTGCACGCCCAAATTTAAAACAATGCACGCCAAAATACAATGAAATACGCTGAAAACAAAACACCCACCCCGTGCAACGAAGATATCATGTCCGTGCATGTATACAGTGTCTGCACACTTATGTTTTTTGGTCGATGTTTGCCAAGGATCTCAGTGACGGCATCTATCACATCCGAGTTGAAGGTGATGGTGGTGGGGATTAAGTATTACATTGATCCTAATTTGGTATAGTTATAGAATATGACAACCAAGTCTGTCGCACAAAGACTAAATAAGGAAAAAATGCCAAGGGATGTCTGATAGCACAGCGGTTGGAACACTCGCTACTGTGTCGCACGTTAACCACCGTCCAGGATGATTAGCACTTGGATGGGTGACCACAAAACGTGAAGGACTCAACTATGACTGACTACCTAAAGCAGTGAGGGAGAGAGATGGGCATCACCCTCATTATGCTGGCCCAAGATAAGTGAGATCTCAAGACTATGGGACTATCTTTATTTTTATATACAAGGTGGTCTATAGCTGTATATGCTTTGTGGATAGCACAGTGGTTGGAGCACTCACTACTGTGTCGCAAGTTAAGCACCAGCTAGTGTGATTAACACTTGGATGGGGTGACTAAATACCTACTCTCTTGAGGGTGGGGAAGGTAAAGCAGCGAGGGAGATAGAGAGGGGCATCACCATCATTACGATGGTCCCAAGATAAGTGTAATCTCTTTAACATCACGCTCCCCTACGTTCACAAGGCTATGAGACTCTCTTTTATCATTATATACAAGACAGCCTATAGCTGTATACGCTTTACTTTGGCTAAATCAACACTAAAACTATGAGAGCAATTAAACTGAAGAAATGGACAGTGAAAAATTGCATTTGTTGACAAATAACTTATTCATTGTTGAGTGTAAACAAAACAGACCCCACACCAAGACCACACGAGATGTAAATGGGTGCAGTGGTCTGCCCGCCCGCGCACGCACGCCCCGCGCACACCCGCGCACGCCCCGCACGCCGGCCCGCTGCCGGCCGCTCGCTGCCGCACACCATTAAATGAACGCCGCAACAAACAAATGCCGCACTCAGCCGGTAAAAAAAAAATAAAAAAATAGGCATACTCATATCTGATAACATGCAAGCCAATATCAGCCGGTAAAAAAAATAAAAATAGGCATAACCATATCTGATAGCACGCAAGCCAATATCAAACATGTATACCCATATCCTAAATGTCCGTCTACAAATAATAATACATGTCCCAAACATTGATTGATTGTTGATTTAGGTCTAGCAGACTCTTTTGAGTTAAATCAAGCCCAGACAACCCCCAATCTACATAAAACGATCTGCTAAAACAACCTTAATAAAAAAAACTTAAATGTCTTTTATCGACCAGCCACTTTATAATAAAAACACTTTACGCAAGATATGATTAAGGCTTTATCTCAACTAATCAAACCCCTGATTATAAAAACAAAATAAAATACAAACATCATTATAAATTATCAACAAAACACATACATATAAAATGCCTATATTGTTAAATAATAGCATCATAAAAAGCCCTAGTAACCAACCAACAAAAAGCGTCCAATACACCAACAAAGAGTCTTGTCCAAAAAGTAAGTCATTGATCTGATAAAAATAGTATAGCAGAGTGGTAGGATAAAACAAAATATAAAAAGGGTAAATAAAAAAAAAACAGCACCAGTGAGCGGGATATAAAAACAACAAAATAACCAAACAAACATGTATGTATGCGTCTTTGCATATGTGTTGTGTGTGTGTGTGCGTGCGTGTGTGGGGTGTGTGTGCGTGTGTGGTATGAATGGATGCATGTGCGCGTGCGTGTGGGGGTGTGGGTGCGTGCATGTGTGTGTGTGTGTGTACATATGTGTGTGTGTGTACATATGCGTGTGTGTGTGTGTGTGTGTGTGTGTGTGTGTGTGTGTGTGTGTGTGTGTGTACGTGTGTGCGTGTATAAATTCATCATAAAATATTGTTAAAGATGTATATGTGTGTGTGTGTGTGTGTGTGTTAAAGATGTATATGTGTGTGTGTGTGTGTGTGTGTGTGTGTGGGCGTGTGTGTGTGTGTGTGTGTGTGTGTGTATGTATACGTCTCTGCATGTGTGGTTATAATACTCTGCACACACGTTTTGTATAGCTGCATGCCAAAATACTCTTATTAGCACCAAAAAAAAAAAAATGTATGCCCGTGCATGATGCGGCATTTGTTTGTTGCGGCGTTCATTTAATGGTGTGCGGCAGCGAGCGGCCGGCAGCGGGCCGGCGTGCGGGGCGTGCGCGGGTGTGCGCGGGGCGTGCGTGCGCGGGCGGGCAGACCACTGCACCCATTTACATCTCGTGTGGTCTTGGTGTGGGGTCTGTTTTGTTTACACTCAACAATGAATAAGTTATTTGTCAACAAATGCAATTTTTCACTGTCCATTTCTTCAGTTTAATTGCTCTCATAGTTTTAGTGTTGATTTAGCCAAAGTAAAGCGTATACAGCTATAGGCTGTCTTGTATATAATGATAAAAGAGAGTCTCATAGCCTTGTGAACGTAGGGGAGCGTGATGTTAAAGAGATTACACTTATCTTGGGACCATCGTAATGATGGTGATGCCCCTCTCTATCTCCCTCGCTGCTTTACCTTCCCCACCCTCAAGAGAGTAGGTATTTAGTCACCCCATCCAAGTGTTAATCACACTAGCTGGTGCTTAACTTGCGACACAGTAGTGAGTGCTCCAACCACTGTGCTATCCACAAAGCATATACAGCTATAGACCACCTTGTATATAAAAATAAAGATAGTCCCATAGTCTTGAGATCTCACTTATCTTGGGCCAGCATAATGAGGGTGATGCCCATCTCTCTCCCTCACTGCTTTAGGTAGTCAGTCATAGTTGAGTCCTTCACGTTTTGTGGTCACCCATCCAAGTGCTAATCATCCTGGACGGTGGTTAACGTGCGACACAGTAGCGAGTGTTCCAACCGCTGTGCTATCAGACATCCCTTGGCATTTTTTCCTTATTTAGTCTTTGTGCGACAGACTTGGTTGTCATATTCTATAACTATACCAAATTAGGATCAATGTAATACTTAATCCCCACCACCATCACCTTCAACTCGGATGTGATAGATGCCGTCACTGAGATCCTTGGCAAACATCGACCAAAAAACATAAGTGTGCAGACACTGTATACATGCACGGACATGATATCTTCGTTGCACGGGGTGGGTGTTTTGTTTTCAGCGTATTTCATTGTATTTTGGCGTGCATTGTTTTAAATTTGGGCGTGCAGTGTGTCAAATTTGATCGTACAGAGTACTAAAAAATGTGTGTGCAGACACTGCATACATGCACGCCCATGGTATCATCGCTGCACGGGGTTGCGTGTTTTGTTTTCAGCGTATTTCATTGTATTTTGGCGTGCAGTGTTTTAAATTTGGGCGTGCAGTGTTTCAAATTTGATCGTACAGAGTATTAAAAATGTGTGTGCAGACACTGCATACATGCACGCACACGTGCACGCACATGATATCATCGATGCACGGGGTTGCGTGTTTTGTTTTCAGCATATTTCATTGTATTTTGGCGTGCACTTTTAAAACTTTGGGCGTGCAGTGTTACAAAATCCGTGTGCAGTGTTACAAAATATGTGTGCAGTGTTACAAAATATGTGTGCAGTGTTACAAAATATGTGTGCAGTGTTACAAAATATGTGTGCAGACACTGCATACATGCATGCGCACGTGTGCAGACACTGTTTACAATGGATGAAGATGGTATCATCGTTGCACGGGGTACGTGTTTTTATTATATTTTGGCGTGCAGTTTTAAAAATTTGCGTATGCAAGTGTGCGTACGTGTGTAGACACTGCATACATGTATATGTATGTCATCATCCATGTTATCATCACTGCACGGGGTGTGCGTCCACACCAGCATCGCTGTATGGGGTCAGTGTGTTCAAAGTATTTCCTTGTATTTTCATATGTAGTTTTAAAAATTTGTGTGGGCAAGTGTGCGTACGTGTGCGTGTGTAGATACTGCATACATGCCCATGCACATTATCATCCATGTCATCATCGCTGCATGGGGTGCGCATTTTTTCAACATAGTTTTAAGTATTTCAATGATAGGATGGTTGAGTGTGCTGGGTGTGCGAGGAGAGGGTCTGAGGGTGGGTGGGTGTGTAGGTAAATAAAAAAAAGGATTTAAAAAAGTGAGGGCTAAATCAAAAAAAAAAAAAGATGGTTAAATCTATAAGCTGACTAATAAAAATAAGTGTGATCATCAACTAAAAAAATAGAGCAAAGAGAGCGAGAGAGAGAGAGAGAAAGAGAGAGAGCGAGAGAGAGCGAGAGAGAGAGAGAGAGAGCAAGAGAGAGAGAGAGAGAGAGAGAGAGAGAGCGAGAGGGAGAGAGATAAATAAGAAAAAGAGGAGAAAGATGATCTAGCTCAAAACCACCAAGACGCATACTTGCAGCCTTTTGGGTGCATGGTCTGACGCCCTAGACAACTGAGCACTAACCATGTAATACTTTATCAGGCGTTGGCTAATATATTATCTAACTCAAAAACCATCGAGACGTACACTTGCAGCCTTTTGTTAACCACCACCAAGAAGCGCACTTGTAGCCTTTGGGTATATGATCTGACGCCCGGACAATTGAGCACTATCCACACAGTATTTACTCTTTAAAAAGTGATAGCTAAATCTATAAGCCGACTAATAAACAAGTGTGATCATGTGTGTGACTTGTTAAACATGTTGGCGGTCGTCATCAGGGGTGGCATATATGTTTAGACTTTTTTTTTTCAGGCGTGCTGACAGCATTTGATTAGTATTCAGTTATCTATGTTTGTAAAGATTTGTCTATATATTCAACCACGCCACACAACAGATTGTAGTTAGATATTCAATATCCCCTCCAAAAGTGACATTTTTCGATATTGTGTGTGCAGAGATCGATAAAAAATGAGAGAGAGAGAGAGAGAGAGAGAGAGAGAGAGAGAGAGAGAGAGAGTGAGAGAGAGTTACTTCCCATATCTTATGCTTGCGTCAGCCGTTTCCATATCATGTCCAAACATGCAGAGACAGAGAGAGAGAGAGAGAGAGAGAGAGAGAGAGAGAGAGAGAGTAATAATAAGATGTAGATAGAGAGAGGGAGAAAAAGAGAGAGAAAGAGAGAAAGAGAGAGAGAGAGAGAGAGAGAGAGAGAGAGAGAGAGAGAGAGAGAGAGAGCGAGAGAGAGTTACTTCCCATATCTTATGCTTGCGTCAGCCGTTTCCATATCATGTCCAAACATGCAGAGAAAGAGAGAGAGAGAGAGAGAGAGAGAGAGAGAGAGAGAGAGAGAGAGAGAGAGAGAGAGAGAGAGAGAGAGAGAAAGAGAGAGAGAGCGAGAGAGAAAAAGAGAGAAAAAGAGAGAGAGAGAGAGCGAGAGAGAGTTACTTCACATATCTTATGCTTGCGTCAGCCGTTTCCATATCATGTCCAAACATGCAGAGAAAGAGAGAGCGAGAGAGAGAGAGAGAGAGAGAGAGAAAGAGAGCGAGAGAGAGAGAGAGAGAGAGAGAGAGAGAGAGAGAGCGAGAGAGAAAAAGAGAGAAAAAGAGAGAGAGAGAGAGCGAGAGAGAGTTACTTCACATATCTTATGCTTGCGTCAGCCGTTTCCATATCATGTCCAAACATGCCTTTAAGAAAAAAATGGGCCAATTTTTCATGGATATTTTACAAGTTTGGCAGAGGACAGACACATAAGTTCTGGTAAGATCAATTATTGCATGCGTTCACGTACAGCTCACACTGTGTTTTTGTATCATTGAGTATTGGTTTGTTTTCATTTTAAATTGCACGACTTTTTCTCTCCTCGCTTTCCTGCTTACACATTATTCTATTAGTATACATAGATGATTGTATATTTTAATAACAATTGTATACATTTATATGCAGAGAGAAAGAGAGCGTGAGAGATAGATAGATGAGATAGAGAGGAGAGATAGAAAGAGAGAGAGAGAGAGAGAAAGAGAGAGAGAGAGAGAGAGAGAGAGAGAGAGAGAGAGTGAGAGAGAGTTACTTCCCATATCTTATGCTTGCGTCAGCCGTTTCCATATCATGTCCAAACCTCGCCATACTTACCAAGGCGCTGGTCAATTGATACATGATCTAAATCAAAATTGTCAAGACGCACGCTTGCAGCCTTTGGGTGCTTGGTCTAATGTACAGACAACTGAGTCATTACATATCCATCAATGGTCATTAACTATTCTTGGGTGTGTTTGTATAACAAAATATAGACACACAGAGAACGAGAAAAAGAGAGCGGGTGTGAGAGAGATAGAGGACAGACACATCAGTTCTGGTAAGATCATTTATTGCATGCGTTCACATACAGCTCACACTGTGTTTTTTGTATCATTGAGTATTGGTTTTTGTTTTCATTTTAAATTGCACGACTTTCTCTCTCCTTGCTTTCCTGCTTACACATTATTCTATTAGTATACATAGATAAATGTATATTTTAATAACAATTGTATACATTTATATGCTGAGAAAGAGAGAGAGAGAGAGAGAGAGAGAGAGAGAGAGAGAGAGAGAGAGAGAGAGCGAGAGAGAGAGAGAGATAGAAAGAGAAAGAAGAGAGCGAGAGAGCGAGAGAGAGAGAGAGAGAGAGAGAGAGAGAGAGAGAGAGAGAGAGAGAGAGAGAGAGAGAAAGAGAGAGAGAGAGAGAAAGAAAAAGAGAGAGAGAAAGAAAAAGAGAGAGATTTTGATATTTATGAATGGTACTAAAATTTTGCTGGCTCCCGTCTTCTTTTGATCCGTCCCTTTCGTTAATCCTAACTATGCCTTCAGGGGTATATATAATACTTCATTTTGATATTTATCTGTGGTACTAAAATTTGTTGGGCCTGATAAAAATTAGATCTCACACCCATTAACCCATGCTTTTAACCATTCTCCCTGTCTATATTCAAATGCTTACATCGGATATTGCTAAGCAGGTCTTTCCATACTTTTCCATAATTAACCATACACCATCGAGGCATATATCATTCATCATTTTGATATTTTACTGCTCAATGTGTCTAGGTATACCTATTAATGTATACAACCACAAAAAGATGCGCACTTGCAAGCTTTGTGTGCTTGGTCTAAATAAAAAAAAATTGATAAATACAAAAAAAGACGCGCACTTGCTGCCTTTAGATGTTTGATCTCACGCTCATACCACTGAGTCATTCTATATTCATCAAGATGCACACTTGCTGTCTTTGAGTGAGACGCGCACTTGCTGCCTTTGGATGTTTGATCTCACGCTCATACCACTGAGTCATTCTATATTCATCAAGATGCACACTTGCTGTCTTTGAGTGAGACGCGCACTTGCTGTCTTTGGATGTTTGATCTAACGCCCATTCTCTATTCGCCGAGATGCACACTTGCTGTCTTTGGGTGCTTGATCTAAATAAAAAAAAATGATAAATACAACAAAAAGACGCGCACTTGCTGCCTTTAGATGTTTTGATCTCACGCTCATACCACTGAGTCATTCTATATTCATCAAGATGCACACTTGCTGTCTTTGAGTGAGACGCGCACTTGCTGTCTTTGGATGTTTGATCTAACGCCCATTCTCTATTCGCCGAGATGCACACTTGCTGTCTTTGGGTGCTTGATCTCACGCCCAGACCAATGAGTCATTCTCTATTCATCAAGATGCGCACTTGTTGTCTTTGGGGTGCTTGATCTCACGCACAGACCACTGAGTCATATATCCATTCACCGAGATGCGCACTTGCAATCGCACCATCAATAAAATTATATCCCCCCGGGCCATACGTCATCCATCATCCGTGACAGGGCACAAGACCATCGCGTTGGAGCATCATGACCTAAGAGTACATGTGCACCTATGACGTCATCCCCCTGTCACGTGACCCACTTTTTAGGTGCAGGTGCACGCTTCGCATCTTGCCCACTAACATACTACTAATGTCTCTTTTCTTTTTTGTTAAGGATAACAATAATGGAAAATGAACATGAGACTTCAATCTGGTTCTGTCTCCCTCTTTCTCGTTGACATTTGTTAGTTCTGCTTGCCCAGACTCTGCACTCCAACAGTTGCCCCTTGCTTTGTGATAATAATGGTCACCTCTACATGATCTGCCCTGATAGAATTGCAGTGTGGTCAGTTTCTGAGACTGGAGACGTTGCATACCTTGTTAAAAAAAATTCCACCTTTCCAGCACCGACACTGTAGAAAAAAACACCGCGAAAAAGATCGCGAAATTGTATCAAGGTCAAAACAACGGAAAAGGAAGGGGCGATGGGGAAAAACGCACCAGTCCTTGTTTAATAGCAAGTGCTCTAGTGTTTTAAAATCAAAGTTAGTTTTGTCTTGGTTAGGTCAGTAGTGGTTGTCTTTAGCAAATTGATGGATGCTCTGTGTTGTATTGTTTACTGCTCTGAATTGCTATGTCAATGTTGGTGTGCTGTTGTTAGGTTCATGTTGACTTTCAATGGTTGTTAATGTTGCATGTGCAATATTTTAGTTGTAACTATATACAAAATATGTACATTTTAAAACAATGTAAATAAATTGATGACGATATTAATAATAATAATAATAATAATAATAATAATAATAATAATAATAATAATAATAATAATAATAATAATAAAATTTAATTTTAAAGAAAAAAATACAGAAGGAAATAAAATAACTAAAATAAAATAAATAAAATTTGGAAAAGGAAGGGGAGTTGGGGTTATAAAAAAGCTGTAAATGTAAATATTGTAATTGGACTAATAATGTGTATGGAAAATGTTATTTATGCTTTGAATTTTGTTGAATATCTTTGGAAAAGGAAGTTGGGCAATTAATACATAACATTATAATTGTATTCATGTCTTGTGTGTAAAGTTTAATGTATGCTTTGAATTGTGTTGCATACATTTGATTAAAAAAATAAATTTTAAAAAAGTAAATTAAAATAATGTTACTGTACAAAATTCAAAAGAAAAAGGATGGGGAGCTGGGGATTAGAACAATAATGTAAATGTTGTAACAGAACTGAAGACTGTAATGTAAAATGTAATTTTTGCATTGAACTGTGATGCACACTTTTGAACAATGTACATGTTTATTTCAAAGATAAAGTGGGGTGTTGGGGTTTAAATTACTAGTAAACACTCTAATTTTACTAAAGATTTTACTTGGAATTGTCATTTATGCCGGATGTGTTGCTGCATATCTTTTCTATGCATACAAGTTTTTTTGAAAGAGAAATTGTCTATATATGTAAAGTTTAATGCATACAGTGAATTGTGCTGCATACATTTAATGTGATAAAATAAAGCAAACAGTTGAAAATACAATAAAAAGAAGAAAAGGTTGTTGAAAAAAAAATACAAAAATAACTGATAAAAATGTAAAACAAACAGGAAAAGGAAGGGGAGTTGGGGATTAAAACAACAATTGAAATGTTGTATTAGAACTGAAGACTGTTTATGTCAAATGTAATGAATGAATTAAATTGTGATGCATACTTTTGAACTATGTACATGTTTATTTTAAAGAGAAAGTAGAAAAGAAAGTGGCGTTGGGGTTTAAAAAAAACACTGTAAACACTGTAATTCTACTAAAGATGTAATGGAAAATGTAATTTATGCCATGGATTTTGCTGAATATCTTTCTTTGTGTATATGTTTGTTTGAAAGAAAATTTGGAAAATAAATGGCAATTGACAAAATAATATAAAATACATAATTGTACTCTTGTCTATGTAAAGTGTAATGCCTGCGGTGAATTGTGTTGCATACATTTAATGTAAGAAAATAAAATAATAACGAGCAAAAATGTTTTTAAAAATACAATAATTGTTACAAATGTAAAACAAAAAGGAAAAGGAAGGGGAGTTGGGGATTAACACAACAATTTAAATGTTGTTATAAAACTGAATACTGTTTCATTACATTACATTACATGATTATTGCTTTAGGTCCTTGAATACTGTTTATGTAAAATGTAATGTTTGCATTACAATGTGATGCATACGTTTGAACTATGTACATGTTTGTTTCAAAGAAAAAGAGGGTGCGTTTGGGGTTTTATAAAACATGTATACACTGTAATTTTACTAAAGATTTTAATGGAAAATGTAATTTTTGCCATGGATTTTGCTGATTATCAGTTCTATGTGTAATAGTTTATTTGAAATAGAAATTGGAAAAAAAGGGAAATTGACAAAACAATTTTTAAAATAGCATAATTGTACTCTTGTCCACGTAAAGTGTAATGCCTGCAGTGAATTGTGTTGCATACATTTAATGTAATAAAATAAAACAAAAAGTTGAAAAGAAAATAAAAGGACGAAAAAGTTTAAAAACAAAATAGTTATAATTGTTAAAAATGTAAATCAAAAAGGAAAAGGAAGATGAGTTGGGGATTAAAACAATGTAAGTGTTGTAATAGAAATGAAGACTGTCATGTTAAATGTCATTTATTCATTAAATTGTGATGCAAACATTTGAATTGTGTACATGTGTATTTCAAAGAAAAGGTTAAATATTATGGATAGTTCAAGATAAAAAAAACTATTGTTATAGTACTACATATTTTTTATTATGGACAATGTAATATATGCATTACATGTTGAATATCTTGTATACGTGTCCATGTTTATATTTCAAAGAGAAGTAGAAAAAGGAATGGAAATGAAGAATTAATACAAAATATTATAATTGTACTCATTTTTATGCGAAGTGCATTGTATGCAGCGAATTGTGTTGCATATATATATATAATATGATACAAAAATTAACAAAGTAAAAAAGACAAATAAATAAATAGAATAAAGAAGTAACATAACTGTTACAAATTCAAAGCCAACATGAAAAGGAAGATGAGTTGAGAATTAAAACGACAATGTAAAGCAATGTTATAAAATTTGACTAATTGTACTAACTTGTAAATAATGCCCTGAATTGTGATGCACACATTATATACATATTTATTTCAAAGAGAAATTGGAAAAGGAAGGGAGGTAAGACTTACAAAGTGTTGTAAAATATATTTGTAATTATGCTAATGACTTGCATGAAAAATGTAATGTATGCGTATATTTTAGAAATGTACATGTTTATTTCAAAAGAAATTTGAAAATTGTAGTTGGGGATAAAAACAAACCAAAAATTGTACTGAAGACTTATTTTGTAAAATGTACGTTATTCATTGATTTGAATGATGTTGCAGACATGCGATATTTGTTCATGTTTATTTCAAAGAGAATGTGAAAGGGAGCTGGAGACAAAAAGTCACTATGGTAACAATACTAATGTTTTTGGCAAATATAATTAATGTTGCTTGATTTATTTTTTATATATTGTACACTTGTTTTGTGTTTTTTTTTAATTGTAAAAGGAAGGGGAAATGTAATTCAAACTGATTTGATTGTGAAAGTTATCGTGTCTTCTCTGGAGACTATTAGCAAAATAAAATTAATGCATTGCATACTTAAACTTTGATTTACGACAATAATACCTAAATGAATAAATGATGTGGCTGTATTTAAAGATACATTTTCTATGTTGTTGGTATTTTCCTCTCTCTCTCTCTCTCTCTCTCTCTCTCTCTCTCTCTCTCTGTCTGTCTGTCTGACAGACGCAAATGTTAATATATGAATTGAATGTAAAATATTATTTACTTAACAATGATGAAGCTGTTTATTTTGTAGTGTTTCTTTCTTTTCTTGTTCTGTCGTCAAAGCATTTTCGATCAAGAACCATAGTCCAAATTTCGGTCAATCAATCGAACACTTTATTCCCCAACTTTCCTGTTCCTGTCATACACAATTCACATGGTGATAAGTTAGAGGCCTTATGGTTCATTCGCTGGAGTACTTCAGTTGGTGTACCGGGTGGGTCCGAAATTTTGTTCAGAATAGATGGAGGGTTTTGAAGATTGTCACTGTTTTTGAGCTGTGTGTCGTCTGCGTAGAAATAGTGGAA
Organism: Oncomelania hupensis; assembly: GCA_036898135.1. Taxonomy (NCBI): domain Eukaryota; kingdom Metazoa; phylum Mollusca; class Gastropoda; order Littorinimorpha; family Pomatiopsidae; genus Oncomelania; species Oncomelania hupensis. The sequence continues at coordinate 22,863,696 of CM072513.1, forward strand.
AGCGTTATGTTTGTTTTTTTTTATGATCTGAAACAGAGGAGATGTGTGAAGGATGAATAAAACAGGGTTTAAGACGGACCCCTCGGGGGACCGGGTAGCTCAGTTGGTAAGAGCGTCTTGCTAGTAACCGAAAGGTCGCTGGTTCGAATCCCGGATTGGTCAACGTGTGATCATATTATTTTCCCCTTTACCAACAACTGGCCCGCTGGTGTCAATATAAATCGGTCCAGTAGTCACCTATATGCGAAAGTGTCGTGTGACTATAATCTACAAACAACAACAACCCCTCAGGAACACCAAAGACAAATCTGGGCGGTTCAGAAAGGTGGTTGTTGATGCAGACAAATTGGAAGCGATCAGAAAGGTAAGAATGGAACCAGCTTAGGTTAGGGGTTTTTTATTCCAAAAGAGTTGTCAAGGCGCTGAAGGAGGATGGAGGATCCGAAAGTCAAATTTCTATGTCAATTTCATAGACAAAAAAAAAGTCTCAGTCTCAGTCTCAGTCAGTCGATTAGGAGCTACACAGTTGTCTCCCTTGGACCTTTAGTTCAGAATCCAAATTGTATTTGTTTATTTATTTACTTATTCGTATGATTTATATTTTTATGACAATGCGAAACGACCCGTGGACGGCACTACGAACGACAAATTATGTGTATCTACACAGCGGCGACGAGTCATCTCCTCCTCCTCCTATCTTGTAACTGAGGTCGTTTGGGCACCGCAGATGATCGTTTAACCAGCGTACTCCATCTTTCTCTGTCCTCAGCAACCCTTGTGGCTTTGCTCAGTGTCAAGCCAGTCCATTCTCGAATGTTGTCCTCCCACCTCTTTTTCTGTCTCCCTCTTTTTCCACCTCCTTGTACTGTACTTATTTCTACCATAATTTTAGCCTTGCTATTCACCCTCTTGTTAATCAACTCACTGACTGACCAACTGACTGAACATAACAGTGCTGAAGGCTAAGAAGACAAGAGCAACACTAACATTCTGCTGCTGCTGCTGCTGCTGCTGATGATGATGATGATGATGATGATGATGATGATGATGATGATGATGATGATGATGATGATGATGATGATGATGATGATGATGAAGGTTGTCGCAATACAAGCGCCTATGTTACCTGCGACTGGCACTCTGCCTTTCGTCTAGACAATGCGTCATAGACAATGCGTCATAGACAATGCGTCATAGACAATGCGTCAGACAGTACGTCATAGACAATGACGTAAGTATTGTTTTAGAATGAGGTGGTGTTCGACATTTTTTTTAAAAAATGTGTTTACATTCTTTGGAAATAGTTGTCATGACTAATATTGTAGGTTTGTTACCATAGGTATTTTGTGTTCCATCCATTCTATTGGCTAAAATTAATGTGAAGACGATACGTTAGAAATACCATTCGAGCAACCATCTTTAAGGGCAAACGACGTTTTGCCATGCCAAGCCATTGTTTTGAAATATAGAAGCCATAATCATAGTTTCGGTTCAAGAAGCTCGTCTCAACCTTACAACACGTGTCGTAAACATAACTAAAGAACCAGGAGCTGGTAAGTTAAGATTCGAGGTGTGAAGCTGAGAAATGGGTAGTCTGGTAGTACTACTTGTATCCATTGAGCCAAGCAAATCATTCGTCGTCCTTCATCAAGGTAAATCGTTATAAAATTCTTCATTTTCGAAAGTAGTAGTGTTAACATGGTTTGCTTAGCTCATAAAGTATGTTGTTAAATTGTTGATCTTTGAATACTTTGATGAGCAGCGAGGAAGAAACATTATTGCGTGTTAGAATAAGATACAATAACCCCTGAATATGCAGGGTTCTTGTCTAACAACAACGTCAACGCCTTTTCCTCGCTGATCATTCAACAAGATGCGGATTGTGCACTTACTGTAGACCCAGTTATTTGTCATTGCGCAGTTAAACGATTTTTTCTGTTCTTTTCTTTTTCTCTTTGCATCCGCCTCCATCTTCTACATTATTATTCACCATCGACAATGGTTCTGCCACACCTGACTTCCATCCATATTCGCCCACCCACCCGAAGTCAACTGGACGAATCGTCTTTTTCGTGGTCAAGCGTGAAAACGGAGATCTGGTTTAGAATACTAAGGGTAACGTTTTCGAGACCAAGACTTACTATCAAACAAAAAATCCCAAATTCAAAAATTCATTCAGCTTCACATACAGCTAAGTGTCGAGAGAGAGAGAGAGAGAGAAAGAGAGAGAGAGAGAGAGAGAGAGAGAGAGAGAGAGAGAGAGAGAGAGAGAGAGAGAGAGAGAGAGAAGTCGAAACCTTTAATTGGATAATAGCATTAGAACCTATGGACCTGTCTTAAAGTTAGTCCTTAAGAAAATTGTAATTTTTTTTTTTTAAGTTCAGAACAAACAAAATAATTCACATAAAATTGATTTGAAACTAACACAAACCTTAACAATGGTAAGAATTTAAAAAACAATTACTAAGAAAATTAATGTACCGAAATGCACATGCTCCTGTAACGCGTCCCTATTGCGTTATCTTGTGAGAGTTAATCTAAACTACGTAATTTTCTACTTGTACGGGGAACGGGCATGACAAACCAAATTATAATATACAAGACAAACAAAATAGAATCAGTCTCACTGCCGTTCCAAAAGGGTTTGCCACGCGCTCAAATAAATCACAATAAACTACAGCTTGTCTCCATTTTATACAATTTTAATAATCTAACTAATACATGTCAACCAAGAAACATAAAACTCGCATGCACATATATTCTAACTAACAATGCAAATAATAGTCAAGTAAATTCATTGTTTCTTACCGCACCTTTTCAGTTTCTTTCGCCCTTCTTTCCTCCATTGAAAACACGAACTTTCACCCTATACTAACAGTAATAGACTAAAACAGCAGTCTAAGCTATGCACACATCCTTTGAACCGACCAACCCTAACTTATTTATCAGCTCGTTTTACTGGTTAACTTTCAATCTCACTTTTGCCTCTTAATAACAAAATCACCAATTAAACAACTACTAAATGCAAGCCACCAAGCTTTGTAGTAAACATCCTACACACATCCTGACAACTTATGCACAAGAGAAGAGAGACCACAGTCTCTTTACACTAAACTCACTACATATTATATATTGACCGCCCTAAGCTCTAGCATTCTATACAGAAGAGAGGTCTGGACCCCTGCAGAAACAGAGTGCTGTCTGAAGTCTGGCAGAAGGAGGAAGATAAGAGAGCGAGTCCTTTTTTCCGTCCTGGGTTTTATAGTACAAGTTTCTTAAGAAACATCCCTCTACATAAGGAGATGCCTTTATTCCTACTTCATTGCCACGTGACTGACCGCGCCCCAGTACCTATCACGTGGTCAGAAGTGACCACGCTCCTTGCACACAAAGGATGCATGCCCATGTATATGCGTCATTGTCTGAGCATGCAAACTATAAACTTTGCCGGTTAGTAATTACTGACTAGGCGAATGTGTATCGCACGTGCCAATGTTATACTAACACTTCTACCTGACTCACTATTGTAACCAAGCCAGGCTAAGCAATTTTTAATCATCTCTTACCACTATCTTATTCCCCTCTACAATTTTTCCTCTAAGGTTATACTCCCTCCCACCACCCCCTCCTACCCCTTCCCTACTCCCACCGTTCCCCGTTGGGGTGCCGGGGGTTTCAGTATAAATAGTATCCCCACTTTCTGGAAAGTTAGTGCTTTAAATTCCCACTGTCGCTGTCTTTCTCATTTGCTCTTTCTCAGTCCTGCTCTGTTCTATCAATCTGCTATACTATCTTCTTCTTCGCTAGACCAGTCACCTACCTTTTTTCTTGAAAACTCTTCCGGGACAAGACTCCTTGTTTGTATATGAGGTCTGTTGGATCAGCTTGGGAATATTGGACGTTTTCTGCCAGGTGGTCACTAGGGCTTCCTATGATGTTATTATTTAGCAATGTATGCATTTTATATGTATATGTTTTGTTGATAATTTATAATGATGTTTGTATTCTATTTTGTTTTTGTAAACGGGGGTTCGATAAATTAGAGTGCAGCCTCAGTGTCCCCTGCGTTGGATGTCTTTATTGTAAAGTGACTGGCTGGTGGAGGGCATTCAGTTTTCTCACTAGGGTTGTTTCAGCAGATCTTTTATGCGGATTGGGGGTTGTCCGGTCCTGATTTGGCTCGGAAGAGTCCGCTGGACCTAAAGCAACAATTATGTAATGTAATGTACCCCCACTCTCCCCACCCCCCCTCCACCACAACCACACACATATACAAGCTAATTCACACATGAACAGAGAGAGAGAGAGAGAGAGAGAGAGAGAGAGAGAGAGAGAGAGAGAGAGAGAGAGAGAGAGAGAGAGAGAGAGAGATTCATCATTTTTATAAGAACCTTGCCATCACAGGTTCATTGTATCATAACATATCAAATAAATATCATCTACCGTCAACCAGTGGTATTCTGTTTTTAGTTGTAAAAAAGTAAATCAGACGCGTGAATAGTGAATAATTTTTTTTAAAATTCTTTATTCCCTATGTCTATAGTTTCTTTCTCTGTTACTGATTTCTGGACAACATAAGAAGGGTAAAAATTTATTCTCTCTAAAAACTACTCATTCTAACTCTCTAACATCAAGTAATATAAAAACGCGAAAAGGTTATGAAGAGTACGACGACAAAGATAATGAGCTGATAAAGACGGCTATGATGATGACGACACCGACGATTACGACACAGATGATGATGATGATGACGACGGTGAAGGAAAAGGATGACACAGATGATAATTACAACTATGACATACTAATATCGATTTAAGCATTACAAGTACAGTCACGAAGTGACAGAAAAATGGCGATTGTGTCATCAATAATCTGTCCAAATGACATTTTGTGACCTATAGCCGCTCTGCTGTTAAACATTAAGCTTCAGTACTTATGGTGGGTGTAGTTTAGACGACTGTGAAATATTGTTGCAATTTCACACTGTCAGCAGCTTTGTACCACGTGAAATTCGACCACCGTGAACACTGCACATGCAAATTAGCATCGCTCGATCAAAAATATTGAAGGCTGTAGAATAAGAATAGCCTACTGTCGCATAATTATAGTGGTGCGACATAATGTAATTTTGAGACAATACAATATGAAAAATCTGTAGCTGTAAAATTTTGTCCCCAGGTAATAATTTTGCTTTGAAATTTTTAAAAAAAAAGGTAATTTATTCAAATCATGAAAATATATTTTTTAAATCGCTATTGTCCGAAGCAGTTCATGCGTAATAGATTTGTCATGGCCATTGCGCCCACAAGCAACAATATTCCACGATAAAACGTGTCTGCGATACTATTCACAACTTTCCGGCACCTCTCATAAAAACTCGTGGGTATCGCCATTATAAATTAAAACGAGGTTATATGAAACCAAGTTCCGGTTTGGCTTGTTTTGCTTTTATCAAAGCTTGATGCGTGACTTTTAAATATGGCAAATTGCCGAAAACGACGATTGTTAGAGCCAGAAAACGAGTGGGATAAGTATAAAAAACGGTGGAGGAAGTACATGCTCAGTGAAAGAATGCAAAAAACAATCGTAGAGGCCTGTATTTGTGGCGACTTCGGAGGTGCGTCGATCATCGACAGAAAGTGAAACAGGACCTGAAAACTCTTGTAGTTTTCCATAGCTTCGCCGTCGCAACCTTCACAAAACACGAAGTAACTGACTATATTAGGCTAGCGTTGTGGCCAAGTGGGCCAAGGCGGGACTAACTTGCCTTGTCCACAAGCTAGAAACCAATGGCGCCTGACAGGTGTGGGTTCGAGCCAGCATCTGGGCGTTATGTTTTTCCGAATATTTTTCAAAAATTCACAAATAATGTTAGGTAGGTAGGGTTTAGGCGCGCCACTGGCGATAGAAAGGGATAATAAACTGCAGCCAAAAAAATAAAAATATGTGAGGGTACGATACAGGTGGCCAGTGACACATGTTATTATTCTTGAATATTTGGAAATAACTCACTAAAACACGCGGAGAAAAAAAACCGGAAGTATTTTTCATAGAGGGGATTCCCGTTGGTGCATAGGATAGCAGAAAAGTGTGAATTCTGTCTAACATATTCATAAAAAGCAACCGTGAAACCATGCTATTCCGGAATGCATCTTCTTTTCTTCTTATACTAACAATGCAAGCACATTCGCGACACGTTTTCATGGAACGCAGCAAAGTTATATATATTTATTTATTTATTTATATCATGTATATCATGCTGTACCTATACAGTACAATGCTTTGACTCATTTGAGCACGGATGCTCAGCGTGGATTCTAATACTGCTGCTTCTGCTGGAACTTGTTAAAATCAGAATGTCGCTGCAGCATGCCTTGTTGGCGTGTCACGTAATACCTTCTTCAATACAGTTCTACAACAGCAACAAAAAAAAAACGACAGCAGCCAGGTAACCCTGGAAAGATTTTCTGGCTCAGCTGGAATTATAGTCAACTTGAGGAGGATGTGGACCGCAGCAATGACATAGAAATAGCACAGAGGCACGCCTATATTTACCTTACTCTAAGCTTGCAGTGAAGGTACTGAATATGCCTATACGGTTACCTGCATCATATGCATCTTGATCCAGCTTTGCAGACGCAGAAGCAGTGTGCGCACGTCTGCTATGACACGCCTACGGTTGTCTGAAAGGAAAAAAAAGTATGAATTTGGGAACATTGTTCTATTATTTGTGTGAAGTATTTAGTATATGTGAAGTAGGCTTACCTGCTGCTTATACTAGGTACAATATCTTCTTCTTTCATATTTCCGTTGGGTCGCCTGCCTTCAAAATCTTCAAAGGTTTTGCAGCCAACTAGCTTACTTGTTAGTAGGTTTATCTTATAATTATTTGCATTTGCGAGTCGAGTAGGTTGCGTCTATGCCCGTAAGCAACGTAGGTCTACTTCATCAGATTCAGCAGTTTGATTCATTCCAAGTGTGAAATTATTGGTGACTTTGTGCGGTAATCTACTAGCGCAGCATAATATTCTTCGATCTGAGGAAGTTAACTTCTTACATCAACGAAGAAGTAGAAGTTTTATTCGCGTAAGCCTACTAACGTTAAATATGTATTGGTGAAATAGATTCTATAATTATACGTGTTCATGTGCTCATGGTGTCTTATTTTTAAATTAGATTATAAGCTTTATGTGTGATATTCACTATGGGGTTGTTGCGGACAATAGTAATAAATATAGGTTGGTATGCATGGTGTGTATGGTGTGTAGGAATCATTGTGTTTGTGTCGGTGACGCTTTCCGAGTTTTGAGAAACATTTTTCTTCTGTTGTAATAATCGAAGGCCTACTTTGTTTATTAGCAGTTTTTCATAGTTCGGTTATCAATGTGAAATACTAATAATTATATACTCTGGAATTGGTTTCCGCAATACAGGTCATTTAGTGTTATATCTTATGTTTAGAAATAGTTCTGTTTGTTTCGCCTGGTGGTGCTTTCTGTGTTTTGTGGTAATGTTTGTAATAGTCGGGAACCAGAACGAGCCAAACGTCTGTCTGTCTGTCCCGTCTGTCTGTCGGTGGGTCGGTCCAGGATCAGAAACAGAATCAGAATCAGAATCTGTATTGTCCCAACAAACAGCAAGGACAATATTTTCGCAGTGTACAACAATCATAGAACAACAACAATTGCCCGCCATATTTAAAGAGCCACATTGCTTGGCTTCTCTTTTACTTTCAAACACAACGAAGCGATTTATCATCATGGTTCACCTCATTTGATCCTATAATTGACAGACCACCAACGCCTAATCGTTGGTAGAATACTAGGTGCAGTCAGGGTTTTCGTTAAACGTTTTCAGCCAGAATATTTAGAGCGCAACGGTGCTGACCATGATCAAAGAAACTCGATTCGATACTGTCTTGCACTGTTTACAATGGAGTAGACTAGCAGCTATGCAATATAATTTCAAGCTAGTACATGTTCTAGCCATTCTTGTGTGGGGGGAAGGGGGGTAAGTTTCTGGTGGTTGCATGTTTCGATTATCGAACGCACATCAGCTAACTAGCAACCATAGGTATAGAGCTAACAATAAATTATCGTTCTACGCATTATCCAATCCTGCCTGCGTGCGTCCCGTCAGCTTCGTTTATTATGTGGTTAATGTGTCTTATAGTGTTTCGATCGTGTGTCGGCTATCGAACGCACATCAGCTACTGTCCCATACTAGTTCAGCTAAAAATAATTGTTTAATTATTCTCTTTGGTTTTATTGTCTGCCTCGTCGTTGGTTTCGTGTTTCGGCTATCACACCCCATAGAAGCCGTCGTGTATGAGTGACACGAATAAACCCGTTAGTCCTATCTCAGTCTATGTAAGTATGGATTAAAAAACACGCGGTAGTAATATCTCAACGAATGTAGTAGGGTATGAATGAAAAAGAACAGTTAAATAGCATAGCTCTCCTAACCTCTCCTAACTGACCTCTTATATTACAGGTGATGTGATACAGTAAGTAGCAATGTGATATTCTTTTGCTGTGAGATAATGACCGTGTGCAAATCAATGTTGCGTGAATGTCTTTTTTCTTTTTTTTTTTAAATTTGTAACGGAATTTTTATCTGTTCTTATTTTTCTATGCGCGAAGCAAGTTCTCTAGTATGTTGTCAAATGTACTTGGAGCCAATAAAAAGTGGAAGTGGAAGTTGATGTTGAAATAATGCTATCTTAGGGTGGTATACTACGATATACACCGTTAGTTCTGTCTTGGCGTAGTGTACGAATTAAACAGAATAAGACCTATCACAGCGTATGTAGTTTATGGATTAAAAAGAACAAGCAGTTAAATACTGTCCTAGGCCGGTACTATACCATGCTTAGTTTACGAATTAAAAGAAGAACGCTAGTCTTAAGAAAAAGATTTTACATATATGGTCCTAAGCCATCAGATTTTATTTATAATTAACATTGATAGGCCATAGATCCCTTCAACAGGAGTGAACAGCCGAAAACAAAACAGCAAAAAGACATTACTGTAGCTTACATATATCAGCCTTTGTAGTGTATGGATGAAAAACGGAAAGAACACTTTTACCCTAATATAGATCAAAAAACAAAACAAAAAAACCACGATAAAACACAATAGGCTAAAATATTAATGTTTTCAATACAAAAGTCATGTTCGCTGAAACGCTTCTTCAGTTACTCCATAGTCACCATCTATAATAGGCCTATCAGTGTCAGTGCACAGGGTGACAAGACGGAACATCACAAAGAAAAGACTGTTCGACACTAACAGAGTGCTGATTATTGCCAATTACTTATAAACGTATTACCAACTGTTGTTCCTAGTACAATGTCCTTCAGAATGTATATTTACAACTTGTGTACAGGCCTACAGTACTACTGCTTACTCTACTTTATCCCCCATGAACTTCACAGCAGCGGCAAATGGTCAGCTCAAGGAAGATGAAGTGCGTGCCCACGTTTTGTTGTGCAGATAAGTTAGCCCAAAGATACTAATAACTATCTTTGGTTAGCCTATGGTTTTCAGTTGGGTTCGGTAGCAAAAACAAAAATCGAAATTTCGCGGACTTCCCTGAAGAATAGTTGACTTCATTTGACTTTTAACTCTTGAAAAAGCATTTCAGCAAAATATAATATATTGATAACATTTTTAGTCTGCTGTACTGTGCTTAATCTCTTTTTCTTCTTTTGTTTCGTCTTCTGAAGAATGTTTCTAGCAGACTATTTAGTATTACATGCTAGGAATACTGAATTGCAATGTGCCGTTTATTTAGCCTACTGTGTTCTGTCTAGTTCTTGTGTGGGATAGTAGAAAAGAATCCATAGCAACTTCTATCAACTTGCAACCTTGTTTGAATGTTTTTACATTTTGTGTAACTAAATACACCATGAAGTCTAAATTTGGCCTAATATGCAAATAAGAGTGGCCCTGTCTTTAAAAGTATGCCTATATGTACTATTACGGTGGGGAGAACATCGCATGTAATAGCGATATTTACAAAGTGTAGACTTGTACACATATTTACGTATAAACAATCTCTACGTCATTACATTTAGAGGTTTGAATTAGGCCTCAAATCCATTTTTTTAGAAATCCTGCCCATCAGATACATGACATCGTATTAATTTAACACAAATGTATGGACTATAAATTATTACAAAGGAAATTCACCCTCAGGGGGACTTTACAACATGAAGATGGTGTTTACATTAAAAATTATATATACCATATTTCAGCTAATAGTCTAAATTAGGCCTGAAAATGATCCGCGTGTCAGAGCGATCTGATGGATATAGACCACTGTGTCCTCGTGTTTGCTAAGTGTGATACTGATGGTTGAAATTTCATCTACCTAAAACTTCTGCCTAGGTAGAGGACCTGTGGGAAGCCTATATAGGCCTATATATGTTTACACTTCAAAATTGGTTCTGCTCGGTTTTGGTCTAAAATGTGATGGGAGGCAAATGCGTCCATAATTTGTATTTTGTCATGCAGTGCTCGCTGTCTAAATTTGACCTAAACTAGGATGATAGATTGATGCTTTCTACAAATTGTAATGTACGCATGTGTGGTGCTAGTAGCAGAATAGTAGAAGAACCAAAAATATTCGTAATCAACGTTTTCTTATCACAGAATACGTGTAGATGAGTGTTTACATACCAAAATCACAAAGGACCCAATTTCGTATACCAACATGCTGAAATGCTTCTAGATCTCAGAATAGGGAGCCCTGGCGATGACAAAACTGTGTTATTTCATGTAAAGTGAAGCAGGCTTTCTTGAAAGACAGGGAGACAAAAGATTTTTGTGAGGGGAAAAAGCAATAACAACACTTTCTTGAGGAATACAAATTGCGCTTGGAGCTTTCTGCGAGGAATCAACGTGAATGTTTAAATGAATAAAATTATACTTCAAATGTACATAAAAACTTGGCGTTCGGAGAAAACGTTTTTGAGGGATGGATTGTAATACGTTTATGTTAGGCGTAATAAATGCTTTCTTGCATCAGCATGTTTTAAAGGTTATGCCCATGAAAGAAAAAAAAAATAGTTGTTCGAACTTGTGCATTGGCTCTTTGGCTGGACCGTTATTTGTTCATATCTTGGCTTGGCAGTGATGTCACCATGACTTTGCAGGTTTATTTTCAGTGCCCTCTGTGGCCTCATTGTGTAGGGGAAAGAGACTTAACAAATAAAACTGTTATTTTTAATGTTTTGGAAGATCTGTAAATGTGAGCTGTGAGCAACAGCACGAGATTGAAACTTTTACTGAGCAATCCATTCGGCGTCAAACGATGGGTTCTACAGTTTGGTCGAGGGATTTTTAAAAACATATATTTTTATTAGGGACCTGAAGATTTCAAGGTGTGTATTTCAAGTGTAAACTTCATTCATCTGCAGCTTGCATCATAGCCAATTCCTTTTTTTTCTGTTTTTGGGCGAGGGTTACACAGTATTCATATTATTATTACAGTTGGCTATTTTGACGAGCTGTTAACTCAACATTTCATAAAGCTGGACTTACCAAAAGAGAGTTCTGACAACCAGGTACGTAGCCTAATAAATGAAATACCTTCACGTACTGTTCGTTTTCCTTTGTGCGTGTCTTGAAATGCATCACGTGTTACACTATACCTCCATCTTTGTCATCTTTAAGATGATCGTCATCATCATCATCATCATCATCATCATCATCATCATCATCATCATCATCATCATCATCATCATCATCATCATCATCACCGCCTCCCACACAACTACCACCACCACCGCCATTACCACCGTAACGGATGGAATGTGTATACGTTTAATGAAGTTTCATCCATTAATTCATTCCTTCGTATTCGTCCCTATCATTTACTGCTGTGGTCTGGGCCGGGCTGCTCTGGACGGGACTAAAGCTACTGCTCATAGAACGAGTAGAATCCTTTGATTGAGTATTTGTTTGTGCCTAACTTACGATAGGTGTCGGATAGCGCTGTGGTTGGAGCACTCGCTACTGTGTCGCAAGTTAAGCATCGTCCAGTGCGGTTAGCACTTGGATGGGTGACCGCAAAACGTGAAGCGACAAATAACAACGCCCCCAGTTGATTCAACTGTGACCGAGTACCTACTCTCTTAAGGGTGGGGAAGGTAAAGCAGCGAGGGAGAGAGATTGGCATCACCCTCATTACGCTGGCCCAAGATAAGTGTGATCTCCAACATCACGCTCCCCTACGGCCGCAAGGCTATGGGACTACCTTTACCTTTACCTTTTTTTTTTTAACTTACGATAATTAACCACACGCACGGCGTGTCTTAACATTTACTAACAGATTTGTGTGCATAGGGTAATTAGAAAATACACGTGCTCAAAAAACAAACCAAAAAGTTAGATATGTACGCATGCGATAGTTGGAATATGAAACGAGAACAACCAACACAGACACATACACAAACACGCGCGCGAGCACACTCACAAACACACACACAATCCTGAATGACTGAATGAATTAATATGTTTTCGGCTGTATATAGCTTCAACAACAATACCCTCATTGTTTAATACTAATACTGCGAACAATACCTAGGGCTAGAAGGGCCTATTCCGAATGCCACTAGTTAAAACCGCGTATACTAACTGATCGAACGTTGACGAATATTGCTTCTTCCTGTGATGGCATTGTACTACTACTACTACTACTACTACTACTACTACTACTACTACTACTACTAATAATAATAATAATAATAATAATAATAATAATAATAATAATAATAGCACGCACTTTTTCGTCAATGGGACTCAAAGCGCGGCGATCTGAAAAGATCGCTGTGACAGAAAGAGGATTAGAAATCAATTTTGTATTTTTTTAAATTTAGATTGACTGCATCCAATACCATTTATTGAATTGATGGAGGAAACCGGAGTACCCGGAGAAACCCATCGGTGTTCTGAAAACGCCTCGTACCGATGTCACGTAAGCTAGTCTCATGCTGGTTTGGAACCCGCGACCTTTGGCATAGGATACCAGCACCCTTTGAACCGGGCTAACCGCCCCCCCCCCCTCTTCCCTCCACTTTCCCCTTCCCCCGTCCAACCTACAACCTACTCCCTTAGGCTTGATTACCCGTGTTCGACCAGTTTTGTCCTACAGTACTTGAGCGTGATTGCGGGAAGGAGCTAAATTATTTGTGCAGTGAACCAAACGAACACTACCATTGAGGAACGACCCGAACTAATGCTTGACTTTATTGTTGTTGTGGTAGATTAACGTCCCCGGACACTGCTTGACTTTAAGACAGTCGTTAGCGTATAAATCTGAAGGAAGACCGCAGTTGACTGTCGGTGACCTTCTTTTTCTCTGTCTCTGTCTCTAACTCTCTCTCTCTCTCTCTCTCTCTCTCTCTCTCTCTCTCTCTCTCTCTCTCTCTCTCTCATCTTTCTGTCTCTCTCATCTCTCTGTTTGTCTCTCTCTGTCTTTGTATCTGTGTGTGTGTCTCTCTCTCCCTCTCTCCCTCTCTCTCTCTCTCTCTCTCTCTCTCTCTCTCTCTCTCTCTCTCTCTCATTTCCAGCCTGCAAAATCAGGATGTTTGCAGAGTCAACGGCATGCAAAAGTAAGCAAACCTTCCCTGGTTTTACGTGTATCGTATTTAGTGCTGAAACTATAAATCTATGACAGCACCTCTCTTCTCAGGTGCGTGTGTGAGTGTCAAACAACAACCCACTCCCACCACCCTTGCATAGACACTGTACAAACAGAAACAGACACACGTGTATTGTCTCGTCGTGCGTATGTGTGTCAAACTTCACCAGCAATAGACTCTTTAAGTCAACACACACACACACTGTCAGTATTCTTTACTCACACTGCTGAGAAAGTCCGCACCAACATTGTATGATCCTTTAATAGATTCTACTCGCATGTTAAAGTTCTGCAAGTACATAGCCTATCTCATGATGCGACTGTTCACAAACGTGGCAGAGTTCAAGTAGGTTAGCGGCTTGTGACCAGTCTGTAGCACGAACTTCACTCCTTGAAGGTACAGTTCGAACTTCCGGATTCCCCATATGATGGCAAGGCATTCTTTCTCCATGGTCGAGTAGTTTTTCCTCAGCCCTGGACAGCTTCTTGTTGGCGTAACTGACCGGAAATAGTTTCCCTTCGTGTTCTTGCATCAGTATGGCGCCGATGCCTTCGTCCGCTGCGTCTGTTCTTAAGACGAATTTTTTTGGAAGTGTCGGGCAGTCGTAGCACGGATCCTTCGAAAGGAGGTCGCGCACAGTCTGGTATGCCTTCTCCTGAGACGGTCCTCGCTGCACTTGGTTAGGACAGCTTTTCCGCACCAGGTCCGACAAAGGAGCTGTTATTAACTTTCAGAGTGCCACTCTCTTATTGGTGTGCATTACGGTTTTGAAAATATGTCTCAATTGTATTTGTTAGTCATCCTGACCAGACAGCTGTTTCTACTCTGGGAGCGTCTTCAGTGGTCGCGGGGCTGGTGAGACACAGAAAACGTGGCTCATGTGCCGCCACAAGACTATCTCGACCGCCTCCAGAAACGGTCGAGACAGTTTGCCCTCCAAAGTTTCTTCTCGTGCGCTGCCACAAGGAAGAGGATGAAGTGTAACCAAACTGGAACTGGTAGAAAATTGGTAGTTTTAATGTGCATGTTCGATCCTTACGCGAAGTGGGAGCTATGAGTGTGCTTTCTATGGATTCATGTGTTTGTTTTTTGGATTTTTTTTCATTTACTATTTGGTTGACGCTACCACTAATGTGGAGTGCTACTTTTGTGATGTGATGTAATGCAATTGATGTTTACTTTTCAAAGGAGATCAAAACTGCTGGGTGTTTTTTTTCCTGGTTTGCGTGTGTATTTTCTATCACTTTCTTTTTTTTTTCTATATCTCATGGCGCGAAATAATTTCTTCTCTTTGAACTGAAATGAAACTGGAAGAGAGAGGGGAAGGGGCAAACTCAGATTTTTAATGCATTTGTGATTATATATTCTACTTTACATTTGAACTCTTTTTGCTCAAAGGGAAACTTAAGAGAACTGAAAAAGTCAGTAGGTCGCAGTTTTCCCGTCACCTGTGAAAGCGATCGAGTCCATTCTGATTTTCAAGAAATCGAAGTGAGCTTTCTTGTTGTAAAGACAGCATACAGGATACAACCTGTATTTCTCTAAGTAAAATTACACAAGGAATGTGCACTGGAAGACAATCGATGTGTGGTTACAAGATGGGATCGAACCATCTTTATATAGTAATGTCTGAGCTTGTAAGGCGTTGTAATAGTCGTCGGGTTGACTCCATTTTATTGTGACTGCATCACAGCGCCATTGCTATGCAGAAACATCACCAGGTTTGATTGTAAAGCATAATGTATGCATAGACTTCACTTTAATTTCAATACGGAACCCTATTAGTAGCATTAGAATGGATGCATACTTGACTGAAAGCGTCCTTTTAACTGAGCGGCAACACTACACGTGTAAAGACACCCCTGTGCGGTCACATTTGGTGCTGTTGGTGCTGTTGAAGTAGGCTTGTTTCCATTCTGGAGAGGAAAATAATATAGACCACACAGACTGCGTAGCAAGTGGAAAAGCGCCGTATGCCTCGACCAGAGTTTGAGTACACACGTAGTCGTTTTCTCATGTCTTCAGTGAAACGCAGTGGATGCTTTATTTATACAAAAGGAAGAAGAAGCAAGCTTTCCAGCGCAGCGCCAATGAATTCAATGTTCAATTCAGCTCGAAAGGTGTCAGTCAGGTTAACTTAGCTGCCCCCCACCCCACAAAAGTAAGTCATTTTTGATGCAAGTCTGTGACACGACTGTGATACGTGTAATGCGCCATTTTGCATGCATCAGAAAGAAAAGCCAGGTTTGTTTACCTCACAATAATTTTTTTTAATTGATTACCTCGTGTCAAGTTCTAAAGTACCAAACTCACTTCGATGAAAACTTTTAAATTTAAAAAAAAAAAAAACAGTTTTGTTTTTCCTTCTGCATGACAGTTTTTCGTCGCAATCATTATTATTGTAATTCAAGTGTCGCATAATAATGTTATCGTTGTATTAAGTTCTTGATGGAGATTTTTCCTAGCGAAGCTATCTTAGTAGTAAAATTATATTTTACGTCCTAAAACATGACTAGGTGTATAATTATTTTATACGATTAAAATAAAGCTAAGATTTTTTTTTAAATTATTTTCAAAAAAGGGGAATTCTTAAACTGTATAAATCTGTTTAAATGATATAATTTATTACAAAACATAAACTTGTGTTATCATTGAAAGCATCGAAGAATAAGCGTGAACGCTTTATAAAGATTTACATTTGGGAATATAGATTTGAGAAAAATATATATATTTAGGGGAATGTACAAGATACAGAAAACAACGTTTCAGTAGTAGATCTAGTTGTCTCTCCTACAGAAGTGGAACAGGAGTTAAATGACAGCATCGTGGATATAATAAACCTGGGGGAACATAGGCCTGGCAAAATAAATACCTAGGGGAACAGAGATATTGTTCTCTATATAATCAGCGAGTCTGTACTCAGCAACAAAAGCAGAAACATTGAAACAGATCGTATATCATAAAGCATGTCAAAACATTGCAGCTAATATCACACTTTTTCGCAGAAGCCGTCATTATGCCATTGTTGTAATAGTATGCTATTTAGCCTACGTGAACCCCCGTTGGAGTGCCGGGGGTTTCAGTATAAATAGTATCCCCACTTTCTGGAAATTTAGTGCTTTAAATTCCCACTGTCGCTGTCTTTCTCATTTGCTCTTTCTCATTCCTGCTCTTTTCTATCAATCTGCTATACTATCATCTTCTTCGCTAGATCAGTCTCCTACCTTTTTTCTTGAAAACTCTTCCGGGACAAGACTCCTTGTTTGTGTATGAGGTCTGTTGGATCAGCTTGGGAATATTGGACGCTTTCTGCCAGGTGGTCACTAGGGCTTCCTATAATGTTATTATTTAGCAATGTAGGCATTTTATATGTATGTGTTTTGTTGATAATTTATAATGATGTTTGTATTCTATTTTGTTTTTGTAACCGGGGGTTCGATTAGTTGGGGTAAAGCCTCAGCCGTCCCCTGCGTGGGATGTCTTTATTGTAAAGTGACTGGCCGGTGGAGGGCATTCAGTTTTCCCACTAGGGTTGTTTCGGCAGATCTTTTATGCGGATCGGGGGTTGTCCGGTCCTGATTTGGCTCGGAAGAGTCCGCTGGACCTAAAGCAACAATCAATCAATCAATCAATCAACTAGCCTATGTGAGCAGAGAATTTTAGAGACTGGATCTGGTGAGCTCAGTAATGACCCATAGTCCAATTATACTGAGATTTACACATGGATTTATTGGAAAAAGCTGCATCCTTCGTCGGTTACACATAAAGGTAGTAAATTATAATAGCCCGCTATTACAAAATTGTATGCCTGTGTAGATCTATTTTACTTCTCCATCGTGGGGAATAAGGATTTGTTGACTTGACTTTTGTTTACTTGGTTTGACTGGCCCACACACAAAAGTTTTTGGAAAGATGCTAATGCTAATGTAATAAATTCAACATCCCGCAGTTAAACGGGCAGGACCTGTGGAAGGGAATGTTGTTGTTGCATCAATTTTTATTCATTAGATTAACATAAGTTGTACTGACACTGGAAGGGAATGAGAAAGATTTTGTATCGTTTAGTATAGGCAAAGATTGTACCATGCACAGCAGCTACAGTGCACGGTGTTTGGTATTCGAATCTTAATTATCCCTATTGTTTGTCTCTTCTACTACCTCGAGAACAATTTTGGGCAAGACTTCCAGGACTTTGGTGTTATTTTGTTGTTGTGTTGTTTTGTTGTTTGTTTGTTTGCTGTTGTTTCCTTGTTGCTGTTTTCTTGTTTCCGTTGCTGTTGAATAAAGAGTTAACTTGAGCTGACTTCACTTGACTTAATTTATTTTTATTTTATTTATTTATTTGTATTATTATTATTTATTTTTTGTTTTTTGTTGGCAAAGTTTTGCGCTCAATGCCAAAGGCAATTTTCCCCTCTTTTTTTTGTATAATGTGAAAGTTAGACAATAAAGATGAATTTGTATTGTATTGTATTGTATTGTATTGTATTGTATTGTATTGTATTGTATTGTATTGCATGACCACACCCAGACCATTCAGAGTGTCTTGAACTACAGCAGAATGCTGTTCATTCAATGCAAGAGATGTTCAGCGAACATTATCCTCTTTTCCAGTGTATCGATCGATCTAAACATTACTGCGTAAACCAAGGACGACAATTTTACGGTTGAACCAATGATGATAGCTTGAATAGTTTATAGTAGTAGTGGTAGTAGTAGTAGTAGTAGTAGTAGTAGTAGTAGTAGTAGTAGTAGTAGTAGTAGTAGTAGTAGTAGTAGTAGTAGTAGTAGTAGTAGTAGTAGTTCTTGTTGTTGTAGTACTTACTACTGCTACTTACTACTGTAACTACTTACTATTACTACTATTGTTATTCAAGCTATCATCATTGATCCAATAGTAGTAGTAGTAGTAGTAGTAGTAGTAGTAGTAGTAGTAGTAGTAGTAGTAGTAGTAGTAGTAGTAGTAGTAGTAGTAAGCTGTAGTAGTAATATTAATAGTTCTTGATGTTGTAGTACTTACTACTGCTACTTACTACTGTAACTACTTACTATTACTACTATTGTTATTCAAGCTATCATCATTGATCAAACAGTAGTAGTAGTAGTAGTAGTAGTAGTAGTAGTAGTAGTAGCAGTAGCAGTAGCAGCAGTAAGCTGTAGTAGTAATATTAATAGTTCTTGTTGTAGTACTTACTACTGCTACTTACTACTGTAACTACTTACTATTACTACTATTGTTATTCAAGCTATCATCTTTGATCCAACAGTAGTAGTAGTAGTAGTAGTAGTAGTAGTAGTAGTAGTAGTAGTAGTAATAATAATAATAATAATAATAATAATAATAATAATAATAATAATAATAATAATAATAATAATGACATTCGTCTTTTTAAAACTTTTAGAAAGCGAAGAGTGGTCAAATCAGTGATGTGACTGTTGTGGGGGTTCGGTAGCGCAGGTCTTCTTTTACTGTGGAACTTAAACTAATTATGCCGGTGTTTTGCATTCTCCGCGTATTGATCTCTGCGCTGTGTGTTCTCTAAACGGCGTTTTAGTAAAGAACTTGAGCCCATCATAGTGCAAGGACTACGCGTGAACGGTATGATTGATAGATCTATTTTGTCGCATTGACATTATTTACTTTTCTTACACACGCAGGTAAATAGCGGGGACGATAATGATTTTTGTTTTAAATTTCGCTAAAAGTCCGAACATGTAGCTTATGATTGGAGATTTTGGTGCGAATGTTCTGTATTTTGCGTTTTATAGACTTTGATTGTTTTTAGTTAAGGCCCGATCCCCGTACAGATAGGAAAGTAGTTTAGTTAGGTTAGCTCTCACAAGTTAACGCACACAGCGACGCGTTACACTTATCATGCAGGTCACCTACTCCTTGTGATGAGAGTATAAATCGAGGTCTAGTCTGTTCACGCACGCATTCCATCCCACGGACTGTAAAGGTCCTGATGACGCTCATGTCCTAGACTAGACGGGTGAGGGCCAGCAACACAGAAACTCCCAGCAGGCACTACATAGTAAGGTCCCGTC
Organism: Oncomelania hupensis; assembly: GCA_036898135.1. NCBI lineage: Eukaryota > Metazoa > Mollusca > Gastropoda > Littorinimorpha > Pomatiopsidae > Oncomelania > Oncomelania hupensis. Next base: position 22,883,392 of record CM072513.1, read on the forward strand.
TCCTCCATCCCCGGGGCACCCACGATTGTGCGCAGTTGTCTGGGCGTCAGACAGTGCGCCTTAGGCCGCAAGTGGGCGCCTCGGACGGCTTGAGTTAAATTCTGTGTCGGCCAGCACGCGCTTTGAGCAGCTTTTGAGATGAAACAGGGCGACATATGAACGATTGCATAAATAAAATACATGCATACACATATGCACATATACATACATAATTACATACATACAATTCAATTCAATCCAACTCAATAAATCTTTATTACTTCATCAAGGAATTTGGAAGGCGCAGAAATCATCGCTCAATAATAAAACAAAATAAAAGGTAAATTTACAAGTTACAAGCAAATAATTAATTACAATCACATACATTATAACCTAAAGGATTCTGTTTTTTGTAAAAGAGATGCCTTTTGGTGCATACCCACATACTTGCAATACATCACAACTGGGTTTATTTAAGAATGTAGGAATCGGAAATTGATTTTTTTTACGGAAAGAACGCAAACTTCTTCTAAAAATGTAAGAATCTAAGTCAAAATTGGCTCTTTCCGTCTAAAAAGTTGACCTAGTTCGTCTCCTATAGGCGACGAAATAGGTCGAATTTTCTTCAAAATTTCTCCGAAAATGGACTGTATTTTTCCGTCCCGGATAGAGCACTCCTGTGTACTTAAAACACTCTCATGCACTACAACTGCACTCCCATGCACTAAAAGAGCACTCCCGCGCACTTAGAAAAAAGTGGGGTCCTGGAAAAAAAAGTGGGTTCCAAGCAAATGAACCCATTTGTTACTAAGAAAGACAAGGTCTGCTACCCATTTGTGCGCTTTTGTGGTTTCTCGCGCGCGTGCACACACACACACAAACACACATATTCAACATCCCCAACTCCCACACTCACCCTACCCCTTACCACCTTCTCATCCCTCACGCACACATGCACATACATTTCCTCATTGCATAAAAAGTACAACTGGCTTACATTCTACAGATGCACAAGTTTCTCAACCATCATCAGTCAATCTATACATTTGTTTTAAAGGAACTATTAATAAAAATTTCATACAATACTGATCAATAGAACTAAGACAAAGGCATGCCTGTACGTCATAATTTGCTATATAGATATACTATTCTAATACTATCACCATGTAATGGGCTGGTAACGGTATCGTCACGCGGCAAGGTGAAGGCAATGGTACATAAATTAATGATTAATGCGATGATTATCATTATAATCATGCGTAGTCTCTCCCATGTGGCCACAGCCCTGATGGATTTGTAAATCGTTACTATACTACTAACATTACGCTGCTAAAAATAAAAATTCCTCTCTTTAGGGGGCGAAGGTACTGTACTCCATGGTTTCTATATATATATTTCGCCTTCGAATGAGAACACCGAGGATAATGTGTGTTTGTTGTATCATTTGGCACAGACGTGTGCCGCTTGTTTCATTCAAGAATTTTGCATTATTAGCGTGTGTAAAGTGTAAACTTGTGGGCATGTAGAAACGACGTTACAGTGACACACACACATGAAACTCCACATGGTTTCTTTTGACCTTTTTGGAAGGGCGCCCTATTTTGACGTCAAAATAGGGTTCCGGTAGAGTTACAGCTGTTTTAGGCTTAGGGTTAGTTTAAGGGTTAGGGTTAGGAGTTAGGGTTAGGGTTAGGGATAGCTTTAAAAATTGAAAATGTCACAATAATGTCAAGAAAATGAAAAGTGTGTCAAAATAATGTCTGTTTTTTCACAACAGTCATCGCAACGTCGTTTCTACACACACATGTGTGTTTGTGTGTGAGCGCGCGCGCAGGCCTGTTTGCCTTTATGTCTCAAAATATATTTTTAGACATCTTTTCAAGTTTGGGGGGAAGCGTAGGCCAATGCTTAGTAGACTATACTTCGTCTTCGAATGGGAACACTGATTTGAGTTTGATGAGCGATTTCTGTCACTAAACGCAGGAAAATCCGTCACATCATGCTGTTTCTGAGGACGTACCTTAAAAGCTGGAGCGCTTGGTCTTGTTTTATTTTGTCATCACACAACAGAATGGGCATTTGAGACTACCGGAGTGTGGGTTTCCGGTACCATTTAAAAAAAAGAAAACGTTCCTCTTCAGTAATGTCTGTTTAAGTATGGCGTACGAACAGCGTCAAACGCGCGATGAAAAGTAGCGATGCTTTGCATCGATACTATTCTCATAAGGATCCATCCGTTTAGGAAAGTATCGCTACTTTTCTCAAAAGGATCGCACATTTTCTCAAATGGAACGCAAATTACGAAAGTATCGATGCTTTCTGAAAAGTATCGATGCAAAGCATCGCTACTTTTTAAAAAGTATCGATACTTTGCATCGATACTTTAGCTCGAGCAGTTTCATCGCGCAGTTCCGAAGTTTACCGAGGCGAAAAACGCTGTTTCGCAAAACTGAAATCGGTCAAGCTAATGAAATAATATACATGTATTATGTAACATTCCGCAGTTCCAATTGTCATTTGCAGAGCAAATTAATTAATAAATATAACAGGTCTCTCTTCAAGTTCTCTCATTCGATCGTCGATATTTTCAATCGCATCCATCTTCCCGCCTCAAGTAACGCAAAACGAAAGGAAAGCAAGCAGATTGGCGCGATTCCCTGTTTTGTGTTCCGCTTTAGTTCCGATCAAACTTTTGGAAAATTTGCATACTGCGTAATCGGAAGAACTCGGAAATGCGCGATGAAAAGGATCGATCCTTTCGTAACGGAGCGATGCAAAGTAGCGATACTTTTCAAAAAGTATCGATGCAAAGCATCGCTACTTTTCATCGCGCGTTTGACCCTGTTCGTACGCCATATTTAAGTACTGTAAAACGGCGGCTGTATCCATGTGTACTAGTATGCAAGAGCTTTTGGTTTATGGCGACCCATTTCGCCTCAGGAAGACGAAGAGTTTTATTGTAGTGCTGTCCCCTTTATTGCTGGAGCCTAATTTTTCTATAAATGATGTGGATGGCTTTTAACTAGACTCGCGTTCATCAGTCCCTGTTTCTGTAGCAAATATAAAGATATGGTCATTTTCTTGAAATAGCGTCAGCGTTTAATAAAACTGAATGAAGATTGGTGTTAAGCTTTTCTGTACAGTCAAACAGTGGATTAGTTTTTTGCTGGTCTGGGCAAGTGTCCTTAGAATTTATGTTAGTTACTTCCGTTCGAATTTTAACTGCTGCTGCTGCTGAAGATGATGATGAAAATAATAATAATAACAATAATAATAATAATAATAATAAATTATTATTATTATTATTATTATTATTATTATTATTATTATTATTATTATTATTATTATTATTATTATTATTATTATTATTATTATTAGAAGAAGAAGAAGAAGAAGAAGAAGAAGAAGAAGAAGAAGAAGATTAAGAATACTAATATTTATTAATAAAGAGTTTCCCAAGTCAAGTCAAGTCAACAAATCATTATTTTAGATAAAAAGGAAAATTGCTGTCGACACCTGTACAGTGACAGTTTGCAAAATGAATAAAATAGTACAAAGGTTAATGTAATGAATTTTATTTTAACCAAAGAGCTTCTCGTTGCGCTGACCAGACTCAGAATTTAACGCAAACTTACTTAGAATTTTTCAAAGTGATATGATTAACATATTACTAGATTATTTTAATTTTTAAGGGCCCAAAGGAATGGCTGAAATTTTCTGAAGTTTTAAAAATGTGTAGCCAGAATTTAACAAAATAAGTGATTTTTCAACCCAAAAGTGTTTTAACAAGAATTACAGAAAGTATTATAAATGCAGTGAATTTGTATTACATTTTTTTGGTCTCCAAAATTAAAATTTTATATATTTATTTATTTACTTGAGATGCACCGTTTTAGGTGTGTGCGATTGTTTAAAAGTGTGACTGCAGTATTTGAAATTGTTTAAACTGGTGTTGTTGCTTTTCCCATTGAGAGTATGATTTCAAATTTCTTTCAGATTATCCCAAAACCAAGAGGTTACGTGAAATTGCTAAAACTTTTCCTCTGGTTTATTCTTACCTTGGAAGTGTTATTTGATTATTGAATTTCCTGATAATTTATTTTTCATTAGAACGTGTTAATATATCATTACATGTATTATATTTATGTGGAGTATCCTTAAAGCTTCGAGGCATTGTGAGTTGCTTGAAACGTTTATACTGATTGCCCTCGTTGGAAAATGTGATTTCAAGGTTTCTGTGGATTATCTCGAACGACGTTTGGTGTTGTCAACATGCTAGGAAACGGTTGTCACGATTTAACAGATAAAAAGAGGGTGAGTAGCGATGAGGATTTTTTTTCCCTAAATACTCTTTTTAAAATAATGCATTCCTCCACTCGTTTATTCCGTAAATCATTCAGTAATGCATCCATTTATTCATTCATATGTAATTAATCAGTTAATTAATTCTCTCAATCATCCTACACCTAGTCTCTAATCATTCCATCTGTGCACCCATACGTTTTCCATCGTTCAGCTATCCAATCTTCCATGACAAGGCCATCCAGCCATCCATCATCCGGTCTTCCAGTCATACCTATCAATCTTACTTTTGTTTTATGGAAGTATTTGTCCTTCGCTTGTTTGTTTCTTTGCCATTGTTTACGTCTTCTTTAAATAAATGCATTTATTTCTTTTAAATATCTGTCCAGGGGTGGCATAATGGGATACTCGCCGGTAACATGCCGAAAGTCGCGGGTTCGATTCCCGCAGGGGACGAACCTTTGTTACTTTAGATACCCAATATTTCAGGTCACAGAGGGTTTTGTCCAGTTACTCCGGTTTCTTCTCTTCCTTCTTTCAATAATGGTATTCGATGAAGTCTATCTAAAAAATCTCACAAATAAAATTATATTTCCTCTCCGTATTCTAGTAGCGACTTGCCTATTTACGACAAATGTTTGAGTGATGAATGAGTGTTTGGTGAGCATGTAGAAGTGTCTGCAACGTGTGAACGTGTATGTTGGTTTACAGATTGCCGCGCTTTGAGTCTGATGGAGGAATGAAGCTTGTATAGGATCCATTATTATTATTATTATTATTATTATTATTATTATTATTATTATTGGTGTTGTTGTTGTTGTTATTATTATTATTATTATTATTATTATTATTATTATTATTATTATTATTATTATGTGTGAGACTAAAAGACTAAACAGTTATCTCCATTATGGATGAATTAGAACTGTTGAAGATCGTTCAATAAACGTCTTTGAATGGGTTACATTACATTACATAATTGTTGCTTTAGGTCCAGCGGACTCTTCCGAGCCAAATCAGGACCGGACAACCCCCAATTCGCATAAAAGATCTGCTGAAACAACCCTAGTGGGAAAACTGAATGCCCTCCGCCAGCCAGCCACTTTACAATAAAGACATCCCACGCAGGGGACGCTGAGGCGGCACTCTAATTTATCGAACCGCCCGTTTACAAAAACAAAATAGAATACAAACATCATTATAAATTATCAACAAAACATATACATATAAAATGCATACATTGCGAAATAATAGCATCATAGGAAGCCCTAGTTACCACCTGGCAGAAAGCGTCCAATATTCCCAAGCTGATCCAACAGACCTTCTACACAAATAAGGAGTCTTGTCCCGGAAGAGTTTTCAAGAAAAAAGGTAGGTGACTGGTCTAGCGAAGAAGAAGATAGTATAGCAGATTGATAGAGCAGAGCAGGACTGAGAAAGAGCAAATGAGAAAGACAGCGACAGTGGGAATTTAAAGCACTAAATTTCCAGAAAGTGGGGATACTATTTATACTGAAATCCCCTGCACCCCAACGGGGGTAAATTTGAATGGGTTAGTGTTGTATTTTACTTATCTAAAGCAAACTGTAGGCAATTAGAAACGAAATACCCCCGTTGGGGTGCCGGGGGTTTCAATATAAATAGTATCCCCACTTTCTGGAAATTTAGTGCTTTAAATTCCCACTATCACTGTCTTTCTCATTTGCTCTTTCTCATTCCTGCTCTGTTCTATCAATCTGCTATACTATCGTCTTCTTCGCTAGACCAGTCTTCTACCTTTTTTCTTGAAAACTCTTACGGGACACGACTCCTTGTTTGTGTATGAGATCTGTTGGATCAGCTTGTGAATATTGGACGCTTTCTGCCAGGTGGTCACTAGGGCTTCCTATGATGTTATTATTTAGCAATGAAAGGCATTTTATATGTATGTGTTTTGTTGATAATTTATAATGATTTTTTTATTCTATTTTGTTTTTGTAAACAGGGGTTCGATAAGTTGGGGTGAAGCTTCAGCCGTCCCCTGCGTGGGATGTCTTTATTGTAAAGTGACTGGCTGGTGGAGGGCATTCAGTTTTCCCACTAGGGTTGTTTCAGCAGATCTTTTATGCGGATTGGGGGTTGTCCGGTCCTGATTTGGCTCGGAAGAGTCCGCTGGACCTAAAACAACAATTATGTAATGTAATGTAATTAGAATCGAAAGAAGCTCCATTTAATCAATAGAAAACTCCACTAAACAACGCTGTTTGTTTTAGTGTTGTGTCTAGAGGAAATTAATCCATCCGATCTGTCTGTAGTCAGAGCGGAACATTGGGTACAGGAATCGATTAGCATGCGTGTAATTGCGTTTGTGAAAGTTCATTTCCTTTTTTCGTGACGTCCCTCAAGGAGACGGAATGTAACGTATGGGAGGCGAGATATAGCAAACGCTCGAGCATTTGCGCGAGCATTTGCACGAGCAAATGCGCGAACCTCGCGCATTTGCTCCTGCAAGTGTTCGAGCAAATGCGCGAGCAAGTGCGCGATCATTTGCTCGAGCGGTTGCTACGCCCGTTGCTATAAGGGTTTTGCTGAAAACTGTCAACGGAAATTGTATATCTCCGACCTAGATATTTTGTATTTATCCGCATCAGTTTGATGTTAAATATTTACGTAATATTTATGGCCATTAAACTTAATTTCTAAGAAGAATACAATTTAAATAACTGTCTCAATATGTTTTAAGATAGCTTTTACAAGAAATATTTAAATTTGTGCACGTCTCAAATTCTTTTACATACACATTTTTCATTGTAAAGAATGAGTCAAGCTTTTGTTTTTACTCATCCGATTTTGGGGTACTGCAGTGTCTCCTCTAAATCAATATTATAATTAAATGGCACCATGTTCAGAGAAAGAGTATTAGGGTAAATATTAGGCTTACCCTATTCCGCACTAGTAAGAGAGAGAAGCACTGTGAAAGTTATGTTGTTGTTGTTTTTTTAATACAGTGGTGGTGTACGGCTGTACAAACTCTTCATCTTTATACAAGCTTACTACCGTTGTTCACTCTGCATGAAATCTTATTAAAGGTTTGGTTGTATCTGGTGACGTTTAAACCCGTTGTTCTTCTTTTACACTAAAAAAAAAAAAGAAAGAGTATTATGGTTAGAAAGACCAAACAGTTCTCCATGTAGCATAGGCGCAGGTATATCTGAATGCGAGAGCTGGTGAAGAGTAATAGAGTCGCTCTCTATACAAGTAGAGGCGCGGTCTGTCCAGCAACAACAACAACAACAACAACAACAATAATAATAATAATAATAATAATAATAATAATAATAATAATAATAATAATAATAATAATAAATAATAATAATATAGTTGTAGTAGTAATATTATTTATTAATTAATTAATAATAATAATAATAATAATAATAATAATAATAATAATATTATTATTATTATTATTATTATTATTATTATTATTATTATTATTATTAATTAGTAGTAGTAGTTGTAGTAGCAATATTATTTATTTATTAATTTAAAATAATATTAATAATAATAATAATAATAATAATAATAATAATAATAATAATAATAATAATAATAATAAAACAAAATAACAATAATAATGTGACCATTTGCATAGCGCTGTACCACTTATTTTTTAAGGAAGTGCTCACTGCGCTTGACAAGGAGTGTGTGGGGGTGGGGTGGGGGTGGTTTAAAGGAGATACAAATCATCAGTAGTGAAATAAAAGGCTAAACTGCTATATACAAAACTGATATTCACACAGAAAAATACATTCACACGCACACAAGGGGAAAAAATCATTAAAAGTTTTAACGAATAACACCTTAAATAGTGGCAATAAAAATTATGGATATATTGATCTAAACATTGTAAAAGAAAATGAAACCGCTTAAAAGTTTGAAGACAGACATTTGATATAGTACGAAAGCAAACGCGCTACACAGTTACGCTCTCAAATCCAGATTCGAGCGCCTATGACAGATAGGCCTAGTAGTTGTCTCACAATTAGGGTAAGGTTTCGGGTTAGTGGTCACAAAGAGTTAAAAATAATAAACTCTTTAGTGGTCATAAGTTGCTAGGGTGGCTCAATGGTCGTCGCTCAGCCTGGAGTCCGACAGACCTTGGGTTTGTATCTTGACGATGGCGGTAGAGTCCCCTTCCCTTTCCCCCTCCCCTCTTCCTCTCCCTCCCTCAAAGGAGTAGACTTTCTGTAAAGCTTACGGTTATATAATCCTAGAAGCATGGATCAAACCTGTATCCGTTTCGATCACTCACCTTAATTGAGGTATTCGGCTTTACTTCCGAGAAGAAGGCTTCCGCAAGGTAGGTAATAGGTTAAATCCACTCTCCTAGGAATTCGTCATGCTTATTTATTTTAGGTTCTTATTGGTTTTTAAAAAAAATTATTGAGTTAAGAAACATTACTCGAAGCAGCAGAGCTATAGCTTTTCATCTTACACTGAGCAGGCCTGCATGTAGGACGATGTCTAAGAGTAGAAGAAACAAGAAAGGATAAACAATAAAATTATAATCAGCGTCTTTATATTGTTATTAGTCCCCGAGCTTTGTAATGGCGTCCGGCTTTCAATTTTCTCTGAAACTATGGGGCGAATTTCTTTGAAACTTGTATTGTTCGCAAATCCTTATAATTATTGACTTTTTCGCTCTAATGATTAATTGTAAGGAAAAGCTCCGTTATGGCTTGTCTTAATTCCAAGGTTCGGGAAGTTCCAAAACTTTTGGGGGGAGGTTCTCCGATCCTGAACCTAGGTTGGTGAACCTATTAGAAGAAACAAATAGTTCAGGAAACTAGACAAAATAGTTCAGGAAACTAGATACCGCAGGAACCAGGACCCCAAAGATCCACTGCTCATCAATGGACAAGCCATCGAAACATTAGACTCGTTCAATTTCCTGGGTTCCCTCATCTCCGACGACCTCAGCTGGGGTGCCAACATTAACACCATCGTGAAGCGGGCCCATCAACGACTGTACTTCCTCAGACAGCTGAGGAAGTTTGGCCTTTCCAAAGACATTCTCCTCCAGTTCTACCGGGCCGTGGTGGAGAGCGTCCTAACATTTTCCATCACGGTCTGGTTCGGAACAGCAACGCAGCTCGACAAAGACCGGCTGGAGCGGGTCGTGCGCACGGCAGGCAGGATTGTCGGCTGTGAGCTTCCCTCTCTGGCCTCCATCTACTCGACCCGCTCTCTCAACAGAGCCGACAAGATCCTCTCTGACCCTTCCCACCCTGCCCACCCCCTGTTCGAACTTCTCCCCTCTGGCCGCCGCTTTCGATCCTTCAGATCCCACACTTCCCGCTTTAAAGATTCCTTTTACCCTCAAACTGTAAGATCTCTAAACGCCGCATCCTCCTCCAACCGCTGATCCCCCTGCCGTGCGCACGCCCTGCTTCTCCCTACACGCTCGTACATCTATATTTATATACTACAGTGACTACTATAATTTAGAATGTTTTTGTGATCACTTTAGACTAGTCATTTGTGTTTTACTATATATTTCTGTTTATCTGTTATTGTTGGGTGTGCTTGTGCGAGTGTGTGTGGTTGTGCATACATGTGTGTATTTGTGTATGTAGGTATGTGTGCGTGTGTGTAAGAGAGAGAGAGAAAGAGTAAGAGAGAGAAAGAGAGAGAGATGTTAAATCTAAAACATTCTGCCATTGTCCAACACCAAATAATATTCCGATTGTTGTATCTATTACATGTCAATTGGCGAAATAAATTCCTGTTATCCTGTTATCCTGTTATTTTGTTATCCTGTTATCCTGTTATTCGGGATCTGAGAACTTTGAAAAAAAAGGTTTTGAACCTCTTCAAATCTTCCACGAACCTTCCCATTAAGACAGGCCTTTTGCCTCCGTAGCTCAGTGGTAGAGCGCTCACCTGGCACACCGATGACCCAGGTTCAAATCCATCGATGGGCAAGATAAAAGTGCCCATTGTTCATCGTCTCCTATTCCTACCCTATCCTATCCCGTAACTCGGAGACCGTAGGGGCACCACAGATGATCGTTTAACCAGCGTACTCCATCTTTCTCTTTCCTCAGCAGCCCTGATGGTTTCGCTCAGTGTCAAACCAGTCCATTCTCGAATGTTGTCCTCCCACCTCTTTTTCGGTCTCCCTCTTCTTCTACCGCCTTGCACTGTGCTTTGCAGAATGGTCTTTGCAAGACCCGATGATCTGGTGACGTGGCCATAACATCGGTGTTTCCGTTTTTTCACCACTGTGAGCAGGTCATCGTGTTGTCCAATGGCTTGTGTGATGGTCTGTCGGACTTCGTCGTTGGTTATGTCTGTGCTGGGTAGAGCAAAATGCCCAGAAGTCTTCTGTAGCACCTCATCTCCACGCTTTGTATTCTTCATTGTAGATCTGATGTGAGGATCCATGTTTCGCAAGCATATAGGAATATGGAGATGACAAGGGAACGCAGCAGTCTTACCTTGGAATGTAGGCTAAATGGTCCTGTCTTTCCAAATTGGCTTTAACCTCGCCAGGGCAGCAGTTGTTTGTGCGATCCTGGAGAGGACTTCCTGTCGGGACCCATTGTCTGATACAATGGCTCCTAAATATTTGAAGCTATGCATTGTGTGGAGGGATTGGCCTTGGAATTTGATGTCCGTGTTGATGCCATTGGTGTTGTTGTCATCATTTTGGTCTTCTCTGCACTTATTTCCATTCCATAGATAGGCTCTGGAGGTGGTGACAAGCCTCTGTACCAGCTGGTCAAGTTCGTGTTCCTCTCCAGCCAATCCATCAATGTCATCCGCAAAACGAAGGTTGGAGATTGCTCTTTTCCCTATGCTGACTGTGCCTTCGTGATCTGCAAGGGCATCTGACATGATGCGCACTAGGAACATGTTGAAGAGTGTTGGAGACAGTAGACATCCCTGACGCACACCGATTGTTATTTTGAACCAGTTTCCGATGGCGCTGTTATGGAGGACTGCACTGGTAGCCTTGTCATACAGGCTTTTGATGACTTCAATTATTTTAGGGCTGATGTTGTACACTCTCATGGTTGCCCACAGAGTTGCATGCCAGACTCGGTCAAACGCCTTCTTGAAGTCTACAAACACATGATATAGATGTTGTTGGTGCTGTAGGTATTTCTCGCAGATTATTCTGAGGTTGAAAATCTGTTGAGTGGTGCTTCGCCCTGCCCTGAATCCTGCTTGTTCTTCAGCTATGATTTGTTCAGCTTGGGATTTCAATTTGTTGAGTATTATTTTCAGGAGGATCTTGCTGGGTTGGCTGACGAGGCTGATGGTGCAGTAATTTTCACATTCTTGAAGGTTATCTTTTTGGGGGAAGAGTGATGACAAGCGACTGGGTCCATGGTGTAGGCCACTCCCCACTCTGCCAGATCTTGTAGCAGATAATGGTGAGTGCGTCAATCATCGCTTCTCCTCCTGCTTTAGCCTTTGCATTATGATTGCTCTGGTGGTTCAGAGTTTATTTAGATTCCTCCGCCCCCCTCTCCCTAACTCCCTTCTTCTCTGGGATGGTTATGTCCATCTGCCGATATCACCCCCGTTGGGGTACCGGGGGTTTCAGTATAAATAGTATCCCCACTTTCTGGAAATTTAGTGCTTTAAATTCCCACTGTCGCTGTCTTTATCATTTGCTCTTTCTCATTCCTGCTCTGTTCTATCAATCTGCTATACTATCTTCTTCTTCGCTAGACCAGTCACCTACCTTTTTTTCTTGAAAACTCTTCCGGGACAAGACTCCTTATTTGTGTATGAGGTCTGTTGGATCAGCTTGGGAATATTGGACGCTTTGTGCCAGGTGGTCACTAGGGCTTCCTATGATGTTATTATTTAGCAATGTAGGCATTTTATATGTATGTGTTTTGTTGATAATTTATAATGATGTTTGTATTCTATTTTGTTTTTTGTAAACAGGGGTTCGATAAATTAGAGTACAGCCTCAGCGTCCCCTGCGTGGGATGCCTTTATTGTAAAGTGACTGGCTCGTGGAGAGCTTTCAGTTTTACCACTAGGGTTGTTTCAGCAGATCTTTTATGCGGATCGGGGGTTGTCCGGTCCTGATTTGGCTCGGAAGAGTCCGCTGGACCTAAAGCAATAATCATGTAATGTAATGTAATGTAATCTGCCGATAAATATCGCCCATGGTGGCGGTGTAGACGTTTTGAATCTTCAAATATTTCACTTTCTTCCATTATATTACTCAACGCATAGTACAGATAGGCAACCCTTTTCACCGTGTAGGGGTCAAGGTGTAGGCCGTAGGTATATGTACAGTTAGGTTACAACGATGAAGCGAGTGAAAATATAAGGATGCGGCAGGCAATGCACGGGGGTTACAGACCCTTGTATGTTGTTGACTTTTGAAGGCTTGACGCCTATCCAGAGTATTTGTACCTCTTAGTTCTTCGCCAGATGCTCCAAAGGTAGCAGTAGGCTAGACCTATTACTGACAGATGATACTCTGTTATTTGCTTGAGGGGTTAAACACTGCATAGCTGAGACTTTAGTGATGTTTATTACGTTCTCCTGTATTATATTATCAGTGGAGTGGCGAACAAGTAAACCTAGTGTAGTCTCAGCTGCGCAATTTATGTAAAATGAGAAGAAAGAAAAAAAGAGCAGACGACGAAAGCGAGTTTGCGAGGCCTTTGCAATAGGAGGTGGTAAGTGTTGGTCACACATTCCACCACACACGCCACGTAAAAGACACACGCCTTCCCATATATAGTAAGTTTGAACCCCCACCTCTTTCAACTCACGCACCACTATTTGCTTTCCTATCCTATCCTAAGCTATCCTATTCCGTAACTCGAAGGTCGTTGGGGCACCACAGATGATCCTTTAACCAGCGTACTCCATCTTCCTCTGTCCTCAGCAACCCTCTTGGCTTCGCTCAGTGTCAAGCCAGTCTATTCTCGATGTTGTCCTCCCACCTCTTTGTCTGTCTCCCTCGTCTTCTGCCTCCTTGCACCGTGCCTTGCAAGATGATCTTTGCAAGGCCTGATGCTCTGATGATGTGGCCATACGATCGGAGTTTCCGTTTTCTTCACCACTGTGAGCATGTCATCGTGTTGTCCAATGGCTTGTGTAATGGTCTGTCGGACTTCGTTGTTGGTGATGTGCTGGGTATAGGAAATGCCCAGAATCTTCTGTAGAAAATCATCTCCATGGCTTGTTATTCTTCATTTTAGGCTGTGAAGGGTTCAACGCAAACGCACGGACGCACCACTATTTGCTTTTTAGAAAAGGGAAATAGAACACCGACTTCGTTCCCTGTTCTGAACTCCAGAGAAGAGGAGAGAGAGAGAAGAGAGAGAAGAGAGAGAGAGAGAGAAGAGAGAGAGAGGGAGTGAGAGAGAGAGAGAGAGAGAGAGTGTTGAGAGAGAGAGAGAGAGAGAAGTTTTGTAGGGCACACTGCGTAGCTGAGCCTAGCCAGTTCCAACGCTCGAATCTTCGCTAGGGAATGTAGTCTTAGCTACGCTCTGTGAATTGCATAAGTACTCGAGACGCAGAACCTCTCTGAAAATCCTTATCGGGAAGAGAGGGGACTGTAAACTGATACATACATACATACAACGTGTGATCATATTATTTTCCCCTTTACCAACAACTGGCCCGCTGGTGTCAGTATAAATCGGTCCAGTAGTCACCTATATGCGAAAGTGTCGTGTGACTATAATCTACAAACAACAACATTTACGCTCTTTCATTGCTGTAGCAATGCATACCTGCGGTGATCCAGCAACATTAGCGATGTCGAGGATGTTAATAAATTAATACGAGGTGGATGGATCTGGAGGTGATGGTGTTTTTTTGTGTTGTGGTGGTGATGCTGCTGCTGCTGCTGATGTTGATGATGATGTTGACGTTTGTACTGTTGTAGTAATGGCGGTGGTGTGGGAAAGAAGCAAGGGTGAAAATGGAATGGGAGAGAGTAACTCAATATGATGATACCCCGTAAAGAATATCATTGCCATTGTTTGAAGGAATAAATTCTTTGACGAGTGTTGGTGTTACTACTGCTGCTACTGCTGCTACTGCTGTTGCTGCTGTTGCTGCTGCTGCTGCTGCTGCTGATGATGATGATGATGATGATGATGATGATGATGATGATGATGATGATGATGATGGAGGTAATACACTTTGCTGCGATCGGTAGAAAGTATCGCCAAAACTCCCGCTAGCAGCAGGTGAAAGTATTCCCTCCATCCCTTCAAAGTATACTTTGGGCTCGCTGTTAGCCATGGATGCGAACCGCAGTACTGTTTAAAAGTGACGGATAGAGCGGGGATAGAGCGGAATATTGCTACAAGGGTTCGGGTAAGGGTTAGTAGTAGATCTATCCCTAGCCCTTGCCCTAACCTTTTCTCTACAAAAATGCTCTTTTTCTGTCCCAAAAACCCATTTGACTTCTTGGATTCCTAAATTGTATAAAACCAAGTGAGGACACTATCCGGCGTCAATAAACGGTTCGAAAAGATTCTCAAACGGTTCGTAAAAGACAGTTGACCTAGAAACAAATACAGCGTGACCTAATTCGTCGCCTAGAGGAGACGAAACTTACTTTTCCGTTTCTAGTCTTTCACCGACACTGTAACTGAGCAGGCTCTAACCTCGCCAAAGTATCCCTTCAAGGGACAAGGGACATACTTTGGCCTGCTGCGCAGCGTGTGCCTGGAGTATACTTTCTTTCGATCGTAGCTATGTGCAATGGGTGGATGATGATGATGATGATGATGATGATGATGATGATGATGATGATGATGATGATGATGATGATGATGATGATGCGTTTAAAAATAGAAGTAAGAAGAAAGGGAAAGAGATCTCGAGAAAGAAAGAGAAGAAATGATTACGAAAATAATCGCCACTCGGAATTGTACACGCGGGTATACTCAAAAATAGGCGATGAATTCCGTTGCACAAGCCGAAAACAAGCAACCCGTCACGTGACTTTGGCGAGTTGGACAAAATATAAACTTTTCTGCGAATACATCATGGCCGCCAACATGGTAGACTTGTCCTCCTATATTTTAGTATAGGATCTCTTAATGCGCAGGAGCAAAAGGTCCTATTTTTTCTCCAACGTTACTTTGCGAGTACTTGCATACGAAATAACGCGAGCAAGCTCCTCGCTGCAAAACAACTCGCTACCAAAATCTCCTTCCTCTAGCTCCGAGTTCCGCGGTCTTTCATTATTTGTTGTTGTCGTCTGCTTAACACATTTTTGTCCCTGAACGCCATTTAGTTGCGGTCCTGTTACAACGTTCTCAGGTTCATAAGGGGAGCTAGCGGAAAGAAATGGGCTTCTTTTGGTATGCAACTGTAATTCTCTACCTAGGCTTTGTTGTTGTTTCGGACACTAAGGAAGTGGATTTCGGAAAACGCAACTTGTGGATCAATGCCATTGACATTTTTATGGCGAAGTTGAGTAATCAGATACGTTCAAAATGTGGAATTGAATCTATGAGGAAAGTAATTGATAGTTGCATTCAATATAATTCTGCGATGCATGTGGGGAATGCCATATGAAAAAAAAAAGAATAAATATAGTCAAGCAATGCTAGTTGAGAGACCATAATTATATTTTGGTTTCATTATGGTCCAATGTTGTCTTTTGTGGTTTTAATGACTTTATTAGTTTATACCGGTATGAATTACGCAATCTGAGCCACGTGACTTTCAAACTTTATCTTTGCAACGTCATCGTGTTCTGTTCAAAAATGTAAAAATGTCTTAATTTTTGACGAAATATGACAAAATCTCATTTTGGACGAAATTTGGAAAAATCTTGTTTTGACGAAATGTGACTAAAAGAAAAAAAAATCTCATTTTTTGAGCGAACTGTGAGAAAAATCTAGTTTAAATTTTGACGAAAGGTGAAAACATTTTGACGAAATGTTTTTTTTAAAAATGTCGTTTTTGACGACATGCGAGAAATCGCAATTTTATTTCGGTGAGAACTTGCTGTGGTTTGTCACTACGGAGTAAAAAAAAAAATAAAACAATAAAACAATAAATAAATAAATAAATAAATAACTAAATGTGTTAGTCCATTCAGTCATCCCATAGAGGAAAGTGTTGTGATAGACGTATTGATTTTCCTAAAGCCCTAGCTTAACTGGGCGAGACAAACCGAACCTTGTCTCGGCGAACCAAAGGTCAAAATTGCGGTTTTATTCTTAATTGGGTCTTCCCGAGACCAGCCGAGACGAGACAGGAGATCGGGCGTCACGGCGAGCTCTTTCGTTTCTGAACTGGGTCTATTTTTAGCTGCGTCGAACCTGACATACCGTGACAAAGTTACGTTAGCAACAATGGCGGCCTTCGATCGTGAATTGAAAACTGCAGAAGATTTTGGCGTTGCTCTAGCGCTGTATGTCATAAGCGAGAACGAAGGGGCAGCAGAAAGAGAAAGATAGCAAAAGGCAACAATGCCCTATGTGTTGCAAAGGCACCAGCAAGGTGCATTTCATGCACTGGTGCAAGAGTTGGCTGAACAGCTCAGTGGCTTTTCAATGATTTATTATTTTTACTGATTCAGTATTTTCACTGTTCTCTAGTCTAAATTAAGTTTGGATTTGGTGCACCTACTTATTTGAAGTGTTGTAGTATTTCTTTAGATCAGTTGTCATTGACATTGATAGATTTTTCAGCAAATCAAAATAGTGTCTCGGGCAGGTTTGCTGCGCACGAACGGCAAGACGAAAGGCCGGCCCGCGACACGGCGAGACACGTCTCGATGTTCTCGCCGATCCTGTCTCGGATTGCTCGCCGAGCCTAGTTAAGGGCAAGGATGGTTCGGGTGTCTCGCCGAGACTGTCTCGGGTGTCTCGCCGAGACAAGGTTCGGGTTTGTCTCGCGCAGTTAAGCTAGGGCTTAAGAGCTCTACGAGACTGGAATCAGGAAAGCTCAATGACTTAGTAATCATTTTGTGCTGTCATGCTATTACCGTTGTAATGTTATCTTAAAGAGAGTCTGCGGTTCATTTGAAACATTTACACTACTAGATCTTTGAAGAGAGTGTATAGATTTACAGTACTGAGGCGAAAGCTGTCACATTAATGTGTAAGCAGATTTTTTAAGAAAAACAACAATTTATATTGTCTCCTCACCAAGTTTCCTTCTATGCAGTCATTGCGCGACCACAGATACCACAGCCCGGGAGCCATTCGCACTAGAAACATCTACAACAAAGCGCCGCCCTCCATCCCACGCTGATAGCGTTGAGCTTACGCCCCGGTAATTTCCATGTGTTTTTTTTTTTTGTTTACAATATTTTATTCGCGCCTTTATATGTATTGTAAAGAAAAAAGAAAAATCACCCAGTGCCTGTTCATAGCAGACGACCATTTGAGTGTGCGGGATAAAAAGGGTAGACTCAATTTTGACAAATATAAGACACACGCCAAAAAAAATTGCATTTATACAACGCATTTTTCATTAGAATAACAACTCAATGCGCTTACACACATCGTTCGTACGCATCATCACAAAATTCGCACTACATCATGTACAGCTCCATTCAGAAAGTATTATTACTGTTCTTACTATTTACACAGAAAACGCCTTGCGGAACAAGTGCGTTTTTAAGCAGTTCTTGAAGGAAACAAGGTCTGTACAATGTCTTAAACCGGCAGGCAGCGCATTCCAAATCTTGGTTGCTTGAAAACTAAAAGACCGCTCGCCAATTGTTTTAAGCCGACGTTTGGGCGTTTTTCAAAAGTTTGCAAAATGTATGAATATAGTTAAAGCAACCAACTAGCCATGTCTTAGAGCGAATGCGGCATTTAATTATACATGTATGGTTGTTGTTGTTGTTGTTTGTTTGTTTGTTGTTTTAAGAGAGTGGCACGCTGAAACGTATGGTTTTGAATGCTGGTGTGCTGCTACATAAAAATCTTCCAAGTTTACACTTATAGTTGCTGTGCAAAAATCCTTATTAAAGGTTGGACCTATTTGGTGACATTCAAATAACCAGTTGTTGCCCTTTCACACTTAATATTAATATAAGGGTTTGTTGTTGGTGATGATGATGTTGTTGGTGATGATGATGATTCTATTGTTGTTTTGGCGCAATTTTGAACTCGACCTCAAATGCACTTTAAAATAAGTATAAAGCAGTTTTAATACGCCTCTGCAGTTTCTGATACTCCGTGTGAAATCCGTGCTTGCAGCGAGTATATGTGGCTGGCGAAATATTGCGAGATGTACGTTGACTGAAAGAGCCCTCGCAAGAAGGAGGGAGGGAAAAAACACCATCAACGATGCAATGAATCTGGCAATATCAAACACACGGCAAAACCCTCGTACTACTACTACTGCTGTGGATGATTGTGTTCCTGCTTTAATATCCCGTGTGGTTTGTGCGATGACGAGACTATCATTATTGTCGTCGGGTAATTTACCGAAGATCTTTTGCTTCGTAATAAAAGTATATAGACGTTGCCATGACAACCCTTGAAGGATTTGCCGCGGAGTGTGAAGAATGTTCGTGTAGTCCTGTCCTATTTTTACGTTATGCCCAACTCCTGCGTTGGACTTTAATGCTTGCTAAAAACAGTTTCGTGTTCACGTGTGGCACTATTTTGAGGTTTTTGTTGTCTCTGAATAGTCTAAGTGCGGTGAAGCTGCGATTATATTTTGGTTTTGAGAAAATTGACTTTTTCATGCTGTTGGTGTGTTTATGATGAATGACTTTTGTCTAGTCTGACTACCTTTTTATGGTTCGCTTGTCTAGAATTCGCAATCTAAAGTCATGCGACTGGCAAAATTCCGTACCGTGTTTATTTTGTAAAAAAAAAATAATAATAAATTTTTTTTTTTAAATGTGCCAACTCTTTTTTTTTTACATATACACGGCCGTACACACGCACACACACACCCACACACACACACGCACACACACCCAAAACACACATACATTTTTTTGTTTTACTTCATCATAGGTAGAGCTATTTGGCTATATACATGTGGATTTTGAAGCATATTTTACCATTATTCCAAAAAAGGATGGAAGTACCTGGAGTCATCAACTCACTTCTGGACCATATGTCTATGTGTGTCTCAGCTGAGGAGATTATCTTGATTTTCAAAATAAGTACACGCATCCTCTCGTGTTAAATATAAACTTGCATATGGGTGTGTCTTCGAAGAATGAATGTTGCACAACAATTGATTTCGTGTGTAAAATAGTGTATGCACCGTCGGCTGTGAAGCTGTGAAGGAATAATTCAATGGAGAGCGAGCTACAGGTAAGAAATAAACTATACCTCTTCCTCTTTTGAACGTGTGAACATGATACCCGGTAAGTTTTAAGGTAGTCGGGTACGTCGATTCGCGCATTCATAATTATATCCAAGTGTTCGTCATGTCGCAGTTATTATTAGCCGAATCAGGATTATCCAAAAGATTTTTCCATCGTGTCTAAGTCTAAAGAAATTACAGTGAAATCTTTTTGAACGCGCCGAATTAGCGCACAAAACATTCATTCGGGGGGTATTTATCATTCGCGAAAATTCGCGATTACGACATGCCAAAATCGGAGTTTATGATTGTGAATAGACCTATGTGAAGCAGTCGTGAACGCTGATTTTCATATCTATATTCTCCACCCAGGCAATTCTCCACCCAGGCAAATGCAATGGATTAAATCTGTATTAAGCAAAGCATGCCTAAAATATATACTTGTATATTTTCACGTCATGTTGATGACGAAATTTCTTCAGCTTCTCAACAACAATAAAAATTGTGATGGTAGGCTAGCAGCAAGCAATAAGAAAATGAATAATAAAATTCTTTGTAGGGGACAATTCATAATATTATTCTTTTCTTTTTTTTTTACCCCTCGTTACGCGCCGCATCTCGGATCGGCCTTCTGCTCCTTGGATGAGCGAGGAAATTAAGAGCGCGCGAGCAATCCGTAGGAGCGCTGAGCGCGCCTGGCTCAAAAGCGATCTTTCTGTTCATCGATAGATTTCTGGCCACAATCGCGACTATGTAACCCGCATGGTTCGCGACGCCAAAAGGTAATATGTTTGCAACAAGATGTCGGAATCCGCTTCCTCTAGCGAACTTTTCTATTTTTGTGGCCAGCTGGTGGGTGGGAGCTCGAACCAGTCGCTTCCTGGTGCCATTCCCCCTGACCGCCTAGCCTAAGTCCTGTTTACCATTAACGATTTCGCCGTATTTTCTACGGAATCGGACCCCTTATTACGATGTTACGGTCAAGGGGTGTAAAACTACGGTCACGGTTTCGGCGAGTAAGAAAAAAAAACACCCAGGTCTAACAGATGTTCCCTCTAGCAGACGACAGGTCTGTCTGCATTTCGGATAGTGCGCATGTGCAGTGTAACATAACTTTGTTCCGGTCCGCGTGCCACCATTCCATTATGTGTCAGTGCGCACTAGTTTCTTCATTATCAGTAAAGAAAAGCTGCCTTTTAAGCGGCGTGAAACGGAGATTGAAGACCCTGGCTTTTCTCCCCCATCCTCTCCTCCCATTTCCCTCCCGCACCCCCCCCCCCCAAAAAAAAAAAAGAAAGAAAAAAAGAAAACAAAATAGATGTTTCAGAGGTATAAGGATGCATACAGAGAGAAGTGGTCTTGCTAGCTTGCTTAACGAATTATTACAGCTGTTTAGGAATGAAAACATACGTTATTTTGACGAAGGTTTGTATTGTTAGTGATTTTAATTTCACAGGCTGGTGTTTGGACGCGAGATACAGATTATAAGTCATATAAGATATTCGTGACGCACGTTTAATACAAAAGATAAAATAACCCAACCAGGTATAGACAAGGGCAGAGGTCGACCATTGGTCTTGTTTCAGTACATGATGACCAACTACTAGCGTTAGACCCATTAGGCACCCCCGTTGGGGTGCCGGGGGTTTCAGTATAAATAGTATCCCCACTTTCTGGAAATTTAGTGCTTTAAATTCCCACTGTCGCTGTCTTTCTCATTTGCTCTTTCTCATTCCTGCTCTGTTCTATCAATCTGCTATACTATCGTCTTCTTCGCTAGCCCAGTCTCCTACCTTTTTTCTTGAAAACTCTTCCGGGACAAGACTCCTTATTTGTGTATGAGGTCTGTTGGATCAGCTTGGGAATATTGGACGCTTTCTGCCAGGTGGTCACTAGGGCTTCCTATGATGTTATTATTTAGCAATGTAGGCATTTTATATGTATGTGTTTTGTTGATAATTTATAATGATGTTTGTATTCTATTTTGTTTTTGTAAACGGGGGTTCGATAAGTTGGGGTGAAGCCTCAGCCGTCCCCTGCGTGGGATGTCTTTATTGTAAAGTGACTGGCTGGTGGAGAGTATTCAGTTTTACCACTAGGGTTGTTTCAGCAGATCTTTTATGCGGTTCAGGGGTTGTCCGGTCCTGATTTGGCTCGGAAGAGTCCGCTGGACCTAAAACAATAATTATGTAATGTAATGTAATGTAAAGACCCATTAGGCAGATGTGACCACGATGTATTATTATTTCAGATGTGTGAGCCTAAAAGTAAGATAAGTGAGAAAATGAATGATAGATTTAACTTCAATAAAAAGGATTATAATACCTTGAGAGCATTCTTCACTGGGGTTACATTTTGGTCAACTCTGGTGGGGTGGAAACGCTTTGGGTGTTTATTAAAGAAGCAATTTTGAAATGAATGGATTTATATATTCCAAAGGTCAAATGTAGTGACCGTAACATGAATAATCCTCATGGATGGTGAAGAGTGTTTTGAGAGAAATAAAAACAGAAGCATAAACTGTATCAACATTACTTGCACACAAAGGAGGGAAGAGAGTACTAGAAATATATCACAATGAGAAACACGTGCAACAAATTGCTAAAGCAAGCAAAAATAAAATCACACAAAAAGGCATAGCTAAACATTTTAAGAAAAATGCAAAGATCTTTTGGAAATAGCCTATACACAGGAACAGACTAAAAGTAATTCAGGCATCAGTGCACTTAAAAAGGACGGCGGTACTTTTGCAGTTTCAGACAAAGAAGGCAGAGACCCTAAACAAATATTTTTTCCCGGTGTATTTGTGAACGAGAACAAATCCAATTTTCAGAGATGTGCACTTGTATACGTTTTGTGGCTGGTTGGATGAAGAAAAAAAAACTTACCAGACTGTGAAGCGGCTGACAAGTGTCAAACAGCCCAAAGTCTCCACCATCCAAAGCAAGTCTTGCATATGCCTTACAGAAGAACAAGAAGTCTTCGACAGATGGACAGAGTACTGCTCTGACCTTTACAACCATACACCAAATGGAGACCCATCAGTTCTAGCATGTCCCGAGGACAGAGAAGAAGAAGAAATCCTCCCAATTCTCCGGGAAGAAGTTGAGGCAGCAGTGCAATCGCTAAAGAAAGGGAGGTCAGCGGGAGTGCACAACATACCCGCGGAACTGATACAAGCAGGAGGAGAAGCGATGATTGATGCCCTCACCATTATCTGTAACAAGATCTGGCAGAGTGGGAAGTGGCCTATACCATGGACCCAGTCGCTTGTCATCACTCTTTCCAAAAACGGTAACCTTCAGGAGTGTGAAAATTACCGCACCATCAGCCTCATCAGCCAGCCCAGCAAGGTCCTCCTGAAAATAATACTGTTGAAACCCCAAGCCGAACAAATCATAGCTGAAGAACAAGCAGAATTGAGGGCAGGGCGAAGTACCACTGAACAGATTTCCAACCTCAGAATAATCTGTGGGAAATACCTACAGCACCAACAACATCTATATCATGTGTTCATAGACTTCAAGAAGGCGTTTGACCGAGTCTGGCATGCAGCTCTATGGGCAACAATGAAAGTGTACAACATCAGCCCTAAAATTATTGAAGTCATCAAAAGCCTGTATGACATGGCTACCAGTGCAGTCCTCCACCACAGCGCCATCGGGAACTGGTTCAGAACAACAATCGGTGTGCGTCAAGGATGCCTACTCTCTACAACACTCTTCAAATCTTCCTAGAGCGCATCATGTCAGATGCTCTTGCAGATCATGAAGGCACAGTCAGTAAAGGGGGTAGAGCAATCTCCAATCTTCGTTTTGCGGATGACATTGATGGATTGGCTGGAGAGGAACAAGAACTTGAACAGCTGGTACAGAGGCTTGACACCACCTCCAGAGCTTATGGAATGGAAATAAGTGCAGAGAAGACCAAAATGATGACCAACAACACCAATGGCATCAACCCTGACATCAAAGTCCAAGGCCAATCCCTCAACCCAGTGCATAGCTTCAAATATTTAGGAGCCATTGTATCAGACAATGGGTTCCGACAGGAAGTCCTCTCCAGGATCGCACAAACTGCTGCCCTGACAAGGTTGAAGCCCATTTGGAAAGACAGGACCATCAGTCTACATTCCAAAGTAAGACTGCTGCGCTCCCTTGTCATCTCCATCTTCCTATATGCTTGCGAAGCATGGACCCTCACAGTAGATGTCCAACGAAGAATACAAAGCATGGAGATGATGTGCTACAGAAGACTTCTGGGCATTTCCTATACCCAACACATCACCAACGAAGAAGTCCGACAGACCATCACACAAGCCATTGGACAACACGATGACCTGCTCACATTGGTGAAGAAACGGAAACTCCGATGGTATGGCCACGTCACCAGATCATTAGGCCTTGCAAAGACTATTCTGCAAGGCACAGTGCAAGGAGGTAGAAGAAGAGGGAGACCAAAAAAGAGGTGGGAGGACAACATTCGAGAACGGACTGGTTTGACACTGAGCGAAGCCATCAGGGCTGCTGAGGACAGAGAAAGTTGGGGTATGCTGGTTAAACGATCTTCTGTGGTGCCCCTACGACCTCAGGGTTACGGGACAGGATAGGATAGGATAAGAACAATGACAAAACTGAATTCATCTTTGTTGGAACACACCAAAAACTAAGCAGGTTCCTCTCGACTCTTTGATCCTGTCAGGACATGAAATTAAATGCTCTCGTTCAGTTTGATCTGCGGCTGCCGCGCTTTCCATGAGAAAGCAATCCGAAAATTTGATCTTGTGTGTGTATGTATGTGTGTGTGTGTATGTGTTACGTTGGATACGCGTGCGATTGTAGGCTTACGTGTGAAACGCGTGCGATGGTAGGCTTGCGTGCGTGACGCGCGCTAAAGATCAGATCGTTTTATTTTGCTAAGCATGCAGTAATAGGGTGTATTTATCTTAGATTTGATTTTGCGTTGTTATTAGAACAAGCTTTGTATAACGTTGGTAATTTTAGTTGGTCGATATTATTTGAGAATTTTCTAGGGCTGGTTGTTTACTATCGATCGAAGCGTATGGATAATTCTAGTGGTAACTATAGAAGCTTCCATTCCAAATAAGGTTGTATGACGTGAGGCAGTGATGATGAAATTCGTTCTGATTGGTTGTGGTGTTTCATGCGGGAGTATTCTCGCCTGTTCTAGAGTATGTAGAGACTATATAGGGTGCCGCACTGTTTGAGTTGAGAGAGTTGAAAGTAAAGAGTTGCTGTTGTGTTAGATTTGAGAAAGTTGTAAAAAGTGGAAAGTTGATAGTCGAGAATTGTAAAGTGAAAAGCGATTGAACGATCTTATGCAGTTGTTGTTGTATGCTGAATAAAAGTGGAAAACTTAAAACGACGACTCCTGCCTTGTTGATGATTGAACGGGTTGCGTGGATAAACGAATCTGAGTTACACCTATCAGGATTTCAAGCATCGGGGCTGAATCAACTACTGACAGAGAAAAAACAACATCGAGTGTAACAGTATGTGTGAGTGTGTGTGGGTGTGTTTGCACATACGCATTTATGTACATTTTTGAACCACTATGTAGTGTGTGTGTGTGTTAGCATTTGACTGCGAGTGTCTGAGCGCCGAGAGCAGACCGCGAATCTGGCTTGAGCGCTATACAAATAAATGTTAATATTAATATTATTATGTTACTTTTGCTTCCTGCACAAGCAGGATTCAGGGCAGGGCGAAGTACCACTGAACAGATTTTTAGCCTCAGAATAATCTGCGAGAAATACCTACAGCACCAACAACATCTGTATCTTGTGTTTGTGAATTCTAGAAAGCGTTTGACCGAGTCTGGCATGCAGCTCTGTGGGCAACCATGAGAGTGTACAACATCAGCCCTAAAATAATTGAAGTCATCAAAAGCCTGTATGACAAGGCTACCAGCGCAGTCCTCCACAACAGCGCCATCGGGTACTGGTTCAGAACAACAATCGGTGTGCGTCAAGGATGCCTTCTCTCTTCGGCACTCTTTAACATCGTCATATGCTCTTGCAGATCACAAAGGCACAGTCAGCATTGGGCTAGATCAATCTCCAACCTCCGTTTTGCGGATGACTGGAGAGGAACAAGAACTTGAACAGCTGATACAGAGGCTTGTCACCACCTCCTGGGCCTATGGAATGGAAATAAGTGCAGAGAAGACCAAAATGAGACCGACAACACTAATGGCATCTACACGTACATCAAAGTACAAGGCCAATCTCTTAACACAGTGCATAGCTTCAAATGTTTAGGAGCCATTGTATCAGACAATGGGTCTTGACAGGAAGTCCTCTCCAGGATCACACAAACAACTGCTACCCTGACAAAGTTTAAGCCCATTTGGAAAGACAGGACCATCAGTCTACATTCCAAGGTAAGGCTGCTGCGCTCATGTTGTCATCTCCATCTTCCTATACGTTTGCGAAACATGCACCCTCACAGCAGATCTACAATGAAGAATACAAAGCATGGAGATGATGTGCTACAGAAGACTTTTGGGCATTTTCTATACCCAGCTCATCACCAACGACGAAGTCCGAAAAACCATCACACAAGCCATTGGCCAACACGATGACATGCTCACAGTGGTGAAAAAAAAACGGAAACTCCGATGGTATGGCCATGTCACCAGAGCATCAGGCTTGCAATGACCATCCTGCAACGCACGGTGCAAGGAGGCAGAAGAAGAGGGGGACAGAAAAAGAGGTGGGATGACAACATTCGAGGATGGACTGACTTGACACTGAGCGAGGCCATGAGGGTTGCTGAGAACAGAGAAAGATGGAGTACGCTGGTTAAACGATCATCTGTGGTGCCCCAACGACCTTCGAACTACGGGATAAGATAGGATAGGATAGGACTTTCGTTTGATGTGTGCAGTGCTTGCCTGACTGCCATCTCCACACAACTTGCAGGGCGAGGTTGTACACAATAATTAATCTGGACCTGGATTTTGTATAGCTTTAGCCAACCACGAGAGCAAGTGTTTCGGATTGCTTTCTCAGCAAAAGCGCGGCAGCCGCAGATCAACACCATCCACTACGGTTGAGAAATCCATAGCTGCTTCCAATAGTCAAACATTATATGCTTTGCGCTTTCAGGATACTGTTTTTCTGTAATATTTTTTTTTAATTATTTATTTTATTTATTTATTTATTTTTTTTTTACATTTTGTTGAACTGATTTTTTTTCCTAGTAAGATGAATACCCTCCTTCTGCCCCACCATCCCCTTAATTTCCTAGTATAAAATCGCTTCGATTAATATATTTGTTACGTGAAATAAACAAATGTTTCTCTGTGCTTTCTAGTGATGTTCAGTATGATCCATCCGTATAATGAGAGAATGTATTGCATAATATGTCGTAAGTTCTTTGATCTATTAAAACTTTGTTTTTTAAAATTATTGTTCTGTGGTTTGTCAGCTATGCTGTTGAATGAGTGGTATCAATTTTGCTTAGAGCTGCGAGAAACTGAGAGTTCCAGAACTCCCAGGCTAGTTTAGGGCGCGTCAAATCAATAATCTGCTGCCGTACATTGTCTACCACTCGAGGGATGGCACCGGGAAAATGATAGAGTACTGATGTCAATAATGGCAACTTCGGTTGGTTTCTGTGGATCATTAGGCTCCTCTCTTGCTATGATATTTTTTTCATATTTTACTCTCTCTTTTTTTATCTCTCTTCCTTCTCGCCCCCCACCCCTTTCTCTCTATCTCTCTGTCTCCCTTAATCTGTCAGATCATCAGGCTAGTGAACCGCGATGATATTTCAAACACTAGTCTCTCTCTGTCTCTTGCTTTCTCTGTGTGTGTGTCTCTGTCTCACTCTTTAGCTGTCTCTCTGTGTGTGTCTGTCTGTCTCTCTCTGTCTGTCATAAACTTCCCGTGCGTTTTATGAAATAATTAGCTTTATTCTCAAAAGATTCATACCAATGTGGTAGTAGTTTGTAAACGGTTTTTAACATTCCAATTTCACTTATACACTGCATTCGTCAAAAAGACTTTCTTATACAATTGCACAAGTTGAGACAGAGAGATAAGCTTGGACTACTCAAGACATAAAATACATAACAGTTGAAACACAACACCAATATACGCTTTGCTAATTTTATGGTTTTCTCTTCTTTCTCACTCAAAGTAATAGAATAACAATTAAAACGGAATTCAAGAAAAATTATAAGTACTAGAGTAATAAAATAATAAATAGTTGAACTATAATATGGTTTTATCTTTCTCTGCAGCAATCCCGTTCACGGGCCCGACAGAAATTTACATATATCAATTTATGAAAATATTGTATGCATTCACAAAATTAATTTCAATATTATATTTCCAACGAGTAAATCATAAAATATAAATATTCAAATTACCGTGTCTGTCATGAGCAGAATCCTGAATCACCACAGTGAAAAAAATAAATAGCCTACCCTACACAGTAATGCGATATTTCCAAGTCACACAAAATAAGCATTCACCCTTCGTTTTTCACAGTCTATCTTTCATTCCATTAATAAACCCTATTCTCAGTTGTGATAACCTTCTGAAAGGAAAAAGCGAAATAATGCTCTCTATTATAAAACAGGCAAAAAATAAATGAATAAGTTATTAGAAAACCATATATCGACATCTCAGGAAATTTAGTGCTTTATATTCCCACTGTCGCTGTCTTTCTCATTTGCTCTTTCTCATTCTTACTCTGTTCTATCAATCTGCTATACTATCTTCTTCTTCGCTAGACCAGTCACCTACCATTTTTCTTGAAAACTCTTCCGGGACAAAACTCCTCATTTGTGTGTGAGGTCTGTTGGATCAGCTTGGAAATATTGGACGCTTTCTGCCAGGTGGTCACTGGGGCTTCCTATGATGTTATTATTTGGCAATATATGCATTTTATATGTATGTGTTTTGTCGATATTTTATAATGATGTTTGTATTCTATTTTGTTTTTGTAAACGGGGGTTCGATATATTAGAGTACAGCCTCAGCGTCCCCTGCGTGGGATGTCTTTATTGTAAAGTGACTGCCTGGTGGAGAGCTTTCAGTTTTACCACTAAGGTTGTTTCAGCAGATCTTTTATGCCGATTAGGGGTTGTCCGGTCCTGATTTGGCTCGGAAGAGCCCGCTGGACCTAAAGCAATAATCATGTAATATAATGTAATCGACATCTCTCACTGTCTGTCTCTGTGTCTGTTTCTGTCTTTGCCTGTCTGTATCTCTCTGGCTCTGGCTTTGTCACTATCTCTCTCTGTCTCTGTCTGTCTCTCTCACCTCTCTCTCTCTCTCTCTCTCTCTCCCCTCGTTCTCTCTCTCTCTCTCTCTCTCTCTCTCTCTCTCTCTCTCTCTCTCTGCTTGTCGGAGTGGTTTCTCTCTCTGTGTCTCTGTCTGTCTGTCTGTCTGTCTCTCTGTCTCTCTCTCTCTCTCTCTCTCTCTCTCTCTCTCTCTCTCTCTCTCTCTCTCTCTCTCTCTCTCTTCCCCTCCCTTTACCTTCCCCTCTTACACAGGTATTACAGATAGCGAGAAGATTAAAAGGTGCGTAGAGAAAAACTCGGTTCACTGAGCCAAGATTTTTCAAATGTACAAATAGTTGACACACAGGTAGACGGCGTCCTGCAGTGTTATCACAATATAGCACGTGAGGTGACGCGGGGTTTGAGTAAATCCGTACACCATAACAAGATATGTAACGGTATTTATCAATTGATGAGCACTTGATATGGTAAAAGGCAGTCTGGGGTCAATGCATAGCAGGTAGGCACAAGTGTCGCTAGGTTTGATAAATCCGTACAGCGTAATCATTTCTGGCACGGAATTTAGCAAAGGATGCCAATTAGTGTGTGCGCCTTGATTGAAGTACTGGGGCATCCTGTATCACCGTTGTTTTGACCCACAAACCTTAGTTGAAGGAAGAGGCAGTATTCGTAGGTCGATATTTAATCTTATGTCATCATCGTGGTGTACTTTGTTTCTTTGGCGTTGACGCCTTCTTCGTCCTGCATTAAACAGCCACAATCAGCGCGTCGATTCATTTTGCTGTTGTGTTGTTGACCGTGATGTTGGATAAAAGGACAGTCTGGTTCCTATGCCGAACGTGAGGGGCCGGGTAGCTCAGTTGGTAAGAGCGTCTTGCTAGTAACCGAAAGGTCGCTGGTTCGAATCCCGGATTGGTCAACGTGTGATCATATTATTTTCCCCTTTACCAACAACTGGCCCGCTGGTGTCAGTATAAATCGGTCCAGTAGTCACCTATATGCGAAAGTGTCGTGTGACTATAATCTTCAAACAACAACAACTATGCCGAAGGTCGAGGGTTCGATTCCCGCAAGGGGCAAACTTATGTGACTTAGGTAGGAGACAATTCAGGATACCGAGGGTTTTTTCCGGGTACTCCGGTTTCCTCCCTTTCTTCATTCAATAATGGTACTGGATGCAGTCAATCTAAGATTTCAAAAACTACAAATGTGATTTCCTTTGTCTTTAATAGAGACCTACCTGCCCTTATACCACATGTTTGAGCGATAGAGGTGTGTTTGTTGTTGTGTTTGATAGCAAATTTATGTTGGTACAGATCGCCGCGCTTTGAACCCGATTGGTGATGTGGGGAAAAGCGCGTATATAGCATCCATTAGTTATTATTATTAATAGTAGTAGTAGTAGTAGTAGTAGTAGTAGTAGTAGTAGTAGTAGTAGTAGTAGTAGTAGTAGTAGTAGTAGTAAACAAAACAAAACAAAACCTTAAACAAAACCCTCACTTACAAAGTGTCATGAACTGGGGACAGCGATTTTTTTTATCATACCGACTGCTACGCTTTTGTTTTTAGGCGTCTCTTACTATTGTGGCGTAATGAGAGGCGGCTGTTCATGCTTAATAGAGATTGTCTACCTTCCAATTGTCGGTTAGCCTAGCCTTGGGTGGCTCCTGTTTTGTAGAATCCTTTGCTGTGGCCATTGGGTTACGCAGGACAAGGTGACACGACACATATTCTCTTCCACCCCACCCCCTCCCCTCCTGACCATTCGTCTTCTGCTTTTGGTGGTGAGCAGGACTACATCGTCGGCAGGCATTTTATGCAGGTTAGTGGCAGTGACCTGCAGAGAGTGTCGTGGCACTAGTAGCCGACAATCCGGTTTATTATCAAACACGCTTCCCCGCCTTGCAGGGTAACAACTTTTATGTCTCTCTTACGAGAGATAAATGAAATTAAGAGTTCAGGTCGGGCCGTGTTCTCAGGGTGGTGGCCGAGAGGCTGGAGTCAAATACTCCGCTCGGCCACACTAGTTTCCATAACAAACAACTGCGCTTACTTTAAACGCTTTTGGTGCTTAAATGCTCTTTTTTTTCCTTCTGGTGGTGCAACACTGGCTGCATTGTGAATTTGAAAAGGACCTGTGACGTTACAATAATGTGATTTTGGGGGCTTCTGCAAGCGGGCACCGGCAAGGGGATGTTTGGTAGAAACAACATGTAAAGGTAATAATGTAAACACGCCGCCGTGGTAGTGCAGGACCACAATCTCTTCTCTCCAGCCTGTGTCACTAGCTAGTAATTGGTGGACAATGTGCCCGTGTCGTCCTCAGTCTTTAGTTTTCTTTCCCCTTCCCCGCTCCCTGCCCACCTCCACTTCCCTTCTCCCTAACCGTCTTCACACCCGCCCCCAACCTCCATTCTCTCCCCACCCCGTGATGATGTCTGCCCCGAGTTGTCTAGACAAAAAAAAGTGCCACAAAATAGTTTTGATTGCTCCGCACGAACTATTTTTGCATCTGGGCAACCTTTTGCCATAAGCGAGCGCTTTTAAAATGGCGCAACACATGTTGACTGCACAACAGCCAATTTAAAGTGAAGTTAGCAGAATATGAAAGTTACTGTCAATCGCACTGACGACACAACAATACTATCAAAAATAAATATCAATTAATACCGATTGCACATAAACATAATTATTCCGTCAAATAACAAGTACACCAATCTTAACAGACTGTAAATGACATAAAGTCCTCCCTTGCTATTTCACCATTGAACACATCGTCATTCGCCAAACGAAAGCCCACCAATCTACCTCCATCTTTTTCTTTTCACAAACAACCATTCGAAACCGCTACAGAACGCGCTTCGCGGGCATAGGGTTGCGCTGATTTTCCGCCAAAATAATTACGTAGCGTTACGTAGCGCTCTGCCTAGGCAACTCGGGGCCGATGATCAGCGTCCGATGCACAGACTGCGTAGCTGAGACTGGCTGGAGGAGGCAGGAGAGGGAGGGGGGAGCATAAGGGGGGAGATGTGGGAAGAAGCGACCGTAAGCCTCGACCAATCTCAGTAGTGTTCGTGCCGTGATCAGTGTTAGCGGAGTTTTATGCGTAATCACAGTGGCGTGCGTGCGTGCACAGTCCTTAACGCAATCGATGGAAACACAACGAGAGGGGCCGGGTAGCTCAGTTGGTAGAGCGTCTTACTAGTAACCGAAAGGTAGGCCTACCTGGTTCGAATCCCGGATTGGCCAATGTGTGACCATATTATTTTCCCCTTACCATCAACTGGTTCGCTGGTGTCAGAATAATGTGACCAGTAGTCGCCTATACGCTTCGGTGTCGTGTGACTATAATCTACAGTTACACAACGAGATCTGCTTTTGCATTGTTTTCCGTAGAGCGGTTGAAACCAGCGGATAGGGTCTGAGGATTACATTTGTTTAACCGATAATTATATGAGGTAGATCAATGCTCGTAGTATTAGGATTTATAACACTTCAAATTGCCATTGTGTATTTTATTTATGTATTTCTTCATCGATTCATTTGTTTATTTATTTAATCTTTTTCATATTGCGCTTTTCCTGCCCAAGGCGGTGGCCGGTAGGCCTACAGGGTCTAACTCAAGCTGCCTGAGGCGCCCAATTGCTGATTCAGGCGTAGCGTCTGACGCCCTGACGCCTGAGTACACTTTCAAGATTCAAGATTTATTGACTTCATGTGAAGAATTTTTTTGCGCATATGGGAATACATCAGAATACAGTACTCCTCTTTTAGCGTCACTACCGTTTAAGGTCACAAGGCGGATAAGATCAATCAGGTTGTTGGTCCCGGCCAAATACCTTCTTTGTACCATTTAGAATTCCTCGCTTAGCGTCACCTCGCATAAGGAAAAACCTCGAATAACGTCAACCCCGTTTTGGTTCCCAAATGGAGGAGACTACTGCTTAAGAGAAATTGATTTCACAGATGACGTCATTTATGAGGTTACTTCCTGTTTTGAGATGGAATTCCATCCCAGAACACCTGTCATCTCCAGCTAGCATCCGCGTTATGCGACACTCTGCAATACACACGGGAACCACTTTGACAGAGTGCGACCCATGGGCGGTGTAGACAGGTGTAACTGTGATCTGCCGTGTCCCCTCCTAGCGGGACGTATTGCCACAGTGGACCTTACCCTGAAGTGACTTCATTCACTAGCGATAAAGCATGTGCCGTGGAGTAGACAAAATGAACAATTCGTTAAACTTGTGTAAGGTTTTCTGCAAATACAACCAGTAACTGTCTTGGTGCATACTTGTTATTTTTTATTCTCAATTGCGTGCGTGCGCGTCAGTGTGTTTGTGTGTGTGTGTGAGAGTGTGTGTGTATGTGTATGCATGCTTGCATCCGTTCGTTTGAGTGTTTGAGTGTGTGCTTATGCATCATACACACACACACAAAAATACATATACAGTAAAGCATACATGCATACGCGCTCACCAATGTGCACACATGTACACACACGCATGCACACACACACACACACACACTGTCACATGACAAAAAAATTTAGCACCTCGTATAAGATCAAGTTTTTTACTGGTAGTTGATCTTATCAGAGGACTGTTTAGGGTGCCCCTCTGTTAAGATCAAACAAAAATTTGGTCCCGTGGGGGGTCACCTTAAGCGAGGAGTACTGTATAGGTTATAAGTCCATACGCAATACAATACATTACAGCACAGTGCAAGCAGACACAACGCTTTCTCACATTTACGCAAAATAGGCTAACAAAAGTAAACAATCAGACATCACACATCAGGCAATCAGATCAATACAATACAATATAATACAATACAATACAATACAACTTTATTCATCTCAAACTGAGCAATTACAATGGCAGCATCAGCACAATTACCAGAAAGAATTAAAAATATTATTACATACACATGAGAAGTAGTCCAATCAAAAAAATAGTAAATAAAACAAATAAATAACAAAACATACGGTTAACTACATACAATAAACTAGAGGTGAATGTCATAAAAAGTCATAAAAGGTAAACTGCCCCGATATATCACAGATAATAGTTTCTCCGCAGAAGCTACAGTACAAGATGTACATCCCAGCAATACAATCCAATACCATACAATACAACACAATACAACACAACACAATACAGCACAAAACAATGCCACACAACTTCATTCCTCTCAAGCTGGGCAATACGATCACAACAGAAGAGAACCGCAAACACTGTCAATATATGTCATGTCACCTAATCGCGTCAAGCACCCACATCAAAGTCTATACGTCAATTGATTAAATCAACATACAACGCCTCACAGTTCACATTACATTAATAGTCAATGATCTTATACATCATGCACAAACAATCAATACATTTTCGGACACATTCATACAGCATGGTAGTAAAAAAAAATACTTGATGAACAAAGATTCCATTTAAATTATCATGACTAGTACACAATATGACTAGTAAATACATAGGCCTAATGCACAATTGATATCATCACCAATAATACGTTACATGACTAGTGAGTATACATTATACGCACACAATCAATAATTTTCGCACACATTCATGCGGCATAGAGTAAATAGAAAGAAACTGATGAAGGTAGCTCTTATTGAGACAAGTTACAGTTTGTCCTACCCCACTCCCACCCACCCCCTTTACCCAGCCCAAATGCTATGGAGATTTATTTTAACTGCTCGTTGAGTAACGTGATTGCAGAGGGGACAAACGTCTGCTGGAAACGGTTGGTCCTGCACTTGGCAACTCTGTACCTGCGGCCAGAGGGGAGCATCTGGAACTCGCCATGCAGTGGATGCAGCTCGTCTTCCGCTATCTTGCGAGCCTTTCTAACAGTGCGGCTGCACTCCAGCTCCTAGATACTGGGCAGTTGCGACCCCACCACTCTCTCCGCCTGCCTGACCACCCGTTTCAGTCTGTCTCTGTCCTCCTCTTTGCATCCATGCAGCCACGTGGTCAGGTTAAAGCTCAGCACGCTCTCTATGCTGGCTCTGTAGAAGGAGGTCAGAATTTCGCTGTTGACTTTGAATTGGCGCAGTTTCCTTAGGAAGTACAGCCTGGAGTGACATTTGCTGACTACTTTGTCTACATGCTTGGTCCATGACATGTCGGAGCTGACGGTGAGGCCCAGGTATTTGTACTCGTCAACCTGCTCTACGACCTGGTCACCGATTGTCAACGGCTCTGGCGCACTTCCGGATCTTCTAAAATCTGTGACCATTTCTTTCGTTTTCCCCACGTTGAGGTCGAGGCTGTTTTGCTGGCACCACTATACCAGCCTGTCCACGTCGCGTCTGTACTGCGAGTCGTCGTCGCCCGTCACTAACCCCACCAGCGCTGAGTCGTCGGCGAACTTCGCCAGCGTGTAGTCGGCCTCAGAGGCCCGGCAGTAGTTGGTGTAGAGCGTGAAGAGCGTCGGCGACAAGCAGCAACCTTGAGGCGTACCCGTGTTGATGGTTAGGACGTCGGATTTCACCCCACCCACTGCGACGAACTGCGACCGCCCGACCAGAAAGTCGATCACCCACTTGATGAGCTGCGGTGCCACTGACATCGTACTGAGTTTCTCAAACATCAGGCTGGGTCTGACGGTGTTGAACGCCGAGCTGAAATCAACGAACAGCACTCTGGCTGACGTGTTGGGCTTTTTCAGGTGTTGAAGGATGCTGTGGATGATGTACATCGCCGCGTCGTCGGTGCCCCTCCGCGCGCGGTACGCAAACTGCAGGGGGTCCATGAGGTCCTCCGTCTGCTGCAGCAGGCGTTTCAGCACTAGCTTTTCCAGACATTTCATCACCACACTTCTTGGGCAACAAAGTATGGGGGAGAACAGCCCTAATGCGTGCTGGTTGTACTTGTGTAGTGGGCACTCACACGTCT
This sequence comes from Oncomelania hupensis, assembly GCA_036898135.1. Classification (NCBI taxonomy): domain Eukaryota; kingdom Metazoa; phylum Mollusca; class Gastropoda; order Littorinimorpha; family Pomatiopsidae; genus Oncomelania; species Oncomelania hupensis. Next base: position 22,919,145 of record CM072513.1, read on the forward strand.
AGGACATGAGCGTCGGAATCTTTACAGGTTTTTTTGGTTGTTAATAAATGCTCTCTGCACATTCACTTAGGATTTAAGCCTATATTAGCAGGTGATTATTGTTATCCACATGTTATAAACTCTGTGTACTATACTAATCCAGAAGTGAAGTGAATGGAGCTATTTATTATAGGTTATTCTGAACCTGAACTTGACCTTCCTGTCTTGAGACCCCTGTTGGGGTGCCGGGGGTTTCAGTATAAATAGTATCCCCACTTTCTGGAAATTTAGTGCTTTAAATTCCCAATGTCGCTGTCTTTCTCATTTGCTCTTTCTCATTCCTGCTCTTTTCTATCAATCTGCTATACTATCGTCTTCTTCGCTAGACCAGTCTCCTACCTTTTTTCTTGAAAACTCTTCCGGGACAAGACTCCTTGTTTGTGTATGGGGTCTGTTGGATCAGCTTGGGAATATTGGACGCTTTCTGCCAGGTGGTCACTAGGGCTTCCTATGATGTTATTATTTAGCAATGTAGGCATTTTATATGTATGTGTTTTGTTGATAATTTATAATGATGTTTGTATTCTATTTTGTTTTTGTAAACGGGGGTTCGATAAGTTGGGGTGAAGCCTCAGCCGTCCCCTGCGTGGGATGTCTTTATTGTAAAGTGACTGGCTGGTGGAGAGCTTTCGGTTTTACCACTAGGGTTGTTTCAGCAGATCTTTTATGCGGATCGGGGGTTGTCCGGTCCTGATTTGGCTCGGAAGAGTCCGCTGGACCTAAAGCAATAATAATGTAATGTAATGTTCTGTCTTAAGTCAGACCAAGATTATTGGATGTACTGTACTGTCAGTCTAAATATTGAGCAAGTAAACTTAAATGAGAGACAACAAATTTGTGTACAACATAACTACATGTAGTAGACGAGTTTGGATATAATGTGGAAATAAATGTAAAAAAACAAAACAATATGTAGCAATAAATTTCACTGAGACAATCGCACATCATCATCATCATTATCATTATCATCATCATCATCATCATCATCATCATCATCATCATCATCATCATCATCATCATCATCACCATCATCATCATCATCATCATCATCATTATCATCATCAGCATGATGATCGTCATTATCATCACCACCACCGCCATAACCACCACGAACATCATCATCATCATCATCATCATCACCGTCATCATCATCACCATTATCATCATAATCAAGCATCATTGCTAAATCGAGTGATGAAAGATAATCCGTGTGATGCAAGGTTATCAAATGTGGCTGTCTGTATAATTATAACATATGTGTGTGCGTGTGTGTTTGTGCGTGCTCTGTCAGCTCTGAGAGATAAAGTCAGTTATCCATAGTATAATGGAAACTAAATGGCTGTGTAGAGAAGCTGATGTTGGCTGACCCAGTGCGATTGTCATTCGGGAATATCAAACTTGGATTGTCGTACTGTGTTCGTTCTTCCCGAGAGGAACAACAACATGATGTATACATTTGTTTAAGTGTTTGTGTTTTGTTTGATGATATCGTAAGTAACATCCTCCATTTCTTGACTTTATTATATCTATGGTGATTGAATGCCAACAGACCTTCCTCAAAATAAGCGCGTGTACGTGGCGCGTGTACGTGGGCCTTAGGAAAGGAGAGTGAAAATAGGTTGTTTTGGCCTAGGGTTAGTGTTAGGTTAGGAACACTAAAAACCCTAGGGTTAGTGTTAGGCTAGGAACATTAAGAACCCTAACACTAACCCTAACTCTAACCCTTAACATCGAAATTTGCCGTGAAATTCCATGCCGAAGGTTTGGTTTATGCTTCTAAAATATCATCACCGGGCGTTTCCTTGATGAAGGGCAAGTCTAACGTATAACCCTTTGAGTTATACACACTGACCCTTTTTGTTACGCGTTCAGCTTTGATTCTCACCTGTAGGCTTTATGACATTTCTAGAAAGTGTTGACTATTACATTTTGGAACGAATTACTAATATCGTCAGTCCACTAAGAGAATTTGGATCCTTTCTCTACGAAAACACTGCCAACCACAGCACAACGCCAACTAGAAGAAGGGGAGAGAAGATCCTGACCTAAACCTATTTATTTAATTAATTTACTTATTTAATACCTTTTATAATAGTTCTTTTTCCAGCTCAAGAGCTGCTCAAGGCGCTGGCCGATACAGGATCTAACTCAAGCCGCCCGAGGTGGCAACTTGCTGCATCATCTGACGCCCAGACGACTGAGCACAATCCTGGGTTACTGGGATGGGGGAGAATGACCTAGTGTTCGCTGGGTGTATTTGTGTGTAGCCGGCACTCTCCCGCCTAGAACATGAGTGTCAGGATCTTTGAAGTCCGTGTAATGAAATGCGTGCGTGCACAGACTAGACCACGGTTTATGCTCTTATCTATAATGTTAAGAACTTTAAACATGGCCTTTTTTTCTTGCTTAAGTTGCACTGACGGCGTGCTTTGCCTTTCATATAAACAATTGCCTTAATTAAAGGGAGGGACCTTAAGTCTGCGTTCAGTAACGCCAAAGCAAGTTCTAACAATTTTTTCGCATTTTGAGTGCCACTTAATATTTTGTATGCATCTTTCAGTGCAGCTAATTTCTTTAGATATGTATCATCCTTGTTGTTAGTTTTAAAAGTTCGTCACCCGCCCATCCTTACCACCTCCCCCCTTTTCCCTCTCTCTTTCTCCTCGAGGTAAATGGACTGTGAGCTTTACCTTTAACCTTTAACGGAGGTGTTTGGTCTACTGAGTCATGCTGACACCTTTCCCCCTTTGATCTTAATGAATTGTAAACACGTGGCGTTGTGTCCTGTGATGGCTGACGTACACAAAGTGTCAAGTGGCCACTTAGCTTAGTTAAACTAGCACTTGAATTGATGTAGTAAGCAGTATAAGGCTACAGGTCGTCGATGGATTGATGGTTGTATGCTTGTCGTTGTTGTTATTGTTGTTATGCTATCAGGTACTTGCTGCGGATGGGAAGCTGATCTTATGGATTTTTCACTACATTTGTTTGTGTGTGTGTGTGTGTGTGAGAGAGAGAGAGAGAGAGAAAGAATCAGAATCAGAATGGTTTATTGTATAGACCACCGGCCCGTTACAATGAGTGGGCCAAAATAACTAATAAATAAAATAAACAAAAAAATAAACAATGCAAGAAGGCATACTTATATGATACATATCATCGCAAGCACTATATTACATTCAACCATTTTGCTTCATCATTCTTTCACGCAAGCAAAGAGCTTTATATATAAATACAGCCAGATTATTAACAACAGCTGAAACTGGACATGATACCAACAGTCGAAACTTGGCCAAACACGGATGTCTGCAGTATTTTACAGGAATTAATTCATTTCTAATTTCATTGTACAGTGGACATGCTAATAAAAAATGAACCTCAGTTTCATCGACTGTCTGACAAAATGGACAAGCTTTCCTATCATCTGCAATAGGCTTATACTGAAGGAAATGGCAATTTAATTTAGACATACCAATTCTAAAGCGAGTGTACTGTCTTCGTACAAAAATGTTCTTTACTGTAAGTACATACTGACACAGAGAAAGTGATTGATTATAGCTAGTGTACACACTGTACAAATGTTGTGACATCAATGATGAGTGCCAGGTTTGTCTTGCACAATCAATTAGCCTTTCCTTAAAACAGCGAACGAAAGAGGGTACGTCACCCACAACCTGTGCTTCCCAAACGACGCCAAAACCATACATATACAAAATATTCCTCACGGCACAAGCCCAGGTAACGTAGTTCTGTCTTTGCAAAAACAAGAGCATGTTGTTCGCTTTTTTAGAATAGCGGTCATCACCCAGAAACAACAGGCGTAGCCAAAACTTAATACATCTTACATGAGTCGTCACAAACAAAGGATATCTGCCTGTTTCTGTGAGAGAGAGAGAGAGAGAGAGAGAGAGAGAGAGAGAGAGAGAGAGAGATGGAGAAAGAGAAAGAGAAAGCGAGTGAGTGAGCTTGAGTCTGAGTCTGAACATTTTATTGACATAAAGGATTAAGATTTTAGGCCATGGCATTGTTCTAATGACCTGTCCTTCGCACACAAGCATGTACGCACACATTCACACTTACATACATACAATTATAGAAGAATTCAATATAGATATAAAACCAATGATAAGAATGACATAAATAAGCACACAACACATAGGATATAAATTATGTAATAGGTATTATTAAGTAAGTACAAGGCTCAAACATAACACATGGGGTATACATAGTATAATGAGCATCATTAAGTAAGTACAATGCTCAAACATAACACTGTGGATATACATAGTATAATAAGCATCAATTGAGTAAGCCCACTCCTTAAACATAACACATGTGATATACATAGTATATTAAGCATCATTAAGTAAGCATAATGCTTAAACATAACACATAGGCTATTCATAATGAGATAAAAGATACAATATAATTTATAGGCGTCAAATAAATGAATGCACAATCCATGCAGAGTGATCAGACATAACATGTGCTGCTGCATGTAAGGATCAATAATATTGTTACATAATAATATGTATCGATTTCCACAAGGGTCTTATAGTTCAGTTGGCTAAGCAAAGTGTGCCTAAAACTGATGTCGCATTGGGCTCTATGCACAAGTCGGCGCGCGAAAGCGGCATGGTCACGTGGCGCGGGAATAACAAAGCGGTCATGGCTCGCTCGCGTGTACTCCAATGCTGCTTAAAAATTTTAACTTTACCGACATTTTGGGATATTGTGATGTTTTGAACACAGCACATTCGTGCAATAATGATTACAGACAAATTATTATCAGGGGACAGGCTTTTTTAAAGAGCGATTTGTCACCAACATTCAGTTTAGAGTTCATCAATATTTCATCTTTCAGTGGAAATCGATGAAAGGAAATGTCCTTTTCTTTGCATAAAGGTTTTACGTCGGAGTTAAAGCATCCAAACGCAGCACAGTACTTCACCATTTTCAAACTCGAGCACGATGTGTTATTCCCGCAGCACGTGACCGCCACGCCTTTGTGCATAGAGCCCAACGTAAAAGAGAAGGAAACAAATGTCGATCCTCTATGGATTGAAGACGAGCTCAAAAAATTCTAGACTTCCAATCCGATGAAACCATTGATGAAGACGCTTTTTTTTTTTAAAAATTCCCGACAAGGGTTACAGAAGACGCTAAAAAATAGCACATACAACAGCTGTAACATAATTAATTGTTTCGTCGTCGAACGAAAGCGGAAGTGCACGACTACACCTGTTTGAACTGCATGTCATGAACCTGCCGCCTTCGATTCAGTTCATAAATCTATGGTTAGTGCAGAGGACAGAACTGTCTCCTTGCTGCTATTTACTTAAAATACTGCGAACATAACAGTAAAGCCAGCGGAATGTTAAAATTCAAACTTTTGTGCTGGATGCTAACAAAAACATTCTCCATAAGTGTCGCCATTTTTAAAATTTTATTTTTAATATATATAGCGATGTAGTCAAAGTCGTCCGTTTACAATCGGCATGACTATAGGCCTACTTTAAACGTGACGTGTAATGCTGCTTTTCGTCAAATTGATCGCTTCTGCCAACAATATTTTAATGTTTATATAATGCGAAGGCGTGAAACTTGAAAGATTGTTGAGAATTAAAATGTGCTGCAAACGTGTGCAATGCGTGATCAAGTTTGCTATGGTGCATTGTTTAAAACGTGTTGTGTGAAGGGGTCTTTGACGTAGGCCAATGAAAAGATTTGGAGTATTTATTGTTTAAGCAAATTACCCGTTTTATATTTTGATTCGATGAAATCGATACATAAATTTTATCAGCATGTTGGCGTGGTATATGAGATCGTGGAAACATTGAATAGATAGATCTCGTTGGACGTATCTCACATTCCACGCCAACATGCCGATAACGTATATTGTCCGGAAACAGCTAGAACACTGGTAACAAAATGTACATTGGCTAGAGCTTTGACATGTATTGCTTGCTGTTTACTTTGAATGTAGGTAGTGAATTGCATGACTTCACGTTCGGAGGAAGAAAGTTCCAAACTGCCGAGCCTGTTCGTTCGTTGATTTAATTTATGTCCCCGGCCACTTGCGCGTATAGGGGACGTGACGATAATATCATTATGAATAAGAAGTCAAGGTAGATTTCCATGGAGCTATCGCATACCTGTCAAGTGCTACGGATTTTTGCGTAGCGCTACGCATTTTAAACATTTTCCCATTGCTACGGCGTATATCAAAGCTGCTACGCAATTTTTCAAAAGTGACGATAATATTTTTTAACCGAGGGGGTTTTCGCGCGAAAGTAGTCTGTTCCGGTCGAGTCCGGTTTAAAGACACTTAGTAAAAGCAGTACCGCCGATAAAATGTTTTGTACAGATGTAGGTGTGCTTTTTAACGTTTTGCACCGTGAAGGCATTTGTTCCTGTAGTCAGCTGACCGCACGCTATCACCCATTCTTTTCACTTTTCCAAGTTGACATTCGGTTGTGGAAAGTAAATACAGTCAACTCCTTGCATGTGAGGTTTATGTTTTCGCCGTGAATAGCTTTTGCAAATACCATAACAACAATTTTTGTTCACCATCGCAGCTGCTGCAAACTTCGTACTTTGGTATGGTATAGGGTTCGGCAAAACACAGGAAAAATGCCCCATCCGGGAGACCGGAAGTCGTGACCTCGGAGGCCAAGGTGAAGGACATAATTTTATAGGGGGTCATTTATAAATCAATTAAAGTAATAACCAATACCGGAATCCAGTCCATGGTATGAAATTCCGTTGAAAAAATCTTTGGAGCAATAGAAGAAAAAAAAAAAACTTGCAAACAACCTACAGAAGAAAAGGTAAAGGCAAATAGCAACAATTTATGAAGGGAAAAAAAGGTTAGAATTTGTGCTCGATAGGAAAAAGGATTAGAAAAAATTAAATTCCATTCAAATGTATTTCCAGACACTCCACCCTTATCCCATATACAAACTCATTTGCAAATCTATAAATTACTTTTTTAAAAATTTAAATTATTGTAACAAAGTGTTGTGCATTAACAAGATTTTACAATAAATTTGTAAACACATTGGATGTGTGTGTTTATATTGGATGCAGAAGTTTCCAGTTTTGTTGCGAATCGCGTGATTCACATTAGTGCTACACCAAACCTCCATTTGCTATGGTTTTTCTGTTAAATTGCTACACCGCAACCCGAAAACCCCTTGACAGGTATGCTATCGCAAGATGGTCATTCGTTGCAATAAAGATGTCATTCGTTTCTAGAAGAGCTGTCCGCACAAGGCGATGGCAAAGTTGTTGAGGCAGGCGCGCAAAGGCAGGGAAGGTGGGTCGAATCGCTCGATGAGGGAGCCGTGGAATCCTACAAAGAGGGTTAGGCAAACGTGAAGAAGGTGCAAAGCACCTGCAGTTCGGAGGTCGCCACTCTCCACAGGGTCCTCACGTCGCCCAATAATAATGAAGGCAACAGGACAGCTAGGGATTGGAGCAACGGCAGAAGAGCGTCGAGGCGCATAACGCCGATCTGCAAACCGCCGCCCAGTCGATGGAAACATACAGGTGAGGAAAATGTAGGTTGAAAGTTGAGGTAGAGTTTCGTTTCGGCATCTCCACGCGTCACTGTCGCAGCTTCGACTCTTGGACCCCTAGATCTCGACATCCAAAATTGCAAGAAAGCGGACAACCCTCCGTCTCTGCAGCTAAAGCGACTTGAGTCTAAACGTCTCCCAGAGCAGATCTACCACCAACCTGCTATCACCTTCTCTCTCGAGCCTGAGAATGCCAAACTGGTTTTATATAAATCAACACGTGGGTGTATCTTCCTATACGCTTGCGAAATATGGACCCTCACAGCAGATCTACAATGAAGAATACAAAGCATGGAAATGAGGTGTTACGTTCGTTCGTTGGTTAAAATTAACGTCCCCCAACACCATGGGCATATTGGGGACAAGAGGTGCTACAGAAGACTTCTGGGCATTTATACCCAGCACATCACCAATGACGAAGTCCGACAGACCATAACACAAGCCATTGGACAACACGATGACCTGCTTACAGTGGTGAAGAAACGGAAACTCCTATGGTATGGCCACGTCACCAGATCATCAGGCCTTGCAAAGACCATCCTGCAAGGCACAGTGCAAGGAGGTAGTAGAAGAGCAAGACCGAAAAACAGGTGGGAGGACAACATTCGAGAATGGACTGGCTTGACACTGAGCGCAGCCATCAGGGTTGCTGAGGAGAGGGAAAGATGGAGTACACTAGCTAAACGATAATCTGTGGTGCCTTAACGACCTCTGAGTTACGGGATATGATAGGACAGAATAGGCGCATAATTGATTTCTTCTGCAAAAATGGGTAAGCCGGCTTACGAGGACCAATCAAAAGCGAGAGTGTGACGTCATGAGTTTAGAGGTCAACTTAAACCCATCCCTTGTATGATTACACGCAACATAGGTTGTCGGCTACACACGACCTGGCAATCTAAGGCAGTTGAATTCACTTGTTGCGTGATCTTAATAAAGTTGTTTCATATTATAGTTAAATCGTGAAAGAGTACATTACATCCTCATGAAAAAATGCCTTGTTCTAGTGAAATTACATAGCTAAACACATTTATAAATTCGAACCGGGCCGTGACAAACATGGCGCCACTAACTCCGACCCAAAGCATAAAACGTAAGCCAAGTTGCCCACTAAACTCATAAGGTGTGTCCACCCGTCAGAATTCCGGTCAGTGAAAAATCTCATAACCCAATGCATAAGCCGTCGTTATAGGTAAGCCATGTATGGCTACTTTAGAGTCTCTCTCCCTCTCTCTCTCTCTCTCTCTCTCTCTCTCTCTCTCTCTCTCTCTCTCTCTCTCTCTCTCTCTCTCTCTCTCACCTCTTCCTCTCTGTTACGATTGAGACGCGCGCGATAGATCCGACCATTTTGTTTTGCAAAGCATGCAATAATAGAGTGTATTTACCTTTGAAGTGATTTTGCGTTTTTTCTAGAAGATGTTTTGTATAATGTTGATTATTTTCGTCGGTTGATAGTGTTGAGAATTTTCTGGAATTTTTTTATTATCGACCGAATCTTCCGGAAAGGTCTCGTAATAGCTAAGCGATTCTTCTAATCTAAAGTACGTTCTATGACGTAAGACAGTGCATAGTTCCGGTGACGAGTTTTACTTTGATTGGGTGTTACTGCGTCATGCTGGAATGTTTGAACCTTTTAAGGATTGCAGAGAGGCTATATAAGTATGTGTATTCTTTACCAACAACTGGCCCGCTGGTGTCAGTATAAATCGGTCCAGTAGTCACCTATATGCGAAAGTGTCGTGTGACTATAATCTACAAACAACAACAACAACTGTCTGCTTGTAGGAGTGAGAGATGGGTACATACGTACCCTTTTTGATATGATGATGATGATCATTGTTGTCAAGGTGACGACGTGGTGAGTTGTCCTTAACGCTAACGCAGTAGGACGTTAAACTTCGTTAGTCCTTCCTTCCTCGTAGGAGTGATTTATGGAGATTTGTTGATGATGATTGTTGTCGTGATTTTCGAAAGCGATCCTTGTATGCAGTTGTTGATGTTTGCTGAATAAAGTTGGAAAACTTTATACGACGACTCCTGCCTTGTTGCTGAGTGAACAGGCCGCGTGAATAAACGAATTCGAGTTACACTTATGAAGATTGAAGCATCGGGGCTGAATCGGCTATTGATAAATAATTCTCTCTCTCTCTCTCTCTCTCTCTCTCTCTCTCTCTCTCTCTCTCTCTCTCTCTCTCTCTCTCTCTCTCTCTCTCTCTCTCTCTCTCTCGTTCTACTTATTAGTATACCCGAAGGCCACACGATCAGCCAACAACACCTGTAGAACATAAAATAACGTACCGGCGAATTGGGGCGTGCGACCCCGCCATATGGATTAGCCATGGCAGCCAACAAACATGACGATTTCTTACACGTAGTATCCGTACTACAACTTGTTTTTGAAAGCATGCTACGTGAGGTTTCTTCTTGTCTACACTGTAATAATGAGAAACAAAATGTACGAGACTGCTAATTGGGACAAAAGTAAGACTCAACAATACGCTGCAAAATTTCCACCTGAGCTCTTCATCAGGCAGGCAATAATAATAATAATAATAATAATAATAATAATAATAATAATAATAATAATAATAATAATAATACAGGATGCTATACGCGCCTTACCCCAAATCATTCAGGCTCAAAGCGCGGCGACCTATACCAACATACACGCTCACCTGTCTCATCCACCCTCACACATACCAAACACACATCCATCACTCAAACAGGTGGTGTAAAGGCAGGGAGATCGCTATTAGAAGACGGAAAGAAAATCGAATTTTTATTTTTGAAATTTTTATATTGACTGCGTCCTGTACCATTATTGAAGGGAGGGAGGAAACCGGAGTGCCCGGAGAAAACCCTCGGTGACCTCAATAGTCTCGTATCTAAGTCACATACGTTCGCCCATTGCGGGAATCGAACCCGCGACCTTCGGCATAGGAAACCGGCGACTTATCCACTGCGCCACGAGGAACATCTACATATTTGTTATTTAAATGTATTAATTAATTACCTACTTGCCTTGTCCACAGAAACCAATGGCGTCTGACATGTGTGGGATCGATCCAGCATCTGGGCTTTATGTTTCTCCGAATATTATTTACTTTCGACTCAGGCAACGTCTCGGGGGTTTTCTCCGGGTACTCCGGTTTGCTCCTACAGCAAAAATTAAAAAGCACAATTTATATTATGTATTTGGGCGCGCCACAGGCTGCGATTACGCCTTTCCTATGGTATGCGGCCCAGAATTTCCCGATAAAAAAGGGGGAATAAATTGCTTAAAATTAAAAAAAAATGTAACTGATCCATTTTATAAGTCAAAAACGACAGTTTTGTGCAAGGAATTTAGCATTATTATTTTATCGTTCTTACATAGCGCTTTGTTTTAGCTTAAGAGCTGCTCAAGGCGCTGGCCGATACAGGATCTAACTCCTGGTGCTCGAAGCGCCCGTTTGAATAAACTTTAATTTAATACGGAGACAATGCGGTATTGCTTATGATTATTTATACGGTAATACAGAGTCACTAGGTAAAGCGTGCGGTGACGTGTGTTAATCGTATATCTATTAGTAAAGCTGTTTTAGAGAATCTTACAGTCCTTGATTTTCAATATGCGGCTGTGTAGTTTAGACTGATGTCAAAGTCACATTCTTGCGTTGCCACGCTAGTTGCTTAGGATGCCGTCAACCAGATTATAACTAGACAGTATTTAAAGTGATGATGTCGAGGTTTTTAGGTCAGTTAGTTGGTTAGTCATTGTTTATAGAGTCCAGCGGACGTTTTAAGGTCAGTAAACAAAGACCCCACTGCAACAACGAGATAAGTGACAGGGGTCTGAGACTCTTGGAGTTTGCCAATTACACGTACCAATCTGATACTGGCAAACACGCTTGGTCTCCACAAAAAATCCAGACGATGGACATGGCAGTCTCAGCGGAGAGCATCACAACCAGATTGACCACGTCATGGTCAAGACACGCTTCAGATCAAGCATCAACATTGGCAGGACACGCACTTTTCCAGGAGCAAACATCGGAAGTGACCACGATCTCCTGATAATATCCTTCCGGCTCCACTTGAAGATAGTAAACACAGCAAAGTGCACCAGACTGAAGTTCGACCTGGACAAACTGCAAGACCCGGAGGTGGCAGAAATATTTCAGGTCATAATTGGAGGGAAATTTGCACCACTGCTCATTTTGAGAGCTGGTAGAATAGATGTCAACTCCATGACCACCCCCTTCAACTCAGCTGTGACAGATGCCGCCTCTGAGATCCTTGGCGAGCACCGTCCAAAGAACAAACCGTGGATCAACCGATGATTGACGCCCTCACCATTATCTGTAACAAGATCTGGCAGAGTGGGGAGCGGTCTACACCCTGGCCCCAATCGCTTGTCATCACTCTTCCCAAAAAGGGTAACCTTCAGGAGCGTAAAAATTACCGCACAATCAGCTTCATCAGCCACCCCAGCAAGGTCCTCCTCAAAATAATACTCAACAGGTTGAAACCCCAAGCTGAACAAATCATAGCTGAAGAACAAGCAGGATTTAGGGCAGGGCAAAGTACCTCTGAACAGATTTTCAACCTAATCTGCCCAAAATACCTACAGCACCAACAACATCTATATCCTGTGTTCTTAAACATCAAGAAAGCGTTTGACCGAGTCTGGCATGCAGCTCTGTGGGCAACCATTAGATCGTACATCAGCCCTAAAATTATTGAAGTCATCAAAAGCCTGTAGGACAAGGATATCAGTGCAGTCCTCCAAAACAACGCCCTCAAAAACTGGTTCAGAACAACAATCGGTGTGCGTCAAGGATGCCTACTCTCTCCAACACTCTTCAACATCTTATTAGAGCGCATCATGTCAGATGCCTTCGCAGATCACAAAGGCACAGTCAGCATAAGGGTAGACACGGGTAGAGCAATCTCCAACCTCCGGTTTGCGGATGACATTCATGGATTGGCTGGGGAAGAACAAGAACTTGAACAGCTGGTACAGAGACATGATACCACCTTCAAAGCTTATGGAAAGGAAATAGGTGCAGAGAAGACCCAAATGATGACCAACCACACCAATGGCATCAACATGGACATCAAAGTCAAAGAACAAACCCTCAACACAGTGCATAACTTGACATAGACAATGGGTCCCGATATGAAGTCCTCTTCAGGATCGCACAAACAACTGCTGCCCTGACAAGTTTGAAGCCCATTTGGAAAGACAGGACCATCAGTCTACATTCCAAGCTAAGGCTGCTGCACTCCCTTGTCATCTCCATCTTCCTATACGTTTGCGAAACATGGACCCTCACAGCAGATCTACAACGAAGAATACAAAGCATGGAGATGAGGTGTTACAGAAGACTTCTGGGCATTTCCTATACCCAGCACATCACCAATGACATGATGCTCATGGTTGTGACGAAACGGAAACTCCGATGGCGTGACCACGTCACCCTAGCATCAGGCCTTGCAAAGACCATCCTGCAAGGCACGGTGCAAAGAGACAGAAGAAGATGGATACAGAAAAAGAGGTGGGAGGACAACATTCGAGGATGGACTGGCTTGACACTGAGCGAAGCCATGAGAGTCGCTGAGGAAAGAGAAAGATGGAGTACGCTGGTTAAACGATCACCTGTGGTGACCCAGCGGCCTTCGAGTTACGGGATACGATATGATAGGATAGGAAACAAGGATAGGACTATCGCAGATGCGTATGAGAGGCAGAGAGAGAAAGAGACAAAGAGAGAGAGAGAGAGACAGAGAGATAATGTGTGTAAGTGTGTGGCTGTGTGTGTGTGTGTGTGTGTGTGTGTGTGTGTGTGTGTGTGTGTGTGTGCGCGCCCGTGTTATAATGCAAAATCAATAATCTCTCTAATTCTGTTTCACACTGACACTGATTTGCTTAAATATTCCTTTGACGTGATGAAAGTCCCAATGGAAAACATTTCATTTGAATACCTTGCCTTTTTATACCTTGTTTAAAATAATAGTCCCATTGTTTGTAAAAGTGCAGCTAGCAGTGAAATTAGCGGAAGATGGAAAGAAAACAACACCATTCTGTTTGTTGTTGAAGAAACCAAATGGTTCAACGTTTCATTGTTCTGAAGATCTTGGCTCTAAGGACTGTGTAGTCAAAACCGAGCAAGCGTTCTTTCTATTCGTTTTGTCGTCGGTGTTAGCAAGCTTTTATTGCACTGTTTAATTCTGTATTAAGCATAAAATAAGAAGAAGAAATCGTGCGGCGTTTTCTTTGCATTTATATAAATGTACTATGTGTAATCGTTATATAGATAGCGTAATTCGTTTTGCTTTGCTTGTAGTCCCGCAAGTTTTATCTTAAATATTTTATTGCTGCATTGGAGTATCACTGGTGACTGTTCATTAGCTGTGCACGCTGACGGAGAAATGTGGTGGGACGGTCCTCTTGTTATGTGCATGGAAATAGAATACTTTTGTCGTTTGCCTGTTTGCTTTTGGCACTGAAAGCAAACACACTTCCCTCTCCATCTCAAACAAAACCTGTTTCTTAGGAATGCGGTAGAAGCAGAGTACTCGCGCTTGAAGAAAACGCCGTTAAGAAACTACACCATCTACCCTTAAGTAGTGAGGATGGATCTGATAGACTATTTTGCTTGCGCGTTGACACACACACACACACACACACACGAACACACCCACACATGCCTACCTACCCAACGTTGTGTGGTAGGCACATTTTTAGCATCGTTGTGGGGTACATACACTGCATAGCATATTTCACGTAATATTAGCTTATGCTGACTTTGGGCAGTTTTAACATAATTGCCGAGCAGTGACGAATGTTTTTCATCAAGAATGAGGCCAAACCGGTTACTTTGAAAATGGGAGCCTTGTGCTTATGTTGTGAGGTATAACTGCATGAATATTCATGAGGTCAACAGGAACTACCTCACAAGTACGTTAAAGTGTTTCCAATTATGAAAATTATCTGTTGCAATACTCATTATGTAAGATGGTTTTTTTTGGTAATTAAATTATATATAAATGATAAATAAGCATAGCAGCATTATATAGTGTATGTACATGTAATTTGAAAATAAACACCGAGCAGATGTGACTTTTAAACAGTTAATTTTTCTACCTATCTGAACATATCATAGCATCATTCTTCCCCCGCAGATTGATATGATTAATTATTATTAGTCTCTTCTAACACAATGTTCTGTGAGGATTGTTATTGCTGTTGGTTAGTTATTTTGCGTCAATGTTTTACTTTTGTTCATAATGTTGCATAGCGGTTGTTTCATATTATCAAATTGTTGTTAATGTGCTTTAGTTGAATCTATTACATTGGAACCTCCAATCTTGCAAAATGCACTCCAAATGTGATCTTATAATAGAAGGGTATGATAACTTAAACAGAGAGACAAAGCACACATACCACTTGTTCAGATCAAAAGTAAATTATTTCAAGAGAGAATTTTATATTAAAGGGATTACATTACAACGGAAACAGAGAGGCAAGGCACACATGCCACTCATTCAAAAGCAAACTATTTCAAACTTTTATTAACGAATTGTAAACGAATCTGTAGTATCTTTTTTCCTTTGTTTATTTTGTTGTTTTTGTTTGTTTGTTCAATTTAGCCTATACTCTATAAACCAGTCGGAAAGGATCACTCCATTACAAAGGTGTAATTCATATTATAAGTAAACTTATCAGTCATAAATACAGGTCACACAATAGGCGAGGTATACTGGAGAGACAACAGACATTGGAGGTTTTACAGTATGTAAATTGTTTGTGGGAATACAGGATACAGTGGAAGTAAAATTCTGAAAGTAAAAGGTTGTGATTTACTTTAATATGTTTGTCTTGCTTGAATGACAACATATGTTGATTCACCACCACCATTACATTACAAACAACAAACAAGCATAAGTATTCAGTGCCCGAGTCAGCATGTTAGTGTCTGCGCTGTCATACAATTGATCTGGTTTGTGTTATTTTGTTTCTGTATAAACACATCATCAAACAATTGACATACATTTCCTCTTTTATTCAGATGAAACAAAATCAACAGGCGATCTAAATTTACAGGTCAAGTACTGTAACTTTGAACAATGAATAAATGCTAGAAGCAACAAGAACAATATGGAAATAATTTCAAATGGTTTTTTTTTTCCAGATACAGTTATATATTTGCAAATCTTTAAACTACATTTGTGTTCACACATGAAAACAAGAGCAAAAAAGTGTACTATTAATTGTCATATTTGACTAACATTGTTGACACTGTGAACTTGACTGTAAGTCATTCAATCACTGATACATTTCGACCACTCGTAGCTCTAAATACAACCTACCAGGTATAAAACAGACATACATTACATTACATGACATGATTATTGCTTTAGGTCCAGCGGACTCTTCCGAGCCAAATCAGGACCAGACAACCCCTGATCCGCATAAAAGATCTGCTGAAACAACCCTAGTGGTAAAACTGAAGGCACTCCACCAGCCAGTCACTTTATAATAAATACATCCCACGCAAGGGACGTTGAGGCTATACACTAATTTATCGAACCCCCATTTACAAAAGCAAAATAGAATACAATCGTTACAAAACAGCAACAAAACACATATATATATAAAATGCCTACATTGATAAATAATAACATCATATCAAGCCCTAGTGACCAACTGGCAGAAAGCGTCCAATATTCCCAAGCTGATCCAACAGACCTCACACACAAATAAGGAGTCTTGTCCCGGAAGAGTTTTCAAGAAAAAAGGTAGGTGACTGGTCTAGCGAAGAAGAAGATAGTATAGCAGATTGATAGAACAGAGCAGGAATGAGAAAGAACAAATGAGAAAGACAGCGACAGTGGGAATTTAAAGCACTAAATTTCCAGAAAGTGGGGATACTATTTATACTGAAACTCCCGGCACCCCAACGGCAGTGACAGACGGACGGACAAGCATTTGTTTGGATTTCATTTTTGGACTGACTATTTCAGACTATATCGCGCAAATTTGCACAAATCGAGACACTTGAGTTTTGGGTTCATAGACTCACATTGTTATACATGTGAGTCAAAAATAGGTTTCGTGTAATTAGCCAGGTTACAGTACAAAAACATAGGTTCAGCGTAATCAACTAGGTTACAGTATTTGCACAGAGGGGATGCACCACAGACTTGTATCTGGACACACAAAAGACACGTCACAGGCATAGGCATTCGCAAGTCAAGGTACAAGCGCCTGTGGGATGGAAAGACCAATATTTCTTTGGATATCATTATTATTATTAGACTATTTAAGATTTATTTCGCACAGATTTGCAGAAATCTAACTAGAAGGACAAACCAAATATGACTCACATGTTCCTTTAAGAACTCACAATATCTAACATGAAAAAAATGAGTGCCCAGAAAAACAAAATGATACGTGGCATTAAAATTCAAAGTAATACCGACTTTGATCTTTCTATCATGACTTTGAGATGGTAAAGGTAAAAAGCTAAAGGTAGTCCCATAGCCTTGTGGCCGTAAGGGAGCGTGATGTTGGAGATCACACTTATCTTGGGCCAGCGTAATGAGGGTGATGCCCATCTCTCTCCCTCGCTGCTTTACCTTCCCCACCCTTAAGAGAGTAGGTACTCAGTCACAGTTGAGTCAACTGGGGGCGTTGTTATTTGTCGCTTCACGTTTTGCAGTCACCCATCCAAGTGCTAATCGCACTGGAGGGTGCTTAACTTGCGACACAGTAGCGAGTGCTCCAACCACTGCGCTATCCGACACCCCGACTTTGAGATGACCGGCTCCAAATCAAATAAACTACAGCAAAAGTTGTATTATGCCCAAAACAACGGTGACCTTGGGATGACCTTGACCTTCATGTGACTTCATGCAAGTCTGATCAAATAACCCAATATTGTTGCATACTATGGGTTAAATAAATAGCCATTCCACTGTACAATGACCTAATTTTGTATGTTTTTGCGAGGCCTAAAATTACCTTGACCTTCAAGATCAAAGCAAAAAGGGAACATGTATACCAGATAATTCTATCATCTCTAAATTTAACAAGTCTGGACTTTACTCTCTCATAGTCCATGGTCGTTGATATCTATTATGCATCAAAGAATCATAAGTTCAATGCTAATAACCTAGAAAAAAAAGAGTAAACTGTGTGAACAATTGTCATTAAAAAAACATCTAATAATTGTTGACCCTGTGACCTTGATCTTGAGGTGAAGTCATTAATTCACTGATCCTTTATAAGGTCTCATAAGTATACACCATTTTAACAAGTTTAGTTGTGATAGTTGAAATAGGTTCTTAGATATTAATCCACTTGCAAGTTTTGCACAGATGGCGGACAGACAGACGGACCGACGCACACACAGACGGACCGATGGACACAATTTTTATTAACATGTCATAGTTGGACTAATTTAGGACACATTTCGCACAGATTTGCAAAAATATAGACTTTCTTCTTTTTGGATGGGGTGGGGGGTGGGGGGTAGTGGGCAGGGGTGGCGGTGGGTGAGTGAATATGAATGTGAGTCAAAACATAAGTTGTTTGGGCAAGTACAGTAACATCAACATACATTTCAATGCATTTGAGTCAAAAACAATTTATTAAATAATTTCACTAAGAAATCTATAACACTGCTACCAGCATATTTAAAAAATTCGCCAATAAGCCCGTCTGGTCCAGGAGATTTACCACGCTTTAACTTCCAAATAGCTTGTAAAACTTCATCTCTTGTAATTAGTCTGTCTAAAACTTCATCATAGTTTTGAACAAAGTCTGGGTCCCCACCTAAATGTTCATCATCCGTATCTAAAACAGCATTGAAATGTTCATACCATGCATCGATAGTAATGTCATTTTTTGGCTGAGTTCGTCTGCCAAACAACCTACTAATTTCTTGCCAAAACACCTGCTGGTTGCCTATCGATGAAATCAATTTATTGAACTGAGTATCATTAAACAACTTCTTTTTTCTACATATGAACTTCTTATATTCCCTACGTGCTCTACAGTAGCTTTGTCTCTTTTCACAAGTAGGATGTTTTTTAAATTGTCTAAGTAATTTTCGTACATTTCTCCTTTCATCCGAACACTCCCTATCAAACCATGCACAATAGCTCGTCTCGCCAACAATAAGTCTCCTCTTCATACACTCAGCTTTCTGCTTGACAAAATTATTAAACACTCCAATCGCTTCATTTATATTAAGATCAAGCAAGTTCAAGGCTCTTTGAAAAACAGACTTTGCTTCATGAGAGAGAGAGATTAATTGATTGATTGATTGATTGATTGTTGCTTTAGGTCCAGCGGACTCTTCCGAGCCAAATCAGGACCGGACAACCCCCGATCCGCATAAAAGATCTGCTGAAACAACCCTAGTGGGAAAACTGTATGCCCTCCACCGGCCAGTCACTTTACAATAAAGACATCCCACTCAGGGGACGGCTGAGGCTTTACCCCAACTAATCGAACCCCCGGTTACAAAAACAAAATAGAATACAAACATCATTATAAATTATAAACAAAACACATAGGCTACATATAAAATGCCTATATTGCTAAATAATAACATCATAGGAAGCCCTAGTGACCACCCGGTAGAAAGCGTCCAATACTCCCAAGCTGATCCAACAGACCCCATACACAAACAAGGAGTCTTGTCCAGGAAGAGTTTTCAAGAAAAAAGGTAGGTCATTGATCAAGCGAAGAAGAAGATAGTATAGCAGAGTAATAGGACAGAGCAGGAATGGGAAAGAGCAAATGAGGAAGACAGCGACAGTGGGAATTTAAAGCACTAAATTTCCAGAAAGTGGGGATACTATTTATACTGAAACCCCCGGCACTCCAACGGGGGTACTGTTGCCGCAGTGAATCGGTCATGCCTATAAAGGAAAGACAGGTTTTCAACTGGGGCTTTCACTTTTCCCTTTATAGGTTAGAACAATCTACAGTGGCAAGATTGCTCATGACCCCAAGGGGTGAGAGAGAGAGAGAGAGAGAGAGAGAGAGAGAGAGAGAGAGAGAGAGAGAGAGAGAGAGAGAGAGAGAGAGAGTGAGTCAAAACATAAGTTTTTTGGGTAAGTACAGTAACATCAACATACATTTCAATGCATTTGAGTCAAAAATACAATCAAAAGTTAAACTGATTTCCCCAATACACAATATAAAGTTAAACTTACTCAAGAATTAAGAAGTACATTATGCAACATACTTGTTGTCACAAAACAAATATTTGGATTTATCATCAGCAACAGTATTGTTGTCTTTACCATTCTAATCATCATCAACAACAAAACAATTACAATCCATCCAAAACAATTAAATAAGGTGTACGAGTCCTTTTCTAAATTTTGAGATTCCACAATTTGGTTTGTCAGGGAAGGAAAACCATTTCAGCAGCGATATAAATGCATACTGGAAGTACACATTGCTCGCACCTTCGATTTTAAAGGACTCGCGATACAACACTGAATGGTCGGCTATGGAAGTCTTCGATGTGGGCTTTGCGTGAATTAGTTGGACACTCATTTATCACGATTGCTACTTCAGCGATTTGGAAAAAATGTGGACGCACACAAACAAACTTTTCTGCATCAGTTTTCGTATTTGGTGCGTAATTGATGCACCACTGTGCTTAATCGGGAACATTGCTAGGAGCACTATACAGAAAATGCTTACAGGTAATACAGGGTCTAGCGAACTACCAAGGCGGAACCGAATCAGGACCACAGAAAACCAAAATCTGTTAAACCGTCAAAACGTTACACCATTATAACTAGAAGGGTAAAGCCCCCATGAATCCATGCTTCTTATTTAACTTGCAATATTTAACATAATATGAGCAACAGAAAAGAAAAAGAAAATGAGACATTAAACGCAAATACCGACTTTGATCTTTCGATGCTCTTGACCTTGAGATGACCTTAACCTCCTGTTCCAAATACACTCATGTACAATCAAATAAACTATAGCAAAAGTTGTATTATGCCAGTAACGCAGTTGGCTCCGTGGTTTACGCGATGTACTCGAATGTTAGACAATAACAGCCTGTACAGCCCGTGATTCAAAGTTCGTTAACGGCCAGGAGTAAAATAATAATAATAATAATAATAATAATAATAATAATAATAATAATAATAATAATAATAATCATAATAATAATCATAATAATAAGTTTAAAAATAAATTACAAATAGTATTAATAATTTAAAATTAGAAGGACAAAAACCCATATGACGCACATGCTCCTTATGGAACTTGCAATATTTAACATTAAAATGAATGCCCAGAGAAAAACTAAATGTAACGGTGGCATTAAAACGCAAAGTCATACCAACTTTGATCTTTCTATGCTCTTGATCTTGAGATGACCTTGACCTCCAGCTCTAAATACACATGTAAGATCAAATACATTACAGCAAAAGATGCATTATGCCAAAAAAGCCAGTGACCTTGGAATGACCTTGACTTTCAATGGCATAATGTGGCTTCTGATGCTCATATATTCTCAATTAACCAGAGTTTCCTACCCCCAAAATGAATTTCAAGAAAAGCACAGTGAAAAATAGGAACTATCCTATCCTATCCTATCCTATCCTATCCTATCCTATCCTATCCTATCCTATCCTATCCTTTCCTATCCTTTCCCGTAATTCTAGGACACTCAGCCCTCTATCATTTGTCTCACCGACGCCATTCACATTGGCATTCCCAAATACTATCCTATCCTATCCCGTAACTCAAAGGTCATAGGGGCACCACACATATGCCCACGTACCCTACGTTGTGAGGTAAGCACATTTTTAGCATCGTTGTGGTGTACATGCAAACATCCGCGCGTGTGTGTGTAGGTGGTCGCACTCCAACGGTTTTGTGAGGTGGTTGAGATAAATGTATAGGCGATATACTTGGTAGCTCAGCACGTGGTTTCTAAGGTGGGCACTGTGGAGCATGGGAAAATGTACCTAAAAAAATTTGGTACCTCACAACCCCGTCAGAAAGTCTTACACACAACCTCATAACCTACGGTACGTAAACACAGATGATTGTTTAACCAGCGTACTCCATCTTTCCCTATCATCGGCAACCCTGATGGTTTCGCTCAGTGTCAAACCAGTCCATTCTTGAATGTTGTCCTCCCACCTCTTTTTCGGTCTCCCTCTTCTTCTGCCTCCTTGCACTGTGCCTTGCAAGATGGTATTTGCAAGACCTGATGATCTGGCGACATGGCCATACCATCGGAGTTTCCGTTTTTTCACCACTTTGAGCAGGTCATCGTGTTGTCCAATGGCTTGTGTGATGGTCTGTCGGACTTCGTCGTTGGTGATTTGCTGGGTATAGGAAATGGCCAGAAGTCTTCTGTAGCACCTCATCTCCATGCGTTGTATTCTTCATTGTAGATCTGATGTAAGGGTCCATGTTTCGCAAGCATATAGGAAGATGGAGATGACAAGGGAGCGCACCAGTCTTACCTTGGAATGTAGGCTGATGGTCCTGTCTTTCCAAATTGGCTTTAACCTCGCCAGGGCAGCAGTTGTTTGTGCGATCCTGGAGAGGACTTCCTGTCGGGACCCATTGTCTAATACAATGGCTCCTAAATATTTGAAGCTATGCACAGTGTTGAGGGATTGGCCTTGGACTTTGATGTCCGTGTTGATGCCATTGGTGTTGTTGGTCATCACTTTGGTCCTCTCTGCACTTATTTCCATTCCACAGGAACATTGCACAGTTTCCAGGAACAATTATCATCGCACAAAGAGCATAATGCAACAAGGTCAAAACTACTTTTATACTCATCGTAACGGCATACCACACAACAGCAGCTACTAGTATAACACTTACACACTTTTGCTATAAAAATAATTGATCTAGATTAAACATTTAGGCGTTCATATACCACGCCCTCAAATTTGTTCACAATGACAGTGTTGAATTTATGGTCCTGAACAGTGAATCAATAGTAGTATTTAATTTGTGCAGCCAAATCATGAATGTTCTTTGACTTAAACTCCTGAAGGGACTTGTATTTGTAGTATGCACTCTTCCGTTGTTTGTAGTCTGTCTGGCTGTATTTTCTTTCTAGTATTTTTCCTGACCTTGATTTGTTCACCAGCAGTGCTTCAGGTGTGCCTCCGTCTTCATGTTGATCCTCCAAAGTAGTAATGCTACTTGTACTAGTTGTAGAATGTCCCAGCAAAGCCATCTGTTCGGTCAGTCTTTCCAGGTCCTGAAGAAAGAAAAGCACAAACTCCCTATAATTATAAGGACAATATAATTATTTGAGGTTTGAAGAAACATATCAAAAGTCTACGTCATTAATTCCGATTTAGGTGTGTTTGTAGGAAAGATGGGGGGACGAGGAGAGAGAGAGAGAGAAAGAGAGAGGGGGGGGGAAGGAAGGGATAGTAGCTGTGTGTAAAATATCCTGTATTTATTTCGTTAGGTACAAACATTAATATAGACTGAAAGGGCAAAGCCAATAATTCACATGCCCCTTAGTGAACTTATTCACAATATCCTACATGAAAGTGAGTACCTAGTATGGATTTAGTTTGTGAAAAAAGAAAAAGAAAATAAGAAACAAACCGGCTGTATTAAACCATTTCTTATGCCTACCAAAAATGCAGAGTTTGAAACAAGGCTACTATTCATGAAGTCATTGTGAGAATAACAGGTTAATTCACCGCATGCCCGCCTACTCAACAGCGTGAGGTGGTCATTGTTATACAATCATTGCGAGCTACACAATACTTCATAACAAATTTGACGTAATAGTAGGCTATGCTTGATTGATTGATTCATTGTTGCTTTAGGTCCAGCGGACTCTTCCGAGCCAAATCAGGACCGAATAAGCTATGCTGGCTGTGCAATTTTAACATAATTACTGAGCAGTGATGAATGTTTTTTCATCAAGAGAAAGGCCAAAACTGTTACTTTGAAAATGAATGCCCTTTGGAAATGTTTGCCATGAGCTACCCTGGAGAGGTATGTGTGTGCGTGTGTGTTTGTACTTTTGAATATGTCAGCAGTATTGTGAGGTGATTGAAATAAATACATAGAAGACATAGTGGTGAACTCCGCCAGTGGTTTGTGAGGTCTTCATTGCAATGTCATAGGAAAATGTACCTCATAAAACTGTCCACCTCTCAATCCCGTTAGAGATACCAACCTCATATATGTACATCAACGCAGCTGATTTTGAAGTGTCTGTAATACTTTGCTCTTCACTTGATCAAGCAATCATATCAAACTACATATCGGTTGGTTAGGAAGAAAAAAAATATTGCAAAATAAAAACATCAATATTGCATGCAACGGACCAACCAACAGACTGATATTAAATGTATGCTCTTTAAAAATGTATGCCCTGTGCTACCCTTGCGTAGTATGTGTGTGCATATAGTAAGTATGCCAGCGGTATTGTGAGGTAATATAAATACATGCATACATGCATAGGACACTAGAGAATTTGGCAAGGGGGGGTTTGAGATAGGTGCTGTGAGGTCATATGAAAATGTACCCCACAAAACCGAGTCTTCCACACAACCTCATATTGCTATGTACATAAGTCTTAGAGTTGGCCGGTGGTTTACTGTACGTCCACTTCACATACACACTCCATCGACACAGTGCAAAACATGGAAGCTGATGGACAAGCATGCATTGGATTTGGATAAAAAATCTAGTATTTGTAATTAATCAATTGTTATGTTTTATTGTATTAAGATTACTTGAAATCTAAATGATTAATTTGTAATAATAATTATTATTAAATTTATTTAAAATTATTGTATACACATTATGTCTTAGTTCAATACATTTATAAAATAACATGCAGTGACCAAGAATTGCTGAAAATTAACAAGCATACTCTTTGCTACGTACTATATCAAATGTAATAAGCGTATTTTCATAAAATGGCGTATGCCTGTAATTATTAACCCCGCCTGTATACATGGGTTTCACTCTGTCTCTCTGTCTGTCTGTGTGTGTGTGTGCCCAGCAATATCTCTGGTAATTACAATCCCGCTGAATTCAAACTTAGCATACAGGTTTCCTTCAATGACTGGTCGATGCACAATTAAAATAAAAATAACATTCTTAACTTTTTCTGAAGGGTCACAGCCTCAATGCAGAGCTTAAATCAATAATATAAAAAAATCTTTGCTGATTATTGCTCGATGGAGCTAATTCTTCAAGTCCCAGGAATGTGTGCAATAAAAAACTGGGTGGATTGACTAAAAGCATGGCGATGTACGGAAAGTGATGGGTTTTTTTGGTGTGGAGTGTGAGTGTATAATGGTCACGTTAGTGTCCTGCACCTGTTAATAATTAACATCTTTAACATAACTTAGGTACACTTTTAATAACAAAGGTCTAGAAATATGTGTAAGTAATGGTGAAAGAGTGTGTATAACATTCTAGCGCGTATGTTGGTATAGATCGCAGCACGAGCTCTACCAGGCTGAATAAAAACGCTATATATGTCAAATTAGATTATATTACTTCATTATCTTTTGATCCCCATAACTTCTCGCTCTATTCACGTCATTTTAAAGTCATCTTAAAATGAACATGAAAGCAAATGGCGAGGGTTGCGGTCGAGTGGTAAAACGCGAGACTAACTTTCCTTGTCCATAGGCTAGAATCCAATGGTTACTGACGGGTGTGGGATCGATCCAGCATGGCGTTATGTTTTTTCGAATATTATTTTCTTTCGACTCGGGCAACGGCTCGGGGGTTTTCTCCGGGTATTTCGGTTTGCTCACCCAGCAAAATAAAAATAAAAAACACAACTAATATTAGGTAGGTTGAGTTTGGGTGCGCCACAGGTTACAACGACACCTTCCCCAGGGGAGACGGCCCAGAATTTCCCGATAAAAAGGGACAATAAAATGTGAAAAAATGCTCACATCAGAAATGAAAATGACAATCCCGCAAAGGGGGAAAGGGGAAACTAGCTGACAATGTGACACTAGTCAATGATGATTCTCCTAATTAATTTGATTTTCTGCAGACTGCTTGACTAAAATTATTCCAACCTATTTGGAAGATCTACAACGAAGAATACAAAGCATGGAGATGAGGTGCTACAGAAGACTTCAGGCCATTTCCTATACTCAGCACATCACCAACAACAGACCCACAGGCCATCACACTTCCATTGGACAACATGATGACATGCTCACAGTGGTGAAGAAATGGAAACTCCGATGGTATGGCCACGTCACCAGAGCATCAGGCCTCGCAAAAACTATCCTACAAGGCACGGTGCAAGAAGGCAGAAGAAGAGGGAGACAGAAAAAGAGGTGGGAGGACAACATTCGAGATTGGACTGGTTTGACACTGAACGAAGCCATGAGAGTTGCTGAAAACAGAGAAAGATGGAGTACGCTGGTTAAACGATCATCTGTGCTGCCCCAACGACCTTTGAGTTGCGGGATAGGATAGGGTAGGGACAGTATTAAAAAATAACTGTGTAACTCTTATACATTTTCTGAAAAATTAGTAAATTTTCTAAACAAATAAAAGGACATTTTAAAAATATTTTTACTAGTATTTTTTAATTTTTATGTTTTATGTTTTAATTTTGTTAGTTATTTTTTAGTTACTTAAATATTAATCTACTTACCTGATTTATTGTTTGCAGGACACTTGGCTAATGCAGCCATTAGCTGCCCTCTTCCATAGTGACAGTAGAGAAACCTTTTTTCAAATCCATTGGTGCAACTGGAAAATATAGAGAAAAAACATGTGTGATACTCAGTAGTTTATAATTAGAACCTCAGCTTCATAAATTAATTTAATGCATCCAATTGAGAGTAACAGCAGAAGACTGTGCTACCCTAAGCAGAACATGTTTAAAGCTGCAAGGCGTCCAGTGCGGTAGCAATGGAGTTCGCATGTGTAAAATAATGTTTGCTTTCAGTTATGTTCTTGTGAATGGCATAATTAGGTGTTACAAACAAGCGTCTTTCTCGCTGTTCCTTTTGACTATTTTAGCCTCTACTAGCGAGGCACCTCCACTTATCAACCAGGCTGGGTCGATGGCTGTGGCGTGCGAATACGATTCCAGGTCTCGTGGTCGGCGGTGGCAGTACAGAAGTTGAAACCGCGGCAGTCGTCGTCTCAGCTTGCGCAGGGGCGCTTTCTGCTCCGTCGGAGGACTTGTCCACAGTTCTTGCCATTCTCTGAAATCGAGACGATCGGGAGCCCAAAGATGGTGCAGCTCTGCTTCTTGCAGAAGTTAATTCCAGGAGACGTTCAGACGCGCGGACACTGCGGGGTGCCGATAGGAGGAGGATGCACCGTCCCGTGGGTGGCACGCCAGAAGTTGAAGCCACCGCAGCTGTCCGCGAGAGATTCCGACACGACTCTCCACTTCACACTACAACTTTCATCTTCTCTATTGTTGGGCTCCTCTGGCCGGGCGGCGGTTGCTCTGCGTGGAAGGGCCCTCCTCGTTCCGTCTCCGTCTGCCCGGCCTCTGGCTGCCCATTACCTTTTTTTAACTATTGGGCGACGTGGAGTTCCCTGTGGAGAGTGGCGACCTCCGGACAACAGGTGTTTTCACCGCCAGCGGCATTCTGCGTTTTGCCTACCCTCCTTCACGTGGCCTCTACTTGGTCATCTTCTTGCGGCTCCATCGGCCCATTCTTCTACGGCCTCTTCGGCACCTTTCGTCCGGCCTTTCCGTGGCGTCCTGTTTGGCACCCTTACAGTCATTTTCGCAGCTGCTTCGTGCGCTCCAGACCCCATGCATTCGCACTTCACTTTCCGTCCTGATTCATCGTGCCTTCATCATCTGAATGTCGCAGCTAGCTTTTGAAGTCACCATCCTACCGCAACACGTCTTCTTACATCATACTGCCTTCACTCATCCAGTCCCCTATACGCTCCGTTTCCGGGAACGGTAATCTACTTAACGCAACGCACCTCCACTCACTGCCACAACGACCCGACAGCAGGCGCAACATCATGCCAGTCTCTCACATGCCTCACAAACTGTTGGTGTTGGTTGTTGAATATACTATGCAGCAAATACATTATTTTGAGTGTCTACCTATTGTAGGCCTGTCAATATTGGTTTGTAATTACATACCCCAGGTATGCTACTACAATTGATAAAGTCAGAAATACAGTGATAATAATGATGGTGGTAATGCTCTAAAAAATAATACAAGACATGCTTACAAAAATATGCATAACACAGTAGCAGGGCTTCTGAAAGACTTTTTTTTTCAACTAGCCCGCCGGGCTAGTTACTTAGAAAAGTTACTAGCCCGCAAGAATTTTGACTAGCCCTGCTGAAATGGCAAAGCATCAAATAAGCTGTAAAATGGAGTGCTAGGGATGTGCTTGCTTGGAAGCATAAATTAAAAAACAAAAATCATACATTTGCAATCTATTACTATCTAAACACAATCATTTCCGCGTAAACAGCTGTCAAAATCGCCTGCTCAACTAATTTTGGAATAGAAGCGTAACATGTGAAGAGAGAGGGAGAGAGTTTATGACTTAATGGCAAATCCAAGGAAAATCAGTGAATGGACGAGCATGTTTTGCTAAAGCATGGGCATTTCTGAACAGAATTATCAGCTTGTCCATTTGTGCCTTGTCCAACGATGTCAGGCACTTTCCTGCCTCTGTATCTTCAACTTTCTTTTTGCTGTTAGCATCGCATGGTACACTCCACTTGTGTCCTTCTGAACTTTCATGGGACTTGATGCTCTCAAGTTTAAAATTGGTCGATCCTTCTACAAATAGTTTTTTTTCCTTCTTTCGGTTTCTGGTACTGTCTACACGGCGTACAAAACATTTTGGAGCCATCGTAGTGGAGCCACGTTCGCTTTTTGCCTTCGTGATCAAAGTACCATTCATCTTTAAATTCGCGCTTTCTTTCATTTTTATCATAGCATCTATCCTTTTTGATTTTTTTCTGATGCGATTGTTTTGCTTTTTTAGCCGGTGTATCAGATTCGGCAGAAGTTGAACCAATTCTTTTTACAAATCGATCCATACTACCATAGCTAAACCGAAAGCGCTAACAAACTAAGCTGAGCGATCATGTAAAGCCTTCTCTGATTGGTTCATATCAATCAATATTACGCGCTACGAGCCAATCATACAGAGTATTTTTTGGCTTGCAAGTAATTCAGGAAATGAGGCACAGTAAGGGATATTTTTCTCCTCTCTTACCGATGCGCTTATTATCGAATGATATGAAATGAATCATCACCCATACGGTCCCTCTTCAGTGATCGTTCTTGGCGAAACGCACACGTGTAGAGCTGCGCAGTTTAAACGGTTCGTAATCAAGCCGATGTTTTTATTTTCATCGGGGATTGACAAACTGAAGAGAGAAAATCAACTAGCCCGCCGGGCTAGTAGACTTTGAACTTAAACTAGCCCGTGGTAATTTTAACTAGCCATTGGCGAGCGGGCTAGTGCATTTCAGAAGCCCTGCAGTAGCATGCTTATCTCATTGACTCCAATCGTGGCCTTCGTAATAGATGGCCAGACACAAACTTAGTCCGCTAGGTCGTGACGTCACAGCAGAAGGCGATGGTCTGCGAGTACGCTACGAGGCAGCGCCATGTTTGAAATTGCCATGTGTGATATTTCTGTGATCATTTACAATTTCTTGGAATATATGTGATTATCTAATTGTTTTTAATTTAAACATGCTTTGGTTCACTCTTTAATTGTGTCAACAGAACTAGAAAATGCCAAATAAATGTTGTGTGCCAGGGTGTAGGGGTAATTATGATGACAATGATAAAGTTTCAGTCTTTAAATTTCCGAGCGACCCCGAACAAAGAGATTTGTGGAAAAGAAAAATTCCTCGTGCTAATTTCCATCCATCGAAACAATCTGTTGTGTGTGTGAGGCATTTTAGTGACCAATTTGTAATTAAAATTGACTCGGTAACAAGACCAGATGGAAGTGTTTTGACCGTGGAGAGAACTCGACCTAAACTGACCGATGATGCGTACCCTAGTATTTTTTCGAATTCAAGCTGCCCCTCGTACCTTACAGTTGAACCACCGGCAAAGAGGAAAAAACCCCAAGAGAGACAAGCAGATGCACAAAAGAGAGACGAGAATTCATTTAGGGAGTGGATGGAAGCTGATAAGATAAAAAGTTTTTCAGAGTTTAGTAGCAGAGTAAAAGACCGGGCACCTGAGAAAACATGGTTGTGCAGGCTGCATTCCAATGCCAGTAAGCCTAGTACTACCAAGGTCAGTTCAGGCATGGATGTAGATAGCACACGCAGTGATTCATACTGGAGTTTCTACTATATAATGGATGACTTGCTCAACAAAACAATGCCTACACTTGTGTCGACTATCCGGGTTTTTGCAGACATGCACGTGGAAGTATTTGCTGAAAATATTTGTAAGTACTACTAAGTGTTATTACTATTACAGAACTATTAGAGTTAGGCCTAATTTTCATACATACATTTCATATTCATTAAATCCACTGTCCATTAATCATTATTAATATTCTAGTATATGGGCCTCTAGTGTCTACCATTATGATAAAAGGTTACCATCTGCTTGGAACACATAGGAATTTATTTGAATTATTATAATATGGTATGATTTCTATAAATATAAATAATAAAGGTATCCAATGTGATTCTGGTACACGTTGTGCATTTTGTTTGATTGGCAAATTTAACATGTGAATGCATAATGTTTGTATTAGTGTGTGCTGGTATGCTATTATGATTATGTGTGCCACGAAAGAGCGCGTGCGTTTTGCCAATATATCAAAGCAAGTTCCTCGTGCAATATTTGTTATTATCAGCTGAATAAATTATTATTCTTGTTCTTAAGCGTGTATTTCAACTGAAATGTACACAAAAGCTTGCTGCAGATGAATAGTTTAATTTGTATAGAGTTAATAAAACACGTTAACAGCAATATGAAAGCTGGTAAAAGTAGGCGTATTTAAAAACAGGCATTGTTTTCTTTTTCAGCCAGAGTCCCCGACAGCAGTCTTCGATGGGTATTGGGTCCACAGTCACCTCCCACCCTCACAACTTGGTCACAGTTTGACAGCATGCTGTCACATTTCTCTGGGAGGGAAGTCGCAGACGACCCCAAGCTAAAGATACATGTTCTTATTGGAGGCTTGCAGGACTTGTGTTCCAATGAAAAGCTTGAAGAAACCGATGATGATGAAGGCTCGTCAATGAAAGAAAGGCTGCAGTTTTTAGTTGAGCAACTAAACCTGCTGTTTTCTGCAACGAAGAGATATTCATGTGAGACTCTGCTGTGGGCATTCCAAACCTTCGCATCTGCCCCTCAGACCTATTCTCTGCAAAGAAGTACTGTATTAACTCTTCCACACCCAACCTACCTCAAGAGAATTGCGTCAGTCTTTAACATCAACAGTGGTTTAAAAGAGCAAAGCGGCCATGAAGAGTACTTAAAACAGAAATGCCAAAATCTGAGTGAAGCAGAAAGAAATGTCATCTTGATGCTCGATGAAATTCATGTTGCAAATCACATGTCGTATAAGCAGGGCAGGCTCGTTGGTACAGCTTTCAACAGTGCGGTTGCTAGTGACGCCAGTACAGCCCAAGTCTTCATGATTTCCTCCCTGATGTGCAAA
The DNA here is from genome assembly GCA_036898135.1 of Oncomelania hupensis. Lineage (NCBI taxonomy): Eukaryota > Metazoa > Mollusca > Gastropoda > Littorinimorpha > Pomatiopsidae > Oncomelania > Oncomelania hupensis. The sequence goes on from CM072513.1 coordinate 22,950,423, forward strand.
AGTAAAGATGTTGTGGCTATCATCCCAGTAAAGCAGTTAACTGCCTCTTTATTACAGGATTTGATTGTTAAGGTTCTTGAACTTCTCCACACCATAGGATACTCTGTCGTTTGTGTCATTTCTGATAATAACAGAATAAATCGAAGCGCCTTTACCCTAATTTGTGGGGGAAATCTTCAACTATTCATCCCCAACCCCTACAAATCCTCTGACAAGCTCTTCTTTCTTTTTGACACAGTGCATCTGCTCAAATGCATTCGCAACAACTGGCTGGCACAGAAAGATGAAGAAGCTACTCTACTTTTTCCATCAATGGAGAGCAGTGACTGTGTTATGAAAGCGTCCTTTGGTCATGTGCGAAAACTGTATTTTGAAGAAAAGACGTCACTCATGAAGCTTGCCCCTGCACTGAGTAACAAAGCCCTATTTCCAACGGCCACAGAAAAGCAAAATGTGAAGTTGATGCTCAAGGTATTTGACCAAAACAACGTTGTTGCTCTGGAACATTACGAGAAAATGTGGCATACTGACACTCTTGGCACCAGGCAATTTTTAACCATCATAGTGAAACTGTGGAACATCTTGAACGTGAAACACCCTACAAAGCACATCAGACTGAGGAATCCAGACTGTATGAGTGTGACATCGTCATCAGGTGAAAACATGCAGTTTATTGCTAGAGTCGTTAAATGGCTTCAAGACTGGAAAAAGCTCAATCAGAAACCAAGAGAAGGCACTCTGTCAAGAGACACAATGATTGCCCTAGAGCACACTCTCCTCGGCCTGACAGAACTAGCCAACTATCTTCTGGATAAAAAGCAGTTCAAGTACGTTCTTTTAGGCAGGTTTCAAACAGACAACTTGGAATTTAGATTTAGTCAGTATAGGCAACTCAGTGGCTCCAATTTTCATGTATCAGTTGAACAATTGTTGGAAGGGGAGAAAAAGTTAAAACTGATGAGTGTTCTGCAAATGATTTCATCGTCCAACGGCCAGATATCACTAAAAGACATCACAGATCCTTTGGCATATGTGAAAACAACACGCACAGCCACCTCAAATGAAGAGCACCGAGAGTTCTTACAGACTTTGAATGAGTGTGGAGAACTGGAGATAAATACACAACAGCTGAAGGCCTTAGTTTTTGTCTCGGGCTACACGGTGACAAAGGCCAGAACCGACTGTACGACTTGTACAAAACGCCTGATGATTGACAGAAAGCTGCAAGTGGAGGGCACTGAGGATTGTCACACGTATCTGTCTGCTCTCGACAGAGGGGGGCTTACTTGGCCATCAGACTTTGCTGTCAACATCGTCACTGAGGTGTTCCGGGTATTTCAGCATTTGATTGGCAGTCCAAAGAATGAGCAACAGTTCATTCAGTGCATAAATCAGAGAACAATTCTCATGAGCCTGGCTTTGCAGCGCCTATCAGACCTCGGACTTTCTCAAGGCCAGTGTGACGAATGTGGTGTTGACAATGAATACATGGTCAAGAAGTGCTGCAAGCCAGCAGTCAACATCTTTCTAAATAATTATTCTAAGAACTTTTCTGACAAGGCCTCATCGACCAGTGCCCGGAAAATCAAGACCTTCACAAAAAGGATATAGAGGTGAATCAAGGAGTGACTGAGCTATGTCATCATGCCTGGTATTTATGATTTTTGTTTATTTTGTGACAAATGATGATTTGCGCTACTGGTATATTTTTAATCTATTATTCCGTCCTTCCTTTTCCTCCCTGTTTGTCACTATATTATCTTTATTATTTGTATCTGTTTTTCTATATATTAACCTATTCAACTGTCATTAGTACTTTACAAATAAAACCTTCTCATTATTGATATTATACATTTCACTTAATATTATTATCAAACCGGAGTAGCTGTAACACAGGTCCCTCGGACCTAATGCTATTATCCTAATTCAATCCGACTTCTCTCCTTCCTCTGTTCTCTTTCTCTCTCCGACTTTATATTATATAGCTTCTCATCTGTCTATCTTTCTCGTACTTTTTAATTTTCATGGCATTTGCTCGACTAACATTTCATAATAATTAATATCCTTGTGATTGTTACATTTACGGTGCAAGTAATTATTTCAAAGCTATTTATTTTGCTCCAAACTACAAATGCATTAATGCATGTAATAATAATAATAATAATAATAATAATAATAATAATAATAATAATAATAATAATAATAATAATAATAATAATGATGTCTTATATAGAACTGAATCTCAGCCTATGGCTGGGCTCACTCCGCTTTACAAAAATACTACTAATTCAATGACACAAAGCAACGTCGAACTCAGTACTATACTACTTAATATTAAGAAAGATTTAAGTTACAAGACTTCAAATCACAGTCACTAAATCATATAAACAAACAGTTACTTTCAAAAAAATATCTTTGAACCCCTCTACTTGTTTGGAGTGTTGTGAATAAACTTTGTATATCCCCCCTCTCTCTCCCTCTCTATCATTACTCTTCTCCCTCACTCTCTCCTCATCCCCTCCTTTCTCTCTCCTCTCTCTCCCTCACTCCTCTATCTCCCTCACTCCTCTCTCTCCCTCACACCTCTCTCTCACACCTCTCTCCCTCCTCGCGAGCTTTTGGTGTGAATAAGCTCGCTCTCTGCGACCTTACAATCTACGGTGAAAGTAGGCACACGATCGCCGCCTGCTGTGACGTCACGGACGTTAGTGTCTGGCCATCTATTACGAAGGCCACGCTCCAATCAATGTATACATCCAATGAATAACACACGGGTAAAACTCACAACACTTGTGACGATCTTCTAATGTATACGTGATTGCTTTGCCTCTGAATGTTCTAAAACTTTGTTTGATTAAAAGAAATGTTCAACAGATTTATATCTAAGTCTTCAAACTTTGTGGCTTCAATATTTGGTCCCAAATATACTCAGACCACTCAGCATTAGAACCTACCACGTCAATCAAAAAATCGATCAACATTTTACAATTAAAGTCGGTAGATAAGAGCACCACACTCATAAATATCACTCTTATTATCAACATTTAAGTCCTGAAGTCCTGAGCATGATATATCACTAATTCGTCTAATAAATCTGTAAAACCATCAACACTATCACTGTCAAAGTCCGTCAAAACGATCGCGAAAATGTGCGACAAATATCCATTCATAAATCGAAAGAAATAGATCTAGAACGCTGATGCAAATCAAACATGTTCAGATGACACCTTACCTCTTTCTAACTCCAAAGTGACAGAAACCGACTGCAGATTCATCATACATTGTAGGCTGTAGACTCACGACTGTAGATTTGCCATAGCTGCCATCTAGTATAGATGCATGCAGAGCATTTCTGAAAGAAAAATAATAGAAATGTGTGCTATAACACAGCAAAATCTGTGGAAAGCAAAAGTATTTTTTTCTTCTTCATTCTTGCTCTTTCAAAACTGTTTGCTGACTGCCTGTAAACTTCATGTAGTACCTTGTAAACTGAAAGAATGAAGTAAACAAAAAAAAGAAAAACAACAACAGAAATAAATATATTTATTACTAAAGATATGTAAGGGTGAATCAAAGGTGCATGATGCTCGCCAATGGCGAAATAGGTCACATTTGGTGATTCCGTGTTGTGTTGTGTGGTGGCTTTGTGTACCTTACAGATACAAAGGTATCATGAAAATGTCCATGGTAAGAAATTACTCAATCTAGATCTACCTATATCTACACATGAATCAACCAACTGATTATGGCTGCTCAACGCAAGAAGAAGAAGCAAATTACATTTTCAACACATACCTGAAGTATGGGTTCCGGCAATGAAAAATCTTGAAAAGACGCTCGGTTGCGCATGCGCATCGCCTGATAATTTCAGAGCCAATCAAAAAAGCGGCAATTTTAGAGAGAGAGGCAGGGTCAAAACTGAAAAGTACACACAGGCTCCCAGCAAAAATCCGTGTGTGTGTGTGTAGGTGGTCGCTCTCCAACGGTTTTGTGAGGTGGTTGAGATAAATGTATAGGCGATATACTTGGTAGCTCAGCATGCGGTTTCTGAGGTCAGCACTGTGAGGTCACGGGAAAATGTACCTCATAAAATTTTGTACCTCAGAAGCCCGTCAGAAAGTCTTACACACAACCTCATAACCTACGGTACGTAGACGCACACGAACACACACAAACACACACACACAAACACAAGATTATTTTATATAACCAGAGGAGGACCTGCCGTATTTTGCTTGCCCGCTGAAAATCACACACAAGACTATCTTTTTGCGTAGCTGCAGAGGATCTTTCATTTTATTACCTCAGCAGTCATATATGTAGCAAGAGCATGAGCAAAGGAAAGACATCCACAACGTAGGTCTACATCATTTGTCACTAGATTAAAGCGTGTGGGCACTGTAGCTGCATTTGTATGTGTGTGTGTGTGTCTGCGTGCTTGCGTGCGTGTGTATGTGTGTGTGTGTGTGTTTAATAACGCGCAAGTATTCTGAAGATTAATTTTTAAAATTTTATTTCTCTTGTTTACCTGTCAACATTTTACCCCATGTAATGAGTTTTCTTAGAAAGGCCCGTTTTCATCGATATATTCTTCACGTCATTTTGCCTCATCACAAGCGTGTTCAGGTACCAGTTTTATTCTGATCCGGATTCTGATTCCGATTTGATTTTTCCCCCGTATTATTATTATTATTATTATTTTGTGTGTGTGCAGACGCAGACCGGTGTGGACCTTGCAGAGACGTCTGGCATCACGCCAAATGGAGCAGAAGAGCCCGTAAGACCCGCTTCTCTGCCAAAATGGTCCGCCACCCACTTCAGTCAAGATCGTAAGAACGAAGCCGACGAAGAAGGGAATATCGATCATGACGACGACATCGATGATGATAAGGCTTACGGCAGCGACAACGATGACGACGTGACTATCAGCAGCTGCACCAGTAGCAGCAGCGGGTCCAGCGACCATGACGGTGCCGGTGACGACGGCGAGGACGATGACGAGGATTACCCGTCTCTAGAGAACCTGAAACCCTCGACAAGCATATTACTGGGACATCGAAAAGTACAGCCAATGGTGGATGATAATGGTTTTGATGTCCAATCGAAAGTTGTAGACCTATTTGTGAAAGAAAGTGTTCCAAATGAGGAAAGGGATTGTCGGTTCCAGTCAGGATGTTTTTTCGATTGTGTGTCCAATGAGCCAAGTACGATAAGCAGTAGTAACGAGTCGTGTGTCGTGAAAAATGAAACAAACGACCTGCACGGTGGTGGCTCAAGTTTGAATGAGGAAAGTACCGCAATTGCTGTTTCCAACTGTGATAAATCGCAAAATTATGGTGATGATCTGAGTTCGATACGTGACCACGCCCTCAACAGCGGTGATCTGCACAGTGGTGGTGATGTTTTGAGTGTGAAAAATGATCAAATTGTTTTCCCTGTCGGTGCTTATAAGCAAAATACGGATAACGTAAGTGATACTATAGAAGCTAATGCATCTCCTACTAGTAAATGTGATCTACAAGATATTAATTGTTTGAAAGCGAACAGCGAACCCGTTACAACTCCGAATGGTGAAGATTTGCACTCAAATTACACAGCAAATGCAAGCGTGCAGTCTAGAACTGGTTTGCCATTAAGAAAGTGTGAAATCGAAAAGTTACACAGCAGTGAAAACGGGATCGAGCAGAGTGTAAACCTATCTGTATCTGTGCGAAAGAATGTGGTTAAGTCAAATACACAATTCTCAGACACATCTACTGCAACCGTTGTACGGAGTAACTACGATTTACAAACGTGTGAAATCTTCGGTAACGTAGACAAGCATAATTCCAATGAAAATTATGTCAGTCAGGTTCAGCAAGGTGTGCAAGACGTGCCTGCATCGCAGAGTTCTCGCTGTGACTCTCCAAACTGTGTTTGCGAAAACCAACGAAAATGGAAAGTGAATTCGAATGCATTTAATTCAGTAGACGGACAAGGTGTACCTTGTGTAGTGACCGATCTCGAGGATTCTGGCAGTCCACAAGCAAGCGACGCTATAATTGGGTCCACAGATCCATTGTTAGGAGATACGTTACCACTAACATCACCTAAAAAGGGTGAAGAGGTTCAAACGCATGGGTTTAATACTCCCGAAGCAGCGTCTCAGACTGTGACGGCACGCAGACCCTCTGCTGCTTCTGTGGTGTCATCCTTTGACAATGAAGATGCTTTCGAAACATACGCCGAAAGAATCAGGCAGTTCTTCACGCTTCCATTAGATTTCGCAGCTGCTGATGATGATAATAAAGATGCGGGAGTACAATACTGCGATACCGAAGAAAGCAAATCGTCTCAGATACTCTGGCTGGACGCAGAACAGCAGGCAGATTCTAATTCTCTGGGAAAACATGGTGTAGATGTGGATCCTTTGACTGTAGATGCGAAATTAAAAGAGGAAGTAGCAAGAGGAGATTTAGAGAGCAGCAAAAGACAAAACCAGCAGCAACGAAAGGACAAACTAGAACACATGGAGCGACGGCGGAAGCGGTCTTTTCACAAAGAAGGGAGAAAATTTAAAGATCTCGGGGAAGGGGACAGTGATATAGACGTCGTGCATAGACCAGAGAGCGGTGCTGGCAGTACAGGCTCTGCCGCTGCTGGTGGTGGTGGAAAGGAGGATGCTGACATTCGTGGCCGCAGTAGCAGCTTTAGCAACATCAGCTTGGGTTGCAGACCCAGCGACGGCGGTGGAATGACCGGGGACAGCGAGGGAGACTATGTCAACTGGAGAAGACATACCACCAGCGGCGACTCTTTCACCATCGCCCCTACTCGCAGGACCATCAGCATCTCCAACGGCAAGGACAACGACGATAACGGTGACATTGACCCCTTTAAAGACGCCAGTGAGTGGATTCAGCAAGCGCTTCTGTCGCCCACAGCTGAACAGGCGTCCACATTCAGCGAGAGCAGCGCGGACAGGCGGTGGACTTTCAACACCTCGGAAAATCTTGACACGGTTTCCCAGACTGCTCGCTGGAGGGTAAGCTTCGAGGACGCCGGAGAACTGACCACCACTAACATAGACGACCTCATCACGCAGGATTGTGAAGACGACCGTTGGGCGTTCGGGACTAGTCATTCCCATTCCGGCAATTGGCCAGAAGACGGACAAGATGATGGCGATGCTGACTCGCTTCCTGTGACCCACCTTGATGCTTGGGTGGGAATAGATGGTAATGATGTGGACGACTCTTCACCCACTTTCGAGGACACTTATCAGTCACCGAGCCCAAGCGTTGGCAATAATAGTCTGTTTGGTGCGTCGGGGTTCACCGAAGATGTGTCGTGTTTTAACGACTCCTTTCTGTCCCCACCTTCGACAAACACAGCAGACACGCACAGCATAGATACTGCTAGCACGGACAATGATTCCCTCTTCAAAAGCGATGACCGGTACTTCACCAACCACAGCATTGTCCAAGAGGCAGGCGAAAGCTTCAAAGAAAAGCGACGCAAGTCTCAAATGGATGCTGTGGCCTCACAGAGTCACGGCTATTCCACTGGTCAGTCGACATCCCAGAATGATAGTCACAGCATTGGTAACTATGAAGAAGAAGATTACGATGAAGATCAGCTTCAGAAGTCAATTGATTATAGTATAAACGAAGGCGGCGGTGGTGGAGTTTGGGAAGGGGTTGTGGATGAACTCAAAGAACACAGGAGAAGCAACTCCTGGCGCTATAGAGTGCCAACAAGACATCCTATGGATGCTGACAATGGAAGTGGTAACAACCACGCATTCATTGAAGGCGTTTATGTGGCAGGACTGCCTGAAGAAGATGTAGACAATAGCGGCGTGTGGAATGCCTCTATCTACGAAAATGTGAACAGTTCTCGCAACGGTGATGTTAAATCTCAAGAACAGGATGACGCCAGCAAGCCTAAGACAATTCATAAACACTCCAACGCTCCCTTGCCTCAACCTCGTTCCACAGTCTCTCGCACTCGTTCTGCGCCTGATCACAATTCCAAAGAAAGTCATCTCAAAGGCCCTGATGGTTCGGGGTTTGAGACCGCCACTACCTCTTTTTCTTCCAAATCCACGACCAAACATTGGCATAGGATTGACTGGCTAGATTCCCCAAAGAGAAAGCCAGTTCCACCCAACACAAACCAATCACACTCAAACCCGTCATTACTTGACAAAAGTTCTTCAGTAAATGCAGGGGCTGAATCTTTCTCGAAAGATACGACACACCTTAATCTAAAGGATGCAAAACTGGAGTCCTCTTCGCCCAAGAAACCACCTCGGCAGACGAAACCGGGGTCTAGGGAAGCGCAAAAGGAAGCGTGGTACTATCACAGGAAAGCGTCTCGCTCCAACTCGACGGGAGGGATCAACGGAGACCTGCAGGTCATCCGGGAAGCCGTGGACGGAGATTATGTGAGTGACGAAACCGCAGATGCACCTTGTGAAACAGTGAATGGAGATGTTACTCTCCAAGCTCGAGGTTATCAAACAACAGTAATGAAGAGCGCAGCTCGCTGTGGTAGTATTGACAGGGACAGTGAAGGAAATGAGGGGTTCAGGTTTGAACCTGCGAATGCCCGAGGAACTGGTAGACGTGCTGGGGAGGAGGATACGCGGACAGAGCAGCAGAGGAGGCTGGATGCCTGGGTATCCAGTATTCAGATGCACTGGGACAGCAACGGCAGCAGTCTCGACTTTCCCTTTTCCTTCGAGGACCAACTTCGAGATGTGGACTTCGGCTCCGACACGGATCTGTTCTACGACTTTGCGGTAAGTTTTCGTTCGCATGCAAGATTACTGTGGTGATGTTGACGATGATGAGGATGATGAAGAGGAGGAAAAGGATGAGATTCATTGGTAATGCGCAAGTCTCATGGATGATGATGATGATGATAATGATGATGAAAGGAGGAAGAGGAGGAGGAGAAGAGTATGAGGATGAAGGTATGCGAGGGGGCATCCATTGATAATGCGCTAGTCTCATTCATTGTTGATTGCTCAGCGTGATAAAGAGAATCAAACGACACGAAACATAACATTTAATCTTAGAACTGGGGCATGACGGAGGAGGACTGATGTCAGTCCGTTAAAGCAAGCGTTAAATCGTTCAAGGCTACATGTAAAAGGTAAGAGAATACAATTGAACAGACGAATAAATTAAATTTTATTATGCGCATTCATGTATACGCACGCCGCATGGCACAAACAACATGTCCATACACAAAGCATGAAAAAATTAGGGAATGCCTATCTAAAACTTGTACAGTGTTAAATGTTAATTATTCAATCATTGTTAAATTAACAGTCTTCCTTATTACCGTTGTAGGACTTGGAAACGGAAGAGTACGTAGTGTTGCTGCTAATGACTGATGAGGACACCCGTTTCGGTTTTTCCGTCATCGGGGGTTATGACGAAGGCATCGCCCCTCGTGTCGATCAGATTACACCAGGCGAGTCAATGTTGCTGTTGTTGTGGTTGTTGTTGCTGGTGTGGTTGAGGTTGTGATTGTTGTAGTTGTGGTTGTTAATGATGAAGGCATCGCCCCTCGTGTCGATCAGGTACACTGGGTGAGTCGTTGTTGTTGTTGTTGTTGTTGTTGTTGTTGTTTTTGTTGATGATGATGATTATGATGTTGGGGTGAATGTGATGTGCGAGTGGGTGGTGGTGGTTGTATCGGTAGTGGTAGTTGTATTCCTGTTGATGTCTGTGTTGGTGCTTTTCTTCTTCTTCTTCTTCTTCTTCTTCTTCTTCTTCTTCTTCTTCTTCTTCTTCTTCTTCTTCTTCTTCTTCTCATTCTTCTTCTTTTTCTTCTTCTTCTTCTTCTTCTTCTTCTTCTTCTTCTTCTTCTTCTTCTTCTTCTTCTTCTTCTTCTTCTCATTCTTCTTCTTTTTCTTCTTCTTCTTCTTCTTCTTCTTCTTCTTCTTCTTCTTCTTCTTCTTCTTCTCATTCTTCTTTTTTTTCTTCTTCTTCTTCTTCTTCTGCTGCTTCTTTCTTCTTCTTCTTCTTCTTCTTCTTCTTCTTCTTCTTCTTCTTCTTCTTCTTCTTCTTCTTCTTCTTCTTCTTCTTCTTCTGCTGCTGCTGCTGCTGCTTCTTTCTTCTTCTTCTTCTTCTTCTTCGTCTTCTTCTTCTTCTTCGTCTTCTTCTTCTTCTTCTTCTTCTTCTTCTTCTTCTTCTTCTTCTTCTTCTTCTTCTTCGTCTTCTTCTTCTTCTTCTTCTTCTTCTTCTTCTTCTTCATCTTCTTCTTGTCCTCATCCTCCTCCTCCTCCTCCTTCTTCTTCTTCTTCTTGTCCTCCTCCTCCCCCTCCTCCTTCTTCTTCTTCTTCTTCTCCTCCTCATTCTTCTTCCTTCTTCTTCTCATTCTAATTTTTCTCCTTCTCCTTCTTCTTCCTCTCCTTCTACTCCTCCTATTGTTTTCATTTATTTATTCATTCATTCATTCACCTTCTTCATAATAGTCGCCACCATTTTAGTAATGACAAATGGAAGTAGTCTTCACCTTCTTCTGTTATTTCCCATCTTTTTTTTCTCTCTCCTTCTCATTTTTCCTTGTACGGCCTCCGGGGCTGTAGTATAGCGCTGCTCCACATTTCTAAGTCCCTTTTTTCTCTTAGCTCTTCTTTGATTGATTTTATAAAAGACTCGCCCTTCCAGCTTCTCGGTTTCCAGGCTTGTGATCGATACCGTGTAGAAGATTATACCTTTGGAAAAGCTGATGATATGTCCAATTGAACCGCGCATGTAAGCTTACCCATCCGAAACGAAGAAAGATGCAAAAATAAAAATAAATAAATAAATAATAATCAAAATTTTTATGAAACCATAGATTAAAAAAATAAAAAGGGGGATAGAGGGGGTGGGGGGGAGTGTGAGGTAGGGATGACAGGGAGAGCGAGACAGCGGTTATTTCCCTTCTTGTTGCCTTGCGGAACATCATTATGACTTCACGCTGTCATTCAAGACTGCTGCAAGTGCAACTATTCATTGCACGTTTCATACCGCACAGTCCCCTTCGTACCCCAGTTGAGGTTTTCAGTACCCTGTGTGCGGGTTGGGAGAAAGAGGGAGAAGTGGGGAGGGAAATAGCGATGCGTGTGTGTGTGTGCCTACGGGTATGGGTATTCTTGGGTGTGCATTTCTACTTTTAGAACCCTTTCTTCATTTTCCTAGAATGTAGGCTTATACCGTTGAAAAACAGTTACATCAGTTTATTTACGTTTTCATCGTTCGTTTTGTTAGAACTGAAATAATCATAATGTGATCGTTGTGTTTTTCAATCGATTATAAGATTATGCCATAACTGAGCGACTTAATCGAATATGCGCCGGATATCTTGCAAAACTAGCGTAGCGCGTCCCTCTCTCAATGAATTAATAAAATCATTTTAGATAAAGAAGAAATACATAAATACATAGCAACAAGACTGTTATCTAATTAACATTCTTTTTTCCCTAAAATAATAATAATAATAATAATAATAATAATAATAATAATAATAATAATAATAATAATAATAATAATTATTATTATTATTATTATTATTATTATTATTATTATTATTATTATTATTATTATTATTATTATTATTATTAATATTATTATTATTATTATTATCAGTCGAACTCAAAGGGCGGCGATCTGAAGAAATCGCTAGTACAGAAGTCGGAATAGAAATCAATTTTGTTGTTGAAATTTTAACTTGACTGCATCCAATTCCATTATTAAAGGGAGGAAACAAACCGGAGTATTCGGAGAAAACCCTCGGTGTCTGGAAAAGTCTCGTACCTGAATCATGTAAGTTGGTCCCACGCGGTTTTCGAACCCGCGACCTTCGGCATAGAAAACCAGTTCACTATCCACTGAGCTATCGGGCCACCCATTTCATGTTTTGTTTCCGTGTTTCCTGCTTCCTCTCTCATTTTCCGCTGGCCAACTGACCAGTTTCAATACTAGAAATATCGATTTTTTTTTTTAAAGGACTATAGATTTATGTTTGATTTTTTTAAATAAACCCCCCGTGAGAGTGCCGGGGGTTTCAGTATAAATAGTATCCCCATTTTTTGAAAATTTAGTGCTTTAAATTCCCACTGTCGCTGTCTTTCTCCTTTGTTCTTTTTCATTCCTACTCTGTTCTATCAATCTACTATACTATCTTCTTCTTCGCTAGACCAGTCACCTACCCTTTTTTTTTCTTGAAAACTCTTCCGAGACAAAACTCCTCATTTGTGTGTCAGGTCTGTTGGACCAACTTGGGAATATTGGACGCTTTCTGCCAAATGGTCACTGGGGCATCCTATGATGTTATTATTTGGCAATGTAGGCATTTTATATGTAGTGTTTTGTTGATATTTTATAATGATGTTTGTATTCCATTTTGTTTTTGTAAACGGGGGTTCGATAAATTAGAGTATATCCTCAGCGTCCCTTGCGTGGGATGTCTTTATTGTAAAGTGACCGGCTGGTGGAGTGCCTTCAGTGTTACCACTTACCACTAGGGTTGTTTCAGCAGATCTTTTATGCGGATCAGGGATGAGTCCTCTTACAGCGAAGTTGTGGTCTTGAGTTTGTGGTCCTGATTCGGCTTTTTGCAGTCCGCAGGACCCTGTAAGCAATGAATAACTAACTAATGTTTTTTTAATTAAAATAATGGAGAGCAAATGATGATTTTAAAGATTACGTGTTTTATTTTAAAAGGATTTTTTTCTCAACATAAAGGAGAGCAAATGGCCATTATAGCGGTTACATGTACGGGAAATATATTTTCTGAGCGTGGGTCGTTAGTTTGGTCAAGGAGCGTGATTTGCATGGTGCGTTTTCGTTCGTCACATTTGCTGCTTGATGATTTCTCTTGGTTTATTTAGCGCGGAATTTCAGGGTCGTTCGTGTACCAGTATTAAAGGGGAGAGAAGAAACGGTGACCTAGAAGAACTGCAACCAAAAAGAGAGTCCAAGCCTCTCTCTTTTATTTGTAGGAGTTCTCTCTCCCTCTCTCTCCCTCTCCCTCTCTCTCTCTCTCTCTCTCTCTCTCTCTCTCTCTCTCTCTCTCTCTCTCTCTCTCTCTCTCTCTCTCTCTCTCTGTTCACTTTGGTTGTTATGCCTTTAAACATTCTAAGTATATGGGATTAGTGGAAGCTGTTCCCAACTTCCTAGTTTGTTCTTACCTTCTGCACCGATACCCTGATTTAGTACTCCTGAGAACTACCAACTATGGATTATAAAGGGAGATAATTAGTAGACTCGAGCGCGGCCTTTGTTGACACATGATGTCGGGAGCAGTTTTGTCCCTTTCTCCAGAGAGAGAGAGAGAGAGAGAGAGAGAGAGAGAGAGAGAGAGAGAGGAGGGAGGTGGTGTTACTGTCTTTCCCTTAACGGCTTCCAAGTCAATATCATGTGTGTGACTATGACTAGCGTTGGCGCTTCTTCACCAAATAGTGCTTTCTCTGTTTTTTTTTCTCTTTTTTTTTCCTCTTTTTTTTTTTAAACGAGAGAACGTGGACGGGTAGGTCTACTACAGTACGAGTTCGCAATTCGACTTGCTTCATCTTACAGTTCAATGGTGGTTGCTGTGACTTTTTTTGGTAACCAGTCGGAGCAGATTTTTCCTTCGAGCATTTTAGTTGTTAATTTCCTGTGCAATTATCTAAAAGAACTAAAAACCTTCTAAAATGGACTGTATGCACGCCATATTCTCATCTTGTGAAATTGTTTTAATGGTTGTGTTACTATATACTGTGACTGTGTTTGACTGCTGTTTGGGACTATACTTTGACTGTGTTTGACTGCTGTAAGTACTTAGTCAATCGTGTTGTATTCTTAAACATGTTGCAACACAAGTATATCAACTAACAAGTTAGTATCTCCCTTCTATCAAAGAAAGTACAGCTACGCAAAGAAGGTTCATCTCGGCGAAGGCCTATATAAAGTTACAAAACGTAGCCACTCGTAGCGCCCCCCCCCCCCCCCCCCCCCCAGCGATTCCCGTGAGAAATGATTCCAAGGGCGATAATTTGTTCTTAGCGCTATGTAAACAAACCGCTTCAGTAGATTATGTTCCGGACACTCGCTTGCTTAAATTAACAAGCGATTCTGCTTTTTTTTTTTGAAAGTAAGTTAATAAGTGTCTGGTTTTAATAATGTAAATACAGCTTGCCAACAAGTTGCTTGAATTATGCATTCAGCCGATTAAATTACCGTACCAATGCTGATGATTCAGTAGGCCTGTACTCGGCCTGTACTCATCCTAGATCCGTCAAAACCCAAACCCAAAAGTAAGCTTGAATACCGGTAATAGCTTTTCTGAACATTGCTTGATTTAGCATTTCCAGTTAATAACTGTGTTCCAATCTACTGTTTATCTCATTTACACTGCACTTCTGATTTTAATCGCTGCTAACCTACTGTTAGGCTCTCATCTTAAAATTATATTTACTGCTTTCGATCAACTGTGTAAATAAGCCTATAAATTATTAGGCCTACTGTTTATCATCATCATTTTCATCATCATCATCATCATTATGGTTTAATATAGGCTATCTCTATAATAGAACTGTAGTTGCAAAAGGAAATTTGATAGGTTAAGATAGACTAAAGAAAAAGAACAGACATGTGTGTGTATGTGTATATGTATATATTGCACAATGTTAATATTCTTCTGCCAAATTTAACTCTGAAATTTACTCGCACAGGGATAGGCTTATATAAGCATGCTTGTTGCTTGTCCCTGCTGCTTGTGATGTATATATTTTATATGTATTCTGAAGAAATAAATAATATATAAACCAACAGACATCAAGACTATAGAAGTAGAGAAATAAAGCAATGCAACAAGAAGAGTGAACAGTGAAGCTTTTAAAGAAAACACATTTAACGTTTAAAAGCATTATTTTTTTTGCATGAATCATTACATTGGAAATTGCACCTAGATAAGACCAAAAAGTGCAACAATAAAAATAGTCAAATAAGAAATATTTGTAGTCATTTATAATATTAGATCTGTACATTGCAGCAGGCTGCATCAATTATGTTACTTTATTGTTAAACCATCATGCATTTATAAAAGCTGAAAAAATAGCTTCAAACATTTGTGTTTCTTTTTCTGACATTTAATATGAATATTATAGCAAAAAAAGCAACAATGATGACTCTCTCTCTCTCTCTCTCTCTCTCTCTCTCTCTCTCTCTCTCTCTCTCTCTCTCTCTCTCATATAAAGGAAACTTCAGCAATTATCATTTTTGTAAAGCACTGTCATCTCAATAAATGTATGTTTAAAATAATGAAAAGGGTAAGAATGTTAGGTTTTTATAATTAAATCTGTTGTTTACTTTTTGTTTAGCAAGATTAAGACATACCTACAAAGAAACAGAAGTTTTGCAAGACAAAACAAATACAATTAACCCTTTTCTTGTCTGCTTAAACCAAATGTAATGGAAAGGGAATACAGTCACACAGAAAATGGTATTTTACATTTGAAAGATTTAAAAAATCACATTTGGTATTTTTTCTGCATACATTTCACATGCAACAACAACAACAAAATCTGATAATACTAGACAATTAACTAGTAGCATTATACATTAAAAGGATAAGAATTAATAGTTTTTGCTCTTGGATTTTTATTCTTAGATGCATTTATGAAGAATTATTTGCTTAAAAATTACTTCTTTTTTTTATAGTTTTTCTTTACAAGACATCTGTACACGCCAAGTTCAACGAAATGGAACGTATTAAAATAAGAAAACTTACGAAGGAAATACTAAAACATATTTGCTTTTCTCATTATAATGCTGATAAATGCATTAAGCAGCTTACTGCTGTTATTTTGTAGTTTAGTAACACTTATGAAAAAAACAACACATTTCTTCATTCTTCTTTGATTTAAGCAAGCGAGTGTCCGGAACATAATCTACTGAAGCGGTTTGTTTACATAGCGCTAAGAACAAATTATCGCCCTTGGAATCATTTATCACGGGAATCGCTGGGGGGCGCTCGCAACTTCCGTTTCGCAGTAAGAGTCGAAATGAACCTTCTTTGCGTAGCTGTACTTTCTTTGCTTCTATGTCTCTGTCGACGTGCGCGTACAACAGGTTGCTTCCCTTTACATGCTTTGCGCTCCATAGAGCGTCGACGGCCTAAAATATCAAAACCCAGGGGAATTATGGGTAGGGAAATCCTTTTCTGAAATGACGTCGGCAGGACTCTTCGAGATTGGTGCATGGCACACGAGACACACGCAAAATGGCGTCATAAGAAGATTGGTTAAGTCTGAATTCGTCTAATTTGACCTCGCATGCTGCTGGATAACAATGCAATTTGAATTTGCTTTCAAAAATCAAAAGAGAGCGAGACCACAACAAAGTACAACGAGCCAAGGCGAGGCAAACACTCGAGGCAGGCAGAACAAAAAGCACACAAACTACAAAAGGTAAGTACCCGTGACCATACACAATAAAGTAGGCCTAACCACCATTGCAAAATAGGATTGATCATCACCATGATTGAATTTTTCCACCCCACCTTCCAATTGGTACGGAATCGAACATATGCTCAAATTATCATATCTTTAACAGACCTTGCATGTGCATTATACAGTGTGCTTCAAGCGATAAATGAACCATCACATCGAACGATCTGAGCAGAATGGCGAACAATCGTTGACTGAGACTCACGATCGCCTGCACTGAGCTCACATACATGTGTGCATGTTTCTATAAATCCATCGTGTTCTCCTTCGATAATTGAGCAAAGCCTTTGTTCACTATCAGAAATTGCAGTTACTCTCCCAACTTTCGTTTAATTTCAACCAGCACATCTTCGCGAGAAATGGCGACCATGAATGCAAACGTAGCTAGTTATCAGTTACTTCCCTTGAACAGATTTCCCAGAATTCTCTATTCTATTTTTAGGTTTGGGATACCCCCGTCTCAGCTTGTGGCTAAAACCAAGGGCAACGGGACCACCGCACGTCGACTGGGGGCAATACGAGATACTAACTTGTTAGTTGATATACTTGTGGTTGCAATTATTAAGCTGAATGCTGTATGTGTGCTCTATGCAATTGGTCATTTTATGTATTGCGATCCATTCTGGATCTTGAAGTGGATCTGGATTCCCGCCGTAGTTGTTGTTTCGCGGGTACGCCATGGGAGCCGTAGTCGACTTCTTCGTGACTCAAGATTCAAGATTCAAGATTTAATCCCATTACTCGCCCCTTTTGGGGTGTGGAGGATATAAAAACATAAGCATAACAATCATAAAGCGGTTGTTTAAAAATAAAATAAAATAAAATAAAAATAACAGCAACATTACTAACATTCCACTTTAACATTCACAACAATAACATTTTGCTATTATTGTTAATATTATTAGTATACGCCCTTTCCTAATTTACTCAATTTTAGTAACACATGTTTTCTTTCCCGAAACAAATGACACAAGTTAAACATTGACTTGCACGATAAATATTTATTACATATAAACATTTGTCGAATATGCTTGTGTTTTTGGACACTCAAAAATAAAGTGAAATTCATCCCCAATTGAACCCATATTGCAGTCCCTACAAAATCTTTCTTTCCTTGTTACACCTTCCCGCCTTCCTAATTCTATTTGTAACTTATGATCTGAACAACGAAATTTATAAATATCAGGTAATTGGGATATATACTTTTCACGACCAAACTGTAATTTAACACTTTAGTAGAAGAAACATTTGCTGCTTTCGTCAAGAGACTGTTTCCATGTCAGTATAAAGTTATTCTTTAAAGAGATGGCTACATTTTTGCATAACGAATCCGAACTCTGGAAATGTTGCGTCTTCCACACACAGTCATAACCAGTCTCAACCAGAATAATCTTAATATAATTTAACCATTGTGAGGAAAAATTAGACTCTGAACACAATTGATGTATATTTTTATACATTCGACATGAAAATTTAGCAGTAGAAGTTGGTTGAATAATACCTGTCCAAAATCGAATCATCCTACATTTGACATGAACAGATAGGGGAAATTAACCAGTTTCTCCCAAAATCATATTATTCATCGTACAACGATGCAAATGGAACAACATTTTAAGGAACTTCATTTGTAACTTTTCTAATATAGCTATATTTTCAAATCCCCATATTTCACAACCATATAAAAATACTGGAAGAACCAATTTTTGATATAGATCTAATGTGACACTGATAGATAGGAATGCTAATATTTAGTCTACTGCCGAGAACTAACAAAAGCAAAGTAATGGACGCAACTATTAAATAGGGACGATATTAATTATGCTCATCTTAACAAAGTACACCGATGCGAAATGCTAATCTGTGTAAATCGGACAGAAATAGACGCAACAGTGACCATTTTTAATGTTTAACTAGTCATAGTCATGCAAGCATCATTCGTAACACATCGGAGAGCTTCGTTCGACTTCGGTGATTGCCTTTTTCGGCGAATGACTGGAACTAGGTTGGAAAAAACAAGTTTGCGACCGGGAGAGCACTAGGTTGGGTAAATTAACGTCCCCGGACACATGGAGCGTATAAGGGACAGGTAGAGCACTACAGGAACATGAGGGGGGTAGGGGGGGGGGAACCTATGAGCGAGCCGCAACGAAAACGGTGGCTTCGTGCGATTAGTCCTGAGATTAAATCGCATGGAACAAATTGTATGGTTTAATCAGTAGGTCTGACTGAGCCTTTACACATGAATTGTGAGTGAATGGAATCTCTTCTAATCATTATTACATTACCACTTACGAGTTTGTATTCTTACCTGAAAACTACTATGTTTTATAGCATAGTGTATGTTGGTTCAGATCGCCGTGGTTTGAGCCTGATTGATTTGGGGAAAGACGCGTATATAGCATCCAGTATTATTATTATTATTATTATTATTATTATTATTATTATTATTATTATTATTATTATTATTATTATTATTATTATTATTATTATCGGGACAATTACAACCTAAAGTTAGTTAGTTATTCATTGCTTACAGGGTCCAGCATACTGCAAAGAGCCGAATCAGGACCACAAAATCACGACCACAACTTGGTTGAAAGAGGACTCACTCGTGATCTGTATAAAAGAGCTGCGTAAACAACCCTAGTGTTAACACTGAAGGCACTTCACCAGCCAGTCACTTTACAATAAAGACATCCCATGCAGGGGACGCTGAGGCTATACTCTAATTTATCGAACCCCCGTTTACAAAAACAAAATAAAATATAAGCATCATAATAAAATATAAACAAAACACATACATATAAAATGCCTACATTGCTAAATAATAATACCATAGGAAGCCCTAATGATCATTTGGAAGAAAGCGTCCAATATTCCCAAAATGATACAACAGACCTCATACGCAAATGAGGAATTTTGGAAGAATTTTCAAGAAAAAAGGTAGGTGACTGGTCTAGCAAAGAAGAAGATAGTATAGTAGATTGAAAGAACAGAGTAGGAATGAGAAAGAACAAAGGAGACAGACAGAAAGCACTAAATTTTCAGAAAGTGGGGATACTATTTATACAGAAACCCCCGGATCCCCACGGGGGATACAACCTAACGTTTTTTTGTTTCCATTGGTCACTCTCGGCAGCGGTCGCTCTTCATTATAACCCTGTTAAAACTAACCTACACTGCAACCCTGGATTTTAGAAATAGTTTTGGATATAAAGTCTCTTTCCAAAAGATAGGCGCCTTCCCATTTCTGTTGCCTACCAGTCAATGTGTGGATATTTGTTTCGTATGAAGATGCTTTACCTCCGGACTTCACTCGGGCATGTTCGTATGCTATTGAAAATCAGACATTTGATATTCAACTAGCTCCGCTGATACACTAAAGAGCTGAGAGAACATCCAAATGGCCACCTGTATTTATGGAACAATTCTAAAATCAACATTTATTTTTGTTATTTTTATTTTAAAAAACAATTGTTGATTTTAGAATTGTTCCATAAATTCTAAAATCAACATTTTTTTTCTCTCTAAAAACAGACAACACTACATTGTTTTGTATTTCAAAATATTTCTTTTTACTAATGAATAAGTTTTTTTCTAAACTCAACATTACGGAAGTAGATAATAAATCTGTTCTGTTTTCACCTTTAATCCCTTGTAGAATAGCTTTCAAGGATTATGCGGAGGATGTTACCATTCTGATTCAACTCAGGTCCCCACTTAAAAGGCGAAGACAATCACCATCTTTTTGTCTACTACGTTTTAACTGTAAACTGGTATCACGCGTTTGTCATTGATGATGTACGCTTACAATGTCCAAACACATAAGTTTGTGCGATTCTCTTCCTGGCTTGCCAGAATGTCTACTTCAAACGACAGCAGACTAACACATGAATGGTGAGTGAATGGAATCTTTTCTAATCATTGTTGACGTGTTGATTGTATGATATCCTAGTAACTACTACTTTTTAACTGTTACTGCCATAACGTATTTGTTATTCATTAGTAAAAATAAATATTTTCAAATCCAAAACAATGTAGTGTTGTCCGTTTTTGGAGATTTTATCTGTCTCTATCTTTCGGCACCCTTATTGAACTTTGATTTTTTTTTTAAATTAATGAGCCATTTCATCTCCGGTTCGAGTGGAGCACGGGTATTGCTAGTGTTATATATTCTCGTATATCCGTTGTTATTCCAGACTATGATTTTATTGAACAGGGTAGTTTGAAGGGGACGAAGAATAAGATGCCAATTTAAATTAATCCTCTTCTACTTTTTCTGTCCTTATTTTGAGTTTTGTTTTGTTTTATTCTGAGCGCACTGAGCATGCTACCGTAGCATGGAGAAAACGCGTTATGCAAGTGTTCAACATCAACAACATCAACATCAAGTGCATATATTAGAGATTGATCTTTCCGAAGTTTCCGAAGAAGGGGTGTATTGATGTGGGGGAAGGAGAGTTTATATTTTTAATGTAATGGGATACTAATTATGGCGATGTATGTTGCAATAAATGTGGAGTGATGACCATCAATGGACCGGGGTGCTGAGAAAGAAAGATTCTGATTTGTTTATTTTAGGATTGATCTTTTACAGGGACTGATGTATTTATATTTGGAGGAAAAAGTATGTATTAATAAATTAATTGGATGGTAAATATGCTTCTAATGTAGCACTTAAGTGAATTGTAGTGCATTTTTAAAAAGATTTTTTCGCGCCCATTTTACTATCCCAGGCTCTTAAGACTTTTTGATTATTGACAGGCGTGCAGGCTGAAAAAGCGCTATTTAAAAATATTACATATCTTCTTCATCTTCTCCTCCTTCTTTTTCTTCTTCTTCTTAATTTTGTCTACACGGGCTAGATGAGAACAACAAATAAATAAATAATACATCACTGACAGTGGCTGTAAGTTCCACTGGGGTATTTGATCTACTGCCAAACTACACACGAGAACCGCACAGTATGAAAGCTGCTTGAGATTTTCCTTAGAAGTAAGCTTTAAGTACTTGTGCTACTACTGTGGTCCCTGTATTTCACTTTCATTACAAGCTCGCGGGGGTTTATTTCCATACTTTTGGACTAACTATGTTAAACTTAGACATTTAAACAGTTGTTACACGTTTTTACAACGCTTTTGAAACAGTTATTGCGTGAAGAAAAGCTCGCGAGAAAGAGAAACAAATCGGTCCGGAAAAACAGGACAACGAAAGTTCATTTCAGAGAGACCCAAAACAGAACAATACAGGGGAAACTATCGTGCCAATTCGCCATCGCTGTTGGGAAATTACTTCCCCTAACGCTCGTTAGCATCCTTCTTTACAAGTACTTCGCATTGTATGCGGCGCAGGATCTTGTCTGGATATCGGTCTCTTCTTTTTATCACGAACTGCTAAGAATCGAGTAGACCTTCGAAGTTAGTAAGTTTGTTAGCTATCTGGTTTTGGACTATAGTTTTAATGTTGTCTAAACAGAACTTAACTTCTTGGATTTCTGAAATTCAGAGCTCCAAGAAAATGTGTTTCCAGCTCTTGTTTATTAGTCGGTGGTGGTTGTTTGTGTCAAAGTCAGAATATTCAAAGTCAAAGTCAAAATATTTTATTGCATAGAACATGGTTCCATTACATTTTGGGGAGAGGAATACAATAGGCCAAACAAGAATGAATATTCGAATCCGAAAAACAACCTTAAAAATTGTCACCAAAACGGCAACAGTCATGTGTCTGGTCACTCGCCTGTGTTGTTATAACAAAAACGGCCGATTTTCGCGGACTAAAGTCAACCAAGGTATTCACGCACAAGGTAAGCCACCACTCTCACGTTCTGCTGAAAGTCATTGCACTGCCCAGTAGCGGCGGCGGGGATCCTGCGGCAACTTACCGAGAATACGAGAATATGACTCGTAGAATTCTCCATCTCGGTATTGACTGGTACCTCTCTTCATCCACCATTTGCTGACATATTGCTGTTAATTGTAAGTCGTAGAGAAGGACCAAAGCATCTGTGTCAACAATCAGAGTATAATTTCCACTGCCACTGTCAATCACTATCTTGTGAAACGACACGTTTCTGGTTTCTGATCCCGCAGCCATCTCTGTTCTGTTCTGTCCATGACAGTGCTGATCTGCGACTTGATGCTGTTTACATCGTAACCGGCTTCCGATGCCGCGCTTTCTGCAGAACTATACATTGTAGGCATTGCAGAAAGTGTAGAGTCCCAGTCATCCTCTAACTCACAAAACAGTCACGTCTGTGTCTGTGTTTCTGTTAGACGACAGCACAGGCGCTTGTATCTGGACATGCGAGCGCCTATGCCTGTGACGCGTCTCCCTTTGGTTATGTATTATAGATAACCAAAGGGAGACGCGTCACAGGCATAGGCGCTCGCGTGTCCAGATACAAGCGCCTGTGGACGACAGTGACTGGTTCCAGTCCATCACGGCCATAGACATCGTCAATAGTTCACGCTGGCACTGCGCTAGATCTGTAGACAGCCTACGCAGCTGATCAGAATTGTCGACTTCGAGTGCCTGTGTGTCACTATCCTCTTGTGACGCAGGTGCATGCGAGTTCATGATACACTGTGTATCGGGTTGTGGAATGTCGTAGGCCTACTATTGTTGATACACTCTTTGTTTACAGAAAGATAATTGTGACAGTGTGCAGCGGATGAAGGTATAGGGCCTGACAGTGTGCAGCGGATGAAGGTATAGGGCCTGACAGTGTGCAGCGGATGAAGGTATAGGGCCTGACAGTGTGCAGCGGATGAAGGTATAGGGCCTGACAGTGTACAGCGGATGAAGGTATAGGGCCTGACAGTGTACAGCGGATGAAGGTATAGGGCCTGACAGTGTGCAGCGGATGAAGGTATAGGGCCTGACAGTGTGCAGCGGATGAAGGTATAGGGCCTGACAGTGTACAGCGGATGAAGGTATAGGGCCTGACAGTGTACAGCGGATGAAGGTATAGGGCCTGACAGTGTACAGCGGATGAAGGTATAGGGTCTGTCTTAATGGGAAAGCTCGGGGAGGTTCAAAAACCTTTTTTCGAGGTTCTCAGATCCCGATCCGAGATCGCTGAATCTTTTGGAAAAAAAATGGTTAGGAACTTAGATTCGGGATCCGAGATCCTCGAAAAAAAATTATGAACCCCTTCTCCCCCTCCCTCCTTTCCTCCCTTCCACCCTCCCCCCTCCCCCCACCCCCCATTTTTCCATTAAGACAGGCCATTACCTGGTCACCTGGTCAAGTTGCAGTGTGTTACGTTGAAACGCGCACGATAGTTCGTGTGTGACGCGCACGATAGATCTGATCGTTTTATTTTGCAAAGAATGCAATAATAGAGTGTATTTACCTTTGATTTGATTTTGCGTTGTTGTTAGAAGAAGCTTTGTATATCGTTGGTAATTTTAGTTGGTCGATATTATTTGAGAATTTTCTAGAGTGGGTTGTTTACTATCGATCGAAGCGTATGGATAATTCTAGTGGTAACTATAGAAGCTTCTATCCCAAATAAGGTTGTATGACGAGAGACAGTGATGACGAAATGTGTTTTGATTGGGTATAATTATGTCTTACCCGAACGTTCTTTATTTCTCTTGAGTTAGAGAGACTATACAAGTGTCGCACTGTTTCAAAAGTTTGTTTGTTTGTTTGTTTGTTTGTTTTATTGTCTTCTTCATCGAAATGATAAGACAAAAAAAAAAGTTACCTAAATGCAGTACGTGAATAAATAAATACATTTCGGCGGTCAGAGTTAATAATTATGCATCATATGAACTGGCCCATTGAAGAGGATATAAACGCTTTTGCCAATGCAATACAAATATCAAAGCTAATGTCTCCTATTTGTGCTAAATTTCTAGGCAAGGTATCGTTTACAATGTTTACTGTTTCAAAAGGGTGTGTTGAAAGTAGAGGATTGTACAGTGAAAAGTTGAGAGTGCAAAAATCGATTGTATGCAGTTGTTGATGTTCGCTGAATAAAGTTGGAAAATCGCATACAACCACTTTGCCTTGTTGCTGAGTGGGCAGGCTGCGTGGATAAACGAATCTGAGTTACACTTTATCAGGTTTCAAGCATCGGGGCTGAATCAACTGATAAAAAAAATCGAGCAGTGATGGAGATCACGTACAATCGTACGTGTTTCACGTACTGAGTTGGGAAATCACGTAACTAAAATGTAATGGAAAGGGTATAAACACGCACAAAGTCAGTGCCAAAGGGGTATGAAAACGTAAAGCTAAGTTGCTGGGAGGTATCATCAGGTACAACTATATCGGTCGTGCGTACAGCTTTCGCTCGATTTGGATCGTGTGCCTGTGCGTCCTGCGCGACGGCCTACCACCCTCTCTCCCCCTCCTATTCATTTTGTCGCTTCCGAGAAACAGCCAATCATATGCACGATAATATTCACTATTTTTTCTCGACGCTTCTGATTGGCTATATAAGACTGACAACAACCCAACATTAAACATGGCCGACAAGCAGCGATGTTGGGTAAAATTACCGTCCCCTAACACCAAGGCGTATGGGGACATTCGATCTGAGGGGAAGCCGAAGAAAAGGAAAAATAAAAGCAGACAAAACTAATTGCTCAAAAAAATTAAAACAAGATGAAGGAAAAGAAAAACAAACTTTTTTGTCAGCCTTTGTTTAAAACAAGTGTGTGTGTGTAATGAAGTCAGACACAAATCAATCCTGATACAATTGCAAAGTTGAATTATATTGACATGCTAAACAAAACAATCAACCAGCTATTATCTATCCTTATTGTCCCATAAATACTCCCGCCAGCGTGCACGCAAAGTGTTTATTACGTATGTTGGTGTACCCCCTAAAAAACTGAAAGGGGGTATAAAAACCCCTTTATGTTTGCAATGAGGGTATGAAAACCCCCACATGTTTTGGTTGAGGGTATAAATACCCCTAGCTTAAAAACTTTCTCCATCACTGATCGAGTGTAACACAGGGTTGATGATAAAATGTCGTCTTTCTGGTGCTCCTTCCATGAAGTCAGTCGGTATCCAGCCAACAGGACTGCCTACTATAGCGGTTGGAAGACCAACTGGCATGGTGACGGGGACATTTCCAATGGGGCTGCTTGTATTTTGTGCTCTAAAATTGTCAAATTACCTCGGGACACGGCAGTTCTTTGTTGTTTGTACGCGCGAGCGCGTGTGTGTTTGAGTGTGCGTGTGTTTGTGCGTGTGTGTGTGTGTTGGGGGTTGAGGTTAAAGTGTAACCAATTTACACTGAAAACGTTTTAGAATGAACCGATGTTCTTGCTTTATTATTTAAACCTCAGCGTAATTAGGCGCTTATTTTCATCATCATCATCATCATCATCATCAACATCAACATCATCGTCGTCTTCATCATCATCTTCATTCTTTTATCACTACTACTACTACTACTACTACTACTACTACTACTACTACTACTACTACTACTACTAGTTCTTCTTTTTCTTCTACTACTACTTCTTCTTTTACTACTACTACTACTACTACTACTACTATTACTACTTCCTCTTATTCTTATTCTTTTACTGCTACTACTTATTCTTATTCTTATTCTACTACTACTACTACTACTTCTTTTTCTACTACTACTACTTCTTCTTTTACTACTACTACTACTACTACTACTACTACTACATACTACTACTTCTTATTCTTCTTCTTCTTTTACCACTACTATTATTACTACTACTACTTCTTCTTCTTCTTTTCTTCTTCTCTTCTTCTTCTTCTTCTGTTACGAAATCGAGTAATGTCAAGACAAATCAAGTCATACAAATCTTTATTCACTAAAGTAAAGTGAAAATTTGGCGTGTCCGTTTTATTATACAATGGCAGTGGCCATTTTATTCAATCAGAATATGTACATTTCTGCCTGTCTATCCAATGAATAGTTGTAGGTACCTTACTTGCATTTTTTTAGGCATTCGCTTGTAGTCACAGACGCTGAATCTCTGATAGGAGACTGTATAATGAGCCACCATTTCCAAGCCAGACTACGACTGTTTTGTGAAGGAACTATTCCCCAGAAGAAGAAAAAAACGTAGGGCCGCTTTTAACGGGACGGGCGGAGAGGGAAAGGTATTCATTTTCTAGGCAGGAAATTATAAAGAAGAAGACCCTCCAGTCTCTACGGAGAATAATACGTCTGTGCTGATTTGTCTGCCCCCGAGTTCGCGTGCAATGGTAGAACTACTGATCCAGACTGAACGTAGTTGAATTTATAGTCTTTGGTTGAAATTCGCGATCGCGGAGTGATAGTGTTAAAATGTATAATTCGTATTCGCGAGCATTGACGCATTTACTGATACAGACTGAATGCAGTTGAAATTCGCGTAGTGAAAGTTTTAAATGAGGCACGGTGGCCTAATGGTAGAGCTTTGGCTTGCGGATCTGAAGGTCCCGGGTTCGAGCCCAGGCCGGGGCATTGTGTTGTGTCCTTGGGAAAGACACTTTACTCCCGTTTCCTACTCCTTCGGATGAGAGTATAAACCGAGGTCTAGTCTGTGTCGCATACATTCCATCATAACGGACTTTAAAGATCCTGACGCTCATGTCCTAGACGGGTGAGTGCCGGTGACAAGAACACACCCAGCATGCACTTAGGTCCCTCTCCCCCATCCATGGCTGCCCAGGATTGTGCTCAGTTGTACGGGCGTCAGACCATGCGCCCAAAGGCTGGGGTGGGCGTCTCGGGCGGCTTGAGTTAGATCCTGTATCGGCCAGCGCCTTGAGCAGCTCTTGAGCTGGTAAAGCGCTATATAAGAACTATTAAATAAATAAATAATGTATAATTTGTATTCGTAAGTTATAAAGCTTTTACTCATGTAGCTGAAGCATTCTCACTCTGGAGTCATCGTGTTTTTATTGAATGAATGAACTTTGAGGTTTAACGTCTACACCCACCATTGGCGGCGATACAGCGGACGCCCAGTGTCTTCGTTAATAGAATGTTAATAATGATTTACCTCTTTCTGAATTTGCTATGGCCAGATTCGCTCACACTTGCGGCAACGTTGCGTACCGTGAAACGACACGGACCACTGACTCACTGGCGCCACACATCAACGACCCTTTATTTAAAATTGTCCCCGCAGGTATCAACGATGATGATGATGATGATGATGATGATGATGATGATGATGATGATGATGATGATGATGATGATGATGATGATGATGATGATGATGATGATGATGATGACAGGTATTAACGATCGGGCATTTTAAAGAATATTCAATGGCTATGAAATGATTTGATCAACGATAATGGATAAACATTGCAGTGGAACCGTGTTGAAATGAAAATCCCACATCGGCTTACGCGTGTCAGAGTTAAAGAGGTTGATCATCCTTAACAATAATAATAATAATAATAATAATAATAATAATAATAATAATAATAATAATAATAATAATGGGTGCTATTTACGCGCCTTTTCCCAAATCAATCAGGCTCAAAGCGCGGCGATCTGTACCAAAATACACGCTCACCTGTCTCATCCACCATTACACACACACACAATAAATACACATCCATCACTCAAACAGGTGGTGTAAAGGCAGGGAGATCGCTATTGGAAGACGGAAAGAATTTTTACTTTTGAAATTTTATATTTTATACTGACTGCCTCTAGTACCATTATTAAAGGGAGGGAGGAAACCGGAGTGCCCGGAGAAAACCCTCGGTGACTTCAATAGTCTCGTACCTAAGTCACATACGTTCGCCCCTTGCGGGAATCGAACCCGCGACCTTCGGCATAGGAAACCGGCGACTAATCCACTGCGCCACGAGGCCACTCCGCCTGATTGTTGATCCGTGTAATTTTTTAAAAACCTTAACGTAGATTGTTATAGTCATTCTGCTGACGTTATGTTATTATACTTCAGTGGGTTTCACTCCTCCCCCTTCTCCTCTTTCTCGTCTTCTTCATCTTCCTCTTCGGTTCCCGCTACTGCTCGTCTGGTACTTTTCTTCTTCTTCTTCTTCTTCTTCTTCTTCTTCTTCTTCTTCTTCTTCTTCTTCTTCTTCTTCTTCTTCTTCTTCTTCTTCTTCGTCCTCCTCCTCCTCTTCTTCCGCCTTTCTTCCTTTTGTTTCTTTCCTCCTCCTTCTCTTCCCTCATTCTTCTCTTCGTTCTTATTTTCCTATTCTATCCTATGCCGTAACTCGGAGGTCGTAGGGGCACCACAGATGATCGTTTAACCAGCGTACTCCATCTTTCTCTGTCCTCAGCAACCCTCATGGCTTCGCTCAGTGTTAAACCAGTCCATTCTCGAATGTTGTCCTCCCACCTCTTTTTCGGTCTCCCTCTTCTTCTGCCTCCTTGTACTGTGCCTTGCAGGAGGGTCTTTGCAAGGCCTGGTGATCTGGTGACGTGGCCATGCCATCGGAGTTTTCGTTTCTTCACCACTGTGAGCATGTCATCGTGTTGTCCAATGGCTTATGTGTTGGTCTGTCGGACTTCGTCATTGGTGATGTGCTGGGAATAGGAAATTTTTTTTTTTTACTACAGTTTATTATCTCTTTCTATCGGGAAACTCTGGGCCGCCTCCCCTGGGGAAGGCGTAGTCGCAGCCAGTGGCGCGCCCAAACCCAACCTACCTAACATTATTTGTGATTTTTATTTTTGAAATTTTACTGGGGGAGCAAACCGGAGTACCCGGAGAAAACCCCCGAGACGTTGCCCGAGTCGAAAGTAAATAATAATCGGAGAAACATAACGCCCAGATGCGCCATTGGTTTCTGGCTTGTGGACAAGGCAAGTTAGTCCCGCCTTAGCCCACTTGGCCACAACGCTAGAAGTCTTCTGTTGCATCTCATCTCCATGCTTTGTATTCTTCGTTGTAGATTTGCTGTGATGGTCCATGTTTCGCAAGCGTATGAGAAGATGGAGATGACAATGACGGAGATTGTTCGTTCTTATTTTCACCTCTTAATTCCTCTTACCTCTCATTCTCTTCTTATTTCTTCCTTATCTTCTGCAGCTTTGGGTCGAAAAGTTCAAAGGTCGTTGGGGCACACAGATGATCGTTTAACGAGCGTACTCCATCTTTCTCTGTTCTCAGCAACCCTCATGGTTTCGTTCAGTATCAAACCAGTCCATTCTCGAACGTTGTCCTCCCACCTCTTTTTTTGTCTCCATCTTCTTCTACCTTCTTGCATTCGACTCTGCATTTAATCGGTCTTATTTAGCGCTTTTCCATCTTAAGAGCTATTCAAGGCGCTGGCCGACACTGGTTGTAACGCCACCCGCCCAAGACGCCCATTGGCTGCCCCCTTGTGACCTGTCGTCATTTGAAGGTTCGTAGAAGGTTTGTGAAGGTTCACCAATCTTCTTTCGAGGTTCTCAGATCCCGAACCTAGGTTCCCGAACCTTTAGACAAACCTTCCAATTAAGACAGGCCTAATAGGCTCGTCGTCTGAGGTACCCGACGACTGAGCACAATCGTAGGTGTCCGAGGATAGGAGGAGAACGGACCTAGTGCTTTGCTGGGTGTATTTGTGTAGCTAGCTGGCACTCATCCGTCTAGGATGTGAGCGTCAGGATCTTTAAAGTCAGCGCGATGGAATGAGTGCGTGCTGGGCTTATGTTTTCACCGAATATAGCCATCTCGCTGTGAGATTTCGCTCCTTAGTCTACTTACCCTGGACATTGGTGTTACAACGTTTGGTTGTTTTCTTTTTGTAACAAGAGCCGAGATTTACACAGCACGGATTAAGCTTTTGCCTTGTTTAGTCAGTGTAACACAGTTGTATAGTGACGCCCGCACAGTGTAGTGTGAATCATCCAGCTTAAGGATAGAGCCGAATTTACATCCAATCAGATTTTACATCCAATCGGAACACAGCGTGATTAGAGAGACCAGTTCTGGTTCAAGGAGACAGGTAGAGAGGTAGAAGATTCTTTCTGCGTTCACACTAGGAGCAGTACACAGTTATGCTCGAACAGAACTCTCTCCACTGACATATGAGGGAAGCAGGGCTTGTTGAAAATTCGATTCAAACAAGTTAGCCACGGCCATTGTCAAAAAGGTAAATGAACATACTTTTGTTTCATCGTGATGTATTTATATTATTGTTGAATTATGTTTGTAAAATTTGCTATGCTTAGAATCGAATTGTTAGTCCAACGTTGCATGACCACGTGGCGAGCACGACCGGTTTTGACGCCATGTTGTATACCTGACGGACCCACTGTTATTTAATCTATATGTATGCTTGCAGACCAGTGGCTGTACAGAGAATGTGTATCATATTAATTCTTTCTCTATGTGTATAGTTAGCCATGAGTTATATTTATATATGTTTAGGATTAAATTAGAGTGGAGATTGTAGTGGACCACGGACTTAGCAGAATGTTCGTCGCTTATATATAGAGATGTGGAGCTAATCACTGAGGGCTACTTCAGCCTTCAGTGAGATGCTCTGCACACACCTATTATATAGGGTTGTGCAGAATTTCGTCTCAGAATTTCGTCTCATATGTTACAGACGAGCAGGCATTGTATCGTGAGCCCAACTAGACGAAAGACAAGAACAAGTCATCGCTGAACGTTGGTCTGCAGAGGCATCTAAAGCACTGAGCTAAGAGAGCCCACCAGTCTAGCCACAAGGAGAAGATTCCACAACAACACAGCTTGTCAAGGAAGCAACCACAACGCAGTGCTTCGAACCCACAGCTAAGTGCACATTCACTAAGTGCACCAAAATCTGTATCACAGGACCACAGTAGTCCACTCTTCCAGAACTCTGACCATTAGGGCAGAAAGTATCCAGTGCCCGATGATGATAAAGTAGCTGCCTAGACTTATCAAGAGCGAACCATTCTCAGTGACATTTGAACTTTCAAGTTAGTTTCGTACTTCAAAGATCGTGTATAGAGTAGAGGAAATAAATGTGTGATATTTACTGTTATCAAGTGGCTGGACTACCTATGTTTCATAGCCGTGTGAGAGCTAGTGTGACAGTGATCTTTTACCATTTTTCTTTCTATCTCTGTACCCCCAGCCTAAACACAGACCGAGCTAAACAAATAAATGTATTAAGTTAAGTCACAGGGAGATTACTAGCGATCCCCATAGACTAAAGACGAGTGGGTAATAGCATTCCATTGTGCAGGGCCCAGCAACAATAGACCCACCTCACACTTTATATAGCAATATACCATACGTTGCTTCAAATGACGTAAAAGTTCCATTTAACCAAACCTTTGAAAAACCAAAAGGATTCAGACAGTGTTTTATCATGTGCACCCAATTTCTCGTGTCGGGTTGATTTAAAGTTGTCTATGGAAAGCATGTTGATCCTTTTCATAAGCTTGTTTTGGGCAGCTGATTTCGAAGAAGTTTAAACCAGTAGCTAACGGCTCTTATGGTAATATCGATGTACAGTGGATAACGGCCTAGCTCTCCATATAAACATCATGTTCGGGGTTTGGGGTGAAACGCGCAAATATGCGTTTATAATCAAATAAATGAGCAGATTCAATAGTCCACGAGAGAGAGAGAGAGAGAGAGAGAGAGAGAGAGAGAGAGAGAGAGAGAGAGAGAGAGAGAGAGAGGTTTTCGCGGTGGCTCATGGGTGTGGTTCTGTCTGTCGTGCTTGCATGCAGTATGTTGGCTCGTGTGCGAACTGTGTGTGTGTGTGTGTGTGTGTGTAGGTTTGTGTGTGTGTGCGTGCGTGTTATCTCGATTCTGAGACATATTCCTGGTGTTTTATCTTGGCAATAAAATTATTTGACTTGACTTGACTTGACTTGACTTGAGAGAGAGAGAGAGAGAGAGAGAGAGAGAGAGAGAGAGAGAGAGAGAGAGAGAGACCAATACGATGCCCCCCTCCCCTCCCCATATTAAAAGAGAGAGAATGGAAGTGGGTTTACATCATTCATTCATTTGCGTAGATGATGCCGTTATATACTATGTATGCCTATAGCATAGATATTTATCACTAATTTCACGCAATATTGAGAGCAGGTCATTATATATACAGACTAACGATTGCCTCCATTAGGTGACGTGAGCGAATGACGTCAGATCGATGTGAAAAGTGAACATGATCTGTAGGATGTGGCAGGGAATGAATGGTCTGACCTGTTTCTGATCTGCTCCATCCTGAAATTTGGAGGCTGGTAGTTAGACTCGGCACGTACGCCTGCACGCACACATTCTCGCAGGCTTGCATACCGGCAAGCACGCACACACACATGCACGCACATATACAGGCGCGCACAAACATGCTCGCTGTCACTCACTCACACACACACACACACACGCACACACACACAAACACACACCCACACGTGCGCACCGCAAGCAGGCGCGCGCACACACACAGATTGAAAGAAGGGAAGAAGGGGCTGGCACATAGATACAAGCAAACACATATACAGAAATGGAGAGAGAGAGAGAGAGAGAGAGAGAGAGAGAGAGAGAGAGAGAGAGAGAGAGAGAGAGAGAGAGAGAGAGAGAGAGAGAGAGAGAGAGAACGCACCCACTTCAAATACACGCACACACAAACATATATCCCCTCTCTCCTCTCCATCCAATCCATATCGATCCACCCACCCACCTCACACACAATCACAGAAAGAGAGAGAGAGAGAGAGAGAGAGAGAGAGAGAGAGAGAGAGAGAGAGAGAGAGAGAGAGAGAGAGACTGTGTGGGGTACCGGCCAGGTGCACACTGCGTAGATGAGACTTACCGAGGCATAGGTTGTTAAATCTTTATTGTGGAGCTCCGGCTAATCTCATCTGCGCAGTAGGAGGCAAGGTGCTATGGGGAAGCATTTACCGTTTAGACAAGGTAGGCTACGTGTTTAGCGTAATGAGCCCTAATGGACAAACGATAAGCGGTTGTCCTAGTCTATGTTGGGGTTACCCCTGATATGAAAACACGGCTCGGGCTTCTCTCTCTCAATCTCTCAATCTCTCTTCTCTTTCTCTCACTCTCTCTCTCTCTCTCTCTCACTCTCTCACACACACACTCTTTCTGTCTCTCACTGTCTGTCTCTGTCTGCCTCCTCTTTTCTGTCTGCCTCCTCTCTTTCTGTCTGTCTTTTCTCTTTCTGTCTGTCTCCTCTCTTTCTGTCTGTCTCCTCTCTTTCTGTCTGCCTCCTCTCTTTCTGTCTGCCTCCTCTCTTTCTGTCTGTCTCCTCTCTTTCTGTCTGCCTCCTCTCTTTCTGTCTGTCTCCTCTCTTTCTGTCTGCCTCCTCTCTTTCTGTCTGTCTCCTCTCTTTCTGTCTGCCTCCTCTCTTTCTGTCTGCCTCCTCTCTTTCTGTCTGTCTTTTCTCTTTCTGTCTGTCTCCTCTCTTTCTGTCTGCCTCCTCTCTTTCTGCCTGCCTCCTCTCTTTCTGTCTGTCTTCTCTCTTTCTGTCTGCCTCCTCTCTTTCTGTCTGTCTCCTCTCTTTCTGTCTGTCTTCTCTCTTTCTGTCTGCCTCCTCTCTTTCTGTCTTCTCTCTTTCTGTCTCTGTCTCTCTTTCTTCCTCCTCCTCCTCTCTCTGCCCTTTATTTTGTGAAATGAAAGACCAAGCATCAGCGGAAAAGATTTGTCAGGCTTTTGTTTAATTTTTTTAAATTTAATAGTGCTTATATAGCGCTTTTCCAGCTCTAGAGTTCTCCTCAAGGCGCTGGACGTGATACAGGATCTAACTCAAGCCGCCCGATCCGCCCACGTGTCAGAGTTGTGCTTGGTTTTCAAAGGGCTGGATCGTTTTATTCGCTCTTGGCAATCTGTACTCGTGGCCTCCTTAGCATTGAATATCTTCTTTCAGTGCTAGTAGGTACCCCCCACCCCAGCATTTATAGGAACAGCCTGTTAGCAAGGAGCGTGAAGATGGCGGCCACGCTGCATATATCTATAAAGAAAGTGGACGTTACCTCCATGTATGAATGCCTCAGTGAAGGATGCACTTAGTCTGTTCGTCTTGGGGGTTGCTACTGCCTAGTCGAAAGTGTTCTCAGAGAGAATGCTAATAATACTGGGGTTGTTTCAACGAATGAAACGTCTAACTTGCTGGTTTAGGATTGTGTGTGGGTGAATGAGCTCCATGGTTAAAGCAGGTCTGGCGTACTACATGAAAAGTTCAAGACTTCTATACTACAGCTTCTCTGATTATAGTAGTTGGCAGAATAGGTCTAGACTTGGTTTAAAGTTTATTGGTCGTTTGATTTCAAACGGTATAGCTAAGTAGAGGTTGGAGGTAAGTCCCAGACTGCTCTGAACATAAATATGGCGTTGAGCTTACTGCTAATTCGCCAACCGGGGAAAAAAAATTCTACCTTTTTTACAGGCTATAGGGAGGTAATCTTGCCGGTGGATATGTTT
>CM072513.1:22990240-22995240 GCA_036898135.1 Oncomelania hupensis
CCCAAAATTAGACTTTGACGACAGTGAAGTCGAGGATTTGTGCCGAGAAAGGACATAATCATAGTGCAAGGGACTGGAATGCCAAGGTTGGACAAGAGGCGTACCACAATTGGGTAGATACATGTGGACTCCACTGCAACAACGAGACAAATGAAAGAGGTCTGAGACTCTTGGAGTTTGCCAGATACAACAATCTAATATTGGCAAACACTCTTGGTCCTCACAAAAAATCCAGACGATGGACCTGGCATAGACCCAAGCATGGAGCATCACAACCAAATTGACTACATC
The DNA here is from genome assembly GCA_036898135.1 of Oncomelania hupensis. NCBI lineage: Eukaryota > Metazoa > Mollusca > Gastropoda > Littorinimorpha > Pomatiopsidae > Oncomelania > Oncomelania hupensis. The sequence goes on from CM072513.1 coordinate 22,990,532, forward strand.
ATGGTCAAGAAATGCTTCAGATCAAGCGTCAGCACTGGCAGGACACTCACTTTTCCAGGAGCATACATCGGAAGTGACCACGATCTCGTGATGATTTCATTCCGGCTCCACTTGAAGAGAATAAGCACATAAAAGTGCACCAGACTGAAATTCAACCTGGACAATCTGCAAGGCCCAAAGGTGGCAGAAATTTTCCAAGCCACAATTGGAGGGAAATTTGCACCACTGCTCATTTTGGGAGCTGGTGAAGTAGATGTCGACAACATGACCACCACCTTCCTCTCTACGGTGACAAATACCGCCACTGAGATCCTTGGAAAGCACCGCCCAAAGAAGAAACACCTGAACATTTGGATCTGTGTGACAAAAGAAAAGAGTTGAAAAAGAAAAGGAACACCCTTATGATGCCTACCGGAAAATCAACAATGACATCCGAAAAGGAATGCGCACAGCAAATGATAAATGGATAGAAGATAAGTGCCAGGAAATAGAGAACAGTCTGATCAAGAACAACAGCAAGAAGGCCTACCAGACAAGTGTTAAACAGCCCAAGATTTCCACGATCCAAAGCAAGTCTGGCAAAAGCCTTACAAGAAGTCTTAGATAGATGGACAGAGTACTGCCCTAACCTTTACAACCACACACCAAATGGAGACACATCAGTTCTAGCATGTTTCAAGGAAAGAAGAGAAGAAGAAATCCTCTCAATTCTCCGAGAAGTTGAGGCAGCAGTGCTATTGCTGAAGAAGGGGAAGTCAGCGGGAGTGGACAACATACCCGCAGAATTTCTTCAAGCAGGAGGAGAAGCGATGATTGACGCCCTCACCATTAATTGTAGCAAGATCTGGCAGATTGTAGAGCGACTCACACCATGGAACAAGTCACTTGTCATCACTCTTCCCAAAAAGGGTAACCTTCAGGAGTGTGAAAATTACCGCACCATCAGCCTCATCAGCCATCCCAGCAAGGTCCTACTGAAAATAATACTCAACAGGTTGAAACCCCAAGCTGAACAAATCATAGATGAAGAACAAGCAGGATTCATGGCAGGGCAAAGTACCATAGAGCAGATTTTCAACTTCAGAATAATCAGAAATTCCCACACCCTCAACAACATCTATATCATGTGTTTGTAGATTTCAAGAAAGCGTTTAAACGAGTCTGGCATGCAGCTCTGTGGGTAACCACGAGAGTGTACAACATTGTCACGGGAGGCTAGTTTGGACCCAGCACTAAGGCTTCACGCCTCATATAGTTCATCCTGCTGTAGCCTTTGTAACTTAAAGTCGATGCCTAGCAGACGACAGAAGTCACGTTTTGGTCTAAGCATCGGTAGGCTAGATTCTCACAAGGTAGTGACCTCATCCCGCAAACCTATATCCGTCACCCCCGTCAGAGGGCGCTACAGGTATCTCACGAGATTTTGCGGGCTTAAGCTGACCACAGGGTTAAAACCTCACCCGAGCTGGACACGTGGAAATATCTCTCTCAAGAAGACTAAGCAGGTGACGGGTGAAATCAGTTCATCGTAGTATAGCCAGAGCCTGACATTGTCAAAGAGACGAGCAGGCTTGGTCCTACGCAGGAGATAGACCACTGAGAGTCAACCCTGACATTCGGCCTGCAGTGGAACATCGAGCACTGAGCTCCAATAGCCCAATAGTCAACAAAGAAGGAGGGGATACCCTCACCACACCTCAACGATTCAGTTAAGTGACACAGAAAACAAACGTGCACACACACTGATCTAGAAGGACTGTGCGGTAGTCCAGTCTACTGAAAACGAACAGTAGGCCAACCAAAACAAATAGCCCAATGATGAGACAGTAGCAAATATCGAGAACAGTAGCAGCATAGGAGCCAACGACTCGGTGAATTTGGACTGATAAGTTACTCCTAGCTATATTACGTTTTGGACATTTAAGTTAGTATAGTGTTTAGAAAATTATGTATAGAGTAGAGGAAATAAATGTGTGATATTTACTGTTAACAAGTGGCTTGAATACCTATGTTTCATAGCCTTGCGAGAGCTAGTGTGTCAGTGAATCTCTTACACGTTTCTCCCTATCTCTATAACCCTATCCGCACACAGACCGGGCTAAACATATAAATGTATTAAAATTAGTCATAGGGTGATTAAACTAGCCGATACCCGCAGACGAAAGACGAGTGGGTAATAGCATTCCATTGTGCAGAACCCAGCAACAATAGACCCACCGTCACAAACATCAACCCTAACATTGTTGAAGTCATCAAAAGCCTGTATGACAAGGTTACCAGTGCAGTCCTCCACAACAGCATCATTGCGAACTGGTTCAGAACAACAATTGGCGTGCGTCAAGGATGCCTACTCTCTCCAACACTCTTCAGCATCTTCCTGGAGCGCATCATGTCAAATGCCTTTGCAGATCACGAAGGCACAGTCAGCATAGGGGGTAGAGCAATCTTCAACTTCCGTTTTGCGGATGGCATTGATGGATTAGCTGGAAAGGAACAAGAACTTGAACAGCTGGTACAAAGGCTTGACACCACCTCCAGAACCTTTGATATGGAAATAAGTGCAGAAAGATCAAAATGATGACCAACAGCACTAATGGTATTAACACGGACATCAAAGTCCAGGGCCTATCCTTCAACACGGTGCATAGCTTCAAATATAGGAGCCGTTGTATCAAACAATGGGTTCCGACAGGAAGTTCTCTTCAGGATCGCACACACAACTGCTGCCCTGATAAGCCCATTTGGAAAGACGGGACCATCAGTCTACGTTTCAAGGTAAGGCTGCTGCGCTCCCTTGTTATCTCCATCTTCCTATACGCTTTCGAAACACGAACCCTCACAGCAGACCTACAATGAAGAATACAAAGCCTGGAGATAAGGTGCTACAGAAGACTTGAGGGCATTTCCTATACCCAGCACATCATCAACGAGGAAGTCCGACAGACTATCACACAAGCCATTGGACAAAATGATGACATGCTCACAGTGGTGAAGAAACGGAAACTCAGATGGTATGACCACGTCACCAGAGCATCAGGCCTTGCCAAGACCATTCTGCATTGCACGGTGGAAGGCGGCAGAAGAAGAGGAACACAGAAAGAGAATGGACTGGCTTGACACTGAGCGAAGCCATGAGGCTTGCTGAGGACGGAGAAAGATGGAGTACGCTGGTTAAACGATCATCTGTGGTGCCCCAACGACCTTCGAGTTACGGGATAGGATAAGATAGGATGATCCATACAGAGTACTAGCTGGGCATAGGGAATACTGTTTGCAAAGATAACAGCTGGACATTAATATCGATGATAGTAAGTTATGAAATAACATGCTTGTCTAACCAAACCGGTGAAGAAAAAAAAAGGGAAATGTTCGAAAACAATTCGTCATGGCTGAATATAGTACAGCTCACTGATCTAAAAGAATTATTTAGTTCAGTGAGTACAGCTTAGCTGAACATACGGAGTGTCTGAACATTAGTGTAAGGAGAATGCCCCTCTGCAGGGTCAGGTGTGCTGTGTGGATATGAATGTACAGCTATGCAGATCCTGAGACAAAAGTCTCCACAGAAACTGAATGCTGCTGCTGATGATGATGATGATGATGATGATGATGATGATGATGATGATGATGATGATGATGATGATGATGATGATGATGATGATGATGATGATGATGATGATGATGATGAGAAGGGGGAGGAAAAGGAGGAAAAGGAGGAGGAAGATGAGGAAGAGGAAGAGGACGAGGAGAGAAAGAGAGAGAGAGAGAGAGAGAGGGGGGGGAGGGAGGGAGGAAGGGAGGGAGGGAGGGAGGGAGAGAAGAGCAATGGTTTGGATGGAATGAAGAAATATCATGACCACCGTACCACAATTTAAGACTAACCCCAAACAGTATTCAAAGGAAAGACTTCGGACAAAGAGTACAGCAGGTAAGGTTGTGCTGTTGGTAGAGAAAGATCTGGCAGTTGACCAATGAAGCCAATGAATCTAGTGACAGAATACGAGGGAAAATTCACTGAGGATGGGATAGAAATAAAGGGAGTTTGGGATTACGTGCACGTGTTACCTCCAGCGCTGCCAGGGTATCCGCAGGGAAGAACCCTGAGCTCTGATAGCGATAAGACTACTTTGTGTGCGTGCGTGTGTGTGTGCGTGTGTATGTATGTCTGTGTGTATGTGTCTGTGTGTGTATGTGTATGTGTCTGTATGTGTGTCTGTGCAGATTTTATCATGAGAATGCATTCGTGGGCAAACAGGGGTTTACGTGCGTGCGGTTTTATTGTGGTGTATTTGGGGAGGGAAGAAAGTGAGGAGGGTGAGAAAGCGAGTTAGTGAATGAAAGAGAGACAGACACACAGAGAGATAGACAAAGAGAGACAGAGACAAACAAAGAAACAGACTGGCACACAGACCGATTAACCTAAAGAACATTATCAAATGGAGAATGTCCAAGTGTGTCGTTTGGGTAATAATGGAGAGGTAGGTGATATTATGAGTGAGATGTGCTGGAGGTGGGGTGTGGTGGGGTGGGGAAAGTGGAGTGGATGGGCTGTTTGGAGACAGGACCTGGGGGTGCCAGAGCTAATGGAAGCAAGCGGTCCGTCGTTAGCTCTCCTGATCAATTGGTTTGGGGTAGTATTACCGAGCCATCGCGCTGTGAAGGATGATGGAGTAGAGAGAGGAAAGTGAGAAAGAGAGAGAGAGAGAGAG
>CM072513.1:23000240-23412740 GCA_036898135.1 Oncomelania hupensis
TATAATTAGAAAGGACTGAACGAGCGTTATGCATTTATTTTTGGCAAAGTTCAGCGGTGCGTTATAAATTTTCTCTGATGTGTTTTTATATATATATATATTTCAGTGAGAGTAAATTAAAGAGATTTGTAATATGTAAGTTTATTTTCTTTCTGTGTAGATTCAGTGGTTTTTATTGTGATTTTTTTAGTGTGTGTATTTAAACGGTAATACCAGGATGGTTTATAATCAAGTTTTAACCTCTTGTTATTTTGTTTGAAGCATCCACACTTTGATAGTGAGCGTTGTTGCTTTCTTTATTTTGATGTTGTTAGATTTCGGTAATAAGAATAAGTTTGTAAGAGAGTTTACTAGGTATACATACACGCGCAGGACTGGAGACCTCAGTAGATAATTATTTAAAAACTGGTGATTTTAATTTGTATTATTTTTGTAGTGTTTGACTTGTAAGTGTTTGAGAAGAAACAACCCACTGTTATTTGTATTATTATTATTATTATTATTATTATTATTATTATTATTATTATTATTATTATTATTATTATTATTATTATTATTATTATTATTATTGTTGTTGTTGTTGTTGTTGTTATTATTATTATTTTGGTGTGTTTGTGTGTGCGTGTTTGTGTGCGTGTGTGTGTTTGTGTTTAGTAGACTTTTTAAAGTTGATTTTTGTTTTGGGTGGTTTCTACGTATTTCGTCTGCAAGTCTTTAATGAATGAATAATAAAGTCGAACGTCTACACCAACCTTTGGCAATAATACAAACGAAAAACAAAGAAGCAGAGACAAACGAGCGGAGGGGAGGTGAGAGAGTTGGGGGGAAGTCACACACACATGTTGTTTAAATGCATTCAGCTTGTTAATCGGCGAAAGGAGGGGATGAGATGTGGCAATAATTATTTGGTTATTTCCATGGAAGAAGAAGAAGAAGAAGAAGAAGAAGAAGAAGAAGAAGAAGAAGAAGAAGAAGAAGAAGAAGGAGAAGTAAAAACCACAATGGTGCATAACTACCCCGCACACGCCCATCCCCTTTTTCCCTCCATTTCTTTACATACCACTCTCCCCCTTTCGGCCCCCCCCTTCCCCCGCCTTTTTTTTTTTCTTTTTTACCTCGGACCCCTTCTGTTTTTCCAATACATCATTTTACCATTTTCCCTTCAAATGTGATATTGCGGACACGGTCACAATTTTTGTGATGTAATTTTGACAATCTGCGAATTACAGATTGTATGGCCGTCAGTTGGGGATTGGCGGTGCTGCGATTGGGAATAAATACTGTATGTGTGTGTGTGCGTGTGTGTGAGTGTGTGTGAGTGTGTGCGTGATGCGTGGTAGTGTTTGCATGTGTGTTTGCGTGCGTGCTCGTATGTGTGTGTGTTTGTCTGTCTGGTTTGGTTGGTTGCCTTGGTTTTAAACATAGTTTTTAACAGATTTATTTCTTATAGTTTGTTGTGTGTTTTTTTCAAATGGCAACACACAGTTGTGTCTTTCCAATTTTGATTCATCATCGTTGCTTCTGCAATTCTAACATTTTGTTATTCCATTTAGTATTCATTCGGTGGGCAGCTTTCGTCTTTCATGTAGTCTAGGGTATCATTATGATTTCCCTCTGTTTTCCGCCGCAGTTCTATTTCTGTCCAATTACTACTTCAGTTAGGATATCCGTAAACGGCAGCCCACTCGCGCCTCAAGCTATCCAGTACTGGTCCGGGAAAAGGTCAAAATGTGGAGGTGCAGATTTGTGATTATTTGATTCATACACTGCATAACTGAGACTGGCCGAGGTTAACGTTTTCCTGTCCAATAGTGAGAGGTACTTCCTATCCTATCCTATCCTATCCTATCCTATCCTATCCTATCACTTAAATCAAAGGTCTGGGCACCACAGATGATCGTTTAACCAGCGAACTCCCATCTTTCTCTATCCTCTGCAACCCTCATGGCTTCGCTCAGTGTCAAGCCAGTTTATTCTCGAATGTTGTCTTCCCACCTCTTTTTTTCTGCCTCCTTGCACCGTGCCTTGCAGGATGGTCTTCGCAAAGCCTGATACTCGTCGAGTCTCAACTATGCTGTCAACAACCGACATCGTCTTTACACTTCCCATTTTGCACACGTTTATTTGTTAAGGATAGTTTGTTCGCGTTAGGAAAGAATACAATGGGTACAGGAAAGTTGTTGTTTTCTTTCTAATTATTTTTGCTTTTAGTCATTTGGATAATAATTGTTGTTAGTAACTTTCGTTTGTATATCTCATTGAACGTCTTGTCACCGAAGAAACCGTAGGCTATAGAATTGAATTTCTGGGGGAGGTGGGGAAGGGGAGAGGGTGTGTGTTCTATCATTATTTTGATTTGGGTTTTGGTGGTTAGCAGTCCTTTGTCTCTCCTATGCCCTGTGGTCAAATAGAATGAAAGGCAGACCGGCTTTTTTTTTCTTATTCTAGCCTGCCCATTAAAAAATAAGCGAAGGAAATATAGAGAGAGAGAGAGAGAGAGAGAGAGAGAGAGAGAGAGAGAGAGAGAGAGAGAGAGAGAGAGAGAGAGAGAGAGAGAGAGAGAGACTTCTGCTCTCTTCTTATCTCTGCTTTCCAAGGAAGAATAGAACATATTACAGGTCCTGTTTTCTTTTGCTGATAAAAACGAAAAAAGACTAATTTCTGCTTGGCAATCAAGATGTACATGTAGGTGAAGAAGAAGAAGAAGAAGAAGAAGAAGAAGAAGAAGAAGAAGAAGAAGAAGAAGAAGAAGAAGAAGAAGAAGAAGAAGAAGGAAGAGGAGGAGGAGAAGAAGAAGAAGCTGTAAGAAGAAGCTGTAACTGTGAAGGTCGGTGATGCAAGAAGAAAGCTTATAAAGACAGACAGACAGACAGAACAAAAAGGAAAAGAGAAAGAAAGAAAAATCGATCAAAAGGAAGACTAGAAAGAATGAAAGAAAGACGGAATAAAACAAAGAAGGAAAGAAAAAGAAAAATATAAATTGGAAATGTAATGGTTTCACAGCAAGGCAGCACTAAGCGTGTTTTTTGGTCTTCTATGTTCTTGATCTCACTGTGCTCGGTGATGCAAGAAGACGAAGACGAACAGAAGAAAAGAAAAGAAAGAAAGAAAGATTAATGTCTTTTCATCAGGGCAGCTCACTCTAATTGTTTTCCTTGTTCTTCAGTGATCATAATTAAAGTACGTCTGAGTTTGAAATTAAAATCGCGGGAAAAGAAAATTTAATTCACGCTAAAATAAGACTATTTGCTAGTAGTAGTAGTAGTAGTAGTAGTAGTAGTAGTAGTAGTAGTAGTAGTAGTAGTAGTAGTAGTAGTAGTAGTAGCCGTAGTCGTAGTCGTAGTAGTAGTAGTAGTAGTAGTAGTAGTAGTAGTAGTAGTAGTAGTAGTAGTAGTAGATGATAGAGGCTGTTATTATTATAATCTTCATATTATACATCATCGGCAGGTTGGACCAACATGCTGATAAAATTTATGCATCGATTTCATCGAATCAAAGTATAAGTCGAAAATTTTGCCAAAACAGTAAATACACCAAAACTGTTCATTGGCCTATGTCAAAGACAATTTCACACATTCCAAAGATTGCACCATAACAAAGTAGTTCACGCGCTGGACAAGTTTGCAGCAAATTTTAATTCTCAATAAACTTTCCAGTTTCACGCCCATCGCATTATATAAATACTGAAATATTCTTGGCAAATGCAATCAATCTGACGAAACCAGCATTACACGTCACGTTGAAAGTAGGCCTATAGTGTCATACCGATTGGAAATTGACGACGTTCATAAGTGCCGCCATTTCTTTACGTCGCTATAAAAATAATGGCGGCACTTATGGAGAAAGTTTTTGTGTTGGCATCCAGCACAAAAGTAAGAATTTTGACATTCCATCGGATCTTATTGTTATGTTCTGAGTATCTGAAGTAAATAGCAGCAAAAAGACAATTCTGTCTTCTGCACCAACCGTAGATTTATTAACTGAATCGAAGGCGACGGGTTCATGACGTGAGGTTCAATTAATGTGGTCGTGCAGTAGTGAGATAAAAAAAACCAATAAGTCAAACATTTGATCCTGAATTAATTTTATTTAAATGTTCTTTGTATGGAAAGCATTGGTCCCCGTACAGATTGGACTTTAAATGGTATAACTGATGTTCAAATGTAAACCCGCTAGAGCCTTAAAAAGCAAACGGTCAATCGTTAAAATGATTTTGGTCCCGCGAATAAAAAGCAAGGTTTTACAGTTCCATTGTAGTCTATCAGCTTGAAGGAAGAACTTTCAATCTATGTATGTTTGTCAACTACGTACATTTTATTCTATTCTTATCCCCTATCCTATCCCGTAACTTGAAAGTCGTTGATGATGATCGTTGAGATGATCGTTTAACCAGCGTACTCCATCTTTCTCTGTCCTCAGCATTGTCAAGCCATTCCATTCTCGAATGTTATCTTCCCACCTCTTTTTCCGTCCCCCTCTTCTTCTGCCTCCCTGCACCGTGCAATGCAGGATGGTCTTTGCAAGGTCTGATGCTCTGGTGATGTGGCCATACCATCGGAGTTTCCGTTTCTTCACCACTGTGAGCATGGCATCGTGTTGTCCAATGGCTTGTGTGATGGTCTGTCGGAATTCGTCGTTGGTGATGTGCTGGGTATAGCAAATACCCAGAAGTGTTCTGTAGCACCTCTTCTCCATGCTTACGTACATTTTAGCTGCACTTCAAATCTTTGGAATGAATGACCATTGACGTTTGACTTCTACACCCACCGTTGGCAATTTGGCAGACGGGAATAACCATCCCCAGAAAACAGAGAGAGTACAGACCGCAACAACACTGAATCGCCAGAGCAGTCATACTGCTAAGATGGACAGTGAAAAAATTGCCACACGTATCTTAAGTTTTTATCGAACAGTCGGAGCGTCCACAATGTCCTAAAGAAGAAGTTGTCTGCCTTTGATTTTATCAGCGATTGGCGCAAGCTAATGGTGTAAAGGAATATTTATGGGTCATAACCCGTGCCCTGTATGTCTTCGTTGCATGGAACTGTGCGCTACATAAGGCTGAAATCTCGCCCTTGGTGCTGCCCTACCCAATTATAAAAACCACTCTAGCCTCGTCACACACTATAAAATGGAGTATCGGGTTAATCTCCCCAGGAAAGGCGAGGTCATCAAATTCAAGGGCGCCGGTTTCCGGTTGCGCCAAGCCAAATTTACTCAACCAATGACGTGACAGCACGCGCACCAGAAGTCAATAGAATCGATGGATGGGGGATGAACTATGGTCATTGGACGATTTTCCGTCCCAGAGTGCATGAGAAGTGATGGATGCTTGCTTGTGTTTGAAAAGAAAGTGGTGTAATGTAGAAACTATATTTTACTGGAACAGGGGCTCGCTTAAAGTAACTTATATTGGTGGTGTTCTGCATACAATATCTAAATGCATTTGCTTACCGATGGATTTTGTTTGACAAAGTTTAATAACAGGGGAGTTCTTAACTTTTATCTTTTCATTTTTATATTTTTGACCTATTGAATTTTGTAAGAATGTGTCGTTTTAATTTCCTATGCATTTTGTAATATGTTAGAATATATAGTATGAAGAAGAAGAAGAAGAAGAAGAAGAAATTGCATTTATACAACGCATTTTTCATTAGAATAACTCAATGCGCTTACACACATGTTCCATTTGATAAACCCCCGCGGCATTCGATAGGCAGTATGGAACACTTTTCTCTCTATCTAGTCCGTTTGAGATCGTTGGCGACATAAAGGATGTGGTCTCGCGACCAATTTTACTACGCTGATCACGTAGAGGTCATGTGGCATGGACTCACACAAATGAGCTGAGCCTGCTCGAGCCTGCTCTGGTCTACACCCAACACAGGCAGCCGACTATGATGAGACATCATCTACATAAAACAATAATTATTTACGTTCTGGTGTAAAACTTGATAAGGACAAAATTAAAAATGGTAAATCTATAAATGATACTGTTTGCTATAGACGCACGAGCCTTGTCCCAGAAATTGTGTAGATTGGCCTGAACTTTGGGGATCTGGTGTGGAGGTTGTGGTCGATGAAAAGAAGAGACTGTTGTTTGCCTTGTAGCACGGAATCGGTGTCTTATGCGAGAATGATTTCCTTCGTGATTGATTTTATTCTAGGACTTTTTTCTTTTTCGAAATGTGGAATAACAATAAGATTTGTGTCTTATGCGATACTGATTTCCTTCGTGAATGATTTTATGATATGACTTTTTTTTTCGAATATTATTGTAGAATAACAATAAGGTTTTGTAGAAGGATGAGAATGAAGAGAAGGATGAGGAAAAGAAGAAGAAGGGGAGGAAGAGGATTGATGATTGAAGAAATAAAAAAAAATTTATGTCGATGGTTAAAGAATAAGAAGATTGTTGAAGAAGAAGAAGGAGGAGGAGGAGGAGGAGGAGGTACCAGTGCTGACTCAACTGGATTTATTTAAAGCCATGTTTGACCGCATTCGAATCTCTCCAGCGTGTTTTGACTATAATATCTCCTTTTTATCTTAAGTTGATTAACGGCAGTGACGAAACAGCTTGAGATTGAGAGGAATCCTACAGGCATTTGATCGAATTTATAAATTCCCACTGCGTGTCTTTACAATCTTCAATCAAGATTTCACTGCATGCAAGCTATCCGTCTTCATCTTTTCATTCAGAAAAAAATCCTTGAAATCCGAAACATCTTTTTGGGTTGTTATTGAATGTGTAAAACGAAAAGATTCCTTGAGGATAAAATCTTGCTAACAGCTTCATTAACTTAGATTTTGTTTTATTTCTTTGTTGCTTTGTTTGTTTGTTTCTTTCTTTTTTTAGTTTCTTTGTTTACTTCTTCCTTTTTTCTTCATTTCTCTGTTTCTTTCTTTGTTTCTTTCTTTTCTTTCTTTTTCTGTTTCATACTTTACTTTTTGTCTTTCTCTGTTTCTTTTCTTTGTTTCTGCCTTTCTTTCTTTCTTTTCTTTTCTTTTAATTTTTTTCTTTATTTCTTAAAAACAATTATGAGGTTTTACTCCCTCGTAATCTTCTTAATCACCATCATCCTTTCCTCGTCCCCCCCATCCCCCCCCCTGCCCTCTACCCATCCCCCCACTTTTGTTTGTCTGTTTGTTTGTTCCTCTTTGTCTCCCATTCACTTTCAACCCGCACCCCACTACACACGTCTTCTTCTTCTTCTTCTTCTTCTTCTTCTTCGTCTACTTCTTCTACTTCTTCTACTTCTTCTTCTCCACGTCTTCCTTCCGTCATTCTCTTCTTTCTTCATCTGTTTCTCCTTCTTATTGCTTTTTAGTTCTTCCAAGAAGTCTTTCCACCCCACTATACACATTTTCTTCTTCGTCTTCTCCTCCTCCTCCTCCTCATCTTCTTCTTCCTATTCTCTTCCTCATTCCTCTTCCTCCTCCTCTTCTTCCTTCTTCTTGTTCTTCTTCCTATTGCTACGAAGTCTTTCTGGCTTAAAGGTTCGTGCACTGGGAAGTTAAGTTTTGACGGGTTTTGTGACGGCAGACAGAGGCAGACAAAACTTGAGCACTTGGACGTGCTGGTACTGAATGCCTGGCTCTGTAGAAGGGAGTTAGCCCACACTATCACGCAGAGTATCACAGGTCGTATGGGGCTGCGCTCTCTCCTACACACTTTAGTATCAGGAACTGCAAAGAAGGGTTGTGCACGAACGATTAACAAAAAAAAAAAGTCTCCGAAGAATTGCGACGCAACGTACAGGGACATCTGGGAACAGTTTTATGAACGGAAGGGTATAAAAAATAATAGTTACACCACTTAAGCTATATGTTTTTTAAAGTTTGACAAACAAAAAATGCCCTGAGACACTGGCCCTGCTATTCCTTCGGATGAGAGTATAAACCGAGGTATAGTCTGTGCACTCACGCATTAAACCACATGAACTTTAAAGCCTCGGGGGGCTTAATTTAGATCCTGTATCGGCCAGCGCATTGAGCGCATCTCTTGAGCTAAAGAAGGGTTATTTAAGAACGATTAAATATTTTTAAAATAATAAAATAAGCCTCCTATTCGTGATCTTTATTCTCGTTCATGAAACTGCCGCTCATACACACAGAATTATCAATGCTTCGAGTCGGCATGGTCTAACGCGCGCCCAGTCGTATTGTTGTAGGTTCGGGTTCTGATACTCTAAAGTAAGGCAGGGATGGACCTTTTTTTTTCTATTCCCATTCCCACTAGGAATCATTGATTGATCGATCAGTGGTTTTCCAAAGGAGAAACTCTTCTTCTTCTTCTTCTTCTTCTTTTTCTTCTCCTTCTTCTCCTCCTCCTCCTTCTCGTCCTACTTCAGTTATCTTCTTGTTCTTGTTCTTCTTGTTCTTCTTCTTCTACTACTACTACTTCTTCTACATCTTCTTCTTGTTCTTGTTCTTCTTCTTGTTCTTGTTCTTCTTCTTCTTCTCCTCCTCCTCCTCCTCCTCCTCCTCCTCCTCCTTCTTCTTCTTCTTCTTCTTCTTCTTCTTCTTCTTCAGGAGATAATCCTATCAAAATTCGACAGTGTTGTAGCGAGCAGGTAGTAGACCATATCTATATAGTGAAACCCCGTGAATTCCTCTGGGATCCTAGAGACCTTTATAAAGTTGTTTATAGTCTTATCGGAGAGCTTTCACCTCAGTAGTAGTAGATTAATCAACTTTACTAGTCTCGTTCTATCTATTTAGTGTAAAAGTTTGGAGAAAACACATTCCTTCAGGCTCACTTTCACTAAGTAAACCCTTCCCTGCGTTCTCGCTTCACCGACCAAGTGGAAAATGCATGCCAGTAGCCCAATCATTCCTGCAGGCCTTCGCCCAATACTCCTAAGACGTCCGGCAAGTTCGCCTACTTTCGCTTCAATGCAGTTTGAAAGTTTTAATGAAATATGAGTGCTGCGACCTCCAGGGCGGTGGTCCTCTGTGCTGGCGAGATTTGTACATATTTGTAAGGGGTTGTTAATTGGGAGATGAGTGGGTAACCTTTATTTGTTTATTTATTTATGTATTTTTTCGTTCCTATACTTAGCGCTTTTTCAGCTCAAGACGCTGGCCGATGCAGGATCTAACGCAAGCAGCACTAGGCGCCCAAACTGGCAGCTGACGCTCGGACAACTGAGTGTTACGTTTGCGACGCGCACGATCGTACGTGTGAGACGCGCACGATAGATCCGATCGTTTTGTTTTGCAAAGCATTCAATTACAGAGTGTATTTACCTTTGATTTGACTTTGAGTTGTACGTAGAAGAAGCTTGGTATAATGTTGATAATTTTCGTTGATCGATATTATTGGAGAATTATCTAGGGTTGCTTGTTTACCATCGATCGAAGCGTGTGGATAAATCTAGTGATGGCTACGAGATGATTCTAAGTTAAATGACGTAAGACAGTGATGACGAAGTTTATTTTGATTGGTTGTAATTGCGTCACGCTGGAACATTCGAACGTTCTCTCGAGTATAGAGAGACTATATATGTACCGCACTGTTTCAGTTGAAAAAGGACCCCTTGGGGTCATGAGCAATCTTGCCACTGTAGATTGTTCTAACCTATAAAGGGAAAAGTAAAAGCCCCAGTTGAAAACCTGTCTTTCCTTTATAGGCATGACCGATTCACTGCGGCAACAGTACCCCCGTTGGAGTGCCGGGGGTTTCAGTATAAATAGTATGCCCACTTTCTGGAAATTTAGTGCTTTAAATTCCTACTGTCGCTGTCTTCCTCATTTGCTCTTTCCCATTCCTGCTCTGTCCTATCACTCTGCTATACTATCTTCTTCTTCGCTAGATCAATGACCTACCATTTTTCTTGAAAACTCTTCCTGGACAAGACTCCTTGTTTGTGTATGAGGTCTGTTGGATCAGCTTGGGAGTATTGGACGCTTTCTGCCGGGTGGTCACTAGGGCTTCCTATGATGTTATTATTTAGCAATATAGGCATTTTATATGTATGGGTTTTGTTGATAATTTATAATGATGTTTGTATTCTATTTTGTTTTTGTAACCGGGGGTTCGATTAGTTGGGGTAAAGCCTCAGCCGTCCCCTGCGTGGGATGTCTTTATTGTAAAGTGACTGGCCGGTGGAGGGCATTCAGTTTTCCCACTAGGGTTGTTTCAGCAGATCTTTTATGCGGATCGGGGGTTGTCCGGTCCTGATTTGGCTCGGAAGAGTCCGCTGGACCTAAAGCAACAATCAATCAATCAATCAATCAATCAAGTTGAAAAAGGTGAAAGTGGAAAAGCGATTGAGCGATTGTATGCAGTTGTTGATGTACGCTGAATAAAGTTGGAAAACTTCATACGACGACTCCTGCCTTGTTGCTGAGTGAACAGGTTGCGCGGATAAACGAATCCGAATTAAACTTATCAGGATTCAAGCATCGGGGCTGAATCAAAAACTTATTTAAAAAAAAACCAACAACGAGTGTAACACTGAGCACAATCCTAGACGACCGGATATGGGGAGAAGGGACCTACCTACCTAGTGCTTGCTGGGTTATTTGTGTAGCCGGCACTTTCCCGTCTGGGACTTTAGCGTCACCTCAGGATTTTTGGAGTCCGTGTGATGGAATGAGTGCGTGCACTGACTAGATCTCGGTTAATACTCTCATCCTAAGAGAGAAGGGGCGCATTGCCTCAAGGTCATGCTATTGTTGTTCCTGCACTCCAGCCCGTCAACCATTTTGGAACCCCTGCCTGTACGGGCTGCACTGTTATTGCTTGACTTTCAGTGCTTCTTTTGTTAGTTTATTATCATCATCATCATCGGCATTTGCTTTCTCTTTTCTTGTAAGTGGTGGTCTTTATCACTTTTGCGAGTTGTGACATTGTCAGGCAAACTTTTATTTATTTTGTGTGCTTTGTTGTTCTAGTTGTTTCCTTGTGCATGTGTGTGTGTGTGCGTGTGTGTGTGTGTGTGCCCGCGTAGGCGCGTGCGTGCATTGGTTTTGTCGCTTTGGTGTTCCGAGAGGTCCTCCCGAGATGCGTTCCTGCTGTATTGTTTGAACCACATATGCGCTTCTGCTTTCTTCTCCTCACGAATGTAGCAATAATAAAGTATTAGAAATGTGTGTTTTGTATACATTGAAACTGACAAATCCTCACCTAATCGTTATTTTGTCATCACCATCTGTACCGCATCGCCATAGGCCTGCATCCTATCATTAGCAACATCATTATGTCGTTATTATCATTCTCTTGACCGTAGTCGAAGTCAAAACCTTTAATATGATAATTACGTTCGGTCCTATGGACCTGTCTTTATTCAGGTGTGTGAGGAAATAAGCGTCATCATCATTATACTGCAATCAGCATCCTCCTAATCATCCTCCTACTCAGTAGCATCATCATCATCATCATCATCATCATCTTCATCATTATCATCATCATCACCATCATTGTCGTTTTTCGTCCTCAACATCAATATTAATCATCACTACTATCTTGCTACTCCTTCCCCACCCAACGATGCATTCCAAAGCCATGATTGTCGCCGTCGACGTCATCAGCATCGTCACCACCATCACCGTAATAGCCATCCTCTTCCCCTTTCATTTTTTCATCTTCTCCTTCATCCTTTCTTCCTTCTTCCTCCCCTTCTTTCTCGTTATTATCGTAGTAATAATGATTTCACTTCCCAAAGTTTCCATCTTGTGTCTGTGATTGTGTGACGCTGGAGGCTGTATAAGGGGATCAAGGAGTAGGACGCGATCGATTATTGTTGCTTTTAAAACGAAATTGTGTCAAAAGGAATTGGAGTGGGAAAAAAAACAACTGAAGTTCTGCACTGTGTATTATAGACCCAAGGAATCGGCGCATCCTTATAAATATTAAGAAGGGGTTGGTTAGTTAATTCTTGGTTTTAAAAGGACCGTTTTCTCGATTCTCAGATTCTCTGGCTGATCTGATGACAGCAGAAAATAAAATAAAAGAATCTTGTTGGCTGTATTACGCTTGACTTACCATTTCGGAAATGGCATCTCAAATCGTCTTAATCTGCAAACTTGTTCTCAATGTTACACAGCTGCTCTTCTACTTTCACCCTCTTCTTACGCGTCTTGCTTCTGGGGTTCTTTATTTGGATGTAGAAGGAGACAGTCTGCAGCATTCAGCATCTTCGCATGAAGATGTTTTTCCTGACAACTTCATTCAGGCGTCTTCTCGTGCTTTTGACAATCGGTCCCTTGATTTTCAGCAAGCACAGCCGATATACACCGACGAGCTGAAAAGTCAGCGACATGGCCAGTCATCGGTATCTTGCTGCAGAGAAGTGGAGACAGGTCTATCCCTAATCTTCATTCACTTATTCCACGTAGGATAGCGACGAATACGGATTGTATCCAAGAGGCTGTTAATAAAACTACTGTTCCATCTCTTTAAGCGAAACACTGTTATCACTTGTGTTTAACACAAACGTTTTGTCTCCCAACATCTTCGTCGTTGTTGATAGTAAGCTTATATAGCTCCCTTGGCATCTCCATATTCCTATACGCTTGCGAAACATGGACCCTCACAGCAGATCTACAACGAAGAATACAAAGCATGGAGAAGAGGTGCTACAGAAGACTTCTGGGCATTTCCTATACCCAGCACATTCACCAACGACGAAGTCCGACAGACCATCACACAAGCCATTGGATAACACGATGACATGCTCACAGTGGTGAAGAAACGGAAACTCCGATGGTATGGCCTCGTCACCAGATCGTCAGACCTTGCAAAGACCATCCTGCAAGGCACAGTGCAAGGAGGTAGAAGAAGAGGGAGACCGAAAAAGAGGTGGGATGACAACATTCGAGAATGGACTGGTTTGACACTGAGCGAAGCCATGAGGGTTGCTGAGGACAGAGAACGATGGAGCACGCTGGTTAAACATTTCGCCAATGCAGGTGCGTGTAGACGTTAAATTTCAATGTTTATATATTCGCTCGTGCGCTTCTCGGTGCTTTTGTTGGCATCCTACTTCCACAGGACATTCTTTTTCTTCTTCTTCGTTATTGTTGTTGGGGCAGCAGACGGTGGACAATTGGAGGAGGCGCATTACCAATGAACATCATCATCATGATCATCATCATCATGATCATCATCGTCATGATCATCATCGTCATCATCAACATTGTCAACATCATCATTGTCGTCATCATCGTCGCCGTCGTCTTCGTCTTCATCACCACCATTATCACTTACGGGTTTTTTTTTCTCTTTGTTGCTTTGACCTATATATATATATATCTATATAGTATCGACAATACTTGTTTGCAGTCAGAGCGACGGCGACTTCGGGTTTCTGTGATCGCCAATAGAATGTCTTAAACAACCGCAGTCTTAGAAGACATATTTCCTTCTCTGATGTCGTTTTTCCGCGTCTTGCGCGTTTGGCGGTAACGCTGGCACAGCCTTAAATGGCTCGGCAAACAAAAGGAATGGGTGCTGACAGCGGAGAACCCAATTTATGGGACCGTGGGGACAGGACTTTTATAACCACAGGCTTCGGAATCCTGATTGACCCATTCTGAACTTAAGGAAGAATAGACAAAAGAACTAACAGTACATTATAGTGTGAAAGCAAGCTCTGTTGGTTCCTCTCGTGGAACTGTGACCGTGATAATGTTCCCGGTACAGCCTCCGCGTTCAGCCAATAACAAAATAAAATTGGAACTGATGCTTGATGTGCCAAGTATAATTATTTTGCACACCTCTGTTGGAGTCAGCCCTCACCAATCTGGCCAGGAGGAAAGCAGATACTTTTTTTAAAATTAGCCTTTTTTCATCTTTTTCCGATTTTGTTTCCAATTTTGAAAAAAAAAATCTTATTTTTATTTTGTCATTTTATAATCGCAACAAGAAAGGAGATCTTAACGCCTCTGTCACACACCTCCAAGGCACCACCACCAACGCTGGTCCTGAGAAAAGGGAGATCCTAACGCCCGCTTTCACTCACCCCACCTCTCCACGACCAGGACGGTTCCCAAGATTTTATTGTCAAACTCTCTGTCCCATCTCTCTTAGGCTAGACGAACTACTTCCTGCATTTTTACACTAACTTGTTGTCCCTTTTTTAACGAGACGCCTTTCATCTTTTACAATGGGAAAGCAAGACCAGTGGGTCCACAACTCCGCATGGTGTCAGTGATAGACCCACATTAGGAAGGGTCAGCCAAAAACAAAATGATCGATGCGATGTCCGGGGTAGTCTACTTTGCCCGGTTCTGCTAACCTCTTCCAGCCCCTATATCTGTCGCAGGCTCTTCGTCAGGTCTTGGTCTACAGAACGTTTGTGAGCTGTCGCAGGTGTTGTGTGTGCATGTGTGTGTACGTGTGTGCCAAAGTGTGTTCATGCGTGTTTGCGGAAGTGTGTAAAAAGGGTTGGGATTTAGTGCGTGGGTCCTAGGCTTCTATGTGTTTTCTTGAAGATAATTTTTTTAATGAATCATTTCTGGACTCACAGTCTACCAGTAGCTATACAGTCTGCTTGGCAGGTTTAAGAATCAAAGTTCCCTGAGCTTAATTGTCTTCTTGGCAAGGATATGCGCGCTGTACATTCGCCTGCAAAATATTTGAACTATCAACATGTTTGCCTACTGAAGGGTTTTCTCGGAAGGCCAGGCTTTATCTCATTGTATCAAGCCGTTTTACCTCATCGGGATCTTTTTTTTTAAGATACGAGTTTTATTCCTGCGCTGGACAACTGGACATTTGGCTGAATGGGACTGGGTCTTTGTAGTATTTGGCTTAAGTTATTTATTTAGAGAGTGTGCAAATGTGTCTGCTTTCAAGATTTGTCTTCTGTTGAAAATACAAATACAAGATTTTGCCTTACTGGTATTGTGACCATTCCGTTGTTCCCGAAAGCCTCCTCTCCGCCATGCCACTCTGTAAAATGAAGAGAGTGTAAATCGGTGTGGCCTAACAGCTCAGTTGACAGTGAACTGGTTTCATATGCCGAAGGTCGCGGGTTCGAAACTTTCAGGTCACCGAGGGTTTTCTCCGGGTACCCCGGTTTTCTCTTTCCCCCCCCCCTCCCCTTTCAATAATGGTATTGGATGCATCTTTGTCTAAAATTTCAAAAGTAAAATTCTATTTCCTTTCCGCTTTCTAATATAGCGTCTTGCTTTTTACACCACCTGTTTGAGGGATGACTGTACGTTTGTTGTGTATGTAGACGTGTCCGCAACCTGTGAGCGTGTATGTTGGTTACAGATCGCAGCGCTTTGAGTCTGATTTAAAGACTAAGGCGCGCAGAGCATCCAGTATTACTGTTAAATACCGTTCACTGGATGATGGTTGGAGAAAGGAAAGATTAGAGGAAAGAGGTGCAGGTGGAAGAGAACAGTTCGTGTGGTTGGTTGGTTGCTTGGATAATTGTTTAAACCGAGCGTTGTTGGCTTTTAATATTTGCCCATTGTAATCGATCTGGTGGACCATGGACAACGTCGATGATGCTTGTAGGGCTTTGGGTTTTTATATTTGCTTTTCACTTTTCCTCTCCTCCCCGCAAAAACTCTACGTCCCTCCTTCTCATATACGTCTTTGCCTGTCGGTTTCTTTCCTGTCTGTCGATCCGTCTCTGTCTGTCTCTGTTTCTCTCTCTCTCTCCTCCCTCCCCTCTCTCGCTCTCTCTCTCTGTCTCTCTCTCTTCCCGCAAAATGTCTCTGGTCTCTACCTCTTTCTCTCTGTCTCTCTCTTTCTCTCTCGCGCTCGCTCGCTGGAAATACAGGCGTTAGTACTGACATCGACAAGACTCTTATTAGAAAGTAGTTCCCTAGCAGACTGTCCTCCAATACTCCACCCTTGTCAAATTGTCCGATATGTCACAGACACTCTCCCATCAACTGTGGCCCATTGTTGAGAACCGGGGTATGTGAGCGAGGTGTAAGTGGGGGGGGGGGAATAGGGGGTAGAGCGTCGTGTGCGTTTGTGGTGTGTGTAAGAGAGAGAGAGAGAGGTAATGCGATGTTCGGCCGTGTCCGTGAACCCCCTGCTAGGGAGTATGTTGGCCCTATGTATGTTTGTGTGAGTGTATGTGTGCTTTTATGTGTACGTGTGGGTGAGTGTGTTTGTTAATATCGATTTTCAGTAGTCCGTGATACAATACAATACGATACATCTTTATTCATCTCTATCCTACCCTACCCTATTCTATCCTATCCGGTAACTCTACAGAGAAATTGCAAGCTTGACTGTTTGTCTGTAACATCAATTAATTAAAAAAAAACATGTACAAATAACAGATTGACATCACATTTCATGTTCACATCACATATTCACATCATACCATCACCCACAACGTTATACTCACACTCTTACTAAGAAGAAGTCTAAAAACAATGCATTGGCAGCCTAGGCCTAATAAGAAAAATCTATAACACATACAACAGCAAATTAATACTATATCTACGACACGCTATCATTCGCCATCGGTGTAACTAAAGAAGAACACCGACTGACAACAAAGTGTAAAAAATATCTATTATCACAAAAGGAAAAAAAAAACACCCCTTAAATCCGTTGTCAGGGTGACAGCACCACCACTTAACACACCATCTGGGAGTTGAAGATGTGAATTGCAGATGGTATGAATAAGTTTCTATAGCGTGTGGATCTTGTGCATGGCTGTCTGAATCTTAAGTTTCTGTCTATCCGTCTGCTGTCAAATTCAGGTCTGATTGGGTGCGTGTCGTCGGTCAAAATCTTCTGTAGTCTGTCGGTCAGTCGTCGTTCCTGATATATGAAGAGACCACTGCTAGTGACACTAGTAAGGAATTAGATATGGATAACATGCAAATCGCAGCTAGTCGCTATAATAATAGACTGTAAACACACAGGGTAGCTGAACCTGTTGAGACCGACGCCCAATACAGGAGTTAGGGATATATAGGGTGTATGCCACAAAAGACTGTTTTAAGCTGTGCGAACTGGAAGCCGCTCATCCAGACTGACGTTCTCCTTTTTCAACACGCTCTTCAGAACTAACCTACACTGTTGTTGTTATACAGTGTCTATCGGCTTTAGTCAAATACCTGAAAACTTTGGGTCAGTTGGATTCAACTAGATCTTTTGCATGTTTGCCGATCTTTTCGTTGATAAGAGCTGTCGCGCTTTCGCTGAGAAGGAAACCTGTATTTTTCTTCGCATAATGACGAACATTATCCCAAATCCAAAAATCTCCGAAGTCCAACAACATTAAAGGCAGACGATTCAAGCTGGCATGCTTATTTCTCAGGCACTTTGTTGTTCTTGCGCAAAGAAGACCGTATATATATTCAAGCAGCTGAAGGCCTGCAGTCAGTCTGAATTTTGTTACCTTTTGTATATATGTGAATTTGTGCGTCTGTGACGGTTGGTCTATTGTTGCTGGGCTCTGCACAATGGAATGCTATTACCCACTCGTCTATCGTCTGCGGGGATCGGCTAGTGTAATCACCCTATGACTAATCTTAATACAGTTATATGTTTAGCCCGGTCTGTGTGCGGATAGGGTTATAGAGATAGGGAGAAAATGGTAAAAGCTTCACTGACACACTAGCTCTCGCATGGCTATGAAACATATGTAGTCCAGCCGCTTGTTAACAGTAAATATCACACATTTATTTTCTCTACTCTATACATAATTCTCTAAACACTCTAGTAACTTAAATGTCCAAATTCACTTCGAATAGTTCGTTCCTTGAGGGGTCTATGCTGCTACTGTTCTTGATATTTGCTACTGTCTCATCATTGGGCTATTTGTTCTGGTTGACCTAATGTTGGTTTCAGGAGAATGGACTACCGCACAGTCCTTCTAGATCAGTGTTAGTGCGTTTCTTCTTGCACTTAGCTGATTCGTTGAGGTGTGGTGATGGTGTCTCCTCCTTGGTTGCTGACTATTGGGCTATCAGAGCTCAGTGCTCGATGTACTCCTACAGGCCGAATGTCAGGGCTGACTCTTAGTGGTCTATTTCCTGAATCGGACCAACAAGCCTGCTCGTCTTTTCGACAATGTCACGCTGTGGCTATACTGCGATGAATTGAATTTCACCCGTCACCTGCTTAGTCTTCAGCTAGAGAGATTTTTCAGCGTGCGCCTTACATGGTTGAGATTCAGACAAAGAATGACTACCTAGCCTTGTGGTCAGCCAAAAGCCGGCGAAAATCTCGTGAGACCTGAGCACCTCCTATCGGGAGTGGGGGAGAGGGGTGGCCATACGTCAGCAGGATGAGGTCACTGCCTACCTGAGCGAGAGTTAGCTTACACATGTATAGCACACAGCTCACTTGTGTCGTCTTCTAGGCAGCGACTTTAATTTACAAAGGCTACAGTAAACTGAACTATTTAAGGCGTGAAGCCGTAGTGCAGAGTCTAAATAGCCTATTGTGACAGCGTCAAGGATGTCTATTCTCCCCAACATTCTTCAACATCTTTCTAGAGCGCATCATGTCAGATGCCTTTGCAGATCATCAATGCAGAGTCAGCACAGGGGGTAGAGCAATCGCCAACCTCCGTTTTGCGGATGACATTGATGGATTGGCTGGAGAGGAACAAGAACTTGAACAGCTGGTACATAGGTTTGACACTACCTCCAGAGCTAATGGAATGGAAATAGGTGCGTAGAAGACCAAAATGATGACTAACAACAGCAATGGCATCAACACGGACATCAAAGTCCAAGGCCAATCCTTTAACACGGTGCACAGCTTCAAATATTTAGTAGTCATTGTATCAAACATTGAGTTCCGACAGGAAGTCCACTCCAGTATCGCACAAACAACGGCTGCCCTGACAAGGTTGAAGCCCATTTGGAAAGATAGGACCATCAGTCTACACTCCAAGGTAAGATTGCTGCGCTCCCTTTTCATCTCCACCTTCCAATACGCTTGCGAAACATGGATCCTCACAGCAGACCTACAACGAAGAATACAAAGCATGGAGGTGAGGTGCTACAGAAGACTTCTGGGCATTTCCTATACCCAGCACATCACCAACGACAAAGTCTGATAGACCATCACACAGGGCATTCGACAACACGATGACATGCTCACAGTGGTTTAAAAAAATGGAAACTCCGATGGTATGGCCACCTCACCAGATCATCAGGCCTGGCAAAGACCATCCTGCAAGGTACAGTGCAAGGAGGCAGAAGAAGATGGAGACAGAAAAAGAGATGGGAGGACAACATTCGAGAATGAACTGGCTTGATACTGAGCGAAGCCATGAGGGCTGCTGGGGATAGAGGAAAGGTACGCTGGTTAAACAGTGATCTGTGGTGCCCCAATGACTTCCGGGTTACGGAATAGGATATAACCGATTTTTGTTGTTTTGCATTTTATTGGGGCGAATTTTCAAGTCAGCACTACACACGAGTCAAATCATGGAATGGAAAATATCACATATAAGTTGAAAATCTTGGAATGGAATTAAAATAATGTTGCAAAATCTTAGAATGGGAATGAAATTGGATGTTGCAAAATCATGGAATGAGAATAAAATGATTTTGCGAAAATCATGGAATGAGAATAAAATGATTGTTGCCAAATCACCAGTAATTGACGGTGCCAACTCGTGGAAGAAAAATCCAGTAAAAGATGTTGCAAATTCATGGGTTGGAAATCCAGGAATAACAATTATAGGAAGGGAAGCAAATTAGGGGTGTTGCAAAATCATGGAATGAGAATATGTTGAAAAATCTTGGAATAAAAACATCGACATTGCGAAATAGTGGAGCTAAAATCCAATACTTGTTGCAAAGTCGGGGAGATAAAATACAATACTTCGGTTGTTGTGGTTTTTTTTATCATGGAATGAGAATCCAATATTGGTTGCAAAATCGTGGAATCCATGAATGGAAATAAAAGAAAATAAATGAAGTAAAATCATACAAATTGTGTACCAATTGTTAATGGACGTTGCGAAATCACAGAAATGGAAACACTCGCGCCGCACTTTTTCTTGTAATAACTTTCCAAGGATGATAACTCATCAAAGGAAACCTACTGCGTAGTCTCATATCTCTCATAAAGGGAGCCTACTGCGCTTGCTATCGATTATTGATTGTAATCTGGAACCTGTAGCTCTCTCCGCTTTTAGCAGCACCCCACATAGAGAAACAAGAGTATCAGGCACTTCCCAAGTCTCGTCAAAAAGAACTGGAGGTGGGAGGAGGTGATGGGACGGGGAGGGGGGGGGAATGAGGGGGAAAATTCAATATAATTGAGGCCTATATCTATTGAATCACATATTATATGGGGAAATTATCTTCTGCGCTAAATAATAACTATTTTCACAATTATCCTATCCTATCCTATCCTGTCCCGTAACCCGGAGGTCGTAGGGGCACCACAGATGATCGTTTAACCAGCATACTCCATC
Source organism: Oncomelania hupensis (assembly GCA_036898135.1). Lineage (NCBI taxonomy): Eukaryota > Metazoa > Mollusca > Gastropoda > Littorinimorpha > Pomatiopsidae > Oncomelania > Oncomelania hupensis. The sequence continues at coordinate 23,020,613 of CM072513.1, forward strand.
TTTCTCTATCCTCAGCAACCCTCATGGCTTCGCTCAGTGTCAAACCAGTCCATTCTCGAATGTTGTCATCCCACCTCATTTTCGGTCTCCCTCTTCTTCTACCTCCTTGCACTGTGCCTTGCAGAATGGTCTTTGCAAGGTCTGATGATCTGGTGACGTGGCCATACCATCGGAGTTTCCGTTTCTTCACCACTTTGAGCAGGTCATCGTGTTGTCCAATGCTTGTGTGATGGTCTGTCGGACTTCGTCGTTGGTGATGTGTTGGGTATAGGAAATGCCCGGAAGTCTTCTGTTGCACCTCATCTCCATGCTTTGTATTCTTCGTTGTAGATCTGCTGTGAGGGTCCATGCTTCGCAAGCATATAGGAAGATGGAGATGACAAGGGAGCGCAGCAGTCTTACTTTGGAATGTAGACTGATGGTCTTGTCTTTTCAAATGGGCTTCAACCTTGTCAGGGCAGCAGTTGTTTGTGCGATCCTGGAGAGGACTTCCTGTCGGGACCCATTGTCTGATACAATGGCTCCTAAATATTTGAAGCTATACACTGTGTTGATGGATTGGCCTTGGACTTTGATGTCCGTGTCACAATTACCTTAGACCTAAATAAAGTCATTTATCGATAGACTTTGCAAAGAAGGAAAATAATTTTTAAATGCGTGGGGATAGTTAATATCCGTACAATCAGAGTAGCCCTATATAGCTTAAGAAAAACAGAATGAAATACAAAGTAGGAATAGCATACAACAGCATATAATAGAATATTAAATATAAATATCCATAGAATTAAGTATAATATAATATAATATACAACATTTACAAATATCAATAGAATTAAAATACAATGGGGAGGGGGGAGGGGGGGTAATTATCAAGAGATTAATGTAAAATAAGGACAAATAATCACCAGAATAAGAGAGTCAACAGAATAATTACCCAGGAAAGAGAATGGAGAACGTTAACTATAGAATAAAAAAATAATGCACTCCAAAAAAATATCCTAACAATAAGAAAACTCATGGTTGATGATTATCTTAATTACTAACTAATGATATAAACCGAGGTCTAGTCTGTTCATGCACGCATTCCATCGAATGGACTTTCGAGATCCTGACGCTCATGTCCTAGACCAGTGAGTGCAAGGGCTGGGTCCCTTCTTCTCCCCTTACAGCGGGGCGCCCAGGATTGTGCTCAGTTGTTTGGGCGTCAGCCAGTGCGACCAAAGGCTGCAAGTGGGCGCTTCGGGCGGCTTGAGTTAGATCCTGTATCGGCCAGCGCCTTGAGCAGCTATTTTGAGCTAGAAAAGCACTATTATAGAGCACGTTTAAATAAATAATAATGAAATAGTTCAAAGCGCTGCTCATGCTGCTAAAGATTTGTCTGGAATAGCGCTAATATCTAATGCTACTACTGCATGATCCCTTTTTGCAATATGTTGCATCAGTATCCAAATAAAAGGGGGAAGATGGAAATACAAGATAAAGGAGGATTCCTACTAGTACTCCGTTGCAGGCTAGTCTGGGAGATCTTCAAAGAATAGATCCCACAAGGGGCTCCTGCGGCTTGTTAAGAGGTCTTCTGAAGTCCCAGCGGTAAAGCATGGGAGAAATGATGGCATGAGGGAGAGTCGCTGAGTAAGTGATCGTTGAGAGAGAGAGAGAAAGAAAGAAAGAAAGAAAGAAAGAGAGAAAGAGAGTCAATAAATGGTGGATTTCAGCAACATGGGTTTGAGAGAGAAAGAGAGAGGGGTGACGTGGAGTGGGGGTGGGGTGAGCGGATCAGGAGATGGTGGATTCTGGCCACATAACAAACATAGGACAGACAGAACCAAGCATACGACAAGACAGGCAGGCAAAACCGACAGACAAAACAGAACGACAGAAGTTTCGTCCGTTTCCATACTTTGTGAATGAATCACATTATTCTTCACTCACGGCTGTTTTGTACTGTTGTTGTTGTTGTTGTTGTTGTTGTTGTTGTTGTTGTTGTTGTTGTTGTTGTTGTTGTTGCAGTTGTTGTTGTTTTAGTGGGTTTTCTTGTTGATGGGTTTTTCGATGGTGAAGTCTCTGTTTACACAAATCTATCTTCTCTTTCTTCAAAGACGGACAAGCCATTAGAGTGATAAATTAACAAATAATGGCCACCAACGAACGTCCTGGCGCCTCTCCTCATTTCTCCTACCGAGTCTCTAGAGAGGCACGCTTGAAGCTTTTTAGTTGTAACACGACTCAAGCGGCCTCTGATACTCGCATTGCTTATTGTTTCATCAGTGAGGAGAGATGCACTTGAGACGATCTTGTTGATGGAGTTGTTTTTCTTGTACTCGTGGCCGAGTGGTTAAGTGGAGAGAGTCGCGGCACAGTGCACAAACTTTCTTTCTTGGTAATATTTTTCCCTTTCACGTACATGTCAAGGCTGCGTGTTTCATCCTGCACGCTGGCGTAATACTTGAGCATAGATCGGAATAATTATTAGTAAAATGCCTCCCGATTCTGGGGTGTCGGATAGCGCAGTGGTTGGAGCACTCGCTACTGTGTCGCAAGTTAAGCATCGTCCAGTGCGGTTAGCACTTGGATGGGTGACCGCAAAACGTGAAGCGACAAATAACAACGCCCCCAGTTGACTCAACTGTGATTGAGTACCTATACTCTCTTGAGGGTGGGGAAGGTAAAGCAGCGAGGGAGAGAGATGGGCATCACCCTCATTACGCTGGCCCAAGATAAGTGTCACGTGGGGTTTATGGGCTCTGCACAATGGAATTAAGGACCCTCACGTTTATTCGGTGGGAACTGCTAGTAAGTCACCCTATGAATTACTTTAATAAATTTATTTGTTTAGCTCGTTCTGTGTTAAGGTTGGGGTACAGAAATAGATAGAAAAATGGTAAAAGAATACTGTCACACTAGCTTTCACACGGCTATGAATCATATGTAGTCCAGCCACTTGATAACAGTTAAAATCACACATTTATTTCTTCTACTCTATACAAGATTCTCTAAGTACTAATCTACTTTAAAACGTCTCTTTCAATGCAAATAGTTCGATCGCTGATAGTCTAGGCAGCTGTTATATCTTCCTCGGGCACTTGCTATAATATCTCATGTAGATTTGGACTACTGTGGTCCTTTTTACAGTTTCTGAAGAGTTGGACTACTGTGGTCCTGCTATGATCAGTTTAAGTGCACCTTCGCCTTATGCACTTAACTCATGTGTGGGGCGTGCGAAGTCCTTCTGTGAGGTAGCTTCTGGTACACCTGTGTCGTTGTGTAGTAGTGGGTTCCCTTGCCACGCTGTGGGGTCTGACAGGGTGTTTTTCAAGGCAGCTCTTTCCGTCTTGTGCTAGAGAGGTCCTCAACAAACTAGTCGTTTTGTTGTGGGGCTCTGCACAGGATAGCTCGGGATAGCTCGGTGATAGCTGTGAATAATCGTATGTAATCCTAAGAGACGTATTTATTGACAAATACACATGAAATAAATCGGTGTCAGAGGTGTTACTGCGACCAATTACCTCAGTGAGTCCCATCTTAAAACATAAGGCGAAGATTTCTGACTTTCCGGGGCCACCGTGTAATCTCACTCTAAATGGTAGATTTACACATAATAATATATCCCTGTTTCAACTTTACACATTCAGAAGTTTTGATTTTTATTCGTGGTAGCTGGTGTCTCTCATCACATTTTCAAACTGTGGCGTAGGGCACTGGGGAACCGGGTCGTGTGTTCGCTCGTGTGGCTCTTCCCCGTGGTACGGCAAATTAGGTACTTCAATTCACTTATGTATGCAAATTAAACTATAATTTCAACAATAATACCTTATATCACTGAAACGAAGGGTGTTCATTTACTGTTTGACAAGTTCAGGCCGTTGTGTTGATGGGCGAATTTCCGTCCACAGTCCTAGCTTCCTGTCTAATGCTGTGTGTAGGTTTCTCTAGCTGTGTGAGTTGGCGACCTACCTCCGTCTCCACGATGTTCAAACTGTGTAGGCTCTGACAGAGTACTGCTCTACTGAGCTGTTTGATTGGTTAAAAGTCGATTCAAAGCTGTCTGTCACTGCCGGTCAGGGATTCGCTCGATGTGTGTGGTCTGCTGTGGTAATTTAATTCTGCTGTGAATAGTCTGACTTCTTGTTCGCTACACATGGCTTGTCACTGCGAGGTTAAACTAGTTCCTTGACAGGTCTCAACTAGGCGATGACTACTGGTTCGTCATTTTTCTTGAGTAGGTTTCTCGCTGCTTTCAAGGGTCCATTTTTTACCTAAGTAGGTCTACCTGAGCTGAATGCTGTGCGGTTGTCGTGGACACTGTGCTGGGTATTCTGGGCGTGGGTCGAATTATGTGTTCTCTAGTAGTTGTTTGGTGTGCCGGGGGCGATGCTGTTATCCTCGACATGGCGACTGGGTAGTGGTCCCGTGGTTTCCTGCCGGGGAGGTCGGTTTGGCTGAGTGTCGCATCAGGCGAGAGTTCGCAAAGACTTGGATGGCTCTCCGTAGTGGTTGGTGGACTACTGTGCCTGGGTGCTGGGTGAGTCTGAACTCGCTGCCAGTAGTCTATCGCTTCCTTGATGGCTTGTGCCTGTGGGTCTCTATTTTCGATGGGTGGCGACAGGGATAGGGTTCTGATTCTGGGGGTCGGTCACCGTTGGAGTTACTTCGAGGTAAGTGCTTCCTCCTGCGCCGATGGCATCGGGTAGAGCTTCTGGCGGACGGGTGTTGGTCGCCGAATGTACTTCGACGAGGTCTGTCCTTGGTCGTGTTTGCGTAGCACAGTCTGATGAGTCGAAACCTGTACTTTGTCGGGCGGCTAGGTTTTTAGGGTTTCTTTGTAGTGGTTCTTTGGAGCAGGTTGTACTCTTGGCATGCTTTCTCCTTCTTCCGCGATGGCGATGGCTAACAAGTTGTGAGTGCTGGGGGTCGCTGGTCGGTCCGTATACTTCTTGAGGAGATTGATGTGGTGGTATCGGGCTCTCCCGTTCACCTCTACTTGGTAGACTGTCTTGGATTTCTTGGCAGTCACCCGGTACGGTCCTCTCCAAGCGATGTCCAGCTTGTTGGTTCCACTTGGAAGTAAGAGTAGCACTTGATCGCCGACTTGCAGTTCTCTGTCCTTCGCGTGGCGGTTGTAGTAGCTTCGCCTGACGGGCTCTTGCCTTCTTCAGTGCTTCACCAGCTTTCTTCCACGTTGCTTTGAGGGTTTCCTGCAGGTCTGCGACGTACTTGGTGGCACCTCTTGGTGTGTCGTCTATCTTGGCCTCCGTCCAACTTCTGCGTAGGGCTTCTAGCGGTCCTGCTAGAGGTCTGCCGAATAGCAATGTTGACGGGGTGTAGCCTGTGGCTGCATGGGGCGTTTCTCTGTATGCGAACAGTGCCGCATTCACGTAGGTGTCCCACGCTTCTGGATTGTCGTCGGCGACTTTCCTGAGTATGGTGAGAAGGGTTCCATTCAGTCTTTCTACTTGTCCGTTGCTGGCGGGGTGGTATGGTGGTGTGCGAATGTGATGAACTTGTATCAACTCGAACACGTCTTGCATCAGGCGGCCGGTGAACTGAGATCCGTTGTCCGTTCTAATGCTGTCCGGGAATCCGACTCTGGTAAAGATGGCGATGAGTGCATCTGCAATCTTCTTGGTGTCGATCGCTGGCAACGGGACTGCTTCGCACCACATCGTACATGCGTCGACGAGTGTGAGTAGAAATCTGTTCCTCTTCTTGGTCATGGGCAGTGGTCCTACTATGTCTACTGAGACTTGCTGGAATGGCACGCCGACTACTACTGATGGTCCTAAGGTAACTGGTACGGTGTGATGTCGCGGGGAATATCGTTGACATTGGTGGCAAGATTTCACGTAGCGCTTGACATCCTCCGTGATTCCTGGCCAATAGTAGTGTGCGCTGATTCTCTGCACTGTGGCTCCAATTCCCATGTGTCCGCTGAGTGGCATGTTGTGGCCTAGTTCTAGTACTTGGGCTCGAAGGGTGGCTGGTAGTACTAGTTGGGTGTGATCTCCATCTCCTTGTCGATGTAGAACTCCCTCTTCCATGTAGAAGTCTCCCTTGTGCGGGGGTGTGTGCGCCTTGGGTAGCTTCTGGAAGCACTTCGCTATCGAGGTGTCTTCTTTCTGTGCTGTTTTGATCTCTTCGAGTCCTGGGTTCGGAGCGAACTCGGGCTGGGGTGGTTGGGTTTTAGCTTGGGCCCTGGTTTGCACTGCAGCTATCTCTACAGTTTTGGGGGGCGTGCCTAAGAACACATACCTACAACCTAGCACTAGATCATACAGGGGTTTCTGTAAAACAGCTGCTTGGATTCGTCCTGTGACGTACCTACTCTCTACTTCTATCCAAGCTATTGGGCAAGTAGTCGTCGGTTTCGTCAAGTCTGCTCCTTGTAAGTCGACTGTCTTGTCTGTCAAGTCCGCGCGCGATACAAGAGATTCGCTAACTATCGCGTCGTATGATAGACCTGTGTCATACAGACAGTTCGCTTCTTTACCGTTGACCTTGACCGTGTCTGTCACCGATGGGTGATCTCCGATAGTGTGTGGCTTGTTACCGCTGCTTTGAGTTAGAACTCTGTGCGCTGGCCGGCTTTCGCGCTCTTCCCTACGTTGTGCGGCCAACTTGAAACATTCTGCGGTGGAGTGATTGTTTCTGTTGCAGAACGAACAATACCGTCTCTGTTCTGCGGGACCTCTTTTCCCGAATTCCGTGTTGGGTCCTTTATTTTGCCCAGGTCTGGGGTTATTCGGCTTATTCGCGGTGCGCTCTTCCCGGGTAGGGCTTCGTTTCTGTGCCTCTTTCCCGTTAGGCTTTAGGTCTCGCCTGAAGCTCTTGGCTTCTCCGTGTGCGGCCACGTACCTATCTGCGACCTTGACCAGATCTTCCAGTCTTTCCGCGCCCTGCTCTACTGAGAATGTTCTCAGCTCGGGGGTCATGGTTTCCCGTAGCTGTTCCCATACTAACAGTTCTGTCAGTCCATCATACGTTTTAGCCGTGGCTGACTGGCTAATCCACTTATCCAGCGTTGTGGACAACCGATCCGCGAACTGCGCATAGCTCTCTCCTTTCACTCTCTGGTTGGTGCGGAATTTTTGCCGATAGCATTCTCCTGTCAGTTCGAATCCCGTTAGGAGTGCCTCTTTTACTTTGTGATAGTCAGTCACTCTGTCAGTCGGTAGCTTACTGTAGATGTCATAAGCCTTTCCTCTAAGCCCTTGGCTAAGCTTAAAAGACCAATGAGTGGGATCTAGTTTGTACTCTGTTGCTAGACGCTCAAACCTAGTCAGATAGAGATCTAGACCTTCTTCTCTCTCATTGAATGTTCCCAGTGGAAACGACATTCCTTGTACAGGGTTGGATGCTACCTCTAGCTGATCTGAGTGGGGAGGGGTTGAGGAAGAACTTGAAGCTCCTGATCCCAATCTTCTTAGCTCTAACTCATGCTGTCTGTCTTTTTCCTTTTCTGCCCTCTCATACTCCCATCTCCTACTTTCTGCTTCTCTCTCTGCTGCTAATGCTGCCTTCTTCTGTTCTCTTTCTGCCTCTAGCTCTAATTTCCTCGTTTCTCTCTCTGCCTCTAATTTCTTCTGCTCTGCTTCTAATTTCTTCTGCTCTGCTTCTAATTTCTTCTGCTCTGCTTCTAATGCTAGTTTCTTCTGCTCTGCTTCTAGTTCTAATTTCTTTTGCTCTGCTTCTAGTTCTGCTTTTCTCTGTTCTGCTTCGAGTTTCTTCTGTTCTCTCTCTGCTGCTCTCTCTGCCTTAGCCTCCTGTTTCTCTACCTCTGCATTTATATACGCAATTAGGTCTGCCCCTGCTAAGTGTAAAGCTTCTCCTAGTTCCTTGAAACGCAATCTCAAGGCCACTGGGTCCGACATTGCCAAAAGTGTCTATGAACAACCTCTGAATCACGTGGAATACCAAAACACTAGCAATATTGCAAGTCAATAAAAACAATGCAAAGACAATCAAATTCGTAATCAATAATAGAATAAAACAAGAGTCAAATGGCATACAACAGTTATTTAAGCAAAACCTGCAGCAAAAGAACAATGCAACATACAGGTACAAAAAGATTTGAAGCAAAAAAGTTTTTAACTAAAGAATAGTGCACCACAACTGATCAGTGTTATACCCTTACACTATTCTAAGTTATTCTACTACTGCTGTTATCTAATTTTATTGTACTTAGGTCCGGTTATACCCAATTCCTATTATACACAGATCCTAGCTAGGCTCGCCAATTAAAGTGTCACGTGGGGTTTATGGGCTCTGCACAATGGAATTAAGGACCCTCACGTTTATTCGGTGGGAACTGCTAGTAAGTCACCCTATGAATTACTTTAATAAATTTATTTGTTTAGCTCGTTCTGTGTTAAGGTTGGGGTACAGAAATAGATAGAAAAATGGTAAAAGAATACTGTCACACTAGCTTTCACACGGCTATGAATCATATGTAGTCCAGCCACTTGATAACAGTTAAAATCACACATTTATTTCTTCTACTCTATACAAGATTCTCTAAGTACTAATCTACTTTAAAACGTCTCTTTCAATGCAAATAGTTCGATCGCTGATAGTCTAGGCAGCTGTTATATCTTCCTCGGGCACTTGCTATAATATCTCATGTAGATTTGGACTACTGTGGTCCTTTTTACAGTTTCTGAAGAGTTGGACTACTGTGGTCCTGCTATGATCAGTTTAAGTGCACCTTCGCCTTATGCACTTAACTCATGTGTGGGGTGTTCGAAGTCCTTCTGTGAGGTAGCTTCTGGTCCACCTGTGTCGTTGTGTAGTTGGGTTCCCTTGCCACGCTGTGGGGTCTGACAGGGTGTTTTGCAAGGCAGCTCTTTCCGTCTTGTGCGGTAGAGGATCCTCAACCAACTAGTCGTTTCTGTGGAGTGGGGTGCACGGGATAGCTCGGGATAGCTCGGGATAGCTCGCCTGCTCGTCTGTAATATAAGAGACGAAATTCTGCACAACCCTGAATAATCGGTTTGTGCAGAGCGTCTCACTGAAAGCCAAGTAGCCCTCAGTGATAGCTCCACATCTCTACACATAAGCGACGAACATTCTGCTACTTCCGGGGTCCGCTGTAATCTCACTCTAAATTCCTATACATACATAAATATCAATCGTGTTTAACTATACACATACAGAATTAATAATATTATAAACATTCAGTGGTACAGCCACTGGCCTGCAAACATACATATAAGTTAAACAACAGTGGTTCCGTACGGGATACAACATGGCGGCGCAACCGGTCGTGTTTCGCCTCGTGCTCGGCTCTTCCACGTGGTACGGCAAATTCGGATTAACAATTCACATTTATGCATAGCAAATTCCACAAACATAATTTCAACAATAATACAAATATATCACGATGAAACAGAAGGGTGTTCATTTACCTGTTTGACAAGTTCAGGCCCGTTGTGACTTGAGAGAATTCTAAGATTTCAAAGTCCTGCTTCCTGGTCTATGAGTGTAGAGATTTCTCTAGCTGTGGAGATGTTGACTCTACCTCGTCTCACACACGACTGATTCAAACTGTGTTAGGCTCTGACACAGTCAAAACTGCTCTACCCACTGAGCCTGCTCTGATTGGTTAAAACGGTCCGATTCAAAGCTCAAGTGCTGACTCACTGCGATGTGGGTGGCTCGCTCGCTGTGTGTGGTCTGCTGTGTAATTTAATTGCTGCTGTGTAATAGTCTAACTTCTCTACTGTTACAAAGACTACACATGGCTAAATAGTCACTGGGCAGAGGTAAAACTAGCCAATTCATGACAATAAGTGTGATCTCCAACATCACGCTCCCCTACGGCCACAAGGCTATGGGACTACCTTTACCTTTACTTTATCCCGATTTTGCAAGCTGGAGTCGATGATTTGTGATGAAACGGTGCTCGCTTTCATCATTTGAGGTAATCTGGCTCTTGTTGATTTTGATCCCCCTCCCCATTATTCATTATTTCTTCGTCCTCTGCTTGAACCTGGACGATGACCTCCTAGAATGGGACTGATTGTATTGGCATTATGATTGGGTGGATGGAAATGTGAGAGAGAGAGGGGGGGGTGTGGAGGGGGTTATGTGTGTGTATAATGTATAAGAGAGAGACACAGACAGAGAGAAAGGTTAGAAGCGGAGGCTGATGTAACGGGGAAATCAAAAGGCAGAGAAGATTCCAGACATTTTCAGGCACGAATCATCTTTCTCGGTCTTCGAGAATGTTAGGAAGTGTGAGAGAGGAAAGCAGCAGGAAGGGGATCCTGCTTTTGTGAATGTGTGTGTTGGAGGAGGTGGGGGAAGGGGAGGGAGGGGGGGGGGGCAAACAAAATCTTACAATGACAGTGCGGTGATCTCTTTCCCTTCGATCTTGTGGCTATTTTGCGTTGTTTGTCTGTACGTCGTCTTTCCTTTCCATCTTGTCACTTTTCAGTTTCGGCGGCCATGCGTTAATCCTGCTGGCCGTGATTGAACCTGTCAACAACTTTTCTCGGGTTTCCCCGAGAGAAAAAAAAATCAGCCTAGTCTCTGTGCGCTCTAGACTATACTATATACTAACTATTGAGTTAAACATGGAACGTTCTAGTAAATAGTTTGTTGTTGTTATTGTTGTTTTGTTTTCGGTAACAAGATGTAGGCTGATGAAATAATATTGTGCACGCGTGATTTCATTGGACCAGGTTATTTAACACACTGCAGCTTATGCTTCAATTTTAACAAAGTAAACTGTCCTGAAAATTGTTGTACTAATTAAACAGACTTAAATATGTGGCAACAAGCTTAAATGAAACATCGATGCATCGGTTGGAATGATGTGCATAATTTAGGCAGTTTCAATATAAAAATTGACTATGACACTGATCGAGAGCTTCATTTATTTGTCTTAAGTGAATCTGTATACATTTGTAGACTTTAACAAGCGGTTCCTATTCAAGTTGTGAAATTCAAATTCTTTACTAAATGATGCTAAAAGACATATTTGTTAAAGTTTTAAATTCCGTGTGTGCAGTTGTAGGATTATTATTGTTCCTCAAGTCATTTGGATTGATTTAGGTCTTTTTGACATGGTGCGCGCATCCTCCCTATACGTGTATGGTTTTTGTGAGACTGTTAGGCCCCCCAAAATATGTCTGTTTGCGGTAACATATGGAGAAAAAAAGGGGTCGGTAGGTCGGCTTCTTTTAACACCTTTTGCACTTTGTGTACGACTCTTTTGGCTTTTTTCAATTTTTTTTCCCGGACGATCCCAAAAAATTTTTAAGGTCGGGCCAAAAAAAAAAGAGTCTGTCTGGTACCGTAAACAGACATTTTTGTTTTGACCTTATGTGGACTAAGGCTCACCAAGTCGATCTGACTTTAGCAACGCAAGCAGTGGTCGACTGACTGACATTCCAAATTGCTAATCTGTGCACATGTGTGGATTTGTGGAATATGTGGATTATACCCCGCTAGCCATGGATTTATCGGGCTACATGATCCTGCTAGCAGAAAACGAAGATGGGGAGTTGAAATTGCTTGGTAAGTAAAACAAAGGTGAGGTAGCATGGTAGCATAAAACCTGAAAAAAAAGTCTGCGATGGTGGATGGAGTAGGTAGTGCTTCTCATCATTCTCATCACCAGCAGTGGCACCTTCCTCTTCTTCTGTCTTCTTCTTATTTTATCATCATAATCATCCGGCTTCTCCTCCTCCTCCTCCTCCGCCGCCGCCTCATCATCATCATCATCATCATCATCATCATCATCATCATCATCATCATCATCATCATCATCTTCATCTTCTTCTTCTTCTTCTTCTTCTTCTTCTTCTTCTTCTTCTTCTTCTTCTTCTTTCTTCTTCTTCTAAACTCCGTAACAACAACAGAAGCTTTGTGACGTCATGAATAACGTCGTATGATGTGTGTTGCAGGATCGCCTGCCGAGAGGGCGGAGTTGGAGATGGGGGACGAGATCGTGGAAGTGAACGGCAAGTGCGTGGAGCGATGCGCCCACTCCGAGATCATCGCCCACATTCATAAGGTCAGTTAAACACACCACCACCACCACCACCACCACCATCACCATCTCCACTACCAACACGACCAACAGAAACAGCACTTCCAACATCAAAATCAACAGCGCCAACCATTATCAACAGCATTAACAGCAATGCCATCCTGATCAACATCAGCACCTCCAAAAACTAGCAGCAGCACCACCACCGACGACTATAAGACACTATTTTGTCATGCGCGTAGAGTACGGATGGTATAATACCGCGGTATAGGACGTAAATGACCACAGTCAATAATGGCTGTCAAACAGTCAACAAATTATAGCATTAATTTTATTCGATAATGTTTATTTCTGTATGCCATGAAAAGGCCAACAATTTAATAGCATTAATTTTATTTCGATCATGTTTATTTATCTATGCTCCGGAGTCGACTCAAGTCACCTGAATTTAACCAAAGTCATAAATCGGACTTTCTTTTGCCGCGTGCTCTCTCTCTCTCTCTCTCTCTCTCTCTCTCTCTCTCTCTCTCTCTCTCTCTCTCTCTCTCTCTTACTCTACCCCCCCCTCACTCCCACCTTTCACTTTCCACGTCCATGCTCTCTTTCTCCTCATCCTTCCTTCCTCCTCTCCCCTCCCTCTACTCCCTCTCCTCCCTCCCCCCCCTCCCTTTCGCTCTCTGTCTCCCATTGTTGGTCTCATAAATTATCATCGATCTGGTCTATGGCGAGTGAAAACTCTGTAAAAAGTTTGAACTCTCTTCACCGACGAGCAGTTAAGCTTATTCATAATGACCCCAACTTTGGCTACTGAACAAAACATGAAAACTCTGTAAATATTACCTTTGGATAAGCAATTTACTTACAACCAAGCAATGCTTATGTACAAATTATCAGTCACTTGAATACCTAAAGGTCCTGCTATCTGCATCCCCAAACAGTCGATCCATTAGATCTAAAAAGTATATATTGCCCTTACCACACATTGATAAATTAAATTCCAGTTTTTCTGGACCATCAATTTGGAACCTTCTTCCAACACAAATCCAACAACAGACAACAGTTGTCGGTTTCAAAAGAAAATTACGCTGCGATTTATTCAATCAGATAAAACTAATGTTAGTAATGCTACGTTTGTAATTATGTCACAGCCTTAATTTTTCATAATGTACAAATAAAGTTGCTATTTTTTACGAACTGTATCGTAATTGTGAATGAAAAATTAATTACAAAATATATATTATAACTGTGCATATGAGAAACATATTCGTTGCTCAATATTGATTAGCTTTTGTTTCTTTGATATGTAATCTTTTTGTTTTTGTGTACTTTGCTTTTAGCTAATTGAACCTTGTTTCATTGTTATTGTCTCCTAATGAGCTGTGCCTTTAATGTTTCTAGTTGTTCGCTGTAGTAATACATGTAGTAATAGTAGAAGTAGTAGTAGCAGTAGTGGTGGTGGCAGTAGTAGTAATCGTGTTGTTTTTTTTTTAATTGTAGTACAGTTTGTTTATTTATTTATTTGTATTTTTTATTTTATGATAAAGTAAATCTTGATGTTTTGTATTACAAAATGTCTGATTGTAAGAATAGGCTGAGGCCTAAAATCTTAACTTTTAAAAATAAAATTCTGAAGTCTGAAGTTTCTTTTCCATCCGCTCTCATTCAGAACAATATGAGTAAAGGGACATAATTTGAAATGGTTCTTGAACAGGGCGACGGCATCTATTTGCCTCCCTTGTATCGAGCGTTCCTACGCTCGTTGCACCGTTTCCACAAGTTAAGCATCTTTTAAAAAAAATCTCAATCCCATTAACCACCACACAGTTTGTGTCTCCGGAACTTCCCACTCACCCCCACCCCCACCCCACCTTCCTTCCTCCTAACAAAAACAACAACTACAAAACAAAACAATTTAGTGTTTAGTCAGCAGTGTATCTTGCATTTGTATTTGATGTAAGCTATGTAAGTCAAAATTAAGTGCTATATGTCATGGTGCGTTTTATTAGATGTATGTCAACAGTCGTTGTTAATTCAGCTGCATTTTATTACATGTATGCCAACAGTCATTGCTAATTCAGCTGCATTTTTGCAGATGTAAATAAACAGTCATTGGTAATTGATTCCCATCCCCACACTAAATCAACAAGTTTAATCAGTTTCACTCAATTCAACAAATCTCTTACAAGGATCGAAGTAAACTTTAACCATTAAACAGGCATTAAACACTGCATTGCTCAAATAAGGTATTGACATTTAAATTTGAGGTCCATAATGCATCTCTACATTGACATTGATTTGCTGGGCTATATCTTCTGCCAATAGTTCTTTAGGCTAGTATAGAAGCGCGTTCCCTCAGCCATCCGTAGGCCTCTTGTGTCATGCAGTAGTGACTGATTAATCTTCAAACAGCTGACTCACAGAGCAACATTGTATAGGTTCAGTTCAGGATTGAATCCCACTGCACCATGCAGCTGCATTCGACAACCGTGACTTTATATTTTGGGTAGCATTACACTTGCTTGGGATGTTATAAATTAAAGTGACCACAAAGGATCAAATACGAATTGTATCTTGAAAGAATTTTACTTTCTCAAAGGGTATTGACATTTAAACTTGAGGTACAATGATAATAGTACGCGTTTTTAACATGTGCTGGTATGTTAGCAGAAACAATTTTGTCAAAAAAACGGACCGTGTCGTATTATGTTTAGTTTTACTTAAACCAGCTGTTTAAACAGTACCTCACTGATAGCGCGCAGCTGACAATCAAATAGGCACAGACAGAATCGTCAACTGGTAGTTTGTTTACTTTTCTCAATGATAGAAGGGGCCTTTGTTATTGACCTACTTTCGACTCTAGCCCCGCCATATTGAATTTCTGACATAGTTGATAGGTGATTACAGAGGCTTCCTACGAGACTAAAGGCTTGGTGCACTGGAAGAAATGGCAAAAATACGCTGCGTGTAAACAAATCTGTGAGTGTAAAACCCAGACCAGCTGCAGCGGAAGCTGTGGCTACTGCGGTTTATAGCTTGCGTATTGTAGAACGGAATCTCACTCGCGCACCGATCACCACGATCCGTACTCCCGAGTGGTCGCCCATCGCTTCGAGTCCTCCTTTCCGTGCCGACTTGTTTGTGTCAGGTGCGAAGAATTTGGGCTAGGCACAGGTAGCTTTTAGTGGTGTATGACACGGTATACTCTTTACCTGGACCAGCCAGCTAGTAGCTGTATGCGGTGGTGTGTTGTACTAGTGTAGAGGAAAAAACCCTTGACTCAGAAGGAACGACGTGCTCTCTGAACTTTGACTGTCGTACTTGTAGCAAGTGGGGAGTGATTGTCGTCACAGTGTGTATACAACACGGCGATTTTGACAACTGGCGTCAAGTACTTCCTAGATATGTGTGTTATTGTTGTGTGTTAAAGAGTATTTTGAAGTGTAGCTGTTGTCTGTTTGCAGTGCATCCAATCCAAGTCAATACGACTGAGAGTGAAGAGGTTGAAAGAAGGAGAAAAAGGTGAGTGTACAAACACCTTATTTGCTAAATAAGGACAATCGTCAGTCCATGGTTTTACGTGAAATTTTTTTTTATATATACATTTAAAAATTAGTAGATCTTAACACAGGTGTTTGTTGTTTTTATCTCTTTATAACCTGGATAACATTTGTTAAGATTTTAACATTTATTGCCTTTGAACCATTGTATTTAAAAGTGTAGGCTTTAGTAACCACCCGTCATTTTCATGTTGTTGTCATGATGAAGTAACAAACTTTTCATTTAAATATATGAAACTGAAAGTCGCTGTTTATCAGATAGTAAGATTGTCTTTAGCGACAGATTAAAGTCTCTCTCTCTCTCTCCACCCTCCTCTCTCTCTCTCTTTCTCTCTCTCTCTCTCTCTCTCTCTCTCTCTCTCTCTCTCTCTCTCTCTCTCGTTCGTGAAGTTGATATCCTAACGATCTAAGGCTAAGGTATATGACATACAATGATACATTTATAAGATATATTATATATATGTTTTTGTTATTGTGAGTCATTTCAGTTGCTGTTACAATGGTTTGTTGCTTCTTTCATTTTTTTTAGTCACAACATTTATCACTGAACATGATTGTCTTTGATTTTGAAGATCATTTTAATAGATACATACATCTTTCATGAACTCAGAACTAAGAACTAGATAATGAAAATTGTAGAAATAACTGAGGAAGCTGCTTTAGGATTGTGTAAAAATTAAAAACAAAACAAAAAAACAAACAATAACTAGTGCAAGAATTGTTATTCATTTTATTATCTTCCTCACTTGGTGAAGTTTGTCTTTAGTTTAAACTAAAGTGACTGTTGTATGTGTGATCTGTATTCCTCCATCTAAAAAAAATTTTTTTTTAATGGTCTTGCATTGTTCTTTCCTCTCCTAATTTCATAAATTACTTATTATTTTCTGGTTTCCAGTGCAGTATGTTTAATTAGAATACACCCAATAGATGATAAATGATTAACCTACCACAGATGGATAGGATACAGACTACAAGTAGGAGAAAAATATAGCTTGACTGTGACCATTAGGGGAAATGGAAACTGTCCAGCTTACAGGGCTGATAACTGATAGCTGTACTGAGTCTGAGAAGCCTTCATACTACTGTTGCTGATAGTAATCTCAACCCAAAAAGGGCAGGTGGGTAAGGAGATGTTGGTTGTAACTACTAGTACTGGGCAGTAGGCTAGTATAGTCACACCGAGTCAGTGTTTTCAAACATATCTTAGGATGGGTAGGTGAAATGACACATTAACATGAATGTCTAAGATAGAGGTGGAGATGAAATTTAGAAGAAGTTCATTCAGGGTTTTGATTTTTTTTTAATTGTTGTTTAAAATCTGTAAGCTAAAATAGTTAACTTAATACTAGTGTTCTTGCTAACTTCAAAGATGCAAGTGAGATTACTTTTTTTTTTTTTAACACAGTAACAGTAACACTAATGTCTGTAATTATTATTATTGTATATTGGCACTCAATTGCCAATGAATTACATATAGTTGATACAGACTTTCCCTTTAGAGTTGAAAATTGTATTGAATTCAAATATTGTAAATATAATATTTATTTGGAAGCTTTTCATAACTCATGTCAGTCACTGAGTCAGCTGCTGCCACTTTTTATTGTGTTAAAAACTGAAATGGTTTTAGAATAACTGATCGGTTTTAGTGGTTCCACCTCTACTTCTTTGCCTTTGGTGTCCCTGTGTTGTTTATCTTCTCTTGTACACTATTCAATATTATTTTAATAACAGATAACAGAACTTTATTTCGCCAGGTGACAAGCACGAGGAATACACTTTGATGTTGGCACACATATTTATACAAAACACAATAACAAAGCCAACCACACCTACGCGCAACCATCCACTTGCTGACACACTCATACAAGACTAGGAATAATACTGACTGGAAATTAGTAGAAACAGAATGATCAAATCAAATAGACACACACATCCACACACACGTGCGCGCTCTTCTCCGTTATCTCTCGCTCTCTCAATTCTCTTCTCTTATCTTACACAAGCACTCTACATACATCTATAAATTCTCTCTCTATCACTTCCTCTTCTCACTCTCTCTCTCTCTCTCTCTCTCTCTCTCTCTCTCTCTTCCTCTCTTTCTTTCTGTCTTTCTTTCACTCACTTCTCCCCCCTCCCTCTCTCTCTCTCTCTCTCTCTCTCTCTCTCTCTCTCTCTCTCTCTCTCTTTCTCTCATGCATAAGTCACTGAGATAGTCCGGGATCATCGGGTGCCAGACAAGGAGTTGAGGTTTGTCACTGCTTGTGGAAAAAAACTGTTCTTGAAGCGGCAGGTACGGGTCTTCATAGTTCTGAGCCTTTTGCCAGAAGGAAGCAGCTCGAAGAGGTGGTATCCGGGGTGGGAGGCATCATCCACTATCTTTCTGGCTCTGCTCATCAGGCGTTTGGTATAGATGGAGGCCAGAGAGGGGAGGTCGGTGTCAATGATCTTGCTGGCAGCGGAGACAATATGGTCTAGTTTTTCTTTCTGTTGTTGGGATGCACCCCCATACCACACACAGATGGAAAATGTTAGAACGCTTTCTACCACAGAGCGGTAGAACTGGGTGAGGATTTCCTTCCTCAGGCCAAATTTTTTGAGCTGCCTGAGAAAGTACATCCTCTGCTGTGCTCGCTTGATGATGGAGTCGGTATTGAGATCCCAGGTGAGGTCGCAGGAAATGAGTGAGCCCAGAAACTTGAATGACTCAACTGTCTCGATGGGCTGGCCGTTGATGAAGAGGGGGTCAATGGGAGTGGCGTTCCGACGAAAGGCTTATCTGGAAGCTTATTGTTGTTGGGATCAGAATGAGCCAAATGTCCATCTGTTCAATGGTCAGTAATTCTATTTGAGATAGGCATGTATAGCACTGACCAACACTCAACAGAGTGTCTGTTGAGTGTTGGTCAGTGCTATGTACACACGCCTATCTCAAATAGAATTACTGAATGGATTTTGTTCAAACTTCATAGAAACATTACCAGGGTAAGTGATCAGCTTCACATGCCATGGTATTTGCTTTTCCTGAAAAGGTCACAGGGTTAAATTCTTTGCTAAACATCCATTTTATAGCACTGAAAGCGCACTCAGCTATAATATTGTTGTTGTGCACTCTTCTTTTCAGAAGGCTGGGTGGCATAGTGGTTTACTCTTCCGACTTTCAACTAAGATTATTATTGTGGCCAAGGAAGATTTTAAAGAAAAAATTCTACAATTATATGTAATTCTGCATATTATACAATTGTAGTGTTAATTATGAATGCGTACTTCAGCGAATTTGTCATGGCTGTACCAGAAAATGTGTGTTCGTTCAGCAACCGAGTTTTTCACCATGCACAACAAGCCTCGCTGTTAGTGTTAAGCTACACACACATAGCAGTACGTTTTTAACTGTTACAGATAATGTTTTGTAATATCTTTAGGCAGTTAAGCTGGTCATAATTGTAGCATACATGTACACTAGGCTAAAGAAAAACCTGCAGGGCCTCTCTTTTTCTCCAAAACACACGGTGGTGACAAACACTATTCAATATGAGTTGACATTTGACATCACCACCTCCCTATAGGACCCTCTCTCTCTCTCTCTCTCTCTCTCTCTCTCTCTCACACACACACACACACACACATGCAGCTTAGGATCCGAGGGTTCCGGTTGAGTGGTTCCAAACTTCTGTGAATGCGAATCGTTCAAGCGCAACCCCCTTTCTAAATGTACCATACTCATTGCCTGGTAAGATTTCAGCACCTGTTAGAGCGAGAGTAACTTGTAAGAGAGAAGTAAGCAATTTTTTACATAGGTATTGGGGAGCCTGAGTGAGAGGTAATTGGGGTTCTGCATAGTTGCAGAATAGTCCCTGTTATACATGGTGAAGAAAGTGTCACGTTAGTTTTGTTGTAATCTCTGATTAATTTTTTTGGGGGGGTGGGGGGTGGAGGGGGAGAGGGCGGGGGTATTTTCAGACTTAACTGGAAATACTTTGAAACCGTCTGGAAGAAGAATCAGAGCATGCCTAATGTTGGTCTTTCCATCCATCGGTCCATTAGAATCCTATCCTATCCTATCCTGTCCCGTAACCAGGAGGTCGTAGGGGCACCACAGATGTGATCGTTTAACCAGCATACTCCATCTTTCTCTGTCCTCAGCAGCCCTGATGGCTTCGCTCAGTGTCAAACCAGTCCATTCTCGAATGTTGTCCTCCCACCTCTTTTTCGGTCTCCCTCTTCTTCTACCTCCTTGCACTGGGCCTTGCAGAATGGTCTTTGCAAGACCTGATGATCTGGTGACGTGGCCATACCATCGGAGTTTCCGTTTCTGGTCCATTAGAAGCCTTATCTCAAAAACCACTGACCTGATTTTGACCAAAGTTCATAGGAACATTACTTAGGCTAGTGGCCTGCCTCATGTACCATCATATTTGCTCTACTGCAAAGGTCAAGGTCACTGGAGTAATTTTGTTGCTAGACACGTTTTGCTCAATATCTCCCGAATGGCTGAAGCAATTTTGTTGAGTTTTGGTTATATAGGAGCTTCAAACATGGGCCATCGCTCAGTAGTCCGTTTGTCGGTCAGTCTGTTGCTCCGAATTTCTTATTTTTTTGTGTGAAAACATGCCTTTTGCCTTAAATCTCAACTATAACTAAACTGAAGTTCATCATTTTTAACTTGTGCCTACTTTATCTACTGCTAAGCATGTTCTAGCATATTTGTAGTTTTACTTTCTCAACAATATCTGGTCTGAAGTTGATCATTTTTAACTTGTACATACTCTAATGCTAAGCATGTTCTATCATACTTGTACTTTCTCAACACTAACTGAACTGAAGCTCATCATTTTTAACTTGTGCATACTTTATCTACTGCTAAGCATGTTCTATCATTCCTACTTGTACTTTCTCAAAGGTCAAGGTCATTGCGCTACACCATTTTCTAAACACGTGTTGCGCAGTATCTAAAAATTGGCTCAACAGATTTTGGCAATTTTGTTCTTGCAGATAGTTCCGATAATAGTGGCCTTTCATTCCGTGTTTTCCTGTTACTTCGTTAGTATAAAGCCCAATCACAACATCACCAAGAAAATTCACACTGTTGAACATGGTTATTTTTCGGCTATGTGTGTTTTGAAGTACATTTTAATGGCTATACAGCTTGTTTTTAGTTTTACGCATCTGCTTCCTGTCTTGTTTTGTGTGCAACAGTGTCATAGTAAAGTTCTGTTATGTTTCTCTTCTTCTTACATTTTCGACTCATGCTCTCACAGTCGAATCAGTGCAATAACCCACTCTGAGTACCTCTTATTACCCCTTATCCAAGAAAATGGTCCTCTAAACGGTCGCTGACCGTTAAATAACGGGAAATAATGTGGGTCAGGAGTGTGCACTGGGTTGTTCTTAGAATGTAGTAAACAGGATGGATTTTACTTGCTGACATGCTCACACAGACATTTCAATTTGTAGTATGACTCATCGAGTCATTCCCTGTCGTGTTCAGATGTTTCAGCAACATGGATTTTTTTCCTGGAATTTTTATTGGATTGGGTGACAGAGAGAGAGAGAGAGTAAGAGAGAGAGAGAGAGAGAGAGAGAGAGAGAGAGAGAGAGAGAGAGAGAGAGAGAGAGAGAGAGAGAGAGAGATCATTCATTATCAGCAGATTTGAAAATCCATGGGATTTATTTTTGTGAACAGACGTGAGTAAGTTAGGGTTAGTACTAGGGTTTAAACTAAACAGGCTTTCACAATAGTGCCATTTGGGTGCCTTACTTGAAACTTTGGGGTGCCCACAAACAATTACAAAAACAAAACAAAAAAAAACACACACACACACAAACCACCAATAATGTGTTTTTGGTTGTACTCAAAAAGCTTTGTTTATTATTTTTTTACACTTTTAACGTTCAAAAGTGTTTAAAAATATTAGAGTACCAATACAAACAATAACTGTAAGTTAATTGAATAAAAAGGCTCAGTGCTCAGTATCTGATAAGTGAAATTTTTGGTTGGAAGAACATAAATATTAATAAAATAAAAAAATAATGCCAAATAAAACCAAACACTTTCATGGTTTCTTTTCCAGTACTTGGTCACTTCTTGTAAAGTCGATGGAAGTTTTTTAAGATGTGAAACGCTTTACTCAACATGCTTGTTTCAGAGTAACTTAATGTTAAGTTATGCATGCGCAAGATAGCAATTGATGTCTTGATTGGTCATTGAATAAATTACTGGTCAATCAGAAAGCTCGTCTTTCATGCATAAAGGAAAACTATGGCAACCAAAAAGGAATGGAGAAAATAGGAATGCGATGTGCAACCGAATATTTCTGTTGCCGTCACTCTGAAGTTTTCCTGCGATCTTTAATTACATGTTGATTATTCGAAGGGAGCTTCAATGAGTTAACTGTCTTTTAGGATTTTACTCGCGCTCGTTGCGCGCACTGTCAACTGAGATCTGGGTGCCCAAACAGGGAATTAAGGCTTCCCGGGCGCTTAGGCACAAGCCAAATTCAAACGCTGCTATCATTTTTTATCGTAAATATATTTCTTTTATTAAGTTAGGCCGGAATTACAGTGCAGATATGATTGGAGTATGGATATGTTCAATAGCGTGACCACTGTGTTGTAACATTTTTAAAAAAATGTATTTAATCTTTGTTATATAGCACTTTTCCAGCTGAAGAGCTCCTCAAGGCCCTGGCCAATACAAAATCTAACTCGACCGGTGATATTTGTGTAGCCGACACTCACCCAGCTAAGACATGAGCATCAGGATATTTAAAGTCAGAATGCTATGGAGTGCGTGCGTGCACAAACTAGGCCTCGGTTTATACTCTCATCCAAAGGAGTAAAATTGTTTTGTAAATGTATCCCCGTCACCAAAGGCTCTAAAGGTGTTGAGCAAACAAGACAAGTGGACTAAAGTGCTACGTTTCTTCATGTTCAGCAAATCGATTGACACCGCTACGTACTTATTTTTATATTATTCTAAGCAGTATTAATGTGATACCACGTCCACTTTGCAATAAAGATTGCACACAAACTCGCAGTGGAAAATTCTTTTAATTTGGGACATGGACGTAAGTTTCCCAAAGATAATAATCTTTGGTTTACCTTGTTGTAGAAGACGAGCACTGGTTAAGCTGTAGAATATCTATGTTAGCTGAACAAGTTAGATATTATGAGAGGGGTGGAACAAAAACCCAAGCATACTTTCTATTATATGTTGACTTAAGTTTTGATGGTTTAGTCAGGTACTATTACGTTGCATTACGATAGGGTTACAGCTAACACGAGATTATGACGGCAAAGCGAATTCCTTTCCCTCTTAGGTTCAAGTCAGTCATACACGCTGACCTGTACATCTATACACTTTTCTGTTGCTGCCTTCTCTCTTTAGTTGAACAGTGTGCGCCTAATGTAGAGATGTAGATTCCGTGTACGAAGTTGTAACATTTTCAAAACTAAACGATATAATTGTGTTGAACACTTTAACTTGAGCCCAGTCTGAATGCTTTAAATGTATTGCAATCGTGGTGTTGTGGTCTGTTCAAGCAAAACAGGAACTATGTTACTCAGTGTTCCCAGTGAAAATGTGCAGGGATATATTTAGATATCCCTGAAATGTGTTACATTTAAAAAGACTTTGTCCAGATCTAAGTGTTGTTATTTGCTGTTTGGCAGAAGACCGTTGCTTGCCTGGGATCGTTGTGACACACACAATACTTAGTTTATGTGTTGGTTCTGTTCAGTTTTGAAAAGTCACTGTTGTGCTCCCACATCAACCTGGCGCTTTATTACGTGATTTTAGTTTGTGTTATTAGTAGCAGTAATAGTAGTCATGGCTCATGTTCGGTGGATTTTCACTGCAGATTGACCCCCGCCCTCCCTCCCCGTGGGGGTGCCGGGGGTTTCTGTATAAATAGTATCCCCACTTTCGGGAAATGTAGTCCTTTAAATTCCCAATGTCGGTGTCTTTCTCCTTTGTTCTTTCTCATTCCTATGCTGTTTTATCAATCTAATATACTATCTTCTTCTTTGCTAGACCAGTCACCTACTTTTTTTCTTGAAAACTCTTCCGGGACAAAAGTCTTCATTTGTATGTGAGGTCTGTTGGATCAGCTTGGGAATATTGGACGCTTTCTGCCAAATGGTCACTGAGGCTACCTATCATATTATTATTTGGCAATGTAGGCATTTATATGTATGTGTTTTGTTGATATTTTATAATGATGTTTTTATTCTATTTTGTTTTTGTAAACAATGGTTCTATTAATTAGAGTATAGCCTCAGCGTCCTACGTGTGGGATGTCTTTATAGTAAAGTGACCGGCTGGTGGAGTGCCGGCAGATCTTTTATGCGGATCAGGGGTGAGTCCTCTTTCAGCCAAGTTGTGGTCTTGATTTTGTGGTCCTGATTCGGTTCTTTGCAGTCCACTGGACTCTGTAAGCAATGAATAACTAAGTGCAGATTGAAGAGGGCTTGTTTTCTTTTAATAGGCGCAGTAGTAGTATCGTAGGAAATTGCTTTTTTGATAAGGTGATGTAGTCAAAACTCTATTGTTGGGCTTGTTTATGAGCTGGAGGCGTGACTGGTTCACGATGTAATTATGTATTCTAGTGACAAGATTTTAATTCTTCAGGACAAGTGTGACGGTTACCTTTATTTAGAGTCTTTCATCGATGCACGCATTCTCTATTTAATTGTTTTATAAGAAAGAAAGAAAGAAAGAAAGAAAGAAAGAAAGAAAGAAAGAAAGAAACAGAGAAACAGATCTATTACTCTTATATAGCGCACTTACAAGCTCAGAGAGCTTCTCAGAGCGCTGGCCACTAATATCCAGCATGCAAAATAGTTTGCTGAAGTCAGGATTCGAACCCACGTCGCCCGAGACGCACGTACACAAGTTGTGCGCTCCGACGGCTGAGCTATCGCTGTGGGCAATACAGTGTATGTCGCACAGTATTGCGTTATCATTCTTTTGTTTTTATAGAAGAAAGTTCGAGGCTGACTTAAACGAGAAACTTGGCCTAATGATGTGGGGAGGCAGAACGCATCACACGGCCTATTATTTTGAAAATTATACAATTATAATAGTGTCGTCTTTGCTGAAATGTCGCAAGAGATTGGTAATTGCACACTCTGTAATAGTGACTGGAAGAACACGTTTTTTAGCTCGAGAGCGCATTATGACTGTGGCTGTTTCCAACAGACCAAAACACTTAATTGATTGACACATCAACTTCTATGCGTTTATTATATTAATAATTACGGATTTTGATATTACCATTTATTTGTCATCCAATGGGTTAGAAAATGTAGAATTGCTTTCTCAATAAAAGCGCGGTAACTGCAGTTCAGCGTCGTCACCCAGGACAAGAGAAGATCAGGGGATCCATTAGCTCTTCTTTATCTAGACTGTAAGTGTATATGCCTCATCCTACTCATTACGGTTCTACCATAATCTTTCTCTGAATTTCTGAGTGATTGGCCACGCTACCAGTGCTGATGGACGAATTATTGCCAAATTGTTTCATTATAATGTTTGGGACAACCTTGAATCAAACTTTAATCACACGAGTTGATTTTTTTTTGGGGGGGGAGGGGCGCTCTACCGACTGAGCTATTACCAGCCCCAGACACGGGCAACACGCCAACGAGACAGTGTCTGTTGTACTCCAGAACTAAAAAAGGAAGGTGCGGAGGCCCCCAATTAACAAACAAACAAACAAAAAAGCTTTTCCTTGCACAGCTGCAAACGGATGTTTCCGTCTTTTGAGTGCGGGTGGGGGTAAGGGACATCATCCCAAAGAAATCAACCTCAGCTATCAGCGGGCAAGGCATTATAAGAAACATGTTTGTGGCAATTTGCATTGGGTAGGGTGGTATATTTAGAACCGAATTGGTTTCATAGAGACTTCATTTTGTTGTGGCGGTATGGAGATGCATTATAGACATGATCATTATCATGTTCCCAGTCCTGCCCAGCAGCGCAACCTCAGAGGCTTGTATTTGAAGACTAACACTAGTAAAAAGGATAATGATTTGTATTTCAAGGCTCAAAGGGTCATTGTAAATTGCTAAGAAGCTAACATGTTTCCAGGCTCAGGCACTAAGACTTGTTGATCATGAGCTGGTAATAATAGACTAGCGGGGTTCTAAGACTCGGACTGAGCATTCCCAGTTCCTAGAATTGGTGTAGTTTTTTCCTATGACCTACACTAGTGGAATGGTCTTGTTGGCTCCGTAGATTATGGTGGTTGTAGGTATACCCAACAACGAAGACTAAACTGGTGGCAGACAAGACTAATCTCCAGAGATTAGCTAGAGAATTAGAGCGAGAGTATGAGAATGTCGGAAAGTGCAGGGGCAGAATCGTTTTGGCGCTTGGTGCAGAATCATGGCGCTTGCGCTTGAGTGAGTCCCTTGATGCCCAGTGTACGGATGCCCTTGGTAAGAAGTATAGTATTGTGGAAGAGGAGTTGACGGACGACCATTAGAAAAAAAGTAGACTGCAAAGGGGAGAGGGGGAGGGAAGCGTTGACGGTGATCTAAGAAAATGGTTAGAGAAGCGAAAGTAGAGATTATCTTGGCCAGGCAATCTAGCTGCATGCCACTCAAGACAGACGGGACCTGTCCCGCGCCTTCTTATTTATGGCGACACTTGACACGGTACATCTCGCAGGCCCCCACAATGGGGCCCAGAGAGTGACAATGAGAATTCCTTCATACACCTTGCAGCCAGTGCCCTATTGTCTCTCGCTGTAGGCTAAGTCAGCCTTTGTTCCTTTGATAAGGTCGCGTCGCCTTACCAGGCCCGCACGGTCCGAGTACGTCTGGGACACGAGGAACAATCGCCCTCCTATCTGTGGTGTAGCGATAACCTTTTTCCATGCTCGTCATTGTGCAGCCTGTGCACTCCTACACTTGGCGTCGTGGTTGCCAGGAGGTGAAAATGGTGTTCGTGTTTACTAAAGACGAGCGCTTTCGGCATTTCTGGACCTTTGTTGTTTTGCCATGACTTTCACAATCATTCTCTCCATCATTTGGGTCTGATGGACGCAATGGAGACGAACATTTGTATTCGCAATAGGGGGAAATTATATATCCAGAGGTTTCCATTGGTGTTGACTCAACAAGCGAAATTATAAGACGTAATATGCGTCTCATAAAGAATATCAAGATAACACTGTGTATATCCCGTCTTTATTTAGTTTTATTTCACAATTCAGTACGTCTTAGAACTAGTATTAAATGTAGTAGCTTTTGTCAAAATGTAATTTCTTGGTTAATTTACTTCTAAATCGGATTTTTTTGTATGGTTTCCTTTCAAAATTTGGTGTTATTTCCTGCTTTGTAGTAATTAATGTTTAGGCAGGAGAGCCATTTAGAACTGTTAATAAAAAGTGAAACACGTCTTCAGAGCTTTATTTAGACTTTGAGTGGACATTGTTTTCGTTTATTGAGGTTCTTGATCTAATTTGTCCATTATAAGAAGACTTCAGATTCACAGTGACTATGTTTTCACTTGCAGCGAAAAGGAAAGACAATGGACTAGAATGCGAAAGCTCTTACATCCAGACAGCTCAGAGAATGTATACTATAAGAGTTGTTTTTAATAGTTCCACGAAGAAAGTGCCCATGCTCATATACTCGGTACTCGGACTGAGAGTGTAATTATTGCCTGGGAGTATTGGCCATGAGTATTTGATCTGGAATCGTGCCTGGGTCCGAGGTCTGTGTGTGTTTTCTTGTACAATTTGGTGGCTCGTGATTTTTTTTTTCCCCCGTGGACTGTTGTCCTCTCCCTTCCTTCTGGTCATACCTGTCGTCGCTGTTTGTGCTGCTCAATGTTTATCTATGTGGTTGGCATCCAGGCCTCTCCCAGCGAGGGAGGGGATGGTAGTGATGTTGGTGTTGTCATCGACGGTAACCAGGAATATCTGTGTGTTGATGGAGACCTCGGTAAGTGTTTCAGTTTCACTTTCAGCCTCTTCTTCTTTCCTTCTCTTTTTACTTTTGTTTTTCTTTCTTTTTTTTGCCATCGTCCTCATTACATTTTGGTTTATTTTTTCATATTTCGTTTGTGTGGTAGAGGATTCGGAAGGAGGAGTTTCCTAGATAGTTATTTCCAAGAAATTAGAATGTATTCATATTGCCAATAATAATCACTAATCATGAAATTTCTAATTCCTTCTATTTTAAAAAAAAATATGGGGATGAAATGTGCTTTAATATACGGTGACAGCCGGTTTCACAAGCATGTTTTACTATTTATATTTGTACTGTTTACGACAAGTCATGTTGGAACCACTAATCTTCACTTTTGGTTAACTGCTGAGTCTTTATACAGTTGAAGTTGGTCGACTCTTCAGATGTGCACTTATTTTGTAATGATAAACTCTGTAAAGCAATAATAGCAGTGCTACTAACACAATTCTAGTGTGCAGTTTTACTTGAGGGGCTTGCTGAGTCAGAAAAAAACCATTCTTCACTTGTGCTTTTAGGTTTACTGCTATGTATTATAATTATGCGCACTTACCAGCAGATCCTCTTGACCCGGTTTATCTTTGCCGCATACGCATCTACATTCAAACAAAGAGTGTATTCATACACTCTTTGATTCAAATTATTTTGCATGGCCTAATGG
Source organism: Oncomelania hupensis (assembly GCA_036898135.1). Classification (NCBI taxonomy): domain Eukaryota; kingdom Metazoa; phylum Mollusca; class Gastropoda; order Littorinimorpha; family Pomatiopsidae; genus Oncomelania; species Oncomelania hupensis. Next base: position 23,048,796 of record CM072513.1, read on the forward strand.
TAGAGCTTTGGCTTGGGGATCTGAAGGTCCCGGGTTCGAGCCCAGGCCCGGGCATTGTGTTGTGTCCTTGGGAAAGATACTTCACTCCCGTTTCCTACTCCTTCGGATGAGAGTATAAACCGAGGTCTAGTCTGTGTCGCATACATTCCATCATAACGGACTTTAAAGATACTGACGCTCATCTCCTAGACGGGTGAGTGCCGGTGACAAGAACACACCCAGCATGCACATAGGTCCTTCTCCCCCATCCCTGGCTGCCCAGGATTGTGCTCAGTTGTCTGGAGCGTTATTACGGTGCGCCCAAAGGCTGCAAGTTGGCGCCTCGGGCGGCTTGAGTTAGACCCTGCATCGGCCAGGGCCATGAGCAGCTCTTGAGCTGAAAAAGCGCTATATAAGAACGATAAAATAAAATAATGACGTTGTAGCGGTTGTCTGTGATACTCTGTGATAAGTACCTTAACTGTGCAAACGCGAAACCATTTTATCTAATCTCGGTGTATGAGAGTTCTATAGCAAGGAATGCGAGGACATAACTAGAACAGAGAAGAAAATTACAAGTCTACCCTGGCGCTGGTCGTGTTGTCGTTGCTCGTCCCGGCAGACAATTGTTTGTCGTAACATTGATATTGTCTGTTCCCAACACAGACTGTATCACTTTGTCGTACTAGTGTGTCACGTCTATTACAGTTACATTGTAGTCATGAATAGGTGTCACATTATAGCCCTTTTGTTTTTGCGTCCGTATATCCTGGCACAATAGGAAAAGTATGTCTACAGTCAGGAAAATTTGCGTCATGATCATTGTAAATAATGCGTATACTATAATTTATCACTGCAAACACAAATACGTTCTGTGAAATTATTTTGATAATGAATTGGCAGACTCGACGCCTTGTGTGAGCTTTGAAAACTAGTAGTAGTAGGAGGAGGAGCAGTAGTAATAGTTGTAGTTTTTGTTGTTGTTGTTGTTTTCGTCGGAAATGACAAACAACGTCGGTAAAGAACGAAAAAATATATATATAAACACAGAGCTTAAGAGTGTTCAAAATGTTAGAATTAATATTTGGAGTATATTCTATGAAAGCATGTTGAATAATAAGCACGATTTAAATTTGACGGATTGCTGTTGTCCTCGTCTTTATATTCATGCTGTTTCACATTTTTGGTAGAGTTTGGTCCGAGAGAGAGAGACAGACAGACAGCCAGACAGAGAGATGGAATGGAGAGTGGTGATGGTGGCGGTGAGAGTGGTTGTGAGGAACCTTGGTGGATTGTGTGTCGTTAGTTCATTAGATGTTATATATCAATTTATATGACGTGCCTGTACAATTGTAATACACTTGTTAATTTTCAAGCTACTTTTTAATTTAGTGGCGTAGACATTAAGAAGACATACTATGACATAAGAAATAGATTTGTCCAAGAGTTAACAATTGTATATAGTGAAAGTAAAGTGTGTTATAGATTTGCGTCATTTTTATTTGTATATGTTGTCATCTATCAGTAAGCGACGCGACAGTTGTGTGCTTGTGTTATCTCTAGATATGAACTAAAATCAGCGAGCGCGTATTATGTTGACAAGTGCTGAAGCCGACCGGTCAACAGGCATTTCAGTTCCCCCACGCCTCCATCCCCCTACCCACCGCCTCTCCCTCTCCACCTCCCCTCTCCCATTAGCCCCCGCCCCCCTCCTCCCTACCTCCTCCAAGACCTTGTGGAATGTGCAGGGGTGAGATTTAGCGGTCACCCGGTCGCCCGAGGCGACTTAAAACCGGCTCGGGCGACCTCACTTTATAGTTGAGCCAGCCCGCCTGGCGACCTGAAAAAAATAATACTACTTGCAGACTTTTAGAAGCTCGGTCCGAAGCGAGAGCGTTTTTAGGTCACTTTTCGTCTGCTACGAGTATGAAGCATACGCGAGGGTTATTTCCCTTTGCCTACTTCCCTTTTGCGCCAAGCGCGCTGTCTGCTTTGTTTGTGAAAAAAACACTGCTACAAATTACGTGTATTGTCAAGGTGACGGTTGTTGATCCAAAAATGTGGAACTTTATTTCTGGGGTCAACGAACCCCCGCCAAAGAAGGCGAATTCTAGTTCGGAGAAGAAAGAGCGTCACAAAGAGTATGAATCGAAGAGAAAAAGACATTTTCAGACTGCATGGCTGAAACGTTCAGATGGCGAAGATCGATCCTGGCTCATTTTCGATAAAGAATTTGGTCTAATGCACTGTACACATTGCCGTAAATACGCGATTGTCGGGCTGCCTAAAAACCATGCGGGCTACCTCACTTTATTTCCTAGCTAGCCCGGCGGGCTAGTTAGTCTCCTGGGTTAAATCTCACCCCTGAATGTGGCTATTTCGTTTTAACAGTTTATAACATAGCTTTAACTCATCTTCAGTTGAGCTTGATCTCTCTCAAGTGCCAGTTCTGTAATAGGTCTATCATTGCTTTAATTTTGTCGATCATATTATGTCGTAGATCTTCAGTTATTAAGGTTGCTTCTTTTCAGGACGTCAGGTTTAAATCCCAAAGATAAAGTTTATCCTATCCTATCCCGTAACTCGAAGGTCGTTGGGGCACCACAGATGATTGTTTAACCAGCGTACTCCGTGGTTTGAGGGAGTGTCCAGACAGATCAAAGACATTAAAAGACTGAGAGATGGAAGTTTCCGAGTGGACTGTCCCACAAAAAGGACATGTCACATCTGAACAACTACGAGCTAGAGATGACTCCAAGCTGGAGCTACGAGCCGAGATGGGTGTCCCTCAGGGTAGCATTGTTTCTCCTCTTTTGTTTAACATTTAAATCAACAACATAGTTAAAAACGTCAAATCTGGCATAGATAAGTCCTTGTTTGTTGATGATTTCTCCATCTCGGCTAAGGGTAAAACCTTGGCACGGGTGGAGCATCAATGTCAGCTTTGTATAGATAAAATTCAGAGGTGGGTAGAAGGGTAGAAGGAAACGGCTTCAAATTGTTGCTTTCTAAAACTGAATGCATTCATTTTCATCGCAAGCAGAACCAGATTTTGAACCCTTCTCTCCATGTTTATGGCCAACCCGTCAAAGTTTGTAAACAAGTAACATTTTGGGGTATTATTTTTGAAAGTAAATTAATTTTTTTGCCGCATATTAAATACATGAAGGAAAGCTGCCATAAAGGTCTTAATGTTTTGAAAGTTAACAGCCACACAGACTGGGGAGCAGACAATCAAACTCTGCTCCTCTATCGTTCTCTCGTACGCTCTATATTGGATTATGGTAGCATCGTATGGTTCCGCTAGAAAAGCCTATTTGAAAGCCTTGGATCTAATCCATCATCAAGGTCTTCGGATCTGTCTGGGGGCGTTTTGCACTTCACCGAAGGAAAGTCTCTACGCTGAGGCTGGCGAACCTCCCTTGGAGATCCGTAGGCTTCAGCTCGACATGAACTATTTTCTCAAACGTAAAGCAAACCCTGAAAATCCCGCTTATGATTGTGTTCTAAATCCGTTATTTAGGTTTAAATACTCCAACAAACGACATAAGTTTCTCCTGTTGGTATCAGAATACGTCCTCACTTTGATACTGCAGGCATAGATATAGACTCTTTTAACGATGACCAATTGTTAATTGTGTTCCCACCTTGGAATCTCATCAATCCCATTCTCAACTTCAATCTCTCATCCTTCAAAAAGATCAAAATTTCTGAAGTGTTTATTAACAACTTTTTCTAGAACAATGTTCATTGTATAAAGGATATGAAAAAATGTTTACGGACGGATCGAAGATAGGAGACTCAGTTGCTTCTGCGTCGGTTTCTGGGAGACACCTCAACCAGCCTTTGCAACAGCGTATACCTGATTTTTGTTCTGTTTTTACAGCAGAGTTCAAGGCAATTCATTGAGCTCTGAAACAGGTTTATCAATCCAAAAGATCCTCATTTTTAATCAAGTCTGAATCCCTGTCAGCACTTCAGGCTCCTTCCACGAGAAAGATATAGCACCCTTTTCTGGCAGAGATCCATGACCTCCACACACAACTTGTTTCTGAGGGTAAAAAGATAGTTTTTATCTACTTAGTCACATCCGCGGCAATATTGCAGTGGACAAAGCGGTTAAAGAAGCTCTGCATCTAGATTTCCCTTCAGAGATTTTCCAATTTGTTCCATACTCTGACCTGCGTTGTATGCCTGGCTCTTATTGTAAACGGCCCTAGCAGACCGAATGGTCTATCAAATCAATAACAAATTATTTCAAATTCTTCCAGTTTTTTTTTTTCTTCTTTGCCTAACTTTGTTTCCACCCGCAAAGAAGAAACTGTTTTGGATCGCCTTCATATTGGGCATACTTATGTTACCCATAATTTCCTTTTAAAAGGAGAAGAACCACAGTGGTGCTTTGCATGTGACAAATCATTTTCCGTCCGCAATTTTATGTCTGAGTGTGCTGATATGGTTGATGAAAGAAAACGATATTTTGGTTCGATACCTTTTAATAAGATTTTTAAAGTATGCAATACTTAACACCTGTTTCAATTTTTACATGATTTTAGTTTGTTTTATCGCATATAGATCATATGCATATCGTCTTGTTTATATTCTTGGTTACATTTTATTAGAAAGACTGGTTTTATTTACATCTTTTATCATAATTAAATGTTAACAGTATAGTCTGATTTTCCTTGGTTTTGTGTGGTCCTGATTCGGCTGTTGGCAGATCGCTGGACCCTATAAACATTGAATATTTATCTTTCTCTGTCTCAGCAACCCCGATGGCTTCGTTCAGTGTCAAGCCAGTCCATTCTCGAATGTTGTCCTCCAACCTCTTCTGTCTCCCTCTAAACTCTTCTTCTGCCTAAAGTTTAACTTCACTTTATAAGATTTGTCATGTTTCAACGAGTTATGAGTAAATGAAAATAAAAATTGTAGATTCGCCTCAAGTAACTTTGATATGAGAATTCAATAATATTGATACTTTGAAAAGGTCGTGATGAGTTAAAATAGCTCGAAGACTAGATAAACCAAATAAAATCGTCCTTTTCCTCCTCCGATCCTACTCCATAATGCATAAGACACAGTTCGGGCAATATTATTAGCACAAGCATTAGTAAATAGTTGAGACATTCTTTAGCTCTTGATAAGTTGATAACGGTAATGAAGTAAGTTGAATTAAACTATTCCTTTTGGGGATGCTTGAGCCCTCCAGCTCTGCCGTTGACGTTCTTAAACCTTGAGTAACTCATCCATGCTGGTGAATCCATCACCTTATGAAAGAAGGTGATGCACGCATCAAACTTTCTCTGACAGTCGTGTTTCGTATGGGTCCTTGCGTATAATCGTGATGACATTAGCCTGTAGATGTTTTGACGTTCGTACGATATGTGTGTGTGCCATGGTGTGTGCACAAAACTGGCTTAACCGGTAGGCTACATAAGTACATTATAATTATAACAGTTAAGCGTGGTAATGTGGAAGTATTAGAATGCTGTTAAGATCTCTACACTACAGCTCGTGCTTATGTAGTATAGATCGTTCATTAGTTTTAATTAGAACCGAGAAACGATACCCAGAATTTGTCTCTCGCGTCTCCCAGCCTATGTATTTGCAGTTTTGATGGTGGTGAGGCCGGTGTTTTGCATGATGATGATGATGATGATGATGATGATGATGATGATGATCATCATCATCATCATCATCATCATCATCATCATCATCATCATCATCTTCTTCTTCTTCTTCTTCTTCTTCTTCTTCTTCTTCTCAGTTTATGTTGTTGCAGTTTTGATGGTGATGAGGCCTGTGTTTTGCATGATCATCATCATCATGATCTTCTTCTTCTTCTTCTTCTTCTACTTCTTCTTCTTCTTCTTCTTCTTCTTCTTCTTCTTCTTCTTCTTCTTCTTCTTCTTCTTCTTCTTCTTCTCCTCCTCCTCCTCCTCCTCCTCCCTTTCCTTCCAATCTCCCATCCTTCATTTCTTCCTCCTCCTCTTTCCTTCATTCCAATCTATCATCCCACGTTGACGGCTTCTCCATTTGCTTCTTCGTATATGTCAAGTAGCAGTTTAGTTAACCTCGTAACGTACTTATGTAGGAAGACAAGGAAAGGTTAATTTCGGTGCTGCCCCACTCCCTCCCCTCCCCGCACCCCCGTTGGGGTGCCGGGGGTTTCAGTATAAATAGTATCCCCACTTTCTGGAAATTTAGTGCTTTAAATTCCCACTGTCGCTGTCTTTCTCATTTGCTCTTTCTCATTCCTGCTCTGTTCTATCTGCTATACTATCTTCTTCTTCGCTAGACCAGTCATCTACCTTTTTTCTTGAAAACTCTTCCGGGACAAGACTCCTTATTTGTGTATGAGGTCTGTTGGATCAGCTTGGGAATATTGGACGCTTTCTGCCGGGTGGTCACTAGGGCTTCCTATGATGTTATTATTTAGCAATGTAGGCATTTTATATGTATGTTGTGTTTTGTTGATATTTTATAATGATGTTTGTATTCTATTTTGTTTTTGTAAACGGGGGTTCGATAAATTAGAGTACAGCCTCAGCGTCCCCTGCGTGGGATGTCTTTATTGTAAAGTGACTGCCTGGTGAAGAGTATTCAGTTCTACCACTAGGGTTGTTTCAGCAGATCTTTTATGCGGATCAGGGGTTGTCCGGTCCTGATTTGGCTCGGAAGAGTCCGCTGGACCTAAAGCAATAATCATGTAATGTAATGTAATGTAATGTAATGTAATGTCCCATCCCCACACCCCCCATGACCACCACACACACAAAATCTCGCATGATGTGCAACGTTATGTAACTTAATGCTTAAACCTTAGCCCCCTTCTGCTATAAGATACCTGATATTATAGACATTTTAAACTTGTTTTTACCTTGATACATTTTTAGTATTGTTAGGAGAAACTCGAAAGACAGGTTTTTATCTGACGGTCGTTGTGTTAGTTTTTTGTTGTTTTTTTCTTTCTGTGTACCTATGTGGTTCATGATATTAGTGATATTTAGTTAATTAGTTATTCACTGTTTAGAGAGTCAGGATCATAACTTGGTTCAAATAGGATTCAACCCTGATCCGTATAAAAGATCTGCTGAAACAATTCTAACGGCAACACTGAAGGCACTCCACCTGCGGCCACTTTACAATAAAGGCGTCCCATGCAGAACCCCAGTTTACAAAAAACAAAATTGAATATAAACATCATTATAAAATATTAACGAAACGCATACATATAAAATGCCTACATTGCTGAATAATAATACCATAGAAAGCCCTAGTGACCATTTGGCAGAAAGCGTCCAATATCCCAAAACTGACCTAACAGACCCCAAACACAAATTAGGAGTTGGGGGAGAGTTTTCAAGAAAAAAGACTGGTCTAGCGAAGAAGATAGTAGATTCATAGATCAGAGTAGGAATGAGAAAGAACAAAGGAGGAAGACAGCGACAGTGGGAATTTCAAGCACTAAATTTCCTTAAAGTGGGGATACAATTTATACAGAAACCCCCGGCAACCTCACGGGGATTACTAGTGATAGCTTGATAGAACTTTTTATTATTTTCGTATGCAACGTCAACTCAGCTTTTGGCATTTGGATTGTTTTCTTGGTTTGATTCTTACATTGTGCCATGTCCATTTCATAGAGCTGGACATAGCCTGTTATAACACTTCCGTTGTGACTGTCACACACACGCACACACACACACCCACACACACACACAAACCGTGAACAAACAGCCCGTTAGCCCTGCTATTATTATCTTTATGATGTGACGCTACATGCATGCACTGTGCTAGACTAAATTCCCAGTGTTTGCCAAGTTTGCTGAGAGTGAAGGGCGCCATAAATTAAGGCTAAGGTTGCGTGTCCTTTGGACTTACTGTACCTGCATATATAGATCAGGCTCTGGTAGAGGAGTACACACTGCGTCGCTGAGACTAGGGAAAAAAAGTCAAAATAGATATTTTTTCAAAGGGAATTCCATACTCGGCGACACAATGTGGGAGGTTCAGTGTTTCTGTAGGACTTTGATATGCGGCACTGGACCGCGGAGGAGGTTTTGACATTGTGAAATGACCTCGATGTTTATGGCAGCGCGTGAGAATGCGTGTTTACGTATATAATCTAATCTATGCAGACAAATGCGTGTTTACGTATATAATCTAATCTATGCAGACAGGGTCGGGTAATGAAAATACGTTAGATATTTTTTGTTTTACGTATTTGGTACATCCGCGAGTGGTTGGGGGTGGATGGGCGACTGTATGGGTGGATGGGCGGTGTGGAGGTGGAGGGGAGTTGTGATATAAGCGAGAAAGAGGAAAAATAGGTCGAGAATATAGACTGCAGTAATAATAACCGATGTTAGCGTTTTATAGCAATTTTCTGTCCAATCTATAGAGCTTACACATAGCTTTCTCTCTATTTGGCCCCCGAAGACTCGGGAGAGAAAATTTCTCTCATCCCTTGCGTGTATAACTAGCTTTCTTGTCATAGGCCGTCATACTGAATGTCCTTGTTCTGTACACACAAGGACGACAAAGCCTGTAGCTGTACATGTCATTGTATCGTCTCTTCCACCTTGCTGCTCTGTGGCTTCAGGGCCTTGCTGTAGGATTTCTGCTTTGCTTTTGGGAAGATAGCTAGCCATAGCGGGAGACACGGGCAACGCGTAATGAACTTGGAAGGACAGAATAAGCAGACGAGATAGACAGAGAAACGGAATAAAAAATAGTAGAGAGGGACGGAGCTCAAGGAAACAGAGAAGAGATAAAAGGAGGGAAGGAACAGAAGACCTAAACGGGAGGAGGAAATAACGAGAATAAATAGACGGAGAGGGGGAATGTAGTAGTAGATTGAGAGGAACGGAATGAGTAGACGATTCAGACAGACGGCAATAGTTGACGATTCAGAGGGACCGGAATAAGTGGAAGATTCAGACGGACAGAATTAGTAGAAGATTCAGAGGGAGGGAATAAGTAAAGAATCGGATGAACGAAATTAGAAGTCAGAGGGGCGGAATGAGTAGAAGATTTAGAGGGATGGAATGAGTAGAAGAGTCAAGGGACTGAATTAGTAGAAGAGTCAGTTGAATGGAATTAGTAAAAAAAATTCAATGGACTGAACGAGTAGAGGATTCAGAGGGACTGAATGAGTAGAAAATTTAGAGGAACGGAATGGGTTGAAGAGACAGAGGAACGGAATGAGTAGAGGAGTCAGAGGGACGGAAGGAGTAGAAGATTTAGAGGGACGAAATAAGTAGCAGAGGGACGGAATAAATAGAAAAAGCTGGGACGGAATGAGTAGAAAACTCAGAGGGACAGATTTAATACCAGAGATAAAAAGTTGAAACCAGACCTTGTAGATGAAAGTAAAGTGTCCTGGTACAAGTCAAGTAGACCTACAAGCGATAGTCAGAGGAGGGAATAAGAAGAAGCGTTAGAAGGGGGAAACTGAACAACGAAAAGAGTTGGACTGATTAACGGGAAGTGATAGACGGGCCAACGAGGAGATTTTTGTCCATTGAGGAGATGGCAAGAAAGCCATTTTCGAGGTTAAAGAAAAAAAAGAAAGAGATTACTCTTATATAGCGCACTTACAAGCTCAGAGAGCTTCTCAAAGCGCTGGCCACTACTATCCAGCAATCACAAAATAATTTGCTGAAGTCAGGATTCGAACCCACGTCGCTCGAGACAAGCTTAGATAGTATAGTAGCGGAGTGTTAAGGAGTTTCAAGATGTAGACAGAGTTGGTTTGAACCAGGATGTTTGGAAATAGTAATGTTACTGCTTGATGATGATGTGGGTTATGGTGATGACGATGATGACCACGATGATTGTCATGATGAAATAGTGTACAGTATGTGCAGCATCTTTCCACAAAGTCATGGATGTTTTCGGAATTTTCAGTATGTAATGTAGAATTAAAGTTCCCTTGCTCGTATAATTTAGGACAGCGTTTCATTTTCAGTATGGGATCCCACTGGACAGCTAGAAAGGCCAGGTTATCTTCACCTACATTATCTTCACCCCCTTTTGATTTTGTGCCCACTTTCTGAGAGCGGGTGACATTTTTTGCATGCAACCGGCGACTACGGTATTTCTATTTACCCAGACATTTTGCTAACTCTACTCGTAGCATGCTTTGTTAGGATGGTGAGGGGAGAGTGAGGAGTGATGGCTGGGCCATGGGAGAGGCACAGCAGACGTGAAGCAGATTACGGAAAGGGCGAGCATAAAAATGAAGGCGATAGAAAAAGCAGGGAGGAGTGTATCTTCTGTGTAGTTTTGATAATAATAATAATAATAATAATAATAATAATAATAATAATAATAATAATAATAATAATAATAATGATGATGATAATTGTGTTTATCGAGCGCTTTTCATAAGTAAATTAGTTCAGAACGCAGTTTTATCATGCTGTGTAAAGCCCAATAATGTGTGTGTGTACGTGTGGGTGTGTGTGTGTGTGTGTGTGTGTGTGTGTGTGTGTGTGTATGTGTGTGTGTGTGTGTGTGTGTGTGTTGGACTGGCCTCATTCTCTATTTGACGCTGTCTGAAACATGATAAAAATTGTTTTTACGATTTGTTTGTGTGTTTGCGTTTGTGTGTGCTTAAGCTAAGCTTAGATATTATGCAGGTTGAAATTGTGTCAACACTTCGCTGACAGTGTGCCGCTTTGGGAAAGAGTTCTGAAGGGGCCTGCGTAAAGTAGTGCACATATTAAAATGGTGACTCTCTGAGCAAGATCGTGTAAGACGACTTTTCGTGTATTGCCAATCCGTAATGCGTGGTGGCGTTTTATTTTTATTTATTTTTTTCACGAGGCTGAATGTCAACGCGCTTATAAGGGGGAAAGAGATAAAGAAGAGAAAAAAGAAAGAAAGGACATAGAAAGAACAAAAAATCGTGCTTCTGACGCATACATGAGAAGATGGCTAGCTGGTTTTCCTTTTCCCTTTGAGGGTGAAAGGCTAACTAGAAGAAGACGGGAGTTGACAATATTACAGAACGTCACGTAGGTCTATACGGTGAACATCACATTATTGTTGATACAGAGACATACAAGTACATCTTTGCTGGACAAATACTGATGTACAACTCATTATTATAGTACAAGCATACACATTGTTGTATGTATATATATATATATATATAGCATCCTGTATTATTATTATTATTATTATGTAGACTAGAGAGATTTGTATATTAATTAACAATTCTCCCCCTTCTCCCTTCAGGTTCTTCTTTTTTCCTGTTATGTTTTTGGTAACATCAATTAAAACGTGTTTCGCGTGAAATATGCTTTTTTCAGTTTTTAATTTTTAATTTGACCTGTTACAATGTCTTGCTAAACGAAGAATGAATATTGAAATTTAACATCTACACCTACCATTGGCGATATTGCAGGCGGGGATAAACATCCGAGGGAAGCGGAGGTAGGGACTTAAACTACATCCACAAATCTACTATCAGTAGACTATAGACCTTAAGTGTGAACTGTAGTCATCTTTCGTGTATTTTGGTTGTTGTTTTTCATTCTTTTTCTTCTTCTCTCTTTTAAAATTAAGCAAACTATTGTTAGAGTTTTTCGTCAAAGGCGCAATGTTTCTTTTTCGGTTTCTGCCCACTCCCTCCCTTCTTTACCTCCTCCCCGCCCTTTTTTTCCTCTCTATCAGTGTTACACTGACATTTATTAATTGTATACAGTTACAATCTTGACCTAGAGTGTAACAGAGAGCTTTATGTTTCAAGGCAACCGACGTACGTTTTTGGGGATGAAAGAAGCAATATCCCACTTGTGTGTACGTCAGTAGTATAATAATGTTTATGGTTTGATTATGTTGAAAATATCTATGATGTGCGCATGGTAGATTATTAACAGTTTATTTCACAGACTAAGGCTAAATGCTTGGCGTGCTCGTTTCATAAATCCTCCAGTTCTTTGTAATTGTGGTATAATTTTTTTAATGTAAATCCCTTAATATTTGAATGTCAACAAAATTATAACCATTTTCAGCCTTTACTCATTAGATTAAATAAATTAAAGCTACCTATGTCAATCTCAAGTATTATATATCCAGAAGATCATTCTGATTGGTCATTGAGCTTAATGCTCATAGATTTACTTAGAAGTCACGAATTATTCAATTTTTTCTAAATATCTTCTAACAATTAGTTTAGTAATTGTCTGTTTCTTTTTGTACCTAATTTATTTAATTAAGCATTATTAGTTTCAATAAATATGTTATTTATTTATTTATTTATTTTTGGATGGAAGGGAGGGAGGGTGGGGGGAATTATTTATGAATTTGAATTTGTTTTAGTTTTGATTGATTATTTTATCATTGTTTATGGGGTGTGCGGGGGGGTAGGGGGGGTGAAGGTTGGGGGGGATGGAAGGGGGAGGGGGGTAAGGGCCTGGAGGCCTAATTTCAACTTTCTGTAATACGCAAAATAACATTTATAAGTACTTCGTTTTTCACAGGTGAAGTTGAAAGTTTTTATTTTATTTTTTTCCCCTTTGTGTATTTCTTAATCAATGAATTGTTACAAGGGAATGAATGTATATTGTTAAAAGTGTATGTGTATGTTAGTAGTATCATGATTTCTATAGTTTGATTAATTAATTACTTAATTTGGAAAATATCTATGATGTGCACATGTTAGATTTTGTAAATTATTTATGTTACATCAGTACAACTTATGTTAATCTGATGAATAAAAATTGATGCAACAACAACACTTTTTGTTCATTACTACATACAATAAAAAGTCTGGCCGATTGTCGTAGCTCACGTCACCAGTCCCCTCCATCATGTGGAGACCCGTGGGAGAGAGGGAGTCCGCCGTGACAAACGGACTTTTTTTTTGGGGGGTGGGGGTGGGGGTGGAGAGGGGGGCATCGAAAAGGGTAAATGTTGCCATGGGATCGAGCACAGAGCGGGATGAGAAGGTAAACATGTCTAGCAGTTTTCATTCCAGAAACCTCCCTCCCTCTCTCTCTCTCTCTCTCTCTCTCTCTCTCTCTCTCTCTCTCTCTCTCTCTCTCTCTCTCTCTCTCTCTCTCTCTCTCTCCTCATCCATCCGCACCCCATCCACCCCCTATACCCCCCTCCTCTCTCAACTCTCCCTTCTTCCCCTTTTCTCCCTCTAACTCGCCGACATTCATTCTTTTTAGGTTAGAGACGTTCATTCTGTAAATGTAGTTTATGTTTCTCTCTCCACTCGTTCTCTCTGTGTTGCTGTGTTGTGTATATATGGTACGCAAAGAAGGTAGAAGACAACCTGCAGAAATGCGACTCGCGTCAGTATTGGAGGAACATCGCCACCATCACAGGCAACAAGCAGAAGAGTGGCACCCTCAAATCTGACGACGAGTCGAAGCTAGCAGAGGATTTAAGCATCTTCTACTCCCGCTTCGATGTGCACAACAACTTCCATCGTGAACAGCAAGAGGCCCTGTCCAGGGCGCGCGAGCGATCTGGCGAACCCATCACTGTAAGCGCTGTCGAAGTCGAGACCATCTTTAGTGGTCTGAATCCCAGGAGTGCTGCTGGTCCGGACAACGTGACCGGAAAGACGCCATCTTGACCCTGCTGCACCACCTATACGAGCACCTGGAAGGTCCTGGCACTTACGCCCGCATCCTCTTTGCGGATTTCTCGAGTGCCTTCAACGCTCTACAGCGCACCTCCTGACAGAAAAGCTGTTAAAGATGGAAGTGAATCCCTCTCTCGTCCGTTGGATCCACAGCTTCATGACAGAGCGACCCCATCAAGTCAGGGTGGGAAGCACGCTGTCCCAGGTCTCAGTGACAAACACTGGGGCGCCCCAAGGGTGCGTGCTCTCCCCCGCCCTCCTCACCACCTACACCGCCGCCTGCCGCACCGCCGACCCCTGCAACATCCAGATCAAGTTTGCGGACGACACTTCCCTCACTGGCCTCATCAAGTCCGATGAAGTGTCGTACCTCGCCGCTGTAGCTGAGCTGGTCGACTGGTGCGACAGGCATTACCTACAGCTCAACATCTCCAAGACAGAGGAGATGGTCATCGACTTCCGCCAGCAGCCCCATGCCCCCGAGCCCCTAGTCATCAAGGGGGAGGATGTGCGCACCGTCAGCACCTACAAGTACCTGGGCACAGTCATCGATGCCAAGCTGATTTGGTCCCCTAACATCGATGTCTGCACCAAGAAGGCTAACCAGCGCCTCTTCTTCCTACGAATGCTCCGACAATTCTAGGTAGCAGCACCATCCTGAAAATGTTCTACCAGTCTGGTAGAATGCACACTGCTCTACAACCAGCTGTGCTACTACAATGGGGCCAACGAAACCGACACAGAGAGGCTGGACCGCATCATCTCCACCGCTGAGCGGCTGCTTGGCAACAATGTACGACCCCCGCGCCAGGCCTACGACACCGCGGCTGTGAAGAAGATCCGCCGGATCCTACAGGACGAGACCCATCCGCTTCATGCAGTGGTCTCAGAGAGACAGAGTCAGAGACAGAGTAGTGTGCACTAAGTCATGTGCCACAGAAAAACAGTATTATGTGTGGTGTGGTGTGTGTGTGTGTGTGCAGTGTAGCAAAGATATGCAGACTGACCCGGAAACCTATAGAACAGTTGATTGACTATGTATTCCTGTGACATTGTGCTTGTGTGTGTGGGCGTGTGTGTGTGGGTGTGTGTGTGTATGTGTGTGTGTGTGTACGCGAATGTGATGTACACATAGTAATGGGTATGTGAGTGGCTGTTTCTTAATTAAGTGGTTCATAATCATACGTGACCCTGATCTGTGATGCCTACCTAGTACCATGATTCCATTAGCAATGTTAAATCTAGTCACATGTTTTTGAAGTAACAAACAGTTTACTGATGTATTCGTTGCGGAATGTCTCTAGTCGTAACTAGTCATGTGTACAGTGTCCATGTAACACCATTTAATTTGCTCAGTAGCCTATTGGTTGTTACTTATTTTCTTATAATGTATGTAAAACCTCCACTCTCCTGTAGTTAGTGAAGGGAAACAACAATGTTGACATAGTGTTGACAGTGGAAGTGTGTAATGTGTAACCCTAGAACGATTAGCGTAACTACAGTTAGCCCCTTTTGTGAACTGAATGAAATATGTGACGAATTCCACTATCTGTTCACTTGTTCAAATTCCTTACTGAAAGAAAATAGAATTTCTTATTTACCTCAATATTTTTGGCGTCACCCAAACGTCTTTAAATTACAACAGCTTATGAACTCTAAGTCGAAGAAAAGGTTATTGTATTTGAGCCGCTATATTAACATTGTTTTTTCATTATTTAAATAATACATTCTTTTTTCTTGTTGTTTGACCTATCAAGTGCATTTTTCAGCAGACCAGATTTTTCTTCCTGGTTTCGTCGTTCTTTTCTCGGTTGTGTCATGCTCGCACTACTCATAAAAGTGTTCTTTTTTATTTGTTTGTCTGTTGATAAATAATGAATTAAGAATGCCATAGTTTATTTTTGGGGTAAATGAAAATGAATTGAGAAGGTGACTATTTATTTAACTATGGGTATTACTGTACTTATTGAGAAACTAAGGGATTTTGGAATACTGAGTTACACACTGGAAGTGTAAATTTTGTATACCTTTCTTTGTGTCCTTTTGTTGGTTGTTGTTTTCATAACATGAAAGTTGTTTTATATTGCCATTCATGCTTGTTTCATGTATTTCTCCCAATCCCCCCATTTCCCCCCCCCCCCCCTTTTGGTTAAAAGCTCCTTGGGCGTATAGTCTATCGTTTTATAGATGGTTTAAATCATGTGTCTTGAAATAAAACTCAACTCAAACTTAAATGTATTAAGGGTGTGTGTGGGATGAGTCGGTGCGTGGATAAGAATGAAGGTGCAAGGATTAGCATGGTCATGAAAAAGCGTGAATGTTTGAGAAAATGGCAGTAATAGTCTTGAGATTTTTTAGTATTGTTATGCATTACGGTGTTCTAATATCCGCTACCGTTTCCTTATTGTATACATGTACGCTAACCTTTGTGTTGTCTTCTTAATAATATGTCAACAGTTACTGTGCATCGCACACAAATATCCTTGTGCAAATGGGGACAATAAAGATTCGTTATTCGTTTTATATATATAATGTGTGTGTCCACCTACAAAGAATTTGAAGGAAAGCTAAATAAATACGCATTACTACGTTTGCAATGGTATTCTACTTGTGAATTTTTAGACAAATAAGTTATATTCTATTTTTGAAAGTTATGAAAACTTTCTGTCGAACTGACATAAATGAATCATCATTAATGACATTTCTGCCCCCCCCCCCCCCCTCCCTCTTTCTCTCTCTCTCTCTCGACCTTGGCCTTGGCGGGGTGAAACGGTGTAGGTTTGATTGATCTCTTGACACTAAGTGTATTTAGGTCTATGGCTGTGGGCATTGAACACGAGGAAGAGAAGTGTTCTTCTTCTTGGGTTGATCAGCCACAATCAGTACGTGGATTCATTTGCTGCTATGTTTTTAGAGAACACTTAATTTAATTGTGATCGTTTTTTAGTGTAGAGAGTGCTTCAAAACTCTCATACGCTCTTCAGTTCATACTGACATGGCAATAAAAAGCTTGTGTAGCGTGATTTTACGTTTTAAAAAGCTCAGATGGCATTCGTTTATTTTGGGTAATTTTTATTCTACCCCAAGTACACCAATTACTATTCACTCTTGTCTAGAATCGCTTCGAGCAGACACAAGAGGAAGACAGAGGAGATATTTGATTCAGTCCTGCTTTGTATGGTGGCGAAAATGGATTTGTAGCCAGCCAGAATTTCATAATAATTGTACGGTTGTGAAAAGAAAGCTTTAGAGGTTAGTGTGAAAAATGTGACTTCAATGACTATTAATATATTTATTAACATATTATTTTTGTCTCCCTCCCCACCCCCCAAGTTGTTGTTTTTTTAAATTGAGATAATGCTGCTTGGAGGGACACCAAATACTGGAGCGAAAACATTGTTCATATTAGTGTTTCAAACTCCAGTCAATAGAAATCTGGGCAAGTTTCCTTTTCATTACAGAAAGATTGCCTTGAATATTGTTACAACTCTCGACCTTGTGGCTTTACTTCTTATGCAAATAATATGCAGTGGCTATGCCTGTGCATTTTCTGCTCAAAGGCCAGCCGTCATGGTAACTCGTATTTTAAGGTTTTCTTGGCAAAGTACTTGAAATGCGAACTAACTAAAATTGCCACGACTTCACAACATAAATCTGACGTGTAGCCGAAGCCCAGATTGTTTAGAGGTGCTTTTTAGGGTATCCAAAATGAAAACAAGGCAAATGTAAAGAGTTTAGGTTGTTGAACAATCTTACCAAAATGTAAAAAAAAAAATTAGCGCAATTAGGAGATACATCGAATTAAAAATTGCTAAAACGGTATTGGCACATTTTGCCAGTCATACGCGGGAATTTCCTTGCGGGCGAAATATAACTCCGCCCACATGCCCATTCAACACTGTCAGCGTGACTTCACAGATATGGAAGAGGATTTTGAAGATGAATTGCTGGAATATTCACCATCATTAAATCCCACCGTGTCTTTTGAGTTAAGCAAACATTTTCTTTGCTCCCCTGAGTTTGCCTTATTAAAATATAAATAATATAACGCGCAATATAATAGTTTTAAACTTGCCGGTTTTCAGTTATGGCTAAATAGGTCACTAGCAGACGCTCTCTGCTTGCTGCTTGCTGCTTGCTGTGGTCGCTGCCCTGTATGGCGTACGAACAGGGTCAAACGCGCGATGAAAAGTAGCGATGCTTTGCATAGATACTTTTTGAAAAGTATCGCTACTTTGCATCGCTCCGTTACGAAAGGATCGATCCTTTTCATCGCGCATTTCCGAATTCTTCCGAATACACAGTATGCAAATTTTCCAAAAGTTTGATCGGAACTAAAGCGGAACACGTTATTTATTAACTAATAGTAATTCTTAAATTTAGCTATTTGGAAAAATTATATTTATTAATTAATTTGCTCTGCAAAGGACAATTGGTGGAATGTTACATAATACATGTATATTATTTCATTAGCATGACCGATTTCAGTTTTGTAGAAACAGTGTGTTTCGCCTCGGTAAACTTCGGAACTGCGCGATGAAACTGCTCGAGCTAAAGTATTGATGCAAAGTATCGATACTTTTCAGAAAGCATCGATACTTTCGCAATTGGCGTTCCATTTGAGAAAATGTGCGATCCTTTTGAGAAAAGTAGCGATACTTTCCTAAATGGATGGATCCTTATAAGAATAGTATCGATGCAAA
The DNA here is from genome assembly GCA_036898135.1 of Oncomelania hupensis. NCBI lineage: Eukaryota > Metazoa > Mollusca > Gastropoda > Littorinimorpha > Pomatiopsidae > Oncomelania > Oncomelania hupensis. Next base: position 23,067,087 of record CM072513.1, read on the forward strand.
GCATCGCTACTTTTCATCGCGCGTTTGACCCTGTTCGTACGCTAATACAAAAAGGATGTGATTCTATAAAAAAAAAAAAAAAGCTAGTAAACAGAGGAAAGTATACATACACGCAGTTTTGGAGATCTTGTACATGCTGTTTGCAGACAAACATTCACAATCAAGCACCATGTGAAAAAAGCTATGAGCAAGCTGAATCAGTCACCATCACCTCGAAAACACAGGTTGTCTGGACTGAACATAGCTTCTGGCACCAGTGGTTTGGGTCCAAAGTGCTTGTTTTGTGACAATGGAAGCAAAGGGAAAAAAAGGATCAAAGGATGATCATTATCAACTGACACCTATAAGAACGTTAGAATTCAAGGGTAGGTTGCTGGAGTTTTGTAGCAAGAGAGGAACCAGTGCACCAGACCATCTTCTAAACCTTGTGCATTGCAATTGCAGAACTGACCAGGTGTTCATGCCGACGACATGGATTGGTCTGCACTGTTGGATGTGGAGAATGCCGAGGTGAAATCTGCTTAAACGTCATGAAGTACACAGAAAAGGAAGAATAAGAGGAAGAAGAAGAGAAAAAGGAAGAGGAAGAAGAAATGGAAGAAGACATGAGTGACAATAGCGTTGAGATCTAACAGTCTGGCTCTATCACCAGCACTGCATTATGTTTTTGTTTTCGTGTAATGAAACGTTTTCTAGTGCTGATTCAAGCACAGCATGGCTATGGCATTCCGTTTGTAAAACAATTGATAGTTTGCATTTTAAGGCCAAAACCATAGTATTTAGGGCTATAAATAATTCTATATAAAGAATGGAAGCAAGACTGCAAACAATTAATTATTTGTATAGAGCGATTTCGATAACCTAAAGAATAGATTCTTTAGTAAAAGTCATGAACACAACAAAAAATATCAAAGATACTTTTAATTATGCAACAATATAAGACAAATTAATTTTCGAGCTATGCTCTTCTTCAGATTACAAACAATGCATAAGAATGTTACTTCCATCACTTAATTTATGGTATTGTACATTTTAAAAAATGTGTTTGTTTAATGTATATACTATTATTTCTTTATTAATTACGTAGTTTTTATTATAGACTAGGAGTGCAATCAGCATGGTGGCCATCTTGAAAAATGGTCACCATATTTCTTTTTGTAATAACTACTGGGATTTTAAAAAAAAAAACAGGTCTTAAGTCACAGGTATACCAAATTTGGTGCTTGTAAGGCAAAATCTTCGTCTAATACTTCATAGTATAGTACAAGAGTATAATCGGCATTATGGCCATCTTGAAAATGGCCGCCATATTGTTTCTTTTTAATGGCTACCGAGCTTTTCTAAAAGAAAATATTTTAAATATCAGACATACCAAATTTGGTGCTTTTAGGAGAAAATCTTCTCATACTTTATATTGTAGACCAAGAGTGTAATCAGCATGGCGGCCATAATTAAAAATGGCCGCCATATTGTTTCTGGTAATGGCTACCGGGCGTTTGTAAAAGAGTAGGTCCTAAGTAGCGTGTAGACCAAATTTGGTGCTTGTAGGTCGAAATCTTGATCTCATACTCCATAATTATTGTAGAACAAAAGTGTTGTCGGCATGGCGGCCATCTTGAAAAATGTCCGCCATATTTTTTCTGTTAACGGCCACTGAGCTTTTCTAAAAGAGTAGGTCTTAAGTATCATGTATACCAAATGTGGCGCTTGTAGGTCGAAATCTTGGTCGTATACTTCATATTGTAGAACAAGAGTTTAATCGGCATGGCGGCCATCTTAAAAATGGCCGCCATTTTTTTAATGGCTACCAGGCTTTTTTGAAATAGTAGGTCTTAAATATCATGGACATCAAATTTGGTGGTGGTGGGGGGGGGGGGGAGCTGTTTTGTCAGTAATCTGCCATACTAGTTTTTGGCCTTACAAAGCAAGCAATAACTGAACGGAATGCCATAGTACACGGCTAGATAATAAATGCTCAATAACTTTGTTTTGCGATATTTTTTTTTTTACATTTTGGATATGTGATAGAGTACATTATTATCTTTCCGATGCAGTAAAAATTATTTTGGATACCCAAAAAAGCAAAATTAAACATTTTGCTGCATTCTGGGCTTGGACTAGTGTTTTTGTTTTGTAAATTGTTAGTCTGTGGCGGACTTCTAGTGGTAGTGCTGTGTGTCAGTGCGCGTTCAGAGTAATGGAGTGTAGCAATATCATTGCCAGGTTCGGGGCCTAGACCTCCAACTACCTGTCACAGGGAATCTAATACAGTGTATCAATGATGTCGATGTTCTGGATGATAGTTTTACAGTCGTGGTGGTGCAGGTGTATTTCACAGGTGAAGAATACTGAGCAAGGGATGAAGCAATAGTACTGAATGCCAGCTGTCACACGGATAGAGGGAATATTATTAATACATGTTTACCGGCAATGAACTGTTCATGTTGATAGATTAAACATGTTTATCCGAGGTCAGCAACATCCAAACGGTTATGAAAAGTTTCCCTTAGTTCTGTCAGTGACATTTTTTAAAGAAACATTTTGTAAGAGAACGTTAAAATGGTGAAGCTAGTATGCAGGATAAGCCAACAACAGCAACAACAACCAGATAAGGCGTTGAAATGTCGTGCGTGGTTCTTTCAAGGGAGGAATGAGGAGATTGTAGCGAGGTGTGCTAATATAAGGAGGATTAAACTAAAGCGACAGCAGCCAGACGATGCTGATAAACATACTGAGTGTCAGGGATTTATCAAGGTTTGTTGCTTTTGGTATGCCTCCAGCGGTCTCAATACTCTGTGTGCGCTGAGAAACCGCATTTGATGATGATGATGATGATGATGATGATGATGATGATGATGATGATGATGATGATGATGATGATGATGATAATGATAATGATAATGATGGTGATAATGATGGTGATGATGACTTGGCAGGGCCTACGTATCCACGCTGGCAGAATGCAGTATGGTTTGTTTACTATAGCACGCTTTGCAGTTATAAGAGCTGCTCAAGCGCTGTCCTCGGAAATCCAGCATGTGCAAACTACGGAGACAGAAGTCTTCACTGTGTTGTACTTGTAGGGGAAATAAAAGAAAGGAGGACCAAGCAGCTTGCACAAATTCAGGGTAAAACCCACTTCCCCTAAGGTGCCCAGTTGACGTTAGTTTTCCGCTCAGTGTATGCACCTAAACAGTAGTAGTACTTATCTGGATTGTCATGTATCGTGTGAAAAAGAATACTAGGTCAACAGGTGAATCAATGTCCAGCACTACTTGTACTCGACTGTGTTGTATGAACATTGGGGAGGAAGGGTTGGTGTGAGATTGAGGGTGCGGTGGGGGTGGGCGAAGCGTGTATAGAGGCTACCTTGGGTGGATGTCCAGCTGGAGAGCTGTTCATCTGTTGTCGACATCAATGTTATTATTGATGTACAGTACGCCTCTTTTAACGTCACTACCGTTTAAGGTCACAACGCGGATAAGATCAATCAGGTTGTTGGTCCCGGCCAAACACCTTCTTTGTACCATTTAGAATTCCTCGCTTAGCGTCACCTGGCATAAGGGAAAACCTCGGATAACGTCAACCCCGTTTTGGTTCCCAAATGGAGGAGACTACTGCTTATGAAGAAATTGATGTCACAGATGACGTCATTTATGAGGTCACTTCCTAATTTGAGATGATGTCATATATTCCTTATGATGTCATTTCCTGTTCACATAGCGTGGGATGCTGTGCAAAGTGAACAATTCGTTAAACTTGTGTAAGGTTTTCTGCAAATACACCCAGTAACTGTCTTGGTGCATACTTTTTATTTTTTCATTCTCATTTGCGTGCGTGCGCGTCAATGTGTTTGTGTGTGTGTGTGTGAGTGTGTGTATGTGTATGCATGCTTGCATCCGTTCGTTTGAGTGTTTGAGTGTGTGCTTATGCATCATACACGCACAAAAATACATATACAGTCATGCATACATGCATACGCGCGCACCAACGTGCACACATGTACACACATACACACACACACACACACACACACTGTCACACGACACAAAAATTTAGCACCTCGTATAAGATCAAGTTTTTTACTGGTAGTTGATCTTATCACAGGACTGTTTAGGGTGCCCCTCGGATAAGATCAAACAAAAATTTGGTCCCGTGGGGGGTCACCTTAAGAGAGGAGTACTGTATATGTTACCGGAAATGTGTGAAATCCCGGTATTATATACAATGCCTGATGGTGCATTCTATACTCTATCTAGGCATTCTATAGAATACCGGATTTTACACATTGCCGGTAACATATATAATATATTTAGAAGCAGAAGTATTAATAGCGGTATAGTCCTCATGTACTAATATTATTACCAATCACCAAGTTATTTGCATTGGCGCTGGCAGAAGGTGTTGAATTAGTCACTGTATGTCCGTGGTAAGAAGGAAATGGATTGGATTAAGTAAAGTACCTCTATTGGCAATACTAATACTATCATTTATGTAGGAATGGTTACTAATACAACTGCAAAATGTAGGTGCAAGAGGCAAATTTGCAGATATCCTCCCTTGCGGACACCCTGTCGCGCTGACATCTGAAATGGGTGTGTGGGTGTGTGTGTGTGAATGTGCATTCAGCAGCAATTAATTTACGTTAATTACTATTTATTCGATGCCTGCAGTTTCAATGTCTTCCTTATTATATATTCATAATTGTCCATGCATACGATAAATAATGTTCAACAGTTCCACTCTTGAGTATAATTATGCGCGACCTAATCTGACTATTTTTTGTAAAGGCTAACAGTAACAAAAAATGCAAGGTTGCTTCCCTTGTAGATGGAGGTGTGTTGTACTTGGATGTTTCAATAATCTTCTTTTTTCAGAAAATGCATGATTGTGTTTGATAAATTCCGTAAACTGTGTGTGAATGTTTGAGTGAATGCGTGTGTATGTGGATGCATGTGCGTATGCGTGTACTTGTCTTAAAATTGTTTTGCTTTTAAAATGAAATTTGATCCTTCTTAACTTGTTTTCACTGTGAATGAAATTAGAACTGCTATTATTATTATTATTATTATTATTATTATTATTATTATTATTATTATTATTATTATTATTATTATTTTATTTTTTTTTATTTTTTTTTATTTATTTATTTTTTTTTTAGCCAAAGCCTGAATGAAGTTCTCAGAAAATAAAACATCTTCATGCGAAAAAACGTATCCACAATTTAGCTGGTTGGTCACGGACATGCTAACTTTTTAAAAAGAAAATTCATTGCCTAATATGGGTCGAAAACCTAGGGCTGCAGTGTTGGTAGTTTAGAGCAAGGCTATGTTGAGAAAGTGACCGCTGGCTAGTGGAGACAAAACGTTTTGTGTTAAACATTTGTTTGTGATAAACAACAAGCCCGGCATTTCTTCTTCACCTCTTTCTCCTTCGTTAGTGAGGACCTTTACACGCAGTTTTCCTTCCAGTTTCAGTGAGAGCTAGCCATCAGTTTTCAACCGCTGGAGAGTGCCTCATGTGCACACAGGAAAATGCCTGTACATGTTTTACCTTTGCACAGCAGGCTGTTGCGTTCTTTTCCAATTTTTGAACACGCTGGGCGAAAATTGCTGGGCCCGGTAATTAAAGGGGGGTGTGGAACTGGGAGATGGACTTGGAAAGAACTCAAGGAGGTTTATTATCACCTTATAATTTATGTTTGACGTAACATGCCGTTCAGGCTTCCTCCCTGCTTTTTAGACTAAACCAAGTAGAATGGATCCTAGATAGCATAGCGGGTCAAAGTGAACATATTGGGCCTAGTTAGCATAGCGGGTCCTAGATAGCATAGCGGGTCCTAGATAGCATAGCGGGTCCTAGTTAGCATAGCGGGTCCTATGTATTCATAAAATGGACACACTACTACTGGTAATGCTTCCGATTCACGCATAATTATTCTTTGCTATCGAGAATCCATTGTACTTGGTTAATGCCCCTATTGTGACTAAACTTAGATTGTTTATGGATCGGTGCATGCAGACGAGGAGGCTCTGGGGGTGTGGGGTGAGTTGAGAACAGGGGTGTAGGAAGAGACAGACAGAGAGAGAGAGAGAGAGAGAGAGAGAGAGAGAGAGAGAGAGAGCATGGAAGGAAGTAGAGAGAGAGAGAGAGAGAGAGCGAGAGAGAGAGCGAGAGAGCATGGAAGGAAGTAGATTGAAATCGCAAAACTTCTGACAGAGTGGTTTCTTGGCCCTAGTTTAATGAATTTATTGTACACATTTCTGGCTGCCAGCCAAGACGTTGTCGGTTTTTTTCCCAGAGAACTGCTGTTTATATAGCAACACTTTTTTTTTCTTGCCGTCTGTTATTTATTATTTTTTTTGTTTTGTTTTGTTTGTTGTTGTTAAGTTTAGAGAGAGAGAGAGAGAGAGAGAGAGAGAGAGAGAGAGAGAGAGAGAGATTTTCAAACATTCAAGCTGACTTTAGTTTGGCTGTCACGATTCGTGCAAGTTATTTGTAGATTGATCGATTGTGGTACGTTGAATTTGTGTGCCGGAACTTTTTGTGTGTGTCAAAAACAAATTAACTACATCAGATTATGAAAAGCGCAAAAAAAAAAGATTTCACGACGCTAGAGTAAACTTTTTTTTTTAAAGCATTCTTCTGCTGCATTCAAATAATGTCTAGTATTGATAAACGAGGACACCTGCAAATTGTTTTTTCTTCTAATGGTGGATGTTTTTCCACAGTAGCTGTGTGCATGTATCTCGTTTGCTCTTGTGTTGTTGACAGGATGTGTTCATCACATCATGATTTCAACATTACTTGGATTCTTGGGCATTAACGTGTTATATTGTATTAGTATTGTTATAACGTGATGATGGTCTGTGGCAATGGGGAGGTTACAGGAAGAGAGAGTGGGGGGAATGGGGAAGAGGAGTGATGTAGCGTCGCATCTATAAGTAATACCCTTAGGGGCTGTTGTGTCCAGAATGTGTTTCCCTTTCTGTTCTTCTTTATTCTTTATCAATTGCTGCATAAATCCTATTGTTCTCTAAGTGACTTTGTTCTTCAAATGTTGTCTAGCTAGACTTTTGTGAACAAATTAACCATCATGAACTTTGACGAACTTACTGTCTCCAGCATCTTGATGTACCTTGTTCTGCTTTTCATCATTGCCCATTTGTGTGTGTACAGAATAGAGATCAGTGTCTTTCTTCACCCGCCCCCTTCCAACACACTCACGCAAGTCTGTTTCTTGTAACATCTTTGTCTATGTAGCTGTGACGTGGGGTTTTATTGTTGCTGGGCTCTGCACAATGGACTGCTATTACCCACTTGTCTTAGTCTATGGGGATAGCTAGTTATCTCCCGGTGACTTCACTTAATACATTTATTTGTTTAGCTCGGTCTGTGTTTAGGCTGAGGTACAGAGATAGATAGAAAAATGGTAAAAGATCACTGTCACACTAGCTTTCACGCGGCTATGAAACATATGTAGTCCAGCCACTTGATAACAGTAAAAATCACACATTTATTTCCTCTACTCTATACACGATCTTCGAAGTACGAAACTAACTTAAAAGTTCAAATGTCAATGCGAATGGTTCGCTCGCTGATAGGTCTAGGCAGCTACTTTCTCATCATAGGGCTCTGGATACTTTCTGCCCTAATGGTCAGAGTTCTTGAAGAGTGGACTACTGTGGTCCTTTGTTATAGTTTTAGTACACTGTTTCGTAGGGCACTTAACTGAGTGGTTGAAGCGCTGCGTTGTGGTAGATTCTGTGACAAGCCGTGTTGTCGTGGAGTCTTCTCCCTGTGGTTAGACTGGTGGGCTATCTTCGCGCAATGCTGGAGATGCCTCGGCAGCCAACTTTCAGCGACGACTTGTTTTTGTTGTTCGCCGAGTTGGGCTCACGATATAATGCCTGCTCGTCTGTAACATATGAGACGAAATTCTGCACAACCCTGTATAATACGTGTGTGCAGAGCATCTCACTGAAGGCCAGAGTAGCCCTCGGTGATTAGCTCCACATCTCTATATATAAGCGACGAACATTCTGCTAAGTCCGTGGTCCACTGGAATCTGCACTCTAATTTCCTATACATATATAAATATAAATCTTGGCTAACTATACACATAGAGAAAGAATTAATATTATAAACATTCTCTGGTACAGCCACTGGTCTGCAAGCATACATATAGGTTAAACAACAGTGGTTCTGTCAGGTATACAGCATGGCGTCGGCCGGTCAAGCTCGCCTCGTGGTCGGATTCTCCACGTGGTCACGCAAAGTCGGACTAACAATTCAATTCTAAGCATAGCAAATTTCACACACATAATTCAACAATAATATAAATACATCACGATGAAACAGAAGTATGTTCATTTACCTTTTTGACAATGTCAGGCCATGGCTAACTTGATTGAATTCGAATATATTCGACTAGGACGTAGCTGTGTACTCTAGGCAGTTTAAATGTAGACTCACTCTTCTATCTCTCTGATTGAATCAGCCAGAACTGGTTTTACCTAACCTAGCTGTGTTCTCATTGGCTGGAAAAAAATCTGAGTGGTTGTAAAATTCGAAACTCTATCGTAGGCTGTGATGATGTCACTAACTGTGCGGGCGTCAAGCTACAACTGAGTTACGCATGATCACTTCTGTCGTCTGCTTTAAACTAACAGTAACCTTCTAAGTCTACACTGACTAAACAAGCAAAAACTCAAATTGTGCGGGGTAAACTGGTCCTCTTGTTTCAGTAGCTAAGGGTATATAAGTGTGTCTGTATTGGTCGGTCCTCCTGAGGGGCCGGGTAGCTCAGTTGGTAAGAGCGTCTTGCTAGTAACCGAAAGGTCGCTGATTCGAATCCCGGATTGGTCAACGTGTGATCATATTATTTTCCCCTTTACCAACAACTGGCCCGCTGGTGTCAGTATAAATCGGTCCAGTAGTCACCTATATGCGAAAGTGTCGTGTGACTATAATCTACAAAACAACAACAGCGGTCCTCCTTCTCTCTTCCTACACACACTCTCCCCATGTCTTCCCTTCCCTCCTCCCTTCATAAGTTAGTGGTCAAGTGTCTACAGATATTTTTTGTTTAATCATTGGCTGAAAAGACTTTGATTTCACTTCTCTTCACACATCGTTACATGAATGTAATATATATTGGTGTTGGTTACAAATTTTCCCAGAAGTTAAATCAGTTTTTTCGTCTGTGTGTTCCAGTGCCTGTCATCTCCAAGGTGCATGATGCCTACATCATTGCCGTTGAGGAGAATGCTCGTCGCAAGTTGGAGGATGCTTCAGCCAATCACAAGGTAGTCCCCATTGATATGACCAGAGGACCTCCCATTGACAGCCCTACAGACGAAGGCCTCACCTCGTTCAGAGCCCAGACTCTCAGCGCTGCTGCTCATAACCTAAGCAGCAGCAGTATTTGTGATAACACGGAAACGAACCAAGAAATTTCCGTCCAAGAAGTGTCCAAAACGTCCTCTGTGCCGAGAGAAAATAATAATCTGCCACAGCAGCCAGTGAATAGCAATCACGATAACATCCAAGCTGTTCAGAAGATTCCACAGCTACAGTCTACAGCTTCTCCAACCAAGCCCTTGAGGCAGCACAACCACCAGAGAGCAGAGCCTGCCGCCAGACCTCAGCAGCTACAGGGAATAGTGTCTGCTAACTACCAGCAGCCGTTGGTACACCAGGCAGGCAACAGTTCACGGTCGCCAGCGAAGGTAGCAGAGACGGCAAGTCGGGTTCATGCCTTGTCAATGCCGGTAGCAGAAAAGAAGCGCAAGACAGGCAGCCCCGTGAATTCGTCCAACGGGGGTAGCCTGGAAGCCATTGAAATGAATGGCATGATGGAACGCGAAAGGGAGTCCCCCCGCAAAGGCAAAGGGAAAGGAAAGAAAGGCGAGCGGGGTAGCAAGAGCAACCCGGATACTCCCATCATTGAGAACATGATGGCGCCTAACGGCAAAACTTCCAGCCACAACTCCCTCAATCACTCTTCCCTCCACGACCTCAGCTCAGCAGGCTATGACCTGGACGCAGACTTTCATGCGAAGGAAAGCACTTTCACGGACTCTGGCCCTCACCGGGAGATGGCCATTGACGTTCCAGACAGTTTTGTGGCCACAGTCAAATCCCCGCCCCGATATCCCCCACCCGGCCTGGGGACGTTGTCATCGCCTCGTGTCCCACCCACCACACCCAACAGGAGCACCGAGTCTGTGAATCACGACAAAATAGATATCACGCTAAGTGATGCTGCCGATGCCGTCGCAGGTGGCTCACAGCCCAAGCCCACCGCGGAGCAGCTGGAACGATTGCGCCACCACCAGGAGGAGCTACGCAAGCGCAGAGAGGAAGAGACGAGGCAGGCTCAGGAGCAAGAGTTCTTGCGCTCTTCCCTGCGAAGATCTGCTAAACTACAAGCGCTGGAGAACAGACGCATGAAGCAGGCCCAGTCCTCACCCCCCAGTGGCTTTGACAATGCTGCCTTCATGGGCATGGATGAGGATAATGGGGAGGGGGAAGTGGTGGATGATGTGGACGGGGTGGAGTTGACTATGTCTAACGAGCTCTACCTTCGGAAAAACACTGGTGAGTTTTGTTTTGTCCCTTTTGTCTCATGTCTCATTATGCTAGTGCACGGGTGCTGGAGGTAAATGCCATAAATTTACATTTAAAAATACTACATGTTCATGATTTTGAATTCCCTCATTGAAATATTTACTGGACAGTTACTTCTAATTTAATAATTCTAAGAAGTGCCTAGTTTATCTTTTGAAATCGCCTTATATGAAAATATAACGTAAATCGCTAAATGTAGTTTCCTGTGATAAATGTATCAAATGTTTTGTCCTCAGGAGTGGAAGACCTGCTGTCCACGTTACACCACATTCGCACACGGTTAAGCTCAGCAGACAACACCAGCAGCTCCAACAACAGCCAGGAGGTGACCTTCCTCAAACAGCTCTTCCACAACCCTCGCTTCCAGCAGGCCGTGGCCATGCACCAGAAAATGGTGGAGGTCACCTCCAGGTCGCCCCAGCCCAGACCGTTAGGCACAGACTGCCAGGAGTTAGCGGCCGACGTGTGCGCTACCATGCCCCCCAGAGGCTCTGAGCCTGCACTGAAGGAGCTGGTCTCCTTGTTGAACAAACCTCTACTCAAGGTAAAGAAATTAGTTTTTGTTTGTTTGCATGTTTTGTTGCATTGCTTGCAAGTGTGTGTGCGTGTGTGTTTTCCTCTTCTCGGAGAGTTTGTGAGCTTGAAGCATTGAGAGTGTGGGTATAATAATAATAATAATAATAATAATAACTAGCATTTATAAAGCGCCTACCCTAAGGATCTAAGCGCTATACACGCACACTTTCTTACGCAAACACATATACACACTATACATATACTATAATTATAAGACAAGTTACTCTTTCACGCGTACATACTACTGCTGTGTAAATCAATATGACAAAAACATACTTAATTACTACTTAACCCCCCACTCCTCCAAACCCCTTTTACAACTACAGATACTGCTGAAAGACTTTTGAGAAAAGATACGTTTTAAGGTTGGATTTAAACGATTCGCAGGAGGTAGAATGTCTAACATGAAAGGGGAGAGAATTCCATAGGTGAGGGCCGTGGACAGCAAAAGAGCGGAAACCATTAGATTTTCTTTTGTAACGGCCTTGGCGGAGAAGACGACAGTCAGTGGATGAGCGAAGGGAACGAGATGGAGTGTAAAGGGAGACAAGGTCAGATAGATAAGAAGGAGCAGAACCGATGACAATATTGTAGCAGATACAGGCAGTTTTATAATTTACACGTTCTGCGACAGGAAGCCAGTGTAGCTTAACAAGGAGAGGTGTGGAGGGTTGGCGATGATTTACTTTAAAGATAAGACGGGCAGCAGAGTTCTGAACTTTTTGAAGCAGAAAGAGGATAGAATCTGGACAGCCAATGAGAAGGGAATTGCAATAATCTAATCTAGATAGAATACAGGAAGTAACCAAGGTCTTTGTGGCGTCTTCTGATAGAAATTTTCTAATTGAACTAATATTAAAATGAGGTTTGTAATGTGTGATGTGGATGAAAAAGAAAGAAAAGATCGTTTGGTATTCTTAATATTTTATGGTTTTGAACTCTGATTCTGTGCCTGTTGTAATTCTTGTTCAAGGTAATAAAGATCAGTTGTATTGTATATTGGGTGGGCTGGTGGATGGGTTGTTGTGTTAGTGTGGTCTTCTCTGTGCCTTAAAGTTAAACTACTGATAATACAGCATTTTCCCTAGAGTTAAGATCACACTGGTGCTGGAGTTGAGGTCACTTTGTTATTAGACCTAAGGTCATATTAATATGTTTATATAGCTTGCTGCCTTATTGATGTAACGCAGTTCGGTGGGGTTTTTTTTCTCCAAGAAATAATCTCTCTGGCATCATATTCTCACTTTTAAATGTTTGTCCCCTGGAAAGGAAATAAATATATTAAACATTGCATGGGTCCTTTAGATAACTGCACTTTGTCGTATAAGCTTGTAAGTGTGTAGGTATACAGTTAATAAAGTGCAAATAAACTATGCTGTATGTTGAGCAGGATATGCTGTATGTCAGCCATCCTGTACTGTGACTGTGGTGAAAAAAGCAGAATCTGTAGCAAAATAGATTAGGAAGTAAAGAAGTTTGACAAACCTTGGCCAAGCATGCCTAAATGTGAAAGTAGCTTGACACAAGTTGACAAGCCTCCAGCATGGTGATTGATGATACGCAGAAGTGGCTTAAGCTTCTTAGGCACCTCGACCGCGGCTGTCACATCAGTTGTCTCACCATTTTCCCCTTTAGTTCTCCTGGGAAGACAGTGGCAAATTACAAGATGTTTAAAAATGGTGGGAGTTAAGCCTTAATAAGTTCTAACTTGATGCAATAAGTACGTCTTTTTGTGAGGCGGGAATGCCTCCAGTAAATGGACGTGCTTCAAAATTTGATTATAAGTTTTATGCTCAAAAAAAGAGTATACATTTTGTTTATAAAGGAAGAAAATAATATTAGTTGGGAGAATTAGTAATTTATGGGAACAAAAAAGATTAGATATCTAAAGGAAAAGTTTTAAAAACGGATCATAAAAATAAAATAATTATCTCGTTATAAAAATTACTTTTACATGCTTATTTGTGACTCACTGTCATTCAGACATATGAATGTTACAATGTTCTCCCTTACCCCTATTTCTCTCCACCCATTTTTTCTCGCAGAAACAAAATCCCACCTTTTTGTGCTATTAGAACTATTTTGGCAACACTAATATGATTGTATGTTCAACCGTTTCCCTTTTCAGTTGTCTACCGAGACTTGGTGTGTATAATATCAAATAGTATGCAAAAGTAAATACACTTCAGTATCACATGGAGTTGCAAGAATGAAGTCGAGAAGGTCTTTACTCTGAGTAAGAGCATACCACTGCTATATAATATGTGGGCTGGTCCAGCCAAAGGATTTTACATGTAGAGTCGCTGTGGGACGAGTTGAGCACAGCCCCAGCGTAAACCACGTCTTTCCTTTCTTTCTGATGCAGTAAATGGGCCCTAATTGCAATTTAGACTTTGGCCAACCCCACTGGGAGATAGGCCTGTGAATGATTGATCACCTCCCTGCTTTTCCTGTGCAGGCTCGCTTGATTGAAGAGTAGACGTAATAGTGCATTGTGTGCGCTAAATAGTTCTGCGCTTTGAACTCGTCTATCACTAGGAAAAAGCACTATATTAATGCCATTATTAATATTAGTTATTATTATTATTATTTTTGGTATTATTATTTTCTAGAGCGTATGAACTATACCATTGGTTTTATCGACAAGCTGATGTCATGGTGACATGAATCCTAATGTTATGCCTAGTAATATGCCCTGCAAAGGTTTAATGATAATATAAATATTATAATGTTGGGTGGGTGGGAGGAGAGAGGGGAGTGGGTGTATATTTTTTAGGTATAACGAAATGTTTTGCTGTGGAGCGAGACTATATATGTCCTATCCTATCCTATCCTGTCCCATAACCCGAAGGTCGTAGGGGCACCACAGATGATCGCTTAACCAGCATACTCCATCTTTCTCTGTCCTCAGCAGCCCTCATGGCTTCGCTCAGTGTCAAACCAGTCCATTCTCGAATGTTGTCTTCCCACCTCTTTTTCGGTCTCCCCCTTCTTCTACCTCCTTGCACTGTGCCTTGCAGAATGGTCTTTGCAAGGCCTGATGATCTGGTGACGTGGCCATACCATCGGAGTTTCCGTTTCTTCACCACTGTGAGCAGGTCATCGTGTTGTCCAATGGCTTGTGTGATGGTCTGTCGGACTTCAACGTTGGTGATGTGTTGGGTATAGGAAATGCACAGAAGTCTTCTGTAGCACCTCATCTCCATGCTTTGTATTCTTCGTTGGAGATCTGCTGTGAGGGTCCATGCTTCGCAAGCATATAGGAAGATGGAGATGACCAGAGAGCGCAACAGTCTTACTTTGGAATGTAGACTGATGGTTCTGTCTTTCCAAATGGGCTTCAACCTTGTCAGGGCAGCAGTTGTTTGTGCGATCCTGGAGAGGACTTCCTGTCGAGACCCATTGTCTGACACAATGGCTCCTAAATATTTGAAGCTGTGCACTGTGTTGAGGGATTGGCCTTGTACTTTGATGTCCGTGTTGATGCCATTGGTGTTGTTGGTCATCATTTTGGTCTTCTCTGCACTTATTTCCATTCCATAAGCTCTGGAGGTGGTGTCAAGCCTCTGTACAAGCTGTTCAAGTTCTTGTTCCTCTCCAGCCAATCCATCAATATCATCCGCAAAACGAAGATTGGAGATTGCTCTGCCCCCTATGCTGACTGTGCCTTCGTGATCTGCAAGAGCATCTGACATGATGCGCTCTAGGAAGATGTTGAAGAGTGTTGGAGAGAGTAGGCATCCTTGACGCACACCGATTGTTGTTCTGAACCAGTTCCCGATGACGCTGTTATGGAGGACTGCACTGGTAGCCTTGTCATACAGGCTTTTGATGACTTCTATAATTTTAGGGCTGATGTTGTACACTTTCATGGTTGCCCAAAGAGCTGCATGCCAGACTCGGTCAAATGCCTTCTTGAAGTCTATGAACACATGATATAGATGTTGTTGGTGCTGTAGGTATTTCTCACAGATTATTCTGAGGTTGAAAATCTGTTCAGTGGTACTTCGCCCTGCCATGAATCCTGCTTGTTCTTCAGCTATGATTTGTTCAGCTTGTGGTTTCAACCTGTTGAGTATTATTTTCAGGAGGACCTTGCTGGGATGGCTGATGAGGCTGATGGTGCGGTAATTTTCACACTCCTGAAGGTTACCTTTTTTGGGAAGAGTGATGACAAGCGACTGGGTCCATGGTGTAGGCCATTCCCCACTCTGCCAGATCTTGTTACAGATAATGGTGAGAGCATCAGTCATCGCTTCTCCTCCTGCTTGTAGCAGTTCCGCTGGTATGTTGTCCACTCCCGCTGACTTCCCTTTCTTCAGCGATTGCACTGCTGCCTCAACTTCTTCCCGGAGAATTGGGAGGATTTCTTCTTCTTCTCTGCTCTCGGGACATGCTAGAACTGATGGGTCTCCATTTGGTGTATGGTTGTAAAGGTCAGAGCAGTACTCTGTCCATCTGTCCAAGACTTCTTGTTCTTCTGTAAGGCAAATGCCAGACTTGCTTTGGATAGTGGAGACTTTGGGCTGTTTAACACTTGTCAGCCGCTTCACAGTCTGGTAGGCCTTCTTGCTGTTGTTCTTGTTCAGATTGTTCTCTATTTCCTGGCATTGATCTTCTATCCAGTTCTCCTTTGCTGTGCGCATGCCTTTTCGGATGTCCTTGTTGATTTTTCGGTAGACATCAGCTCCCTGTGAGGTGTTCTTTTTCTTTTTTAACTCTCTTCGTTTATCACACAGATCCAAAAGTTCAGGTGTGATCCACGGCTTCTTCTTTGGTCGGTGCTTGCCAAGGATCTCAGTGGCGGCATCTGTTACAACTGAGTTGAAGGTATTGGTCATGGTGTTGACATCTACTTCGCCTGCCCCCAAAATAAGCAGTGGTGCAAATTTCCCTCCAATTGTGGCCTGAAATATTTTTGCCACCTCCGGGTCTTGCAGTTTGTCCAGGTCGAACTTCAGCCTAGTGCACTTTGCTGTATTTACTCTCTTCAAATGGAGCCGGAAAGACATCATCACGAGATCGTGGTCACTTCCAATGTCTGCTCCTGGAAAAGTGCGTGTCCTGCCAATGTTGATGCTTGATCTGAAGCGTTTCTTGACCATGATGTAGTCGATCTGGTTGTGATGTTCCCCGCCGGGACTGTGCCATGTCCATCGTCTGGATTTTTTGTGGAGACCAAGCGTGTTTGCCAGTACCAGATTGTTGTATCTGGCAAACTCCAATAGCCTCAGACCCCTGTCATTTGTCTCGTTGTTGCAGTGGGGTCCGCATGTGTCTCCCCAGTTGTGGTGCGCATCTTGGCCAACCTTGGCATTCCAGTCGCCTTGCACTATGACTATGTCCTTCTTCGGCACTTGGTCAAGGACCGCCTGTATATTTTCATAAAAATCCTCCACTTCGCTGTCTTCATAGTCTGATGTTGGGGCATAGGCCTGGATGATGGTAATGTTGAAAGGGGTTGCTCTCAGACGGACGGTAATGAGTCTACTGGAGACTGGGCGGCAACCCATGACAGTGGCTAGAATGTTCTTGTGGACCAAGAATCCAACGCCGTGTTCGTGCCTGTCATCTCTACCGCTGAAATAGAGCTTGTGGCCTTTGTCAGTCGTTGTTTCACCTAAGCCTTTCCAGCGCAGTTCGCTGATACCTAGAACGTTCCATCGATAGTGGTCCAGCTCGTGGGCCAGTTCTTCTAATTTTCCTTCCGCAGTTAGGGTCCTGACATTCCAGGTTCCTATGACGATGTTGTTTCTCGTGCGGATCTTGCTAATTTGTCCATCAGTAGCATACTTTTCACCTCCGTCCTGGTGGCCAACGGAAGGCGCGGTCCTTGTGTAGCCGGGCGACGACCGATCCGGCATGGAATTAGTGGATAGCCTCATCATGTGTTGTGTCTTGGGCAAAAAAAGACCTGGCAGGGCCCAATCCTCTCCAGGCTGTTGGCCACAGCCGAAATCCACGAATACAGTGTGGCTCGCCCTGGCCCTGAGCACGTGGTCGTTGAACCTGTAGTAACGTGAGGTTCCTCCGCCCTGGCCGGTGACTTCTGTGTAGAAGACTTTCGCCCAGTGATGCCGTGCTAACATCACCCCTGTTAGTCGCCTCTTACGACACGCCGGGAAACGTTGGGTCTATTCTATTTGCCCGAACCCACAGAGCACCATATATATGTATATAAGTGATTTTACATGATTATTATCCTCTTATGTGGAATAAAGATTTATTGATTTCGTGCAGCATCATGTTGATTTAAGGAACAGGAGAACAAATTTTGATAATGTTGATGATAGTGATGCATGCACTGATTATGTATGTAAGCTCTTTGATGATAATGATGATTTACAGCAGACAATTACAATTTCCCATGACACCATATTTAATTCATCACTCACATTCAGGGTTCATTTGTCCATCTAATGAATAGGAGTTGGAGAGAGGGACAGGCACTTTCAACATTGTTTCTAAAGCACCGCAGATAAAACGACAACGTTAAAACCCTAAACAATGTATGGAGTACATGTTTTAGTTTTATTTCAATCTTCATTGATCAATAAAACCGCGGACTCCGGATAACAAAACAAATAATGTACATGGAGAGAGAAAAAGAGAAAAATTAAATTTAAAAAAAAAGATTGTTAAAAAAAATAAATTTTATTTTAAAAAAAAAAATCAGAACTTTCTGAAAACGCAAGAACAACAAAATAATAATGTACACGGTGTGTTGTTGATTTCAGAACCTGATGAAAGCACATGATGATGTAGCAGAGAGACAGACCCACCCTATCCTCCACACAAGCGAGACCGATCTGATCGACTACCCCTTAGTCCAATATGGGGAAGAGAGCGTCAAGATCGTGCATCTTGAAAAGACCAATGAACATTTGGTAAGTGTGCTGCTGAATAAAGAGAGAGGGGGAGAGAGAGAGAGAGTATATTTTCACATCTTTCTGATCAGGGTTTGGATTTGAATATGGTAGATGATGTGTTGTGTGCACGCGCTTTCATCGGGCATATAGATATCGCTGTTTTCTGTTAGTAATGAAGGAATGAATAAAATCTTGTATAGCACTCCGCTTCCATAACAGCAAGGCACGCTGCTAAAGCCTTTTGTATTTATGTGTATTTGCTTAATATTAGAGTGATGTGGCCGTGGGCTTAAATTCACCAAGTTCAGTCAGCTTGTTTCCATCATCGTTATTTTTTTGCTTGTTTGTTTTTTGAAAGCAAAACTGTATGTATATGATTGCTTCAAATATTTTAAACATAATGTACATTATGGCCGTAGCTGTGTCCACAACATAATGTTTAATAATGACCAGCAAAAAATGATTTCCTCTTTTTTTTCTTCTTTTTTTTTCTTTTTTTTTCTTCTTTTATTTACCTTATTGTCCTTTTGTGATGACATGATCAACTTTTTTTTTGATCTAGTCATTTGTTAATGTTGACTTTGGTGCATCGAGTACAGAGAGACAACGAGAAAGCAGGCTTTGATTGGTGTACTGTGATCCCGAGTTGTGATTACAGTAAACTATAAATATAGGGACAGTCTTAACATACCTTGAATTGCGTACTTAATAATACACTGTATGTCACTGCTTTCACGACAGCCCTTTTGTCCAGGTCTCAAAACTTAAAAATCTCTGCTTACACTTTGTTTCTCTGCCTCTCACCAGGCTCTCAAGGCTTAAACCCCCAAATCCCTACCACTACCACTCCCTAACAACTCTTTGTGTTTAACATTACATGACACTACTTTCAGCTGTACTCACCAACACACACCTCTGTTTTACCTAGTACAATGGCCTCTCTTGCTCTCTCTCTCTCTCTCTCTCTCTCACTCTCTCTCTATTTCTCTCTTTCTCTCTCTGTCTCTCTCTCTGTCTCTCTCTCCTTTCCTTCCCTCCTTCCCTCCCCTCCTTCCCTCCACATTTTCTTTTCTTTGTCTCATGACCGTCTTTTCTTGTCTTTGTTTCATGACCGGCTATTTTTTTTCCCGTTTTCACTGCTAGGATAGCTCAGTCGTCAGAGCGCACGACTTGCGCATCTTGGGCGACGTGGCTTCGAATCCTGACTTTAGCAAACTATTTTGTGATTGCTGGATAGCAGTGGGCAGCGCTTTGAGAAGCTCTCTGAGCGTATAAGGGCGCTATATAAGAGTAATCCCTTTCTTTTTTAGTCTCGGTGACTTCACTTGCTTTCTGTCACGGCATGTTGGCAAGCGTCCATCGGTATACAAGCTAAGCATCCTTTTCACACATGACCACTAACGTGCACGTAAACAGAGTCTGTTTTTCATTAACTGGAAGAGACATTCTTGCGCTTCTCCATCCGTCTTGACATCTAAAAAACAGTGTTTAGGGCCGTCATTAAGAAGTTTATATCCATCTCACACAGCCACGGGCGCCCTTTCTGTATAGTGTTATAGAGAGAGGACGCTGTGGTATCCAGAGTCAGGCACCTGCGCATACAGCGTACTTGAGCCTCCTGAGGCATAGGTCATCGAGCATACACACACAAGGGGCCCAGACACCCTGTTTGTATCCTGTCTTGACTTCTCAGGGACTGCAAAAAGACTTGAGTTTATTAGTGAGCCAGACCTTGGAGTTTCAAACGTTCACACTGGGTAGTATAATTATAAAAGAGTCTACTAATTCAAATTATCGTGCTGAAAACTCTATAGTGGGTATATAAACATCTTAAACAGACATTGGGCTTCCTGATTAATTTCCCAAAAGGTAGCACCACAAAAATGTGTATATGTTTTTAGAGTGAATTCAATAATACACATTTTATAGTTTTGCTTCTGATCTTATCTCTTTTTCTTCTTCTTCTTCGTAATACTGTGGATACCCCGTATTCGAGGAAAATGATTCCACAACTTTTGGCGTGCGCAGCCAAGGTGCTGGTTGTGTTCTTGTCACCTGTCTAGGACATGAGCGTCAGGATCTTTAAAGTCCGTTATGATGGAATGTATGTGACACAGACTAGAACTCGGTTTATACTCTCATCCAAAGGAGTAGGAAACGGGAGTAAAGTGTCTTTCCCAAGAACACAACACAATGCCCCGGCTAAGCTCGAACCCGGGACCTTCAGATCAGCAAGCCAAAGCTCTACCATTAGATCGACCTCAGATCAACACATTTTACAAATAATACTGGATGCTGCATAATGTTCATTCCTTCAAAATCAGACTGGAAACAGTGTGATCCGTAACTATTATACATGTTCACATGTTATACACACTGCTTTATATACACAATCCTTTCATTAATCTTGAAAACCGTAAAATGTGTATTCTGCCTTGACCTGCTCTTGAGCTGGAAGAGCACTATAAAAGACCAATACAATATGAGCACGGCAACAGTTCAAACGTCTTATCGTATAAAAAGGTCTGTTTTCACTTTTGAAAAACCAAAGAACGGAATGCTATGTTTGTTCATGTTATTCTTCATTGTGAATTGTTGTGAGGCATCCCCTAATTCGGTTTTTCCCTTTCAATCCCAACCGTCCACCAGAGAGGGTAAGCAAGTCCGTTAGTGCGAACAGGAGAGAGAATGTGTGTGCCTGCATTTGCATTTATTCTTCGCATTAGATGCAACACACACAATACAGGGTGTTCCAAAAGTCTTGGGCACATTTGAAGTCCCCATATCTCAATTACTATGAATGGTAGTAAGATAAAAGTTGTGCCATTTTAAAGCTAATTACATTAAGTTTTTTGTAAAGCTGTTGATTTTTTTATTTCTTTTCAGACCTATTAATGGCGTTTACTCAACAAGAAAATGCTGGGACGCGTTTGGCAAGAATTTGACTATCTGCTTGATGTGTGTCGTGTGACCAATGGTGCTCACATTGAACATCTTTGAACATTCCATGTAAAAATTGAGATTACAAGCTTTCTGAATTTACCAGATGCGTTTTTATATCCTTAATAGTTTCGGAAATATTCAATGTTAAAATGTGCCCAAGACTTTTGGAACACCCTTGAAGCCTTTCGCTTGTTGGAACAGTATGACTGCATAACGGAAGCAGTTGTAGGATAGAATGGCTACTCTCTAATCTTCTTAGTTTTATGCGATCCTATCTCTTCCCCACACCTTTCTTTGTTCTTCCTCTTTTCTTTCTTTCTTCTAACTCTTTTCTTTCTTTTTCTCTTTAATCCCTCAGTCGACCCTCTTCATGTTTCTCTCCTCCCTTTCCAAATTATCCCCCCCCCCCACTCCCCCTCTCTCTCTCTCCCTCTCTCTCTCCCTCCCTCCCTCTGTCTGTCTGTCTCTCTCTGCTCCTCTGTCTTTCTCTCCATCCCTCTCTCTCTCTTTCCCCCCCTCTCTCTCTTTCCCCCTCTCTCTCTCCCTCCCTACTTCTCTCTGTCTGTTTCTCTGCCCCTCTTTCTCTCTCTCCCTCCTTCTCTCTCTCCCTCCTTCTCTCTCTCTCCCTCCCTCCCTCTCTCTCTCTCTCTCTCTCTCTCTCTCTCTCTCTTTTCACCTACACATCTCCCACTCCAAATAATTTCAAACTGTTTCCTATTAATTAATGGACATTTCCCACACTATCAGCGTATCTAATTTCTTCTCTTTAACTAGTGTGTCAGTGTTTATTAACATTAGTTGCCGTTAGAGGAATTTGGTCAGTGAATGCAATTTTAAAACTCAATGATTAAAAAGCTTTGCTGAGCCTGAACATTAACACTCAACATAGCGTGAGGTGGAATATTTTTTGACTTGCATGCTAGCAACAATGTGAGTCTATGTACTCATTAATTTCTCTTGTCTTATTAGTGTTCTAATGCAAATTAGGCAGTTTACAACAGGGGCACATAACTTAGAATGTGAGGTTAAATAACTGAAAGCATTTTGTTTTATCAGTATGTAAAGCATAGTAAATATAAGAAGCTGAAAAAATTGTAACAAACAACAGAACATGAGACTGATCAATAACTGCATTCCTTTTTAAAGTCAGTCTGTAAAAACATCCAATAAAAATATGGTTATGTTAGTGTTAAACTTTGTATATCTATTTAATCAGGTTTTTATGTTAACAGACTTACAGGAAATTTGAGGTGACTGTCACAAAATTTGTATTTAGGGTCAAAAGAATGTGTCTGTTACTCTATAAGTACAGACATTTTGCAATACCCAATATTTTGCAGTATGTGTAAAAGTACAAAACTGTACACTTAGTATAACGGTTTTCAGTTGTGAAACTCATGATATTAAGACTAAGTGCAGATTAACAGGGATGGTCTGTACTCTGCGTTAACCCTCACTGCATCACGCTGTATATATGGCACGCTTCACACAGTAGAAAAGCTTTTCATAGTATGCTATGGGTAAAGGTCAAAAGGTATGTGAGGATTTTGGCCTGCCTTACAGCAGTGCATCCCTTTGGGTACAGCCGAGTAAACAAGACTACTTGACACTACAGGCATGGCACACAAGCTATTCAGTGTTATTTGGGTTCAGCCAGTAGTGTGCTGTATTAGCAATGCAAAAGTTGTATAGTCTGTGGCTTGTTCACGCATACCACTTAAAGTCATTATTGTGTTACCCTCTTCACTCTCCAATTGTCTTGCTAAATAATTAAACTTTTTATTCTTTTTGTGTGCTTGTTTTGTTTGTTTCTCACTGACAAATATGAATATAAATTACATGCAAGCTTATCAAAGAGCAAAGTCCATAATGACATCCTATCATATCCTATCCTGTCCCGTAACCCGGAGGTGGTAGGGGCACCACAGATGATTGTTTAACCAGCATACTTCATCTTTCTCTGTCCTCACCAACCCTGATGGCTTCGCTCGGTGTCAAACCAGTACATTCTCGAATGTTGTCCTCCCACCTCTTTTTCGGTCTCCCTCTTCTTCTACCTCCTTGCACTGTGCCTTGCAGAATAGTCTTTGCAAGGCCTGATGATCTGGTGATGTGGCCATACCATTGGAGTTTCCGTTTCTTCACCACTGTGATCAGGTCATCATGTTGTCCAGTGGCTTGTGTGATGGTCTGTCGGACTTCGTCGTTGGTGATGTGTTGGGTATAGGAAATGCCCAGAAGTCTTCTGTAGCACCTCATCTCCATGCTTTGTATTCTTCGTTGGAGATCTGCTATGAGGGTCCATGCTTCACAAGTATATAGGAAGATGGAGATGACAAGGGAGCGCAGCAGTCTTACTTTCATAATGACATAGTCATAAAAATTCAGGTTTGTCAATAGAAATTCCTCCATTTGCTCCACCCTTGGTGATGCCGGGGAGGGGGGGGCAAGGGGGTGGAGAGGGGTGTTCTGTATAAATAGTATCCCCACTTTCTGGAAATTTAGTGCTTTCAATTCCCACTGTCGCTGTCTTTCTCCTTTGTTTTTTCTCATTCCTACTCTGTTTTTTCAATCTACTATACTGTCTTCTTCGCTAGACCATTCACCTACCTTTTTTCTTGAAAACTCTTCCACCCGGTCAACCCAATTCCCAAATTACCAAGGGAAATAGCACTTGACAAATGCTATAATTATGCGTCATTGTATTTACTTTTTAAAAGCCTACGATACAGCTCATTTCATGTCCATTTATTTTCAGCAAAATTTAAAATGCACTTTCAACTAACACATACTTATTGAATCACACAGATATGACCAACTAATATATTTACTTGCTATTTCACTGCAAGTTAAATAGAAACCTCCAAAGTACTTACACAGATTTTTTTTCCCGTTTTGGGAAAAGCTTAAACAGGACCGATAAAATCACACAAAAGTGATAAAACATGGGTCTACTGCGCATCAACAATGAGTTGAGGCAAAGCTCATTTATCCAAGTTCACATATATTATCAGTTTATGCATTCTGTTTTCAGCTAACGGTAAAGTAAGAATTCGGTGGTCATTATTGAAAACCACATTAAGGCAGATCGAGCTCATCTATGGTAGATTATATTTTACCATTTTATGAATTCTGTTTGCAGGGTGCTACGGTGAAGAACGAAGGCGACTCGGTGATCATTGCGCGCATAGTGAACGGCGGGGCTGCAGAAAAGAGCGGTAAGATTGAATGGTTTGGCTGGTTATATGTTGTGTACACATTTTAACCCCAAAATTAGTCTGTTGTATTCTATACTTTTGCACGTTTTAACATACACACAGTACTGTAAATTTGTATATTTTAATAAATAATTACAATATAAATTGTATTCTGTACTTTAATCTGATTTGCAGTACAAAAAATGTCAAACAAAAACGAATGAAAAGTACTGAACTGTGTGTGTTCCGTGTGCGTATGTGTTACATATGTGTGTTGACATTTAGTGTCCTACGTCCTAGTAGTATTGCTATTACTAATATTAGTTGTTGGTTGTTTAATCTGCCAAAGTAAAAAAAAACCACGTAAGCGGTGATTTTGTTGCCTCGTTATACCATGGCAAAACTGATATGTACAAACTAGTGAATGTTTAATTTGTTCAGGCCTCCTTCATGAAGGGGATGAGATCTTGGACGTTAACGGCATTGATATGAGAGGCAAAAACGTCAACGAAGTGTCAGAGATTTTAGTAAGTTTTTCTGCTTTACTCATTTTCCCCTCGATAAGTGTGTATAGAGTGTTACGCTTCTGTTGGCAACTTTTTTATTTAACTTTCAAGTCTTTTCCCAAATTCAAAAATATGAGTTTCTTATTTTTATAGAAAAATATAATTGTGCAAGAAAAGCAGTTGGCGATTTTTAACTGTGCATGTGGGGGTCTTGATGACAGAATTATTATTGTGAAGTGTTCTGAATAAGACATAAGAACATTTTATTAATCAAGTAATTAGTTAGTTAGTCATTGTTTATAGGGTCCAGCTGACAGCAAAGAGCTGAATCAGGACCACAACTTGGTTCAAAGAAGGCCCATCCATGATCCGTATAAAAGGTCTGCTGAAAAAACCCTAATGGTAACACTGAAGGCACTCCACCAGCTGGTCACTTTACAATAAAGTATTAACAACACACATACATATAAAATGCCTACATTGCTAAATAATAATACCATAGAAAGCCCTAGGGACCATCTGGCGTTCAGTATCCCCAAGCTTACCCAACAGACCCCATACACAAATGAGGAATTTTGGGAGAGTTTTTGAGAAAAAAAAAGGTAGGTCCAGCGAAGAAGATAGTAGATTGATAGAACAGATTAGGAATGAGAAAGAATAAAAGAGAAAGACAGCAACAGTGGGAATTTTAAGCACTACATTTCCAGAAAGTGGGGACACGATTTATACAAAAACTCACGGCACCCCTGTGGGGCCATTAACCAAGTACAAGGATTTTTTATGGCATGTCAAAAATATGCAATGCATTAAATATGGGGAAATAATAGCTTTATTGAAAGTGTTTCATTCTTTCAGGCCAACATGTCAGGAACCATCACATTCATGATCATCCCAGTCCATACCTGTGTGGAAGACTCACCCAACAAAACAGGAGAAATTGTAAGTGATCAGCGGTATTTCTTATTAACATTAATAATAATAGGCTTGTTCACTGTGCCGTATACAATATCTGTGAAATGCATTTTATACTTCAGTTGGTGTGGAACCCCCCGACGAAATGTTTTAGCGAAATACACATATAGAGAATCTTTTAATCTGGTGTGTTTTATCTATTTCAACGTTTTGACTTGTCTTTCTAACGATAATATGATAATAATAATGGTAATGGTAACACAAAAACTTATAACATGCACACATCCCACAAGATGTGATTTGAGGCATGGTATACATATTTTAATGTAAACAGTGTGCAATGTTGGAATGTTTTTTTTAGATGACATTTTGTGAACAAGATGTATTTTGGAAAGGAGGTACGGATGAAGAGTCTGTATAATAGCATATTTCTCATTTAGTTTGATACGTTTTGCTTTTTAAAGGAAATTATGTGATCTTTGTTGAAATTTTTTGTAATATGGAAGTCATGCTAGTCTTGTGGACGTTTAGTTTGTCTTTTTTTTTTTTTTTTGGCTTGTTTTAGAGTGAAGGTGTGGAGACTATGGTAACGCATACATGCATAATAAAATGGAAACTAAACAGGTTCGCGGAAGAAATAATATTCCTACATCTATGGCGTAGCTTTCGCTAAACCCACTAACTTGATTCTTCAGTGCTGAGAGCTGTTCTGTAATATTTGTTGAAATTTCTGTGTATCTTGAAGTCGGTCTAGGCTTGCATGATAATTCGTCTTTATTTTTTAACTTGAATTAAGAGTGAAAATGTTCAGAAAATGATAACACAGATCACCTAATGATAATGTTATCATGGTCATTGGGGGTCATTGTTATTCCATAGTAATTTGTTATAGCAGACCTGCCTACTGTCCCGCTTTTGGCGGGAGACTCACGCTTTTGACATGCATCTCCCGCTCTCCCGCCAACGGTTCAATTTCTCCCGATTTTTCCCGATTTTTCGAGTAAAAAACTACAAAATATTTTTTGCGCGTTCTTGCGCGGTATTTAGTCAACTTTGTTAGTCAAGGATAATATTTAGTTTCGGCTTCCGTATCGCTTGCTCTGATTGGCTGATTTACGGGCTTTGTCCAATCAGAGACTGCTTTTCGTTGACTTGCAAGGCTTGAAAATGGCGACCAAAAGAATGAGACTGCACGAAACCGATGAAGAAGACGGAGTCGAAGAACTTTCTCAGCAAGCAAGCAACAGCAAGAAGATCAAGAAAAGAAACTACAGGTGTTCTTTCAAAACTAACCTCACTACTAAATGCAAAAACATTGAAAACTCTGCCAAAGGGGACAATTACGCTAGGTGTACAATTTGTTGCATTGATTTCTCAATTTCTCACGGCGGAGCTAATGATGTAAAAAAACATTTAAGTAGGGCCAAGCATAAAGACATCGAGAAAAAAAAATGAAAGAAACAACAGCGAAACAACAGAAGTTGGGCCCATATTTTTTGTTAAAGTAGTGATTTGCAGCAAAATATAACAAATCTGAGGCACAATTTTTGTTTGTGCGATGCATGCATTTTGTCGATGATGTCGATGCCAAAATCTCCCGCTTTTTGATCCCCTGTCTCCCGCTTTTACTCTGAGGGGGGTAGGCAGGTCTGGTTATAGTTCAAAGTAATGGTCAGTTGTTATTCCTTTCAGTGTAAATCCTTTAAATGAATAATATAATATCTTATCTCTTCTCTGTCTTACCTTACTGTACCATTTTTCTAATGTCGTCTCGACAGATGCACTTACGGGCTATGTTCAACTATGACCCAGAGGACGACCCCTACATCCCCTGTCGGGAGCTGGGTATCTCCTTCCTCAAGGGGGATATTCTTCACGCCACCCAACTGTCGGATCCCAACTGGTGGCAGGCACACAGAGAAGGGGAAGAAGAGCAGCATATGCTAGCTGGCTTGATACCCAGCAAGTCCTTCCAAGAACAGTACGTCTTACAGCGTTATTGTGTGGAGTTTAACCCCAACAAGTGCTTTCAAAACAGTATATGTTACAGATTTCATGCAAACTTCAACTTTGTTAAATTTTTTAATATTTGGGTTATTGAGCTAGCAATTGGAGAAAACAGTATGTCTATAACATCCATTAGTAATAGTGGTAGTAGTAGTATATCTGAGTAACGTCCTCAGACATACTACTACTGCCACTATTACTAATGGATGTTATAGACATACTGTCTTCTCTGGATTCTCTACATTTCTGTGGATTGGTTAGGGGGGAAAGGAGGCTGGATTCAAAGGTTTTAAGTGCCTATCACATCCCATGGTTACAGAGCTAGCCTTTTAAATTAGAATTTAGATTACGCTTATATTCGCTTTTCTAGGTCCAGAAAACTGTATAATAATTATAATAATAGTAGTAATAATAATAACAACAACAACGATTTTATTATAATAATAGTAACAACTATAATAATATGTATTTTTCGCACATTTCCTTAAAACGTTTTTTTTGCGTAAATGACAACAAGATGAACATGACAGGATAAAAAGTCCATGCAAACGGCCCATGAAAATCTCAACAAATATACGGACAAGCTGCACAGCCACTCACCGATCACTCCACAGGCGCAGAGACAAACATATCATTTTACACTCCCTAGATATGTATATACAACTCTTTTCTGTTATCACTTGGAAGACAACTGGAATATCTTCCAAAGAGGTGCCAGATATCCAAAAATCTTAATCCAAAAATCCCCTTACCCACCCCTCTATCTGAAAGAAACACTTGACCACTCACGGCTGTTAAAAAGCGGTACTTTTTAGGCTATGGCTAAAAATAACCCTTGTGCTGTCCCTTATCGCTGGCTGAACTGCTTGTAGCCAGATCCGAGACGCTGGCTGTGCATGGGTTTCGCACGGCATGGCCTGCTGGCGTGGCTAAAAATAGCTTACAGCTGGTGGCTGACAGTTTACTTTCAATGAAGGAAGTTTCAGCCGTGCACTTGCACTGTATTTTCTATTACCTTGTAGAACAAGTTATAATTATGGCACGTAATTTTCCCATTGCAGACGAATCACAGTTCAACAGCAGATGAGCGCCGAAGGCAAGGAAAACAAGAAGAGAAGTCGGATATGTGCCTGTGGCAGGAAAGAAAGAAAGAAGAAGAAAAAGAATAAGCAGTCTTTGTACAATGGAAGTATCGGAGAAGGTATATGAGTTCATTTGCTTGCATTTGTAAGATGGATAAGACAACTTTATTATCTCTTTCAAGAAATTACATGGTGGTTCAACATGTACATATATCACAATAACAATGACAGTAAATTACAGACATGAGACTTTTCCGCTGTTACGTTGATTTCCGCTGATTTGAATGTCCCAGAGACCATTTTTGAGATCAGTGCAAATCCGTTGAGAAAATGAAGGAGGGGTGAGGGGGGGGGGGGGGGTGAGGTTTTGATTTCGAGATCGCGGACCGGCTAGGCTGTCCTCACTTTATGCGAAGTCGGAAAAATCGCCAAACGGTTCATCCCTATTCAGTTCAATTTTCGTGTTTGATGTGAGGCCTACGTATGGCCACAATGAAGAAGCGGAAACTGGTAGGCTAGCTTCAGTCTACCCTTGCTTCCTCTGGCTTTAGCCTATCACTGTTCAGCCGGCCGCCATCTTTGACTTTCCTTTGAACAGTGTTGCAAAATGTTTGCACGGTTGAAACCAGGCGATCAGACCCGAATTAGTGAAATCGACCTCCCAGTGAAAAACAAGTGGAATTTTAGATGGCTGGAAGCACAAGTCGATATAGAAATATTTCTAGTGTGTGTGTGAACAAGTCTTGACTCACTCTTCTCATTCATTTTAATCTTTTGAGATGCCATATTTTTTTAGTTTTATTGCTTGTTTTTGTTAAAAATTCTTCTGCTTCAGGGGGCTTCGCCTCCTGACCCCCATCAAGGGCGTTGCCCCTGAACCCCACCGGGGGCCTACAGCGACCCCCGGACCCCTGCATATCATTTTCAGCTTTTTTCACTTTTTCTTGGTCTCATGTCTGAAATTACAGTAACTAACTTGTTCATTCCCTTTCTGTTTTCTCACTTTTATAATCAAGCGCAATAAGCATTAACTTTTTCTGTGGATACCTGTGTTATACAAGACTATGTCATCATCATCATTATCATCATCATGAAATTTTTGCATAAAATTATTATAAACTTTCTGTCGTGTAAATAAAATGTGTGGTATGTTCTGTGCAAAAGCTGCAAAATTTTTGGAACATGTTGACTTGACTTTTCCTATCGATTCCAATGCATGTGTTAAAATAATACTTGAAGCTTTCTTCGTGTGCAGAAACGGAAGAGATTTTGACGTATGAAGAAGTGACCAGGTACTACCCACAGCCCAACCGCAAGCGGCCGATCGTGTTGGTGGGTCCTCCAGACGTAGGCCGGCAAGAACTGAGAGAACGTGTTATGGAGTCTGATTTCGACAGATACGCTGCCGCTGTGCCTCGTATGTATTGTCCCACAAAAGCTTGGTTGTTAGAATTGAATTTGGGGTATGTGTGGTGGGTATGGGGAAAAACTGCTTTATAATAATTTATTTTAAAAATACTTTATCTTTAGACTTGTGAATTTGGGGTGTGTGTGGGTGAAAAAAAATGCTTTCTAATAATTTATTTTGTAAAGTGACCATTTTAAACATGTTGTCTGCCCAAAGCACATCGTTAAAGTTTACACAACAAATGTTTTATATATATTTATAATGATGATAACAATTCTTACTTCATCTGACATGGTTTATTACAATATGCTGTGTTATTTCACCATTGGGGTAGTAAAGATTTATTGACTTTCATTTTAATTTTATCTTTCCTACTCCTGGTTACTAATGTCTTTTTTTGTCTCTGTTACAAGTCATGTTTTACAATTCTGTATTGTAATCGGATCAAGGTGTTGTTTTTTTTCTCTCTCATAATTTTGTTTTCAGTTTTGGAAACACCGTTATTATTGTCTCTGTTCTCCTCTTTCCATTTGTGGTAGACACGAGTAGAGCCCCAATGGCAGGAGAGGAGCATGGGCGTGACTACTACTTTGTGTCCAGGGCAGAGTTTGAGGCAGACATGTTGAACGGCAAGCTGATCGAATATGGGGAATACCAGAACAACATGTATGGCACTAGCATCGAGTCTGTCAGGCATGTCATCAACCAAGGCAGGATCTGTATTCTCAACCTTCAGCCTGAGGTAGGTTTTTAATCGCCGCAAATTCCCATGTGAGTTTGTTGTCATTGGGTTGACTATGTGTTCTGTAAGCTGTATATAAAAGGTTAAACATAATACATTTTGGTCTGTATATCCATCGTTTGGAAAGCATTTTGGGACATGTTTTAGGACATTCAAGGTGCCTTGAGAGGCTCTTGAACTGGTTAAGCGCGCTATATAAAAGTGATTCAAAAAATAAGTAAATAATCATTTTTGTTTCCCCAAAAAGGCTTTGTTGAACTTTTGTAATGGTACACCGTGCAATATATAAGGCTGATATTAATTATTGTTATTCTGGGCAGGAAAAAAATGTTTACAAAGTGGAATTAAATAGGTGTATGATACTTGGTCCATGTTTGTAATGCCTAATGGTGTTTATTGCAGACCTTGAAGGTGCTCAGAGAGACGGATCTGAAGCCCTACATCATCTTTGTCAGTCCCCCTAACATGGAGAAACTGCGGCAGCTACGGATGGCCCTAGGCAAAGTCAGACCCACAGTCAGTGTTTTTGTTTCTTCGCTGTATTCGTGCATAAGAATGAATACTTTTGTATATGTGTGTGTGTGTACCATTGCTTGCTTGCTTGTATGCCAGTGTGTGTGGTTTATGCATTTGCCAAGTATACGAGTCTTCAGAAACTCCACTTTGATTGCGGTATTTCTTTCAAAAGAAGAGCTGTATCGTGTTATGATTGGTGTTTAACAGTAAGTTTGCACCCTTCGCCAGCTACTGGATGTCTGATGAAAATGACTGCAGGAAAGGAAATAACTCAAGAAATGGGACAATCGTCAGTAAAAAATGGGTTGCGTAAACTTCAGAATTTGCATCAAATTTATGAATCGTAACTGAACAATAAAGCTCAACGTCTACTCCCCACATGGGTGATATGGCAGACGGGGATAACCGTCCCAGGAAGGAGGGGTGTGGATCTATATCAACATCAACCGTCAAAGCAGTTGTACTGCTAAGATGGACGAGAGAAAAAGGTCCTTTTTTTTTCTTCCCCACTGCGGGATTTGAACCTTGGGTCGTAGGTGTGCCAAGCAAATGCTCTACCACAGAGCTACAGCGGTGGGCTATGAATCGTGAAAGAGTGAAGAATACAAACACGGGAAGTAGAGGTAAAGCACAAGACCTCGGTTTTGTCTTACACCTATCCTATCCTATCCTATCCCGTAACTCGCAGGTTTTTGTGGAGCACCACAAATGATCGTTTAACCAGCGTACTCTTTCTCTGTCCTCAGCAACCCTTATGGCTTCGCTCAGTGTCAAGCCAATCCATTCTCGAATGTTGTCCTCCCACCTCATTTTATGTCTCCCTCTTCTCCTGCCTCCTTGCACTGTCCCTTGCAGGACAGTCTTTGCAAGGCCTGATGCTCTGGTGACGAGGCCATAGCATCGGAGTTTTGATTTCTTCTTACACCTCTATAGTGCAAAACGCCACAATGGCCTCCTTTTATGAATCATCTGTGACAAATGGACTGCATAATTATCTGAAACTTCAGACTCTACATTACGTTACAAGTGTTTCTTTTGAATGTTTCAGGATGAGCAGTTGAAGGACGTGATAGAGAAAGGGCGCAAGATTGAAGAGATGTACGGCCATTACTTTGACTATGTTCTGATCAACATGGACCTTGATCGATCGTACCATGAACTGCTGCAAGAGATCAACCGTCTTGAGGTTGAACCGCAGTGGGTGCCCATTACTTGGGTCATGAACTCTTACTGAGCAAAAAGACACTGATGGTTGTGCAGTAGACACCGGAATGTGCAGCAGGCCACATACTGTGCGGTGTATACAACAGTGCCTGACACCGGGTCCGATCAAAATAGTCAAGGAGTTGTTGTTGTTTCAAAGAAGCTGTGGAGGGTTTTTGTGTCTGCAAGTTGTTTTGTTTAAAAGCATACTACTGATTAAATGAATTGTACACAAATTATGAATGGTGATACAACATGGAGTTGTGTGTTGATGATCTGCAGGTGTGCCTTGTGAAGAGCGTTCTGGATTGATTACATGTCTGAGATATTATGGGGCTTTACATAAAAATGGACAGCCGAAGAGCAGATTAAAAGACTTGCGCAAATGCAGAGCAGTGTCTTTTGGAAGCTTCTAACATTGTGTGCTGATCTGTTTGTCAGGCATTATTGATTCATTAATGAGGTTAATAGATACCGTGCAACAGAAAGTTATGTGTGGACTATACGGAGCAATAATAGAATAAAACATTATAGGGCTATTTAGCAAACATCAATGAAGTTCTGTATTGTGCTACAGTGAAGTTCTGTCAAGTGTTCATGGATTGACCGGCCTGCTACTGAATGCTGAATGGTCCAAAGTGGATAGATCTGAATGTTAACTACAATGACAACAAGCTGTGGCTGGATCTTTATGTGTGAGCATCAAAGGGGTGTAGATCATTGGGTCAAGGGTATAAAGAATGACCACTGACCCTCATTCATCAGGCTTAAAAGGCTTCTAGCCTGTAGACCATATATAGCTGTGCAATGCTATTGGAAAGGAGCTGTACGACCCAGATGATGTATAGTTCTTGACTTGAAATAGCGTATGAGCGTTCGATCTTTGGATTATGCTGGGGATATACACTGCATGCAGGCAGTGACATGAATTATACATAACAGATAGCTCCACTTAAATTCTACAAACAGAATACTTTGTTTATGCTGATACATTTGGTGCCCAACCACATAGCAGATAGCTCCACTTATAGTCTACAAACAGAATTCTTCGTTCATGCCGATACATTTGCTGCCCAACTACAGCAGGTTATTAGTGTGTGTAATTAAAAAGCACATTCAGGTGTGGGAGTGAGATATGGATTGAACGTGCTAAGACTTCTTTTTCCTTTAATCTTTCTGGGCGCCATTGACATTTTGTTTAAAAATATGTGAGAACTTGCTTGGTATCTCATGCACATTGAACCCATGACTTGTAACTGACAAGCAACATTCATACAATTAAATTCGTTCAATATTATATATTTGTAACCCTGATTGTGAACATTGTGCAACGAAATTACAGAAAAGCAATTTTGATCTTTACTGACTACTTGAAATTGTAATTTTCCTACCCGTTTCATTGCATTCATGCTTAGGGTATGTGTTGAACAAAAAAATTAACAATGTGCAGGTAAATGGCAGCGGGAAAATGTGACCTTCCCATTCAGTGCTACGCAAATATCTAATGTTCGAAATGTTCATCTTAATTATTATGCGTACATTATTATTTTTTTCTCTTTGTGTATTCAGTATCAATATTTGAAGTCTCTCTTTTTTTGTTGTTTCTCTTTGCGTATTTATGAAGTCTGGTTGAGGGCGAGTGATCAACCAAAAAAATTTAAAACTTTTTTTTAAAGTGGTAATCTCTACAGGTCTTTGGACATTTCTAGAGTGTAGAGTATGTTTTTCTATTTTCTTCAGTTATTTCTAACCTTGTTTATTTATTAACAGGCAGGGAAGAGATTTCTTTTAATATCTTTTAGAGGTTAATGGACTATTATTACTGTAATAGTCTTAAAACAGTCAAAGTTAAAGAATTAATACTAAAAGATATATTGTTTGGTGTTGTTTTTCAATGTGACACACCACATAACAGAGGCAGAACAAAATAACAAAGAGATCATTTGCACAAACTCTAATGTCGGGTATAAGCACTGTATTGTTTCAAAAAATTTCAGTGTGCTCTGTTTTATAAAGTCTGTGTACGGTTGTTTTGTTTTAATAAAAGTGAAATAATAGCGTTCATATTCAAATCCTGCAGGGTAGCACCTCTGAAAGGATGCCAGTGTTTTGCAGCCCAGAAATAATAATTGCTGTCAGCCACCGTGATGTGTACATCATCGAGTTACGGCATTTTTATTTCCGGGCAGCGGTTTTCTGTTTGCTCAAAGTTACTGTTTGCCAGTGAGCACTTGCTTAGTATAATTCACAATATGCATGATAGCCTTCTTGGTATTAATCAGTTGCATCTCTTTCTTGCTGTAGTTTCTTTTCTTTGTGGGTGCGGAGGGTGGATGAAAGCTAGTATAGTGTAGTTGTGTGAAGTAATTTTTAATTTTTGAGTGGGGATGAGAATTAATTGGTAAGTTTGTAAAGTCAAGTGTTTTAGATGTCATTAATCTGTTATCTTTTAACATGTCTGTTCAAATATTGTGTGTGACTTAGCACATTGGAACATAGCTCATCATATTTTACTATTCTTTTTTTTTTTTTACATTTTTTTTTTTAAAAGTCAGTGTCTACTTGTAGCAGAGATCGATTAAATGAGCTAGTCTCCAATCCTGAAACTTATGTCTTGAGGCCAAAACTAGAGCCAAGTGTACAGTCTTTTGACGCAGTCTTCCATTCAGCTTTCACATAGCCGTGACAAGGGTTATAAACAGTATTTGAAACAAATATGTCATTTTAATGCAAGGGGTAATATAAATATATTCACCAGTTTGTGCTTATATGTATCCAAGGTGGTTGTCGCGTTCAAGTATTATTGCAGCATCATTTGTGTAACAAGACTTTTGCTAAAATTAATTTAGTGTCATGTTATCTTGGCGATCTAAACTGAATGTGAGTGGTAAGATTGAACTATGCTTGACCTATACCTGATTGTCATAACAGGGTTGAACTCAAGATGCTATGCCCAATATTAAAAATAGATCTTATGCAATGTCATTTTACTATCTTTACTTAGCATTGAGCTTCTTGTATATACTCTTTATTTTTCATTATTTCGTTTTAATAACAGAAAAAATAGAACTATATTTTACTGCCATAGGTTCCACAAAATGGGTAATTTTTTTTTCTTCAGTTTTCTATTTTGATTAGTTTTTTTGTTTGCATTGTTTTTAGTCGTGCCGGGGGTTTCAGTATAAATAGTATCCCCACTTTCTGGAAATTTAGTGCTTTAAATTCCCACTGTCGCTGTCTTTCTCATTTGCTCTTTCTCATTCCTGCTCTGTTCTATCAATCTGCTATACTATCGTCTTCTTCGCTATACCAGTCATCTACCTTTTTTCTTGAAAACTCTTCCGGGACAAGACTCCTTGTTCGTGTATGAGGTCTGTTGGATCAGCTTGGGAATGTTGGACGCTTTCTGCCAGGTGGTCACTAGGGCTTCCTATGATGTTATTATTTAGCAATGTAGGCATTTTATATGTATGTGTTTTGTTGATAATTTATAATGATGTTTGTATTCTATTTTGTTTTTGTAAACGGGGGTTCGATTAGTTGGGGTAAAGCCTCAGCCGTCCCCTGCGTGGGATGTCTTTATTGTAAAGTGACTGGCTGGTGGAGGGCATCCAGTTTTCCCACTAGGGTTGTTTCAGCAGATCTTTTATGCGGATTGGGGGGTTGTCCGGTCCTGATTTGGCTCGGAAGAGTCCGCTGGACCTAAAGCAACAATTATGTAATGTAATGTAATGTAACTGATTTTTGTGTCAATATTCATTCAACCTAAGGATTATTTAGCATATCATCAATTGATGTAGCCAACACATTTTTGTTAAAGCAAACATTATTTAAATAAGAATTGTCTGCTGTTGTGGCTTTGGAGCACAAGAAAGTACATACCAGTTATTTGCA
Source organism: Oncomelania hupensis (assembly GCA_036898135.1). Taxonomy (NCBI): domain Eukaryota; kingdom Metazoa; phylum Mollusca; class Gastropoda; order Littorinimorpha; family Pomatiopsidae; genus Oncomelania; species Oncomelania hupensis. Next base: position 23,103,574 of record CM072513.1, read on the forward strand.
TAGGTTGTTCATGTTTGAAGGAATTCTGCAATACTCCTTGAATGCGTCTCTGTTAAAAGCAGTAATTAGAAAAATGATTGTCTTTCTGAATCCAGCGATATTATTCACTAAGTAACGGATTGTGATCTTTTTAAACAAAAATCACTTGTGCAATTTTATTCAATTCAGGTCTTTTTTCTTTTTTTTCTTGCCTCAGCTGCAGACAGTCCGTATTTTAGTCTACCTTTCAAATGCATAACAATTAATCTTTTGTGATAATGCTTCTTCTTCCCTTCTTATCATTCCATTGAACAGTTAGGTTGTGAAAACATACACACAAAATGTGAAATGTATTTATCAGGTTTTTGTTGTTTTTTTTTTTGTTTTTTTTTTTGGGGGGGGGGGGGGGGGGGGATGATGTACTTTTGAGTACTTTTTATTTACTAAAAATAACTGTCTTAGTTTTTTACTCAGAGAATGTATTGCTTTCAGCTAATAAAATCATGGATTTTATTTTTTTAACACAGTATCTAGACACAAAATTACATTTGGACACAGTCAATGTGCTGAGGTTGTGAATGTCAGTCCTTTTCTGCCACTGCCTGTAGTGTTAGACTCTGCAACAAACGTTTCTTTAGCCTGTTGTACATGGAGGTATGAGATTTTGAAAAAAAGGCGAGTCAAATTGTGGGTATAATTTAAACAAAATGTAACAATACTCATGAAGTAACTGAGCCATGCTGGCTTGGTTTATACCTATATAGATATATAAACTCTGTGATTGTGCGCAACATGATATTTTACTGTGTTTCTATATTGATCATCATCACATTTTCGCAGTTAACATACATGTACATAGTTTTTTAGACAGATTTTTTTAACACAACTGCCTACGCTGAACATTATCATTTTTATTCCTGTTGTTTGTTTTTTTTAAATTGCATTAATCGTTATCAAATCCTATAACAAGGGAGTAATAGGCAAGTGATGGTTCATCAAAAGAATACATCAGCATCCTATCAAAGTCATTTTTATCACTTGGTCATCAGTGTATCAATGTTAACACTAGTTTTCATCAATTTCGATTAATTTTATTCACCACCCAATCTGTGGTAAAACATAGAGTAAGACAAATATATTAAAACATTGACAAATATATTATTAAAGGAGCAAAAGCATGTATCGGTTTTCAGCATAAGATCAATCTAACATTAAGGTCTTTCAATAGTACTATGGAAAATCTTTCAATCGTTGGAAATAGTATGTTTGTTTTTGAGTGTATGCTTAACGGTTCACAGTAATCAGAAAGTTTTTTTGTTTCTTTTTCAGAATCGAACAAAAGTTGTCTCTGAAGATATTTCAACACTATTACTACAGTTGCTGATGTTATATTTTTTTACGTGTACTATATTAACATATATAAAGTATCAGTATAGTAACCAGAGAGGCGTATAATGTGTTGTCAGGAGTTTTACAATTGCTCCAGTGTCGCCTCAGTTGTTTCCTAAACTAAAATAAAACTCAGGCTGATCACTGCAATGTCCTATCCTATCCCTTAACTTGAAAGTCGATGATTGTTTAACTAGAGTACTCCATCTTTCTTTGTCCTCCCCAACCCTCATGGCTTCGCTCGGTGTCAAGCTAGTCCATTCTTGAATGTTGTCCTCCCAACTTTTTCTGTCTCCCTCTTCTTCTGCCTCCTTGCAACTTGCCTTGCAGGGTGGTCTTTGCAAGGCCTGATGCTCTGGTGACATGGCCATACAATCGGCGTTTCAGTTTCTTTACCACTGTGAGCATGTCATCATGTTGTCCAATGGCTTATGTGATGGTCTATTGGACTTCGTCGTTGGTGATGTGCTGGGTATAGGAAATGCCCAGAAGTCTTCTGTAGCACCTCATTTCCATGCTTTATATTCCCCGTTATAGGTCTGCTGTGAGGGGTCATATAGGCATATAGAAAGATGGAGATGACAAGGGAGCGCAGGAGCCTTACCTTGGGAGTGTAGGCTGATGGTCCTGTCTTTCGAAATGGGCTTTGATTAAGCTACAGCAAAAATTACCTCTGCATTTCTCATTCTATCCTCACTTTCATTATTGTTGATACATAATGTGATAATAATGGGTGGACTGTATTTTGTATAGAATATTGTTTAATACTAATTACTATTCTCTTCTAAAATAAAAACGTTTTGGGGCAGTTTCTGAGCTTCCAGTGTTTGGGTTTTTTCCCCATTGCTCTGTAGCAAAGTATTTAGTGCATTTTTTTTCACTTACTTGTTTTGTGTAATTACTCCAGGTCTGCATTTTCATGTGCTAAATATTACACCATCTTCTCTAAATTATGATTAACACGGATATTTTACTTATTAAAAATGAAATTCTTTTTTTTAGTTATGTTGTGTGTTCTGGTAGCTATGACTTTTGAGTGATTTGCAACTGGTTTGCTAAGAGTAAGAAAACAGAAATGCATGTTCAGTGTACTGTAGAGATAGAATGTATTTTCTTCTATGATGGAAAACACTGTATGTATACTATTATGTAATTAATGTACATAAAACATTTATTCCCTTGAGAGAATGTCAATCTGAATCTATTTCTTTTCTTTCAAAATATGCACATGATCATCCATCACAAATGTTAAAAAGTGAATTGTTGAAGAAAACAAAAATATGTTGGAAAAAAGCCAGTGTACAGAAAGAAGAAAAAAGAAAAGAAATATGGTTGGCATACATGTATGTTTATTAAATGTACTCTATTTTATACAATAAAATGTATCAAACTAAATTTTGCATTGTGTGTTGATCAGCCTCGGGTCTGAACATTGTTAGTCTGCTGTTTATCATGTGTAAAATACTCTTGTTCTTGCGAGTTTCGTACTCTTTCCTTCTTTTTTTCTCCCTTCATCCTTCTCTTGATTTCTGTCTCCCGTGGTGTACTAAATCTAACAGGTGCATAGAATTAATTACTCAGTACAACAGATAAAATATTCATTCACAATGAGTATTTTATTCAGTGCAAAATCATTCAGCAATCCAAATTATAAAAAGGTCTTTGGTTGTGTCAATAACATTTCTGCCTACTTTCCATTGGATCTTTCTACTTCAATCAATCATTTGCATGACAATTTACAATCAATCATTTAGCAGCACCACTCCCAAAAAGCCAATCTTCAACATAACATGCAAACAACAAATATGTCCAACTGTGTGCTCACAGTTCTTAAAGACTCCAGAGGACAAATAGAATAGTCAACTTTAAACTACAGTGGAACCTCTCACAACGACCCCCCTCTATAACGACTCCCCCGCTACAACGACCCATTTTATTTTAACCGATGTATTTCCTTATATTGCTGTCATCAGTATAGCGACTCCCTCGCTATAACGTCTAACGACCGATCTTTGCAAACCATATAGCGACTTTCTCGGCATGACTGCACAATAAAAACTGTCTACGATCTTGTTCAGCACAGTCAGACAGGTACCTATATGTGACACGCCAGCCGATAAAGTAATCTTCTATAAGTTTGACGTCATCTTGTAACGTCACATTCTAGATTCTACTCGTTTGGGGTTTGCATTTCACTTTATTCACATCACGAGCGCGGCACTGAGAAGAAGCAAAGAAAGCGTGATGGGATGATGGAGTCTACAAAGAAAAGAAATTTTTTATCTCTGGAAGATCGAGTTAATGTTGTAAACAGACACAAAAAAGGAGAGACTGCCATTGCGAACGCAAAGAGTCTTAAAGTTGGAAAAACACAAATTCAAGGAATTATCCGAGACAAAGATGACATTCTTAACAGGTGGGAAAGTGGTGATAATGCCGATCGTACGCGATCAAAACGGAGGAAGACAACATACTCGGAAGTAAATGAGAAAGTTTGGGATTGGTTTCTGGATGCTAGAAGAAAGAATATTCCGATCACTGGCAAATTGATTCAAGAAAAGGCCATTATGCTCTCTGTAAAGACCCCTCTCTATAAAGACCCCTCTCTATAAAGACCGATTTTTGTCAACATTTTCAAGGTCGTTGTAGAGAGGTTCCACTGTAACACACAAATTCTGTGCTGAAATTAAAACATACGCATCTTAATCAAAATATTAAAAATGTAATTCTATCATGATCATTCATCAAGTTATCTAACATGACATTGCACTGAAATCACATTCAAAATTGTATCTAACTTCAGCAGCATCATGAATGCCTCTTGACAACTTCTTCTATCTTGTCCACCAGCTGTTCTTTGCTCAAAGTGTATGCGCTCTCTTTCCAGATCTGACGCAGGTCAATCAGTGTCTTTGCAAACACTGGCCCTTTGGGTACATTGTGGGCAAACAAGTCGTGGCCAGTTACAGGAAACTTTTGAGGAGACCAGGAAAGAAATTCAGTAAGGAGTTTCTCCTCACCGCGATAGCGCAACAGCTCTGCGATCTTCTCCTTGGTCTTTGCCTCATTGCCTGAAGTGTCGTTGTGCAAATCCATGCAGTAGCGAAGACTGGGGTCGCCGATGGTGTCCTGTCTGTGCTGAAGGATGAACAGAGCAATCTTCACTTCATCCGTGGACAACTTCAGGCGTTTTTGGACTGAGTACACCTAAAATGAAGACAGAAAAACCCAAAAAACAAAGTCATGTCTTGCTTGCTAAGACAACAGTAGCCAGGAGAAAAATGAATATTCAGTGTGATAGTTAATAGTACTGAAATGAAACACTTCAAGATAGAACAAAATACATTTAAATTTAATCAAACCAGACTCCAAGCATATTTCCTAATTTCTGAAAAAAAATGTTGATATTTTTTTGAATACAGCAGGCTATATTAGCAAACACTTAACACAGGACAGGGATACCCAACACTAAATAATTATTATCGTAAAAAAAAATCACAGTAACAGTATTCAACAAGCTATAAATTTCCCTTAAATCAAATGGACAGTGGAAGGGACAGTGGAAGACATGGTTGCTTACATCCTCTTCAGTCTGCAGAAGAGCTGTGAGAAATGTGATGGGTTGGGGTGACAGATTGCTTGCTCTCTCACACACAACCTGGAATTCTTCCTCATTCACAGCCTCAGGAAAACCTGTCAATGAACATAGAATGATGAGAAGTTCAAGGCAACGATTTCACAGGACACACATCTATGTTCCGAATCGGGCAGCAAAGCTGGAACCTTAGTTAGTTAGTTTAGTCATGGTTTATATGGTCCAGCGGACTGCAAAGAGCCAAATCAGGACCACAGTTGGTACTTGGGGTGGCTTGCGTTAGAGACTGTTTCCAACAAGTGCCTTGAGCAGTCTTCTAAAGCGCTATACAAAAAAACAATTCAGAATCAGAATACAAACATAACACATCTTTCCCCTGTAAAGCAATTATTTCAATGCTTCTCTTTCCCAAAAGGGAATTTCAATCTTTCCACTGTACATACAAGCAAACGAAATTGTGACCCCCCAAAAAATACAAAAACAAATTTATTCACAATTATTATGATTTTTTTTCCCCTTCACGAATATGCAAGATAAGATATATATATACCAAGATAAGGCCCAATGCCAAGCTTCAGCATTGTGTGCATGATGGGGCCATTGAAACGGCCACACACCATCTTCCTCAGCTCCGTCCAGATTCTCTCCCCTGAAATTCCTACAAGCAGCAAAATATTATGTAAAACAAACTTAGAATAAATACAAATGAAGTACCAAAGCAAATAATGTAACAAAAGTACTAAGGTGTAGTCCAATTAAAAATTATACCCATAAGTATACTGTATAATCACTCCTATTATTAACATACTGAAGGTTATAATATGTCCGGACAGCATTTCTGATAGAAATTGGAGCTCTTTATTATATCAATGAAGCCTTAGAACTTGGCTTTAAAATAATACCTCTTCAGTCAAACATTTCTGGCAAATACTTTTTTCAATCTTCCACGTGACATTAGTGAAGGGGCTCCCTGTTTAATTAAACACACACACACGTACACACATACAAAACAATCCACAAACTGTAAAACTTCATTAAATTCCAACAGGAACTGTACATGCCAAAAGGAATTCCTTAAAATCCAGCAGGAAGGGTCACTTATTATGTAAACATTTGCAGGTGAGTGCGCATAAGTGGACAATGCGAGTCGCGCATGTAACAACAATACCTGCCAAGCTATCCTTGTTGCTTTTAATAGCTTCCAGGACTTCATCTTCGTGATTGTCCGGACAGTTAGCTATCCGTCCATAGAATCTGAAATAGCGCAGGATTCGCAAATAGTCCTCTCTGATCCTCTCCTCAGCAGAGCCCACAAATCGAAGTCTCCGGTGATCCAGGTCATCCTTGCCGTTGAAATAGTCATACAGTGTGCCGTCAAAACCTGGAAATTACGCAGTACAGTACATTTTCAATTCTGCTGCAAACATGCACGTACACAATTTCATTGTGGGTCAACAGTTCAAAACACTGGCTGCGCACCTGAAAACTTTGGCAAAGCTAAAAAGAAATAATCATGAATGCGGCACTGCTGGTAAACTGAGGAATGTCAAGTACTGCTGGTAAACTGAGAAATGTCAAGTTACAGCTTCAATTTTCACAAATCAAATGGTCTAAATCAAATGCAAAACAACAAAATTTGAAAAATATGCTACAATTTGAATGAGGAATTTGACACTGCTGATAAACAAGCATAATTAGGTTACAGCTTATATTTTCATAGCCCTGGGCTTTAACACAATAAATTCTATCCCCAGGCAGTTTTTGTTGTTGTTGTTGCGTGTGTGTGTTGTTTGTTCTTATTGAGAGTAAAGAACTACCCTCTGCACAAGCGGGATAATCTGTCTTTTCTATTACAAGTGTCTCCATGGCTGCGCTCCTTCATACCTTTTCGATGATATCCAACGCTACACTCCCTCTCGCAACTTGCGCTCTTCATCCAACATACTCCTTCTCAGGATACCCCGCCACAAACTGTCCTCTGTTGGTTCTAGAACTTTTTCTGTCTTTGGACCAACTGCCTGGAATTCATTACAACTTTCTCTCCACAGCATACCGAATATCAACACCTTCAAAGCAAACCTCAAAGCTCATTTCTTCTTTAAAGTCTTCTCCTGATATTTTCTGTCTTCAAACTGTTTCTTCCATATAGCCTCATTCTTTTCGTGTGTGCATGTGTGTGTGTGTATGCCTGTTTGTGTGTGCATGTGTGGGGAATCATTTTGTCTCCCCCAGTCCGCTTTGATTTCACCTGCTCCCAGCCACATATGTATGTGTATTGTACTAATGTTTAATGAGTGTGTGAATGCGGGAGGGTGCACTCTGAACCGTTCCTTTCTAGGAAAAGCGCCTTATACTAAGTAACAATTTACCTTATAGATCAAACACAGAATGTGAAGCGGGAGAAAAATATTACAACTGGGTAGAAGGAAATAACTAACCATTTCATGAAAAAGATAAATAAATTGCTTTTTGAAAAGCTCTAACTTTCACGTCACAGCAAATTAAATGCCAGTGAATTCTGAATATAACTGCACTAACTATGGCGGGACGTGGTGGCATGGCTATTACCGGTGTAGAAGATTTAGCATTAAGTAATAAATCAAAGTCAAATTTAAAATGTACAGTCTCTGACTAACATAGGGTAATCTAATGTATGTTAGCAATGACGGTAGACCAATAAGACGGTCAACTCCTTCTAACTAATGAAGTCGAGGACAAGGAGTAGGTTATTTCCCGTGGCTTGTGGACAAAAAAATTCATTAAGGAATACAAGGAACAGTGTCATTATAGTTTTTAATTCATGTGATCGTGCATGCTGTAGTATTTAACAACTGCTGATTTTTTATAATAATAATATTAATAATATATAATAATAATAATAATAATAATAATAATAATATTTATAATAATAATATTATTATTATTATTATTATTATATTATTGTTAATTTTGATTTTTTAAAATGTTTTTTCTTTGTCTTCTATTAAATAAAATAAAGTTCATATTTGAAAAAATAATAATAATCAAACCTGGCACTGTTATTTCTTCAGTGTGTTTCTTCTGTTCGTTGCAGTGTTATGTCTCTTCTATCTTTCTTGTCTAATACTATAATCTCAATTTGTAATAATTATATATATATATATATATATATATATATATATATATATATATATATATATATATATATATATATATATATATACATCCTATCCTATCCTATCCTGTCCCATAACCCGAAGGTCGTAGGGGCACCACAGATGATCGCTTAACCAGCATACTCCATCTTTCTCTGTCCTCAGTGGCCCTCATGGCTTCGCTCAGTGTCAAACCAGTCCATTCTCGAATGTTGTCCTCCCACCTCTTTTTCGGTCTCCCCCTTCTTCTACCTCCTTGCACTGTGCCTTGCAGAATGGTCTTTGCAAGGCCTGATGATCTGGTGACGTGGCCATACCATCGGAGTTTCCGTTTCTTCACCACTGTGAGCAGGTCATCGTGTTGTCCAATGGCTTGTGTGATGGTCTGTCGGACTTCAACGTTGGTGATGTGTTGGGTATAGGAAATGCACAGAAGTCTTCTGTAGCACCTCATCTCCATGCTTTGTATTCTTCGTTGGAGATCTGCTGTGAGGGTCCATGCTTCGCAAGCATATAGGAAGATGGAGATGACCAGAGAGCGCAGCAGTCTTACTTTGGAATGTAGACTGATGGTTCTGTCTTTCCAAATGGGCTTCAACCTTGTCAGGGCAGCAGTTGTTTGTGCGATCCTGGAGAGGACTTCCTGTCGAGACCCATTGTCTGACACAATGGCTCCTAAATATTTGAAGCTGTGCACTGTGTTGAGGGATTGGCCTTGTACTTTGATGTCCGTGTTGATGCCATTGGTGTTGTTGGTCATCATTTTGGTCTTCTCTGCACTTATTTCCATTCCATAAGCTCTGGACGTGGTGTCAAGCCTCTGTACAAGCTGTTCAAGTTCTTGTTCCTCTCCAGCCAATCCATCAATATCATCCGCAAAACGAAGATTGGAGATTGCTCTGCCCCCTATACTGACTGTGCCTTCGTGATCTGCAAGAGCATCTGACATGATGCGCTCTAGGAAGATGTTGAAGAGTGTTGGAGAGAGTAGGCATCCTTGACGCACACCGATTGTTGTTCTGAACCAGTTCCCGATGACGCTGTTATGGAGGACTGCACTGGTAGCCTTGTCATACAGGCTTTTGATGACTTCTATAATTTTAGGGCTGATGTTGTACACTTTCATGGTTGCCCATAGAGCTGCGTGCCAGACTCAGTCAAATGCCTTCTTGAAGTCTATGAACACATGATATAGATGTTGTTGGTGCTGTAGGTATTTCTCACAGATTATTCTGAGGTTGAAAATCTGTTCAGTGGTACTTCGCCCTGCCATGAATCCTGCTTGTTCTTCAGCTATGATTTGTTCAGCTTGTGGTTTCAACCTGTTGAGTATTATTTTCAGGAGGACCTTGCTGGGATGGCTGATGAGGCTGATGGTGCGGTAATTTTCACACTCCTGAAGGTTACCTTTTTTGGGAAGAGTGATGACAAGCGACTGGGTCCATGGTGTAGGCCATTCCCCACTCTGCCAGATCTTGTTGCAGATAATGGTGAGAGCATCAGTCATCGCTTCTCCTCCTGCTTGTAGCAGTTCCGCTGGTATGTTGTCCACTCCCGCTGACTTCCCTTTCTTCAGCGATTGCACTGCTGCCTCAACTTCTTCCCGGAGAATTGGGAGGATTTCTTCTTCTTCTCTGCTCTCGGGACATGCTAGAACTGATGGGTCTCCATTTGGTGTATGGTTGTAAAGGTCAGAGCAGTACTCTGTCCATCTGTCCAAGACTTCTTGTTCTTCTGTAAGGCAAATGCCAGACTTGCTTTGGATAGTGGAGACTTTGGGCTGTTTAACACTTGTCAGCCGCTTCACAGTCTGGTAGGCTTTCTTGCTGTTGTTCTTGTTCAGATTGTTCTCTATTTCCTGGCATTGATCTTTTATCCAGTTCTCCTTTGCTGTGCGCATGCCTTTTCGGATGTCATTGTTGATTTTTCGGTAGACATCAGCTCCCTGTGAGGTGTTCTTTTTCTTTTTTAACTCTCTTCGTTTATCACACAGATCCAAAAGTTCAGGTGTGATCCACGGCTTCTTCTTTGGTCGGTGCTTGCCAAGGATCTCAGTGGCGGCATCTGTTACAGCTGAGTTGAAGGTATTGGTCATGGTGTTGACATCTACTTCGCCTGCCCCCAAAATAAGCAGTGGTGCAAATTTCCCTCCAATTGTGGCCTGAAATATTTTTGCCACCTCCGGGTCTTGCAGTTTGTCCAAGTCGAACTTCAGCCTAGTGCACTTTGCTGTATTTACTCTCTTCAAATGGAGACGGAAAGACATCATCACGAGATCGTGGTCACTTCCAATGTCTGCTCCTGGAAAAGTGCGTGTCCTGCCAATGTTGATGCTTGATCTGAAGCGTTTCTTGACCATGATGTAGTCGATCTGGTTGTGATGTTCCCCGCCGGGACTGTGCCATGTCCATCGTCTGGATTTTTTGTGGAGACCAAGCGTGTTTGCCAGTATCAGATTGTTGTATCTGGCAAACTCCAATAGCTTCAGACCCCTGTCATTTGTCTCGTTGTTGCAGTGGGGTCCGCATGTGTCTCCCCAGTTGTGGTGCGCATCTTGGCCAACCTTGGCATTCCAGTCACCTTGCACTATGACTATGTCCTTCTTCGGCACTTGGTCAAGGACCGCCTGTATATTTTCATAAAAATCCTCCACTTCGCTGTCTTCATAGTCTGATGTTGGGGCATAGGCCTGGATGATGGTAATGTTGAAAGGGGTTGCTCTCAGACGGATGGTAATGAGTCTACTGGAGACTGGGCGGCAACCCATGACAGTGGCTAGAATGTTCTTATGGACCAAGAATCCAACGCCGTGTTCGTGCCTGTCATCTCTACCGCTGAAATAGAGCTTGTGGCCTTTGTCAGTCGTTGTTTCACCTAGGCCTTTCCAGCGCAGTTCGCTGATACCTAGAACGTTCCATCGATAGTGGTCCAGCTCGTGGGCCAGTTCTTCTAATTTTCCGTCCGCAGTTAGGGTCCTGACATTCCAGGTTCCTATGATGATGTTGTTTCTCGTGCGGATCTTGCTAGTTTGTCCATCAGTAGCATACTTTTCACCTCCGTCCTGGTGGCCAACGGAAGGCGCGGTCCTTGTGTAGCCGGGCGACGACCGATCCGGCATGGAATTAGTGGATAGCCTCATCATGTGTTGTGTCTTGGGCAAAAAAGACCTGGCAGGGCCCAATCCTCTCCAGGCTGTTGGCTACAGCCGAAATCCACGAATACAGTGTGGCTCGCCTTGGCCCTGAGCACGTGGTCGTTGAACCTGTAGTAACGTGAGGTTCCTCCGCCCTGGCCGGTGACTTCTGTGTAGAAGACTTTCGCCCAGTGATGCCGTGCTAACATCACCCCTGTAAGTCGCCTCTTACGACACGCCGGGAAACGTTGGGTCTATTCTATTTGCCCGAACCCACAAGGCAAAATATATATATATATATATATATGAGATAGGCGAGCGCATATGTTGGTAAAGATCGCCGCTCTTTGAGCCCGATTGATTTCGGCAAAGGCACGTATATAGCATCCAGAATTAGAGAGAGAGAGAGAGAAAAAAGAGAGAGAGAGAGAGAGAGAGAGAGAGAGAGAGAGAGATTATAGTATATATATATAATACTGGATGCTATATACGCGCCTTTGCCGAAATCATTCAGGCTCAAAGAGCGGCGATCTGTACCAACATACACGCTCGCCTATCTCATCCACCCTCACACACACACACCAAATACACATCCATCACTCAAACAGGTGGTGTAAAGGCATGGAGATTGCTATTGGAAGATGGAAAGAAAATCAAATTTTTATTTTAAAAATTTTATATTGACTGCGTCTAGTACCATTATTGACGGGAGGAAACCGGAGTGCCCGGAGAAAACCCTCAGTGATCTCAATAGTCTCGTACCTAAGTCACATAAGTTCGCCCCTTGCGGGAATCGAACCCGCGACCTTCGGGATAGGAAACCAGCGACTAATCCGCTGCGACACGAGGCCATATATATATATATATATATATATATATATATATATATATATATATATATATATATATATATATATATATATATATATATATATACAGAGAGAGAGAGAAAGTTGATTGCTATTTGTCTACTCCCTAAGGGACAGTACTCTATATCTGGGATTGCTCATAAGCCTCAAGTTGCCTGTCTTATTGTTCTACCGCCTTAGATGTTAGTACAGATCGCCGCGTGTTGAACATGATAGGTGATTTGGGTAAAATCGCATTTATATATTAATATAACATCAAGTATTATTATAATCATTATTATTATTATTATTATTATTATTATTATTATTATTATTATTTTTACCAAGGAACATGGCATTGATGGTGAGGTCTCTGCGGTTAGCATCCAGCTGCCAGTCCTTTGTAAATTCCACATCCGCATGTCTGCCGTCCGTCCTCACATCAATTCGTAATGTTGTCACCTCAAAGTTCTCCTTCAGAAAAAGTAAAGCAAATCGTAACATGTCAAACGCAAAGATTCAAAATTAAAAAAATTAAAAAACTGCCAAGAACAAATTCCAAGGTCAGTGTTCCCCATAACGCAGAGATCAGGTGAAATTACGCCTTGAACCCTCAAAATCACGCCTTAGAATTGCAGATCAAGCATGAGAGGTACATCTTAACTTTTACAATTGGTGCTGAAAACATGCTTGACAAAATCTATCTACGGCATCGTGAATCAAGGCAAAACAGCTTTTTCATAGCTGCCCACCTAGAGGCAACAAAAAACAAAAATCTTGAGTTGCTGAGACGCACTTAACATATGACTGCAAACATATGATATAATATATAAAAGAATATACGCACTTCACATATGACTGCAAAAATATTATATAATACATAAAAGAACATAATATCATATATAAAAATATATATAATAATAACATATAGGAAGGAGAGAGGGGGGGCAATACTAATACAATCCAGGCTGCAGTTGTCTTGTTCAAGTGCAGAAATAATAATAAACAATTAAAATGTATGTTTTCTCATTCATTGCTGTCAAACTTGTAATATAAAAATAATAACAGGCAATTTATACAGCGCATTCCAAAATCACAAAGCGCTTTACACAAACAAATGTAAACACAACATGCGTACATTGGTCAATAACACGCAACCACATACACATCCCAACACCCAAAAACACTCACTCAGGGCGCCTAAGAAAAGGCCTCTCTAAAAAGATGCGTCTTCAAGTTGATTTAAAAGATGCTAGTGAAGGACTGTGATGGACGGACCGAGGTAACGAGTTCCAGGTCTGAACGGAGAAGAAACTGAAGGCTCGACCACCGTGTCTCACCCTGTGGTAACCTGGTACACGGAACATCCTTTCGTCTGCAGACGAGCGGAGAGAGCGAGAAGGAACATACACAGTCAAAAGTTCGAAAAGATAGCTAGGAGCAGTTCCAGAGATGATGTGGTAGCAAAGACATGAGGTTTTATATTTAATTTGTTGTTCAACTGGGAGCCAGTGTAGTTCTTGAAAGAGAGGCGTGCAATGCTGTGATTTCCGTGCTTTGAAGATGAGTTTAGCTGCAGAGTTTTGGACTTGCTGAAGAGGTCTAAGGACTTTCTGTGTGCAACCCACGAGGAGTGAATTACAATAATCCAATCTAGACAGAATGCATGCACTAACTAGTGTTTTTGTTGCTTCTTGTGTGAGATATTGTCGACTGGAGCTTATGCATCTAAGTTCAATGTATGCAATCTGACAAGTTTAAAAGAAATAGAAGGAGTTCCAACAGTGATAGTTGAGGGAAGATAAAAGATGTCTGCAGATGACGGAGAAACACGGAGAGCATCAGTTTTGTTATCATTTAACTTGAGGCGGTTGTTTGACATCCACGATTTTACCTCAGTGACACATCTTGAAGGGTCTGAACTAAATGATTGTAGTTAGAAGAAGAGTCAGAGTGATTAAGTTGGGTGTCATCAGCATACATTTCGTGGCGGACAGAGTGTGAGTTAATGAGACGTGAGAGAGAAGAGGTGTACAGTATGAACAGAACAGGACCAAGCACAGAGCCTTGAGGAACGCCAAAATCAAGCGGTTGTGCGGTAGATTTAATACCATTTACGAGAACAGCTTGTTTTCTTTCTGAAAGATAAGACCAAAACCAGTTAAGAGCACTGTTTTGGATTCCAAAATCGTTATTGAGACGTGATAAAAGAATGTCATGATCAATAGTACATGTATCAAAAGCGGACAAAAGATCCAAGAGAAGAAGAACTGAAATTTTGTCTTTGTCTAAAAAAATCAGAAGATCATTTAGAACGCGAAAAAAAAGGTCTCTGTGCTGTGCCCAGGACAGTAAGCAGACTGATGAGAAGTAAGAAGACTGTGAGCAGATATATGGGAGAGAAGCTGCTGAAGGATGAGACGTTCAAGTAGTTTAGAGAGAAAAGAAAGATTGGATATAGGTCGGTAATTCTTCAGATCATTACAATCGAGGTTGGATTTCTTCAATAAAGGCTTGACAATAGCAGTCTTGAACTCAGGGGGAACAACACCAGATGTAATAGACTCGTTCATAATGTTAGTAACAGTGGGAAGGAAAAGGTCCAGGTGCTCACAGAGAAACTTAAATATGAGAAGAAACTGAACTGTTTCTTAGTTTTCTCATATATTAGGTGGTAATGTACATATATACAGCAGTCCGAGGTTTGCATAACTTTGCATGCTGGAGATCATCAGTCAAGGAAGAGTCACAGGATTTCATTTTCTGCTGTAACAGGCTAATTCTTTTTCTTAACCATGTTTACTGTTGCAGACTTGGCTTTGAGGAGCAAACCTGTGCTAAATGACTGCTTGTGCCAGGCTCCAACAACGCTTCTCTTGGCAATCATCATACAGTTAAGAGTATGGAACCTCTGAAATCTGTTTAGTTCTTCCTAACTTGGCTGAAGAGCCGTTGACATGCTGCACTGCTGTGTGGAATGCAGAGGACAGACAACACAAAGTGAGCATCTGTGAAATCTGGGCATGATTTTGTTAAAAACTGAAAATACCAGTTGTGAAAATCGTTAATATTGGGCTCGAGACCACGAAGCAAGCAGAATGAATGAAAATTTGCTGAGCTGTGGGTCCCCGAAAGCTTAGCGGTACAGTATTGCGGTAGGCTCTCAACCACAGGAACTTTACACCATACCAAAATGCTTCAAATTTTAAAACATAGCTTGAAATTTTATATGAAAATCGGGAGAAATGTAAAAAGGGAGGGTTGGCAGCTATGCTTTTTTTCTGAACGAGTGTCCAACAAACACTGTTTATTTTTTCGGGAACAATCGTATCTAAAATTAGCACTGGCCATGCAACTGAAAAGTTAACTTGATGTTCATTGGTTTACCTTCTGCACTATCAACCAATCACAAAGCTCCTAATTCGTCATGCTATGCTTAGGAATTGACATCATAGTTTGATGTGACTGGGTGTGTATGAATCACTGGTATGAATGTTTGCATAAAGTGTGTTGACTTGTGAAAAGTGTGCTCACACACTTTTATAAATCTTTTTTTTTCTACTCCTTAAAACGCCTAACAAGAAGTAAAAAAAATTTCTTAAAATTATCAAATGGAAGTGAGTCCGCTCCTTAGATTAATTGCAAATGGGGAGCCATATAAGGTGTCTAAGTGCCGGTGATGGTAGCCTGTTCTTGGGAGTTACCCTCCATATGTTACATTAGAAACCTTATAAACATATTCATAATCAAATTCGTTTTCAAAAATGCAATGACAAACTAAAAAATAGTACTTTGTCATTGATGCGAGCAGTAATGGTCCCATGTTTCTCTCCTCTGTTGTTGATCATGCGGATTCGTTCCATTTCAAACATTTCTTTCATCTGATCAGGTGTGGCAGTGGTAGCAAAGTCAATGTCATGGGGTAATTTATTCATCAGAAGATCTCGTACAGCACCACCAGCAATTCGAAGTTCAAAGCCATGTTTGCTGAACAGTGTTTTAAGCTGGTTAAGCTCTGGCGTAAACAACTGCTTGAACTCTGATGTATTCAGCTGCATGGTTCTTAGTTTGCCTCCACGCCTGTAAGAGAAGTGTCTAAGTAATGTCGATGTGGTCAGATGATGTTCCCGAAGACACCCACTTCTATAGAATGCCAGTGCTTTTGGGGTAAACAACTGAATCAGCTGGATTCCCCTCATTGATTGGTATGGAGACACCCTGCAATATATATATACAACACTGCCAGTTATGATGCAATTAACAGAATATACAAGAACATGCATACATGTACAGTATTACACACTACTGTTTCGTCATAGTTCTCTTTAAAATGTTAATGATGTTGGTTTAACATGATGTCACAAATTTAAACTTACTAAAACTTTTAATAATACTCGTAAATTAAAATTTAAACAAACTTGTATTTTACTAATGAATAGAGTTGTAACCCATTGGAATAACCTGACTGCGGAGGCTGTGGATGCTAAATCACTCAATGTGTTCAAGAATAGTCTGGACAAGTTATTTAAGTATATCATCTACTCCACCAATTTGGAGTCTACAAAATTCGAAATTTGTAGGCACTGATGCGAGGGGTTTGGGTATTGAGACCCTCATCAAGATTGATTATGACGAGAGCCAAAGGCTTTTTAGCCTGCATGCCGAACTATGCTATGCTATAGTCATCTTCTTTTTGAGGGTCCACGATCAACTCGTCAATCATTTTGGCACCGAATTCATAGAACTATCTGAATCAATAATAGCACTACTTTCGATTTGGAATCAAAATTTTTGAACTAGTGAAATCAAGGCTGAAAATAACGGTATATAGGCCTATATAAACGCCTATACAAAAGCCTAGGCCTGCCAAACCTTGAGCACCGTCACTGTCGAGGCCACATGATTGAGGTCTACAATTTACAAATTTAGTATGTACTGTACCCAGCGGCCTGGCTTCGAACACCCCCCTGCCGACTTAGGACTGAGGGGAACCACTCTAAGTCTAAAGCACCAAAAGAACAAGTTCCGACTGAACATTCGTGGCCACTTCTTTTCAAATCGAGTTATCTCAACCGGGAACTCTCTACCACAGAGTGCTGTTGAAGCTCCTCAGTTAACGCTTTTAAGAGCAGGCTGGATACACACTGGCTTTCAAGTTTCCCTCCCCACCCTCTATGACCCAACTTGCTACCATGAGCCACCACGCGCAGCGCATAATACCAATGGCAGTTGCTAAAATAACTACCAGGAACTATGTAAAGGCCATTAATGGCCTACATCATATGATCATAGAAAATTTCAACTTCAAGTATATTATTTTATTAATATTATATTGTCTGTACATAGTGAAAGAGAAATTTGAAAGCAAATGCCAAAGTCATTTCTATAATAGATATTACCTGTGTAATAAAGTATGGTTAATAAAATGAAAATGATAATATCTTTAAAATTCAAGAAATCAAAAACTCAGCTGGGTAAAAACAATACAACGTACCTTTTTATCACAGCAAGCTATCGTCTTAGAAAGCATTGCACAGCATAGGCAATAGAAGACTAAAGCACACCATTCAAATCCATTCAAAATTAACAGTCTAAGGATAATGATAAATCAGCAAGATTAGCATTCTTGGAGGAAACAAACATTTTGAGACAAAATTAAGTTTCGCAGAGAGAGAGAAAAAGAGCCTGGGATGAAATTTTGCATTTAAACGCTTAACTGAATGTCATTCTACTGCAAACGTCTATTTAGTATGTCGTCAAAAATACATATTCCTGGATTTAGACAGCATTGTTAACTTTAGCAGGATTCGATCTCCTACTACACGGGGATAGTTTCACTTTGTGGTAGGCCTGTCTTGCTATCTTTTGCAGAAATGGGTGAGCATCGGGCCGTCACGGAAGGAGATCGCGTTATTTTTAAAACAGAGGAGAAGACGAAAGTACTTCAAGTGTCCAGAAACAGGTAATTTTTCATTTTAGTATGTTACTCCACATGTTTACATTTTCGTGCATCATGACTAGCCGCTAATTCTATATCTCATCTGTGGTAAATTAATTATACTTCCTGATTATTTAATATATAATTATATAGTGAAGTGTTAACATTTTTGTATATTGAATCATTCGCCTGCAAACCTTTTACCTGTCAACTTGAAGGATCTCAAAGGAGTTATCTCCGAAAACCAGGTTTTATCTACAAGCTCAAGTCGTTTTAGTTTCCCAAGCTATGTTTTAAATTTAAATTCCAGATTTTTTCAAAAATATTACTTTTTCAATGGCAAAATAATTAAGCTATGTTAACTGCGCCTAACTCTAGCCCATACTCTATCCATTGACAACGATAAGCGTCAGTCTGATCCTTCATGACTTCAACATGACTAGCAGTAGCAGTATAACATCCGTTTTGGCAAAGCTGAACCTGGATGACATACCGTATCATGCACGGCCTCATCGACGTTTCCCAACAGGGCTAGGGACTTGTGCATGGAGCCCGCCAGGGCACTAGGGGCCACAGCATGAAACCCCTTGTCCCACATACTAGAACGGATAGGTACAAGCACTCCTTCTTCCCATCAGCTACCACTGTACCAGGTCATAGAACTCGTTGAGAGCTGAATCAGCATCAGCCTCGCCTGTTGCATCCATTAGTGCATTGCTGACAAATTGAAGCGTAATCGTCCTGTGATGAAAACCCAATGCGATGTCATAACACAATTTTTAAAAGAAACCAGCCAGACTGCCTCACACAGTTTTGAAGAGTGCTTTTGCCTGATTGTAAATTTGTGGGCACCCTTCACTGGGCATACCAGAGTGTGGAGCCATTTCCTCGGAATCAGGGTATCCACAGTACTGCGAAGAAGATAATTTATTGAAAATTTTTGCTGAGGTGAGGAGGTACACTTAGCTCTTTAGCTATTGTTTGCTTTCTCAATTCATAGTGATAGTTGTTTTGTTTGTTTACTTTTTCAGGACAATTTTCTTTGAGAAAAGCAAACTGAAAAGTGAGGAAATAATAGGCAAGGATTATGGAACACAGTTTGAAGTGCAGCATGGGAAGCTGGTAGTTGTGAAAGCAGAAGATGGAAGTGGGCAGTGTGAAGCAGCAATAAAAGTTAAAGGTATATGATCATGCATACACTTACCTGATGAAAAAAAGGCAGTTAGAACTATAATTTAAAAATGCATATATAAGTCAAATGATAACTTATCATTGGACTTAGGCATTTGAGACTTAATGTACTGACTTTTTAAAATAAACAGAACATTTTTTTTCCTTTTTAACTAGTTGAGAATTTGGATGAGCCAAATATTGGTCTTTTGATTTCAACTCTATTCAATATTTTATTATAAGGTCTCTTCATTTACATAGTTTTAGACCACTTTGTGTTTGTGTGACTGTTTATTCCTCTTCACACCCTACCTGCTAATACGGATACCTTTTTTTATATTAATTTCTTTTTTTTTTTTTTAATTGGACAGGTTCGGGCAAGGACAACAGAGACCTTGTGGCATCAGGGGAAAATCAGAAATTGAGTCAGGAAGACATCTTGAGAATGAGAGAGGAAGGGCTCTCGGGGCAGGTTAATTGTTTTTTCCAGCGTACTGCATATATTTTACTTTTATAAGTATGAAATTTTTCACATAGTCTCACTAAGTTCACTTTATAAATAATAATAATCATAATAAGATGAATAAGAATAATTTAATTCATTTGATTTCACTCTTACTACTACTAATAATAATAAGTGTAGCACTTTTTCCTAAAGATAGATCTATCAGTTCAGAGCACCATCCCTGATAAATGCTCTAAGCACAGTACAATGTTAAGCAAATTTAGAATTAAAATAAAATACAATAAGACATTTGAAGTTATTAACATTTTATAAGTTAACGTAAGTTGTTTAAATATAACACACAAACATTTAAAATATAAGCATTAGAATCCTCTTAGTTGATGTAGGTTTGTTTTATTTATTATGTGGTTGTATAAAATATGATTTGGTCAGCTGATTTTTTTTTTATCTCCAACAATTTATTTGATGCTTTTGATATATAAAACGCAGCTTTGTAGAACTTCAGAATCCCATGGTAAAGCTAAAAAATAGCCAGGAGGCAATACTACTTCTTCTTTAAACAGTACAGTATTTTCATATTTCTAATCAACTATATTTGCATGTGTGATACTGTTAACTGTGTAATGTGTGTTCAGATGTAAATTTATGTTTTGTAGCATTTAATTTTGGTGCGTTTCAGGATATCATTGGGAAACTTGTGGAACAGAGTGAAACCTTCAAAACCAAAACAGAATTTTCCCAGGAGAAGTACATCAAGAAGAAAAAGAAGAAGTAAATACCGATCAATACTTTTCTGCATTTTGTAAAATGCCCTCACAGATGGCTGGGTATTGTTCAGGAAGATAAGTGCAATCTCTCTCTCTCTCTCACTCTCTCTCTCTCTCTCTTATCCCCTCCCTCTCTCTCTCTCTCTCTCTCTCTCTCTCTCTCTCTCTCTCTCTCTCTCTCTCTCTCTCTCTCTCTCTCTCTCTCTCTCTCTCTCTCAATGTATTTTGTTTTCACTTTCAGGCACGTGGTGATGTTTCGTGTTCTGCGACCAACTGCTGCTTTGCTTCTGGATGTCTTCAAGACTCAGCCAGCCAAGATCTGGTAGGTTATCTGCGTACTGATAAGTTATCAGTATGGTATAATCATATATAGCTGAATGTGTTATGTGTATAACGTATACAGAGCTGAAATACTTTTATTGGTTTTTAGAGAAGAAAAAACAATAGAGACCATTTGCATAATTAAATTTGGTATGGCTATGGTGTACGATTTAGTCCTGGCAGTGCTCTTTTGTTGGACTCTTTTCTTTTCTTTTCCCACATTTCCTTGGTGAGTAAAAGTTGTTGGTGTTGCGTTTTTCTCTTTTTAGCAATTTGCGGGCAGACAGCCTGTCGCAGTTGCTGAGTTACAGCAACGCTTGCTGGGGATCTACAGTGGCGGTAGTGGAGTCTTGCCAGGGCTTGGTGCTGGGTGCCGTGATGGAGAGGATGGGGTCGTCGGGGCGACTGCTGCACCTTTACCCTGGCAACAACATGAACAGGCGAGCATCTATGATGTGTAGCTTTGCTCTAAATTGGGATTTAGTTTAGTACTAATCCAAATCAACAGATTACTGCTGAGACTATGATTGATTCTTGAAGAGATAATGATGAGACAAAAATTGTGTAGCTAAAACAAAGAAGAGTTAAAAACAGGAAATGGTTTGTAATTCTTTGTTGATAGGAATCCATGATCCAGAACCTTCATAATGGTTCTGTGGTTTTTTTAATGTTTATTTTACTACAATGTTTCTGTCTCATCAACAATAATTATTGTTTGAACAGCCATTTGCTTTGGTTGTATTATAATGTTCATAAATCAGCAGATTCACTTCATAGATTACTAATTTGAGTATTAGCTGTTTATTATATGGCCAGGTAGTGTTGCACTTAGTTCATTTATTGAGGCGAAGAGCACCATTTCTTGTCGTCTACATGTTGGTGAGGGGGGGTTTGGGTAGAGTTCAATTCATCTGTGGGTGTGCAGATGGTTTGTGAGGCCAATTCGTGCCCATAAAGTTCTCTGGCTGTATGGACGGGAATAGGATGTTATCTTAAAGTGTTAAAACCACGCCACCACATAACAAACTGTACACATGACGGCTAGAGAGGTTTCAGTATCATTTACTTGTTGCAGAAAGTTTTGAGGATTGAGGTCAAGCAGACAATACAGTACAACTTTTCAAACTGAGCTTATTGCATTTTTAAAAACTCCCCTTTGTGCTCATATGGCCTTTGTTTTTGAGTGTATTTACCTACCATGTTTCCTCTTTTTTGTCCAGACAAATGGTGGATGACTTCAACTTCTCCGAGGGCCACAAGGCAACTCTGCTGACCTTCCCTCTTGGCAGGCTGGCGTCACTAGAAAACGGCACGCTGTTTCCATCCAGTGAACCCACGAAGGACGATGGCCGTTGTAGCAAAGAACATTCCACGGAAAAACATTCTGGAGGCACTGGTGCTGCAGTGTCTGAGCACCAAACCAAAGATGATGAGAAAGACAAAGACCGATCTGCTGAAGCTGGCATGGAACAAGGAACAGACGAAGATGATGATGGTGGTGATGATGATGGTGGTAGTGATGGCTCCGACTTGGCAGAGAAGGATAGTGATGCAAAAGCAAAGAAAGGGAAAGGGAAACAACAGCCGGGTAACAAAAAGCGCAAAGAGCGAATTAGACTGGTTAGTGATTTTGTACACTGTCACATCATGATATTTAGATTTGTGTTTGGTTTGTTTTATTTGTATTTTTGACTATGACCTATTGGTGTTTGTATTTTTAAAATGCAATTGAATGAGAAACATAATTTTGACCTCCACATTAAAACAATTGTGTTGGTCACATTTGATAAACTGTACAAGTGACGCAAAAAAAAATTCTTTTAAACTTGTTGCAAGATAATTTGCATTTAAATAAGAAACCCATGCTGACACATGCGTACAACCGAGTTGATGGTTGAAATGAAAATGTGTGTTTGGAAATTGTTTGCAAATGTGACTTAAAATATGCTGTATGTCAGCATTAGTATTTATGTTAGAACCAATGCTAGTATCGTATTCTGCGCAGTATCCTAATTAATTAAGTGTACAATTTCAGAGCCCAGAGGAACAAGAAACCAGAAGACAACAGAAGTTGAAACAGCTTCAAGCAGCGGCGTCTGTTCTTCAAGAAAAGAACCTGGACAGCCTGATCATTGCCACCAAACACAACCCTGTCTCTCTGCTGTTGAGACTTCTGCCATATGTTGCTCCTTCTAGACCTGTGGTTATCTACTGTCAGTATAAAGAGGTGTGTTTTTGCTTTGTCAACCTAAACCCTCCATTGTCTCTGTTGTTGGAAATCTTTTAGTGTTTTTTTTTTATGAACTATTTATTTTCTTTTGTTTGTGTTATTTACTCTTTTATTCACTTATTTATTAATTTGTATGAGTGAAGAATGAAGTTAGTAGAAAGAAGATTTTTGTTGGTCTTCTTCTTCTGGATAGGAATATTGCGGATACTTTATTAACAGAAGAAGAATGTCAACAACTTTGGGGTGCACACGGCCGACTCTTAGAAAAAACTTTTAGTCCAATGTTGTTGTTTTTTTTTATTTACATGGTGATCACATTAAAATGTTATAACTTCTTTAGGAGTTGTTTTGGGATTTCATTGAAACAACTTAACTGCCGTTTACTACTTAACCTCTTGAACCCGAAAGACCGATATATCGGTCTAGCCCTTAAACAGCTGTGCCCCGATAGACCGATAAATTGGTCTCGTAACCTTACCGTTAATCTTGCGGTCCGTACACAGCTTACTGTTCTTTCTAGTACTTGCTGTTTGGAATAGGGTTATTGAGGGTTATTGGGAATAAGGTAAAGCAAAATGTCAGCGCTCTAGTGCAGCACAGTGCGTGTTTTTGTGACGATTTTTTCTCAATTTTGCGTCATGAAACGAAGGTCTACACATCAAGGAAGCGTCGCTAAGCGACTGTACACAACTCAGGAAGTAATCGATCAATTGTGGGATGATAATGAAGATGAAGAGATGACATTTGAAGTACTTTGGGTTGTCTAACACTTTGGTTATGTTTTCGTTGTTTTACTAAAAGCATGCTAAAAATGCCATTTTTCTCCGGGGAGCCCAGGGGATGGGCTCAGAATTGGTGGGGCATCCAGGGTTCAAAGGGTTAAAATGAAAGTAGTTAATGATAATAAGTGTTCTTATTGTTGTGAAACAGTTGACGTCATTGAGCATTTCTATTATTACTGTCCCGTCGTCAAAATGTTTTGGACGGACATCGAACAATACATTTCTTCTGTTTTGAATTTGAACATCAAATTGGGAGTTATAGATGTGATGTTTGGGACCTTATATAATAGAGAAATATATATAAAACCAATGTGAAAAAATTTAATCATATTATACTAATAGACACAAATGTGTATTAGCATATTTAAAAAGAACAAATCTAGGTTTTCACCTATGATTATTTTTGAAAAGCAAATGAAATGATGTTGAAAAAGCTATAGTAATTAAAAGCACCAAAAAAAAATTTAAAAAAAAACAAACAATAAATAACAATAACTAAATAAAACATTAAAAAAAATTTGAACCAATAAAGAAGGCCTTGAGCTTTAAAAAAAAAACACACACAAGAAAACAAAAGATAAAAGCGGTATTAAAAAAAGAAAAAAACACTCGGTCTGCCAACTGAGGTTCAACAGAATTTTTTTTTTTTTTTTAAAACTTAACAGCCTGTTGCGGTTGGGACGCACACAATAGATCCGATCATTTTGTTTTGCAAAGCATGTAATTACACAGTGTATTTATCTCTGATTTGATTGTGCGTTGTTGCTAGTAGAAGCTGTGTATAATGTTGAGAATTTTCATCGGTCGATATTGTTGAGAATTTTCTGGAATTACTTGTTTACTATCAACCGAAGTTTCGAGATAAAACTGGCAATAGCTCAGTGATTCTCCCAACATAAAGACCTAAGAACGTGCATAGTTCCAATGATGAGTTTTATTTTGATTGGGAGTTATTGAGTCATGCTGGAATGTTTGAACTTTTTCTCGATTGAAGAGAGGCTATATAAGTAACGCGCTGTCTGAGTGAGAGTGAGTGATTTATGATGATTTTTGATGATGGTCTTTGAAGTGATTTTCGGAAAGCGATCTTGTATGCAGTTGTTGATGTTTGCTGAATAAAGTTATAAAAACTTTATATGATGACTCCTGCTTTGTTGCTGAGTGAATATCTGCGTGGATAAACAAATTCAAGTTACACTTATCAAGATTCAAGCATTGGGGCTGAATCAACCATTGATAAATAACCACGTGTAACACTGCCGTTTTACTAAAACTTAAGACATTGAATAAAATCTCATCATAAGTCAAAAGCATATTGAAGTTAGTTAAAACTGAGGTTGAAAGATATATATGTAAATTGTAAGTGAATTTTCTACATGTTAGTTACTTAATGTCACATTTTATTGACCTCACTAAATTTATATATATTTAGCTCATCATTTTTGTTCCTCTGTTTCACATCATACATTTGTGTCATTAGCAAAGCCATCTTAATTGCCATCACTTGTTATTTTGCTTGATAATGATGATGATGTTGATGAGGATTTATATTGTGCTAGCGCATGCTGTCCTTCATGCTAATGGCGTTTGTCCACTCTTTATTATTTTCAGCCGCTGGTAGCATGTTACAGCATAGTGAAAGAGGGAAATCTAGGAATTCAGCTGAGGCTAGTAGAATCATGGTACAGGGAGTATCAGGCAAGTTTTTATCATGTAGTTTGTCCATGAAGTGTCGAGCTAATTGCAGCATGTTGCATGTATATAGGCATGCTGTATCTACACATGCTGTCTATATATGCAGTAGATACATCATGCATATAAGCAGACAGTGGACACACATTTTTGTGACCACAAACAACATTTTTACCTATTTCTGCATAGATGGATGCAAAACTATATGGCATGACTCCCCCCCCCCCCCCCCCTCCCTACTACATTCCCAGCCAGACCCTTCTAGCACAGTGTTTGTTATGAATAAGTGTCAAGTCATAATTTACATTGTTCTCTGTATCATACACCTGTTTAGGAACAACTAGTTTGCAGACATAGCGAGTCCGTAGCATTTGTTGAGCATAATTATTTGTACCGCTGTTCACGGGAAGATTTTTGCTTTTTGCTTTACCTAAACCTAGTTTAGCCACACAAAAATTATATTACTGTGTTACATTTGTTGGTGATGTTGATGCCTTGTATAGCACGATCATCCATTTCAATAGACATACTCATTGTACATGCAGTGGAGAGAGGAGGGAGGAGAATAACAGATCATGGCTGGTATTTGCTACTCACATACATGAATGTTCAGTATATTTCTGGGGAAAAACAACAACAAAGCACCAAGCTATTTCCCAGAGCTGGGAAGGACCCTGTATGAAAATAGGCCTTTTTATTTTTTGCTGTTTCAACACTTGAAGCAATGGCTTTAGATTTTTAATTTGGTTTTGATTGATTGCATTATTTTATTCTAGTCTATTATATTTATCTTTTATGTATTTTCAGGTTCTGCCATCCAGAACGCACCCTTTGAATAACATGTCTGGAACTGGAGGATACATGTTGTCTTTTATTAAAGTTGTGGCTAATCCTGCAGTGTAATTGACAGCAATACAGACAAAATAACACTGAAGAGAAATGTGTTTTGTTGGTCTAAAATTATGCTTGTGTTTAAACAAGTGCACAATTGGGATCTGATAGTCTGCAAATATCTAAGATTTATACATTTGTATAGTGGGTTTAACTTCATGTTCGTGTGAAAATAAGTGACCTATCAGAGCCTGAGAAACTGCAAATATACATTGATAATAGCATGTTCAGTGCATTAGTTACTTCAGTGCCTTTATTTACATATAAACCAGTGCCATGCAAACTGCTGTGCTTAAAGCTCTGTTTTACCTATTACATTTTTTTAATGCTTATTAAAATCGAATGGAATCACATTGTACAATACCCGCATTATTGTTTTTTGCCACACATCAATAATGTAATTTGGATTTTATATTAAACACTAAAACAGTGTGTAATGTTTTATAGTTGAGTTTCTGATCTTTGCTATCACTAATATTATTAAAATATTGAATCTCTCTTTTTATTTTTTTTAAATAAATTAGTTAGTTAGTTATTCATTGCTTACAGAGTCCAGCGGACTGCAAAGAGCCAAATCAGGACCACAACTTGGTTGAAAGAAGACTCATCCCTGACCCGTATAAAAGATCTGCTGAAACAACCCTTGTGGTAACGCTGAAGGCACTCCACCAGCCAGTCACTTTACAATAAAGGCATCCCACGCAGGGGACGCTGAGGCAATACTCTAATTTATCGAACCCCCGTTTACAAAAACAAAATAGAATATAAACATCATTATAAAATATCAACAAAACAAATACATATAAAATGCCTACATTGCTAAATAATAATATCGTAGTAAGCCTGGTGACCATTTGGCAAAAAGTGTCCAGTATTCCCAAGCTGACCCAAAAGACCTCGTACACAAATGAGCAGTTTTGGAAGAGTTTTCAAGAAAAAAGGTAGGTGACTGGTCTAGCAAAGAAGATAGTATAGTAGATTGATAGAACAGAGTAGGAATGAGAAAGCGACTGGGGGAATTTAAAGCACTACATTTCCAGAAAGTGGGGATACTATTTATACAGAAACCACCGTCATCCCCACGGGGGACTCTTTTTATAAATAAATATATGTAAAACAACACATATATACACAACTCTGCACATTTGACTGCTTTTGGTTGAATGGCAAAGAAACTAAAACTGATACTTGCACAATAGACCGTTCATCATTCATTCGTATTCAGAAATGTACACTTACTCAAACCCCAACAAAAAAATGGCTTCAAGATATTTTATTTTTTCAAAATTATTTTAAATAAATCGGTCAGAAAATAGGACCAGATGATCTCTTTAGAGAAAATGACATCTCTAAACAATGTAATTAGTCACAAGGACAATATTAATTCTTTTTATTTGTTTCCAAAAACAAATTTACTGCACAGAGAATTATTAATCTCACTTGTTTCAATAATGATAATGTCTGAATGTGAAAGCACCAGTACGAATACTGCACCAACACATTTATCAAACCAATTTCAAGTCCATGAAAAAAAAAAAATTTCAAGGAGAAATATTTTCAAAAATTAGCTATAGCATCTCAAACAGAAGGGAAATGTCAACCTCAATTCAATACAAAAGAAAAAAGATAAAAATGCAATGAAGACTCCATAAACAACAAGAAATTTCAAAAATGGATCTATTCTATAAAACAAAAGAAATCTGAAACCACAATACAATTTGTGTAAAAATTATACACTGCCTAGGAAAAATTACATAATGAAGACATTCAATACAGACGATGTAACATGCATTGATTTGTGCTGTGGAGATCTATGGCAGCAAGCATTAACCCTGCACTGAAAAGATAAATAAGGAGAAGGAATAAGGAAATGCTTGCAAACCCAAAAACGAACCAGGATGAAGCTAAAACCCATTAC
The DNA here is from genome assembly GCA_036898135.1 of Oncomelania hupensis. Taxonomy (NCBI): domain Eukaryota; kingdom Metazoa; phylum Mollusca; class Gastropoda; order Littorinimorpha; family Pomatiopsidae; genus Oncomelania; species Oncomelania hupensis. The sequence continues at coordinate 23,131,827 of CM072513.1, forward strand.
TGAAATTGCAAGAGTTAATTAGTTATTCATTGTTTACAGGGTCCGCAGACTGCAAAGAGCTGATTCGGGAACACAACTTGGTTAGTTAGTTAGTTATTCATTGCTTACAGGGTCCAGCGGACTGCAAAGAGCAGAATCAGGACCACAAAATCAAGACCACAATTTGGCTGAAAGAGGACTCGCCCCTGATCCGCATAAAAGATCTGCTGAAACAACCCTAGTGGTAACACTGAAGGCACTCCACCAGCCGGTCACTTTACAATAAAAGCATCCCATGCAGGGGACGCTGAGGCTATACTCTAATTTATCGAAACCCCGTTTACAAAAACAAACATTATTATACAATATCAACAAAACACATACATATAAAATGCCTACATAATAATATCATAGGAAGCCCTAGTGACCATTTGGCAGGAAGCGTCCAATATTCCCAAGCTCACAACTTGGTTGAAAGCTGATCCATATAAAAGATCTGCTGAAACAACCCTAGTGGTAACACTGAAGGCACACTCCACCAGCCGGTCACTTTACAATAAAGACATCCCACTCAGGGGACGCTGAAGCCGCACTCAAATTTATCGAACCTCCGCCCACAAACAAAAATAGAACACAAACATCATTATAAAACATCAACAAAACATACATATAAAATGCCAAAATTGCCAAACAACAATATCATAGAAAGCCCTAGAGGCAAAAAGTGTCCAATATTCTCAAGCTGACCCAACGGACCTCATACATAGGTGAGGAGTTTTGGAAGAGTTTTCAAGAAAACAGGTAGGTGACTGGCCTAGCAAAAAAGAATATAGTACAGTAGATTGATAGAACAGAGTAGGAATGAGAAAGAACAAAGGAGAAAGACAGCGACAGTGCGAATTCAAAGCACTAAATTTCCAGAAAGTGGGGATACTATTTATACAGAAACCCCCGGTAGCCCCTCAAGGAAGGGGGAAATTGCAAACAAACTTGCTGAAAAAAGTACCGAGAACTTGGACATGGAAGAACAAAGTCAATACAGTGAATGACAAATAAAAGACGTTCAAACCCCTTTGAAAAAAAAACAAACTCTGCCAATGACCAAAATAATGATAATAACATGCAAAATATACACCATTAAACCAATAAATGAAAATATACAATTGTTCACAATTTAAACGTTGCATATATCCGTTTCCCAAATGCCAACTCCTTTCAATAGTAGAAATACTTTTTTTTTTTTTTATTTGATTCAATAACGCAAAATACACCAACCCGTTTTTTTGTGCTTTAGTATTGTTCAAATAGTTTTGCATAATGTTTTTAAAAAAAAGAAGGAAAAAAATCTAACAATAATCATTGCTAGTAGGATTGTGAACCTGAGCATCACAAACATGCACACACACAGATAGACACACACACAGATAGACACACACACAGATAGACACACACACAGATAGACACACACACAGAGCAAGAGACAGCATGAGAGATGTAATCATAATCATAGGTACAACATTTTTAATAAGCTCAATACATTGATTGATTGATTGATTGATTGTTGCTTTAGGTCCAGCGGACTCTTCCGAGCCAAATCAGGACTGGACAACCCCCAATCCGCATAAAAGATCTGCCGAAACAACCCTAGTGGGAAAATTGAATGCCCTCCACCGGCCAGTCACTTTACAATAAAGACATCCCACGCAGGGGACGGCTGAGGCTTTACCCCAACTACTCGAACCCCCGGTTACAAAAACAAAATAGAATACAAACATCATTATAAATCATCAACAAAACACATACATATAAAATGCTTATAGTGCTAAATAATAACATCATAGGAAGCCCTAGTGACCACCCGGCAGAAAGCGTCCAACACTCCCAAGCCGATCCAACAGACCTCATACACAAACAAGGAGTCTTGTCCAGGAAGAGTTTTCAGTAAAAAAGGTAGGTCATTGATCTAGCGAAGAAGAAGATAGTATAGCAGAGTGATAGGACAGAGCAGGAATGGAAAAGAGCAAATGAGGAAGACAGCAACAGTGGGAATTTAAAGCACCAAACTTCCACAAAGTGGGGATACTATTTATACTGAAACCCCCGGCACTCCAACGGGGATACTGTTGCCGCAGTGAATCGGTCTTGCCTACAAAGGAAAGACAGGTTTTCAACTGGGGCTTTCACTTTTCCCTGTATAGGTTAGAACAATCTACAGTGGCAAGATTGCTCATGACCCCAAGGGGTAGCTCAATACATAGAAACGCCATATTAACGACATTAATTCAAACAGCAACATGGTATGCATGATGAAAGATAACAAGATCATGCGGTCAACTACAAAGCATACCCCAGTGAGAAGAAGCAGGAAAAATGTAATGCAATGCAGACTCGTGATGAGTGTGGGATCGCTCCAGTCCGCGTTTCAGCCACAAGCCACAGAGGACCGGACGTGCCACACAATGTATGTAGTAAAATCTGTCATTTCTAGAAGACCACACTCTCAAGCTTTGCAGTGACCTTAGAAAACCAGTCAAACACCACATCAATATCAACATAAATACATTAACCAATGAAACAAAATGAGTGTGACATGGCATATAAATTATTGTTGTGTGTGTGTATATGGAGATAGGAAACATGCACAACCAAAAACTTCAAGGCACAGTTTACAATTACCGGAATGTCAGAACACCAGCTTTTTATTTTTAAAGTACAGCATTAGTAAGCAATGATGACAGAAAATAAAATCAAGAGAATAAGAAAGTGGACAGTGCAACAACAACAGAAAAAGTATTAAGCCCATGCAATGTACAGTTTCAAGACTATTCAATTCCATGATACTTTTGTATTTGGGAAGGAGGGAGGGGGTGGGCGGAGGGTTGGCATGGGTTGGGGTGAAAAATGTTTGGAAGGCTTTAAGAGAGGAGTGCAGTGTTTAGAACATCTAGCTGAGGATACTTCCGTACCAACACCAAGGGGTCCCTAGCTAATCCATCCTCGCAAAACAGAGAACTCCTGTACATTTCCTACAACCGACAAATCTTTACAGTCTGTGTCCCACAGTCTCAAAAGGTAATTATTGCTGCAAATGTGGTGCAGCAATGGTACAGCACAAGAAATCTCATAGCACACAGGAGATGCACATTTCAGTTATTGAAACTGTGAGTCTTGGAATGTTTTTCCCTGCCCATGTTGATGCTGTCAAACAACACTGCCTGAAAGTGGCCCTTTTTGCGTGTTCAACCCCCAAAAGTTTATTACCATGAAGGGTTCAGTGACCCACACCGATAATTACTGCGCCACCAGCAGCTCTTTGAGCTGGTAAAGGCCTACATCAGAAATGTTTTTATTTTATTTAGTACAAACAAAGAAGTCTCATGAACTGAAAAGCACAAAACACAAAGGTGAAAACAAAAGAAAAACAATGAATACACCATTGAACAAAGGCCTTGAGTATTTGAGACATTTCTTGAACAGAACGATATGTGCGTAAGCTCATACGAACATGGGACGCTCATAATGAAAGATCGTTCTTCTCCACTGCAAACAACAATAAACAACCACATTAAGTTCTACACAATAACCATCATCGTCCCCAGGATCCTCCTCATCTTCGTCATTAAAGTAATGTCATTTATGAAAACAAAAAGTTAATGAAAATCTGGATTTTACACAACCGAAAATGGAAGACAGGTCAAGATGCAATAACAACTTCTTTTTTTCACAATCAGACACACACATAAATGCTTTGGCTTTTGTGGAAGCGATTTACAGTAAACATTTGATAATTTTCTGACGAAAATTAGAACTGGGCAATTTGAAATCGTCACAACAAAATCCAACATTCATAACCAATAAAATGGATTGTATATTCCATTTTTGTTAAAAAGATATTTAAAGTATACTATGCTATTTAACAGACATGGCAACTGCATATTGTTGATGATGATTACAATATTATTTCCACTAATCAATAAAACATTATAAAACTCTTTAAATATTCTAACATAATCTATACTATAATACAAAACAAAGGCATGGCTTTATTTGAAAACAATAACTAACATGCACAAGAGTATCTTACCCAATGATTGCAAAGCTCCATGGCTAAAGTTAGATGGAATGCATATAACTCGCTGTTAGAAGCAACCATAAAAAAAGTCTTATGTGCACTTCAAAAATTTCATATAGCGAAAATGAAATGATCAAAATAATAGTTTGGGCATTTGTGTTTAAAATTTTGCAAATGGTGAACATGTTTGGAAATTAGAAATGAAACATAAAAAATGGCAGATTTTCATAAAACGAGTATTAACAAAGCTGGTGGTATATGTTAGTTCGTAATGCCAGTCACATAAAGCTTCATATTCTGGTATTTTACGAATCTATCACACTGTTGTTTCACAGAATTATGACTTCATATATAAGGCAAGGCAATAGCAATACTTCAAGGCAGCTTTTGTTGACAACTATCTCATGTCTCTCCATTGCATTCATGCGCATGCACGTACTGCAAATCAGCCATAATAGAAAAAAAATCTTTATGTTATTATAAATATTATGTGAAAGCATTTTCAATAATGGCCAAAATGTGAATGCAGTTCATCTGTAGCATATACACATTCATATTTTTTTGTAAATATGATAATTATGTATGCGTAACTATCATAAGCTAATATACAACCACAAGAAACCTGAAATTCACCGAAATGAAAGTCACATCTAATTTATCTTCACAGTGCTTGGGTGGATTTTCAATTAATTGTACCATGACAATGACTTTCAATGAAGTTGTATTGCTTTAGAAAATCCTCACAAAATCCTCACGATGTAATAATAACATAGCTTAACTCAAGTACCATAGAAGTCAATGAGATTCCTCAAAGCTTAATGTTGTTGCAAAAAGCCACTTTCCTTGAATGATGGTCACACAATTTAAAAACTAACCTGGAGAGAATTGAACGAATATGTCTATGTGGCATCACAAGAAAGATAACTGAATTTTCTTGTTAATTAAACAGACATCACATTTCCAGAAGGAGTCATAATAAACTTTTCTTCACATCAGTAAACAAAACACAGTCCAGCAAAAATAACGAGTCCCAAAACCTCTGTTCAAAGCAACCTCATGCGCACAGACACAATTCAAACTGAATTTCTCATCAGAAAAAAAATAACAGAATAAACCCCATACCCACAGAATTACATACAGACACATTCTGGCTGCACCACAAAAACGGTTCTTAATTTAAAAAAAAACATACATCAAGCCCACTGACAACTCAAATCAGACTTTTCTAATGTCTAACAGAACTCTCTCTCCGAGTTGGAAAACACCACCCCCACCACATTTATCTTGTAAAAAATTGCTCACACCCCCAGTTTATTTTATTTTTCATGAGAAAAAGGCTTCATGTTTTATACAGACCACATTAAACTGCCACTTAACACAGAAACATAACAGAACTATTTTAGTCAGCACCAGAATTAGCATTTTACACCAAACTCTCCTGCCAAAAACAACTTCACAGAAACAACTTTCACACTTCATCACTTTCTCCTTTTAACCAAACATCTCTATCTCTCTCTCTCTCTCTCTCTCTCTCTCTCTCTCTCTCTCTCTCTCTCTCTCTCTCTCTCTCTCTCTCTCTCTCTCTCTCTCTCTCTCTCTCTCTCTGAAGAAGCATTACACAGTTACTTTCCCCTCAAAACAATAATCTTCTTGTTTCCTTTATCAAACTCTCCCTTGTCGAATCAGACAAAGAAGTAGGAACGGTGTAGGATGTGAACACTCCAACCATATATTGTCTTTGATTCGTCTGTTTGCAATTTCGCTGACTCTGCCACACAGACAGTTTCATTGCAATCTCAATCTTCTTCTCTCGCACAATCCTCTCTTGTCAAAGAAACACCGCAAGACTGTTCCACTCAATGCTAAAAGTCATCTTCATGACATCTACACTTCCAACTTGTAAAGAAGAGGATTTTATTGCACTGGAATGAATGAATCTGATTTCCTCCTGGCTAGCAGGACGGCAGGTTTGAGGTACTGCTGCAGGTAGGAGATACTCAGAGGCTGTCGGCATGTCATGTCCTCAAAGGGCAGGTGGTCTGAAGAAGCTCGTGCTGGACCGTAGTCCAGCTGCATGATGTAAGTGACTAACGAGTACAGCTTCTTGTCCTTGCGCACTGGCTCCACGATCCAACCACTTGACAGCATCTGTGCAACAGGAATGTGCGATACCACAAAATGGAAATTTCATAGTGCAAGCTGCAATTTTAACATCACCTGAAAATGTACAGCTTGCATCAACATTCTGACACCGGGAAACAATGGTCTCCATAAACTTCGAAACTTTCTTTTTCATTTTCAATTAGCTGGTTAAAACGTTTGAAAATATTTTTCTAGTGAAGTTTTGTTTTGTGTTTCTTTCTGTATGTGTTCTCACTGACCGGTTTTCACCCTTCCTGGGCATTTTTCTGTAAAACAGAAATCTGTTCACTTACCAACTAAAAATTTTTTGAACATTAACATAAGTTGGGGAAAACAACCCTCTTGAAATGCTGCCACCACCATCGATTGATTGATTGATTGATTGTTGCTTTAGGTCCAGCGGACTCTTCCGAGCCAAATCAGGACTGGACAACCCCCGATCCGCATAAAAGATCTGCTGAAACAACTCTAGTGGGAAAACTGAATGCCCTCCACCGGCCAGTCACTTTACAATAAAGACATCCCACGCAGGGGACGGCTGAGGCTTTACCCCAACTAATCGAACCCCCAGTTACAAAAACAAAATAGAATACAAACATCATTATAAATTATCAACAAAACACATACATATAAAATGCCTATATTGCTAAATAATAACATCATAGGAAGCCCTAGTGACCACCCGGCAGAAAGTGTCCAATATTCCCAAGCTGATCCAAAAGACCTCATACACAAACAAGGAGTCTTGTCCAGGAAGAGTTTTCAAGAAAAAAGGTAGGTCATTGATCTAGCGAAGAAGAAGATAGTATAGCAGAGTGATAGGACAGAGCAGGAATGGGAAAGAGCAAATGAGGAAGACAGCGACAGTGAGAATTTAAAGCACTAAATTTCCAGAAAGTGGGGATACTATTTATACTGAAACCCCCGGCACTCCAACGGGGGTACTGTTGCCGCAGTGAATCGGTCATGCCTATAAAGGAAAGACAGGTTTTCAACTGGGGCTTTCACTTTTCCCTTTATAGGTTAGAACAATCTACAATGGCAAGATTGCTCATGACCCCAAGGGGTGCCACCACCATCACCATCATCCTATCATCATCTGTATATAAAAAAAGGTGTGTTCAGTCTCACCTTTCCTCTGAGGACCCCTTCAGAGACCGGAGCTTTAGGATGTTCAATGGAAGTGTAGGCTAGAACATACTTGTTCCCCTCCACTCTCTCTCCTTGCAGGACACACAGGTCGCAGCACTCCCTATGCAAGAGGCCCAGGATTTCTTGGTACAAGTAAACTGTCAAAAATCAAATCAAGTCAAATATAAACGATAAAATAAAGGCTAAGGATTGTGTGTGTTTCTGTGTATCAATAGTGGCATCAGTGGAAGGAATCTTTCTAAAATTAAAAAAATACAAAAATTCAGCTTGTTTTCCGTATTCTAATAGCAACTTTGCCTTTACACCACATGATTGTTTACATTTAAAAAACAAAAAAATTATTGTCCCCCTTTTTATTGGAAAATTCTGGGTCGCGCCCCTAGGGGAAGGCGTAGTTGCAGTCTGTGGCACGCCCAAACCCAACCTACCTAATATTAGTTATGTTTTTGAAATTTTACTGGAGGAGCAAACCGCAATACCCAGAGAAAACCCCCGAGAAATTGCCCGAGTCAAAAGTAAATAATATTCGGAGAAACATAACACCCAGATGCTGGATCGATCCCACACCTGTCCGGCGCCATTGGTTTCTGGCCTATGGACAAGGCAAGTTAGTCCCAACTTGGACTCGGCCACAACGCTCGCTCATTTGAGTGACAAATGCATGTTTGTTGTGTACATAAGCTTGTATGATGGTTACAGGTCGCAGGCAGCCTTTTGAGTCTGAGTTAAAACTAAAAAGCGTATAGCGTATTATTATTATTAATAGGCATAATTATCACATTATCAACCTCAGAAAAAAATACTGCAGAGTAAAACACAGCAAGTATGTGTTTATCTGCATTAGTAACCTACACAGCTTAATACAATATGGTTCAAACTAAACAAAAATATTTAATGATCATCTCATACCTTGGAGTTTGCCTTCATTTTTTTTTCTGCAAACGTTATCTTGATGGCAAACGCCTTCTTTGAGGATTGCGTACATAGATGCAGAAAAGTATCATTCTTTCCTAATGATCCATCCCTTGATGAAGCCATAAGGTGAAAGCTTGTGGAGACAGAAGTTTTGGGGTTTTATTCTCTACTGTTAATCATACTGTGTATTTCTGCAGTGTTATAGTCATACCTATTTTGAGTCCTTGAGTGACCTGTTCCAAAATATCCACTTTCTGAAACAAAAGAGCAGTAAAACCAGGAAAATGTTAATAAAAAGACTATGATCATTCAGTTGACCAACACTTTGCTTTGGGTAAAGCAATGGTAAAGACACGGGCAGTACCACACAGCAACAGTGGCTGATGGACTTTCAGACGTGAAGAACAAACAATGACTAAATCTTGATAATTTCAGTAGCTTTTCAAATTTCCACAGACATTTTTAAAAAAATAATTATATTCGAATTTATCACACTATCAGTAAGCCAATTCAACAAAATGTTTTCAAACTTCCTAATTTTCAGATAAAGTGAAACAGAAAGCTGAATCTCTCAGTTTAAAAAATAAAATAAAATAAAATCCAACCTTCAATGTCTCATCGTAGGTGAATCTGGTGCGAGGATTTCGGATAGCATCCCACACTGTCTTGGGAGGAGCAAGGATGAACCCTTTTCCAATGTAGCTGAAACAAGAAATTATTCAGTCAATTGCATATTTACATTATTATTAAATAGGATATTGAATGTTGCACGGATTATTTTTGCAATGTTATGCTAATACACATCCTTTACATCTCAAACAGCATTGTAACGGCTACACTAATGCCAGGAAATGTTTCTTTACACTGGAACAATTTACCACTAACTACAAAAACTGCACAGAATAGTAACTGTTGTAAAAACCAGTGAATGCAAAACCAAATTTCAGAGATGTATACTGCTGCTTTGACGAGTTAGTTAGTTAGTTAGTTATTCATTGCTTACAAGGTCCAGAGGGCTGCAAAGAGCCGAATCAAGACCACAAAATCAAGACCACAAAATCAAGACCACAACTTGGTATAAAAGATCTGCTGAAACACTCCACCAACCAGTCACTTTACAATAAAAGCATCCCAGGCACGGGACGCTGAGGCTATACTCTAATTTATTGCACCCCCGTTTACAAAAACAAAATAGAATATAAACATCATTATAAAATATCAACAAAACACATACATATCAAATGCCTATATTGCTAAATAATGATATCATAGAAAGCTCTAGTGAATTTTTGGCAGAAAGCGTCCAATATTCTCAAGCTGACCCAACAGGCTACATACACAAATGAAGAGTTTTGGAAGCGTTTTCAAGAAAAAAGGTATGTGATTGGACTAGTGTGAAGAAGATAGTATAGTAGATTGATAGAACAGAGCAGGAATGAGAAAGAACAAAGGAGAAAGGCGGCGACAGTGGGAATTTAAAGCACTACATTTCTAGAAAGTGGGAATACTATTTATAGAGAAACTCCCGACACACCCATGGGGAGTGGGGGGATGGAGGGGGGGTGGGGGGTTTGACGAGTAATACAAATATGGCTCACATGCTCCTTACTGAACTTGCAATATTTAACATGAAAATGAGTGCCCAGAAAAAAATAAAATGAAACGGTGGCATTAAAAAGCATAATACCGACTTTGATCTTTCTATGCTCTTGACCTTGAGATGACCTTGACCTCCAGCTCCAAATAACTTAAGTAATATCAAATAAACTACAGCAAAAGCTGTACTATGCCTAAAATAAACGGTGACCTTGTGATGACATTGACCTTCAGTGACCTTGATGTTGGGATGACCTTGACCCTCATGTGACCTTTCATGCATGTCTGATCAAATAACCTAATGTTGTTGCATATTATTATTATTATTATTATATATATTATATTATATTATAAATAGCCATTTCACTGTACTATGACCAATTTTTGTATGTTTCTGCAAGGCCTACAATGACCTTGACCTTCAAGATCAACACAAAAATGGAACAAATATGAAAGATCTATCATCTCTAAATAAAACAAGTTTGAAATTTTTACCTTTCATAGTTCAGGATCAAGATCACTTCAAAGTACCTACACAGACCGACTTTGGACAGCTCTAGTGACCTTGACCTTGGAGTGAGGTTGACCAAATTTGTAAAGTATGTGTGTCTCATTGATATCTATCGTTCATCAAATAATCATAGGTTCAATATTAATAACCTAGAAAAAAGTGAAACTTTGTGAAACATTTTGTTTTTGTTTTTTTTTACTAACATTTGTTGACCTTGAAGTGAAGTGAAGCCATTCATTCACTGATCATTTATGAGGTCTCATAGGTATACACCACCTTACAAAGTTTGGTTGTAATAGTTGAAATAGGTTCTGAGTACTTAGCCACTTTAAGATTTCGCAGAGACAGATGGAGGAGGGTGGAAAGACAGGTGGACATTTTTAAGATGTAATTTTCGGACTATTTAGGACCCATCTCACACAGTTTTGCAAAAATCTAGAAATTTTCGGGGAGGGGTGGGGGGGGTAGGGGGGGTAGGAGGGTGGAGTGGTGGTGGGGTTGGGGGGAGGGGGTGAGTACATAGACTCACACTGCTTTGCCTGAGAATAAAAAATGCATACATATCCACAGCAAGTTTGGAAGAAAAAGGCTTCACCGCTTGTTTCATCTTCTACTTATCACCACTACTACTTACTACTACTACTACTACTACTATTACTACCATCATTACTATCATTACTACTACTACTACTACAGATATTGTTTCTCACTCTTTCTTCCAAGTACATGCAAAAATATATTTTCAGGTCCAAAACTTAAAAAATAAATGCTTTTACCTCTGAACAGTAGAACCTCGAGGTGGTGTTTTCTTCAAGACAACAATATTGCTCTCGAAGCTCAAGTACCTGAAAAAAAACATGTTTTCTTAGCAATAATGATACTATAAGCATTCTCCTAAGCAAACATCCAAGAAGAATGCCATACATACAAAGAGCATCATCAATGAATTAAATAAGCAAACACTTGAAAACACTGAGGTGGGGTTGCAGAAAGGGTTCAAGTGGGGGAATGCCAATGGTAACACTACAAGGGAAGAGAGGAAAACAAAGACTACTGGTTATTTATTTATTGATTCTTATGTGGCGCTTTTCCAGCTCAAGCGCTGCTCAAGGCGCTGGTCGATACAGGGTCCATCTCAAGCCGACTGAGGCACCCACTTGTATTTTAGTTGTAAGATCTGTGCCTTGCGCACGTCTTCTGATGCCCAGACAACTGAGCACAATTCTAAGCAACTGGGTGTGGGGAGAAGGGGCCTAGTGCATGCTAGGACTGTGTATTTGTGTAGCCCACACCCTCCTGGCTCCAACCCGTTCGGACATGAGCATCAGGAGCTTTAAAGTCCGTGCAATAGAATGCGTATGCGCATGAGCAGGCTAGGCCTCAGTATGTATTCTCATCTGAAGTTATAATATGAACTAAAATAAAACAAAAAATTACTACAACTACTACTACCAACACTACTACTAACATGCTTCTATATGGCATGATTGCCTCATTGAGATGAGCGTCATAGGAAGCGCAGTTTATTTGCATGGTTGTAGGTGAAGTATGTCTTAGGGAGATTGGTAGTGTCCGTAATAAGCAACCCAACTACTAAGGGGAGCGTACAATTGGAAGCAAGACTAATCATTTTAAAAATAGGTTTGTTACTTTAACTGTACACTTGAGTATTTTGGCTGTGAGAGTAATTTTCTTGGGTACATGTGATGCACATGTTTTACTTCAATTCCAAAATGGCAGCCAATACTACTATTACAATTTTATGTGCACTGATCTACAAGAATCATCAATATATATGTTGATACACATTCAGATTTTATTTTTTAGAATTTGTGCACAAATTACATGTTTTGTAACGAAGGTACAATATATTCCGGGTATCAAAAACGTTTTGAATTCACGTACAATGTGGATACTTGAGTGTTATTTTCTTATAAAAGGTGAGAAAGTGTATTTTCTACTTTTTATGTCTAAAAAAAAGCATGCCATATTTTTACAAAAATTTATAGTTTTTTATTTTATTTTATCTTTTATTTATTAGGTGGTTGAATTTTTTTTTAAAATGCCTTTTCAGAGAACAAACATTGCAAATACGTTCCGCCTCCAACAGCGGCTCTACCAAAGCTTTTCAGATTTTGAAGTCAGGTCAGCCAGGCTAGCTATAAATAGCTTCGCCGATGATCCTTTCTCTGGAAGAGATGCCGGCAAGCTATCAATAGCCTGCAGCATGCGAAACGCGGAGGCACTGAACATTGAGCTGGTGCGCTCCAATGAGTTAAAGTGAGCTGAAGTGATCTAGATTAGGAAGGGGTTTGGCAGGTAAAAGTGATCTTACGTCCATCCACTGGAAGCTGCTGCCTGATCTGCAGGGGTGGTTTCTAAATCTATGTTGGACGCTCTCAGTGCCTGCAAACACATTACACCCCATCAATCACAAAACTGTAAAAGGTTCTCTCCAATGTATACAACAACAACAGAAACAGAACAATACAGTCAAAGGGAGACAAAACAACAAGGCGTGGGTTGTCCCGCCAAACGAAAAGGAGAGGAGGGTTAACCTCCGACGTTGCAGTCAAAACATTATTTACCAACAGGGAACATTTTCCATCACTTACGATCCTGGTCATGCTCCCTGCCTGGATGTAACCCACGGAGTGGATTCCGCTTTAGTGCTGATTAGTCAACATCAAGTAAGACGAGGGATAGAGAATGGGTGGTTGAGGGAGGGGGGGGGGGGGAAGGGTTGAGGAAGTTATTATTTCCCTTTAAAAAAACTGCCTGACTTTTAAATTCTTTTACGCCTAACCATAATCCCCATCAGCATAATTTATGGAAATTTTTTTAACTTAAAAAAAAAATATTATTATTTGGCGGTGGCAAGGAGATCTATATTAACAAATTGATATAATCTACAGAACGTAGTCTTTAGTCTCTAAATGACACAACATGCTTTCAGGCCATTCTTTTGTCACAAACGAGACTTTGTGGGTTACAATGTTATTTGACATACTGAATGAGTAATTTTTTTTAAAATATCCCCACCTTGCACAAATGATTGTAATCCTGTGAAAATGGGATGATTTCAAAACACTGAAATTACAATTTACAGTACCTCTAAGAATGATTTTGTAGTTGGTTTTGTATTTAGGCAACTGGTGTATATTTGCTGTAACCATAAAATTCACAGAGAGAGAGAGAAAGAGAGAGAGAGAGAGAGAGAGAGAGAGAGAGAGAGAGAGAGAGAGAGAGAGAGAGAGAGAGAGAGAGAGAGAGAGAGAGAGAGAGAGAGAGAGAGAGAGAGAGAGAGCAAAACACATGCACACATACACACCCAAACACATACACATGTGCATTTAAATAGTCTAATTAATTAATATAATATTTGTAGTGGAACAATTTAAACTGAATGTTCTTTTAAGTGCACTCATCAGTTAAATGAATGCTTTTCATCAGCCAAATAAGCTCTCAACAAAGTAGACAGCTTGATGTAGGTGTTCAAATTTCTCTTCATGTGCTGTAAATGTTGACATTGATTCATTTTATTTCCATCCTTCATGGTTTGTTTGTTACTGTACAGGTGACAAATGTTACCTTTTGTCTACGCTGCACCCAGAGATACAGAGAATGAGGTCTTGTGATCGCCTTCCTCGTCTGTTTCTCAGATTTGGGACAAGTCAGCAGAAAAGGTCAGGTGTGTGAATGGGTAAAACACAAAATCCTACAAAGACAGAAGTACACATACCTCAGCCATTATGTCAGCCGCTGCCTGGTTGACCTGGGTTCTATAACGGGCAATTGCCTTTTCTGCTCAACAAAATAGTAGGAAACACACTTAAAAAACATCAAAAAACATTAATGATAGCAACATCATACAACTACGATGTGACCATATGTATATTTACAGTTCGGAAAAAGCAAAACCGTAATATTATTCTTGTTGACAACATTTTGAAATATTTACTACAGCCATATAACTTGACCACAAACCGAAAGGACAACTAACATGAAATCATATAAAGGATTCCATAAAGTTATAAATCTGTAATTTTATTTTGAATTAACCCCTACTGTGATTGATCACAATCAATAATACATAAGACAAACACAAAAATGTCATAAGAATTACTTAATTTATGACACAACACCCTCTAACTTATTACTCCCCTAAACTCCACCCCTCCTATACAAGCTCTAGGCATAGCCATTGAAGGACAACCAAAGTCTAACCGTAACGCACATGCAGTATGTCCAGTTTAACGCATACAATGTAACAACACACACATACTCAAGAATCTAACACACACAAAATCTAGAACACGTACCTTCCTCCTCAGAGAGAGGTTGTAGAATTTCCGGCAAGCTTGGGGATGCTGTGATCCTCTGTCCCCCTTCGCTGATTGCTCTTCGCAGAGGACTTTGCCTTGCCTCCCCTGCTCCATCTAACCGAGCAGCATCCAGCACATCTTCTACACCCCCTGACGAATGCTCGCTGTCAACACCTTCCCCCTTCCCTTTCTCACTGTCGGACTCATCATCCTCTTCATGGATGGTGTTAGTCTGGATGGCGCTGCCTGCGTTTAAGAATTTAACAGACATTTTTAAAATAAAAGAAACTTTTAGAATGTAGAACAGTTCAGAAAAAATGAAATAAAATAATATAACTAAAATGTTACTTCAATCACTCAACAACAATAAAACTATCATAATTATAAGCTACAATAGTAAATCAGTTGTTTCTTTTAATCTATTTATCACAGCTAAAAAAAAAATTGTATAGGTCGCAGAACCCAACTAGAAAAACAAAAAAGAAGACACCAAAGCTTTTTCATGGGCAGAAACTTAATTTTGAAAATCCACAAAAATAGAATTCTAGAGAGAGGTGCAAACAAGCTTAGAATAAAATCGAAGGAGCTACTCTAAATATCTGGTGATTAACACATCCTGAGATGAAGGAATAATTAATAAGGTGTTACATACTGTTATCCTATCCTATCCTATCCTGTCCCGTAACCCGGAGGTCGTAGGGGCACCACAGATGATCGTTTAACCAGCATACTCCATCTTTCTCTGTCCTCAGCAGCCCTGATGGCTTCGCTCAGTGTCAAACCAGTCCATTCTCGAATGTTGTCCTCCCACCTCTTTTTCGGTCTCCCTCTTCTTCTACCTCCTTGCACTGTGCCTTGCAGAATGGTCTTTGCAAGACCTGATGATCTGGTGACATGGCCATACCATCGGAGTTTACGTTTCTTCACCACTGTGAGCAGGTCATCATGTTGTCCAAAGGCTTGTGTGATGGTCTGTCGGACTTCGTCGTTGGTGATGTGTTGAGTATAGGAAATGCCCAGAAGTCTTCTGTAGCACCTCATCTCCATGCTTTGTATTCTTCGTTGTAGATCTGCTGTGAGGGTCCATGTCTCGCAAAAACCAGTTCCCGATGACGCTGTTATGGAGGACTGCATTGGTAGCCTTGTCATACAGGCTTTTGATGACTTCAATAATTTTAGGGCTGATGTTGTACACTTTCATTGTTGCCCATAGAGCTGCATGCCAGGCTCGGTCAAACGCCTTCTTGAACATACTGTTAACAAAAACCAAAGAAAGGTTTTGTGATACAGAATAACCCAACATCTCCATTGTGTAATGACAGTTCCATGAATTCCAAAGTAGTCAAGTTCCAATCACACTATTTCAGTACAGTGGGACCTCCGGTATCCGGCTCTCTGGTATACGACTCCCTCCGTTATGTGACCTGAAAACTTCTGACGGATTCACTTCCAATAATAAATGACCTCTGGTATGCGACAACCTCATTTATGCGACCAGCGACCGTGTCTTAAGCCCTTTATACGACCGTCTTAGGGCAATTTAAAAGAGATATCAGTTAATTTGCTGTCTGTACCTTTCGTTTTTTCTCTCATGTTAGTGTACGCCTGCTGTTGTCTGCTATTTCCGGTTCGCAAATAAGGGACATTACTCGCCTACACTGGCTGTCAAAATGGCGTCGCGCAAGAGGAACGTTTTGAGTTTGGCAGAGAGAATGAAAGTGATTGAAAGAAGTGAAAATGGGGAGAGTTGTTTGTCTATTGCAAGAAGTTTAGACGTTGGGAAGACCCAAATTCAGCTCATCATAAAGGATAAGGAATCTGTGAAACTACGATTGGAGAGTGGAGAAAGTGGCGAAAAGGGAAACATCGAAACTGAGAGCTTCTGCACTGACAGACTTGGATGAACGCGTCTGGCAGTGGTTCGACTGTTTTCTATTTTTGAAGTTGTGAATAAAAGACAAAGCTAAAAATGAAACATGTTTTACAGTTTCCTTTGTCAGAGAATACATGCTGGTGAGTGTGAAAATTATGACTACATACCCCTCTGAGCCTGACCCCCCTCCCCCCCCACCCCACCCCTTGTTTCCGGTATAAGACCACCTCTATTATAAGACCGTTTTTTCTCAGATTTTGGACGTTCGTATACCGGAGGTTCCACTGTACTTGTCCCCATCCCAAAAAATCTCGTCCATACCTGCTGAAGTTGTCATGGCGTTCGATTTGAAGCGGAGAATAGAAGCAGACTTGCGGATCGCTTCTGGCACTACGCTCCTTGGAGGAGAGCTACGGCTGTAGGAGCTTTGGTCAATAAAGTTACGCACTCTGGACATGAAGCCTGAAGCTGAGGAGCCTACCGAATTTGAAGCTGATCCTGCGCCCCTGTAGTTGTGAGAATACAAGCAAACAAGCGCATATAGATATACTGTCATAATAGAAAAAGTTATTGTGAGCTCAGAGAACTGCTCTATGTACATGTATTACTACTATTAGCATTGCATTACAGATCTGCTTAAAAGCTAAGGAATAAAACATTCGCTGCAACAGACAGAAAACACGTAAAAAGTCATGTATGGCAGTCTTTTGGTCAGCTCTCTTTATTTGACTGCACTACTGCATGTTTTTTTTAGCACATCTTTACCATAAACAGGAGAAAGGTTTTAGTAAATGATACTAAATCATACTTTCAAGGAAAAATATTTCCTACTTTTTAAAATCTCAGTATCTCTACCCTTTGGACTATAAAATCCAATCCTAACCTATCCTGTAACTCGAAAGTCGTTGCGGCACCACAGATGATCGTTTAACAAGCGTACTCCATCTTGACTGCACCTCCCATCACGAGTCAGTTCAACTCGTAAAGTTTGCCGATGAAACCACCGTTGAGGGCATCATATCCAATGGAGCAGTGTTCCCTCCACACACAAAAAATGCGAGTCCTTGGGACTCCCAGGTATAAAATTTTAAGAGTCCTTGTGCAAATTTTGAGAGTCCCCAAATGGGTGGATGAACGGGTTTTGGGCCCAGTCAACCAAGTCAGAAGTGACATGATCGTGTATGATAAAATCAAAGAATGGATTAACGAAGATTTCTTCTGTTCAGTGAATGTATTGCTTGGAGGAAGTTTACAATGCCGCGCATGCGATTTTTAAGGACGACAACTCCCGACACAATCTTTAATCGTCTGCAATGGCAGTCTCAGTTGGGTTCTGATTCTGATTATGCCGTGAATTAGTTCGCCACTCATTGGTCGTATTTTTGACTTCAGCGATTCGAAAAAAATGTGTGCGTCCACAGGACGCACACATGCAAATTTTTCTGCGTCATTTTTCATATTTTGTGCGTAATTGACGCACTACTGTGCGTAATCGGGAACACTGAATGGAGATGAGTCAGCCTACAGGCAGGAAGTCGACCTGCTGGTGTCATGGTGCAACTACAACAGTCTCGAGTTGAACGCCTCTAAGACCAAAGAGATGGTGATCGACTTTCGTCGGAACGCCACTCCCATTGACCCCCTCTTCATCAACGGCCAGCCCGTCAAGACAGTTGAGTCATTCAAGTTTCTGGGCTCACTCATTTCCTGCAACCTCACCTGGGATCTCAATACCGACTCCATCATCAAGCGAGCACAGCAGAGGATGTACTTTCTCAGGCAGCTCAAGAAATTTGGCCTGAGGAAGGAAATCCTCACCCAGTTCTACCGCTCAGTGGTAGAAAGTGTTCTAACATTTTCCATCTGTGTGTGGTATGGGGGTGCATCCCAGCAACAAAAAGAAAAACTAGACCATATTGTCTCCACTGCCAGCAAGATCATTGACACCGACCTCCTCTCTCTGGCCTCCATCTATACCAAAAGCCTGATGTGCAGAACCAGAAAGATAGTGGATGATGCCTCCCACCCCGGATACCACCTCTTCGAGCTGCTTCCATCTGGCAAAAGGCTCAGAACTATGAAGACCCGTACCTGTCGCTTCAAGAACAGTTTTTTTCCACAAGCAGTGACAAACCTCAACTCCTTCTCTGGCACCCGATGATACCGGACTACCTCAGTGACTTATGCATAAGAGAGAGAGAGAGAGAGAGAGAGAGAGAAAGAGAGAGGGAGAGAGGGAGAGAGAGGGAGGAAAGTGAGAGAGTGAAAGAAAGACAGAGAAAGAAAGAGAGGAAGAGAGAAAGAGAGAGAGAAAGAGAGAGTAGAGAGGAAGTGATAGAAAGAGAATTTATAGATGTATGTAGAGTGCTTGTGTAAGATACAAAAAGAGAATTGAGAGAACGAGAGATAACGGCGAAGAGCGCGCACGTGTGTGTGGATGTGTGTGTCTATTTGATTTGATCATTCTGTTTCTACTAAATTCCAGTCAGTATTATTCCTAGTTTTGTATGAGTGTGTCCGCAAGTGGATGGTTGCGCGAAGGTGTGGTTGGCTTTGTTATTGTGTTTAGTATAAATATGTGTGCCAACATCAAAGTGTATTCCTCGTGCTTGTCACCTGGCGAAATAAAGTTATGTTATCTGTTTCTCTGTCCTCAGCAACACTCATGGCTTCACTCAGTACGTCCATTCTGTCTCCCTCTTCTTCTGCCTCCTTGCACCGTGCTTTGTAGGATGGTCTTTGCAAGGCCTGATCCTCTGGTGATGTTGCCATACCATCGGAGTTTCTGTTTCTTCACCACTGTTAGCAAGTCATTGTGTTGTCCAGTAACTTGTGTGGTGGTCTGTCGTACTTCGTCATTGGTGATGTGCTGGGTATAGGAAATGCCCAGAAGTCTTCTGTAGCACCTCATCTCCAAGATTTGTATTCTTCGTTGTAGGTCTGCTGAGAGGGTTCAAGTTTCGCAAGAGTATAGGAAGATGGAGATGACAAGGGAGCTCAGCAACCTTACCTTGGAGACAAAAAGTTTATGTGAAACACAAGTGATAAAGGTGGCTTGCCTGAAGCAATGGGCTGGAGTTTAATGATAGCATGTTGGATAAAATCCTTATTGGCTGCAGTCCTCCGTGGAATGAGGCAATGATAGTAAAGATCTATCTCTCCTTCTCTGATGCCAATGGTTTGCATGTGTGGATGTGTGCCATAGATACAGATGGCCATTTGTGGATGTGTGCCATAGATACAGATGGCCATGTGTGGATGTGTGCCATAGATACAGATGGCCATGTGTGGATGTGTGCCATAGATACAGATGGCCATTTGTGGATGTGTGCCATAGATACAGATGGCCATTTGTGGATGTGTGCCATAGATACAGATGGCCATGTGTGGATGTGTGCCATAGATACAGATGGCCATGTGTGGATGTGTGCCATAGATACAGATGGCCATTAGTGGATGTGTGCCATAGATACAGATGGCCATTTGTGGATGTGTGCCATAGATACAGATGGCCATTAGTGGATGTGTGCCATAGATACAGATGGCCATTTGTGGATGTGTGCCATAGATACAGATGGCCATGTGTGGATGTGTGCCATAGATACAGATGGCCATGTGTGGATGTGTGCCATAGATACAGATGGCCATTTGTGGATGTGTGCCATAGATACAGATGGCCATTTGTGGATGTGTGCCATAGATACAGATGGCCATTTGTGGATGTGTGCCATAAATACAGATGGCCATTTGTGGATAAGTGCCATAGATACAGATGGCCATTTGTGGATGTGTGCCATAGACACAGATGGCCATTTGTGGACTAGTGCCATAGATACAGATGGCCATTTGTGGATGTGTGCCATAGATACAGATGGCCATTTGTGGATGTGTGCCATAGATACAGATGGCCATTTGTGGACTAGTGCATAGATACAGATGGCCATTTGTGGATGTGTGCCATAGATACAGATGGCCATTTGTGGACTAGTGCCATAGATACAGATGGCCATTTCACTGTGTTCTCAGCTGGTCAGTGTATCACTGCGCTTGATGAAAACCAAGGGACTGATTTTTTCATAATATGAGAAAACACTTGAACACACACTTATCTTGGAGTGTAGATTGATAGTCCTGTCATTCCAAATGGTCTTCAATATTGTCAAGGCAGCAGTTATTTGTGCTATCCTGGAGAGGACCCACTGTCTGATACTATTGCTCCTAAATATTCGAAGCCATGCACCATGTTGAGGGATTGGCCTTGGACTTTGATGTCCGTGTTGATACCAATGGTGTTATTGGTCCTCATTTTGGTCTTCTCTGCACTTATTTCCATTCCAAAGGCTCTGGAGGTAATGTCAAGCCCCTATACCAGCTGTTCAAGTTCTTGTTCCTCTCCAGCCAATCCATCAATGTCATCTGCAAAACGAAGGTTGGAGATTGCTCTACCCCTATGCTGACTGTACCTTCATGATCTGCAAAGGCATTTGACATGATGTGCTCTAAAAAGATGCTGAAGAGCGTTGAAGAGCTTATGCATACTTGACGCACAACGATGGTTGTTTGGAACCAGTTCCCCATGGCGCTGTTGTGGAGGACTGCACTGGTAGCCTTGTCATACAGGCTTTTGATAACTTTAGTAATGTTGGGCTGATGTTGTACACTCTGATGGTTGCCCACAGTGCTGCATGCAAGACTCGGTCAAACTCTTTCTTGAAGTCTACAAACACATGATGTAGATGTTGTTGGTGCTGTAGGTATTTATCAAATATTATTTTGAGGTTGAAAATCTGCTCAGTGGTATTTTGCACTGACCTGAATCCTGCTTGTTCTTCAGCTATGATTTGTTCAGCTTGGGGTTTCAACCTGTTGAGCATTATTTTCAGGAGGACTTTGCTGGGATGGCTAAAGAGGCTGATGGTGCTGTAGTTTTGACACTCATGAAGGTTACCTTATTTGAAAAGAGCGATGACAAGCAACTGGGTCCATGGTGTACGCCATTCCCCACTCTGCCAAATCTTGTTACAGATAATGGTAAGGGAGTCAATCATCGCTTCTCCTCCTGCTTGAAGCAATTCTGCGGGTATGTTGTCCACTCCCGCTGATTTCTCCTTCTTCAGCGATTGCACTGCTATCTCAACTTCTTCTTGGAGAATTGGGAGGATTTCTTCTTCTTCTCTGTTCTGGGGACATGTTAGAACTGATGGGTCTCCATTTAGTGTATGATTGTAAAGGTCAGAGCAGTACTATGTCCATCTATCTAAGAGTTCTTGTTCTTCTGTAAGGCAAAAGCCAGACTTGCTTTGGATCATGGAGACCTTGGGCTGTTTAACACTTGTCACAGTCTGGCAGGCCTTCTTGCTGTTGTTCTTCAGACTGTTCTCTATTTCATGATATTGATCTTCTCTATCCAGTTCTGCTATGCTGTGTGCATGCCTTTTTGAATGTCAATTGATTTTTCGGTAGGCATCAGCTCCCTGTGAGGTGTTCTTTTTCCTGATCGTCTCTCTTCGTTTGTCACACAGGTACAAAAGTTAAGGTGTGATCTTCTTTGGGCTGTGCTTGCCAAGGATCTCAGTGGCGACATCTGTCACTGCTGAATTGAAGGTGGTAGCCATGGTGTTGACATCTACTTCATCCTCTCCCAAAATGAGCAGTGGTGCAAATTTCCCTCCAATTATGGCTTGGAATATTTCTGCCACCTCCGGTTCTTGCAGTTTGTCCAGGTCAAACTTCAACCTGGTGCACTTTGCTTTGTTCACTCTCTTCAAAAGGAGCCAGAAAGACATCATCACGAGATCATGGTTGCTTCCAATGTCTGCTCCTGGAAAAGTGCGTGTCCTGCCAATGTTGATGCTTGATCTGAAGCATTTATTGACCATAATATAGTCGATCTGGTTGAGATGCTCCCCGCTGGGACTGTGTCAGGTCCATCATCTAGATTTTGTGTGGGGATTAAGTGAGTTTGCCAGTATCAGATTGTTGTATCTGGCAAACTCCAGGAATCTCAGACCTCTGTCATTTGTCTCTGTAGAGAACGGGATTTTTCCGGGATTTTTTAATTAAAATTAATTAATGATTTTTGATTGGCTAGGATTTGGGAGCCAATGACGGAAGGCATAATTTGAATTAGAGGCAAAAAGTACTGAGTCGAATTGTGGGTGTCAGACGGTGAGGACGTGTGTATAGTAGGCCCGGAAAAGAAGTTGAAAAAAATAAAGAAAAGAAAAGAAAGTTACAGAGGAAGAAAGCATTGAAAACCTATCACGGTGTATTGGTTTGTGGTCGTTTCTCTCTGGAAGTGGTTATTTTTGTGCTGTAAAGATTACAGGTATTTATAATGTTTTATGATTGTAAAATGGCCGATAAGTATATTTTTGTATTGCATTTGTTGTAACAGTGAGCTGTTGTCCACTGAGATGGAATATTGAATTTTCATTGATGTAATAATATTGTTAATTACGTGGGGCGATAGTTGTAGGGTAGTAGATAATGAAGTATGAATGAAATGCGTGAGCTTGGTTAATAGTAATTTTCATTCATGAAGTGATTACCTGGATATGAATAATAGTGGTGGAGAAGGAAAGTGGTGATCGCATACGAAACAGAATGGGACAAACGAGGAACAAAGGGAGGTGAGAAAGGGTGAAACTAAAGAACAATAAATAAATTATCCGAGTCAGAGAATTGACGTCTGTATATGTATGTCATAATAGCGGCCTGTTGGGGCTAGGGCCTACTGGGAGCAAGAGTGGCTCCGTCCTGTCCGAAACGAGGACAAGGTGATCTCCGAAGCATCGGAGGGGGATCGACCCTATCTTCAAGTTCGACACAAGACAACGTTTCCTCCGGACGGACTGGGGCAGGCTAGTCCCTCCGTCCGTCGACGAAAGTATATCGTCTTGCTGGCTCAGGCTACGTCACCGGAAGTTAGTCACCAGCTTGTGTGTGTTCTCGCCTCTACCGTAGAAAAAGGTACAGTCCTATTTTATATTTACATTGAACCCAGGATTTCAGTATACCGGGTGTTTGTTTGAGCTCTACAGTCTCTACAGAAACTACAGTGATATTTTGTGAACAGGAAGACTAGTTTGAGACATATGTATAAAGTATAACAGTGTTGAAGAATTTGTGTGAAAGATTAGAGTGAACGATTGATAAGCATTATTATTGATTATTTATATAAATTTTGAGAGCGTGGAACTGATATCTTGTGTTGGTGTTTGTTTGTGTTGAGAAGATTCGTACGTTTGTGGGTGTGATAATAAACAGAGAGAGTCCTACACACACGCTTAATTCGTTTTAGGAGTCATATATACTTTGCATGCACTGTGGTCTAATGGTAGTGCTTCGGCTTGAGGATCTGAAGGTCCCGGGTTCGAGCCCTGGCCGAGCCATTGTGTTGTGTCCCTGGGAAAGACACTTTACTCCTGTTTTCCTACTCCTTCGGATGAGAGTATAAACCGAGGTCTAGTCTGTGTGTCGCATACATTCCATCATAACGGACTTTAAAGATCCTGACGCTCATGTCCTAGACGGGTGAGTGCCGGTAACAAGAACACACCCAGCATGCACTTGGTCCTTCTCCCCCATCCCTGGCTGCCCAGGATTGTGCTCAGTTGTCCTGGCGTCATACCATGCGCCAAAGGCTACGGGTGGGCGTCTCGGACGGTTTGAGTTAGATCCTGTATCGGCCAGCGCCTTGATCCTTAGGCTAAGGCGCCTTATAAATGACGAACATTGTTATTATTATATGCACTTACACTAAATATCCGTTCATTACAGTCTCGTTGTTGCAATGGTGTCCACATGTATGATACACATCTTGGCCAACCTTGGCAATCCAGTCACCTTGTACTATAACTATTTCCTTCCTAAGAACTTGGTCAAGGGCAGCCTGCAGATGTTCATAGAAGCCCTCGACTTTGCTGTCGTCATAATCTGATGTTGGCGCATAAGTCTGGATGATAGTGATGTTGAAAGGGGCTGCTCTTAGATGGATGGTAATGAGACTACTGGAAACTGGGCGGCAACCCATGTCAGTGGCTAAAATGTCTTTGTGGACCAAGAATTCACAAGAGTCGTGCTTGTCATCACTCCCGCTGAAATAAAGCTTGTGGCCTTTGTTGCCTTTCCAGCGCAGTTTGCTGATACCTAAAATGTTCCATCGATAGTGGTGCAGTTCATGGGCCAGTTCTTCTAGTTTTCCCTCTGTAGTTAGGGTCCTGACATTCCAGGTTCCTGTGACGATGTTGTATTTCGTAAGGATCTTGCTAAGGTGTCCATCAGTAACTATAAAAATCAAATATCAAATCAAGGAATCAAATTCAATGCTCACCCTTCGCCAACGTCCTTGCCATCTTTGGTGATGCGATGGGGAAGAGATATCTGCATTAGTGGTGTCATCTGGACTCTGCGTAGGTGAATATAGTCGCTGAGCGATGAAAGCAGAACTGATGGAGTTTCATCCACCGGGATGAAGGAATCAGTGTGATTGGCGGACCACGTAATCACAGTCACCAAGCAGTGATCAGGGTCTGTGCAGGAAATAAGTATAAATTACTGAATTTCAAAATATCTGCATGTACAATTTACTAGTACAAAAATCAGACTTGATTTGTGTGCAACATCAGAACAGAATCAGACTATAGCTTATCAATAATCATTATGTATGTCATTTTTACCTGCATTTATAGTGACAAAGCATATTTACTCCAAAACATATCAAAAATTAAATAAAACAAATAAATAAATGAAGCAAAATATTTGTTACATGCATATTATTATGCATAAATAATATAAAAATGTGTTTAAATACAGTAAAAAGACTAGAACAAAAAATGCATTCAAATAAAAATATTGAGAAAATGGCAATTAGTGAAGTGTTAATACACACCTTCTACAGGTTGTATTAAGAAGAAAACAAATGACTGAGCTTCTTCATTCATCTGTAACAACCAGCTACAACCATTGTCCTCTCGATGCCAGTATCTGAAGAAACACACACACACAATTGTAAACCAAAAACAGCAACCCTAAGTTTGAAATGCTAGTGCTAGAATATAAAGCAAACACCTCCATTTTTGGCGTTATTTTATTTCCTTCTACATTACAAAACAACCTGCACATCTGATTCTTTCTCTAATTTTGATAGTATAAAACAAATTCTACAGAATATGCCATGCGGCCCAGATTTTCCTGATAAAAATGGTCAATAAAGTTGTTTTTTTTAATTTAAATAAAAAATCCACCCCCCAAAAAATAATGCACATGATTTTTTCTGTCAGAGACTATTATATTCTGATGCTCAATTTGTTTTACTCTACGTCATAGCCAAACTAATTAAATTACTAACTAGATGGGCAAAGCCCATATGACTCGCATACTTTTTATGGAAATTGCAATATTTAACATGAAAATGAGTGCCCAGAAAAAAAACAAAATGAAAAAGTGGCATTAAAATGCAAATACCAACATTGATCTTTCTATGCTCTTGACCTTGAAATGACTTTAACCTCCAGCTCCAAATACACTCATGTAATATCAAACAAACTACAGCAAAGGTTGTATTATAAAAAAACAAAACACCCTGTGATCTTGGGATGACCCTGACCCTCAGTGAGCTTGACCTTGAGATGACCTTGACTCTCACGTGATCTCTCGTGCATATCTGATCAAATAACCCAATGTTGTTGCATATTTTGGGTTAAATAAACAGAACTTCCACTGTACAATTACCTATTTTTTGTACGTTTTTGCAAGGCCTAAAATAACCTTGACCTTTAAGATCAACGCAAAAAGGGAAAGTATATGAAAGCAATCTATCATCTCTAAATACAACAAGTTTGGACTTTATATCTCTCGTAGTCTAGGGTCATGGCTACTTCAAAGTACCTATACTGACCGAGTTTGGACAGCTCCAGAGACCTTGACCTTGGAGTGAAGTTGGCCACATTTGTAAAGTATGTGTGTCTCATTTGATATGTATCATGCATCAAAGAATCAAAAGTTCAATATTAATAACCTAGAAAAAAAGTTAAATGTGAAAAATTGCCATTTTATGACTAACATTTGTTGACCCTGTGACCTTGATCTTGAAGTGAAGTCATTCATTCACTGATCACTTATGGAGGTTTCATGGGTATACAACATCTTATAAAGTTAGATTGTGATAGTTGAAATAGGTTCTGAGATATTAATACACTTGCAAGTTTTGCACTGGTGGACAAACATTTTTTAATGATGTCATTTTTGGACTACAGTATTTAGGACTCATCTCACACAGATTTGCAAAAATCTGGAAAAGATTTTGTTGGGGGCGAGTACGTAGACTCACATTGCTATGCATGGGAGTCAAAAATTAATCAAGAGTCAGATCTTGTATCTGCTTGTGCCTTAACAAGCTCTTGAGCTGGAAAAATAAGAAATAAATAAATAATTATATCAATTAGTGTTTATCTAGGAGTTGTGTTCGATTACCAATTATTAACATCTAAAATTTAATTGATTAAGAAATAATTGGCTGCCGTATGACTTATGCATGCTGGGTTTTGTACCATACCTCTTGTAGTCCTCTATGACAGTAGGTGTAACATTGTCAGCACTGCCATAGTTGATCCATGGCCACTGATACTTGACGGACTTGACTCTCTCTACTCGAACAAAGTCGTCCAGCACTGGTAGGGACCCTTGGGCCCTGTTGCGTCCGTTGGCTTCTGACGCAGGCACTTCATGCACGCTGCGTGCTGCGATCACTCCAGGTTTCCATTCACAGCTCAGAGATGTGTCCTTCACCAGCTGCAGTAATACCTAGAATGAAGAGTAAGAGAAAAGTAAATAAAACAAGACAAAAATGTTCGTTAATCACATTATATCCATTGGCAACATAACAGACATGACAGATAACTTTCTTATCACGCCCATGACCCTTAGAAAATTGCAATGGGAGGCAGGATCCTGCCCCACATACTTTTGCCAAGCTCTAGTACGCTTTTTGGAGGTTAAACTTCCTGTTATGTGTTTTACGTACAGTATTATCTCCCCTTACAACCTTCTGTAGCAATTACTTCTTTGTTTCAGAAGTAAAACACTGCACCAATGCAATTATATAAAATTATCTGTCAATATAACACTACACTACAGTTTGCCAAAAACATTTAAATTACATTATGAAAGTGTACCCACACAACAACTAAAAATCCCACAAAAAAGAATCAGTTTTAGTCTATCTATACAAAATGTGTCAGCCAATATCAGAATGTGTGACTTAAAGGGAAAAGTAAATAAGTATCTACCTGCGCAGATGCTCTGACCCTGTCAAAAGTGGCAAACACTTTGATGCAAGGAGCACTGTTCGTCCCTGCTGCAATGTTGTTCTGACTGCCACTAGTGGCTGAGGAGCTGCCGCCAGCCCGTGTGAATGTGAGGAAGTGGAACCATACTCTGTGGCCATGAATGAAGCTGTGAATCTTCCAGCCTTTCTGGTACGATACTGGGAAGGGCTGAAAACAACAAAATAACAATTAACAAATGGAGGAAAACATAAAACGAAATAAATGAAGAAATTTGCTACATTTTGGCAAAAGAGAAACTATAAGTATAAAGCTTTATTGTAACCATTTGGATTAATCCCATAAGGGTTCTCCCGTTTCATTTTTAATAACATTTTTTTTTCTATTCCCAAAGAGCGTTGTGGCCTCATGGTCTAAGGCGGGACTAACTTGCCTTGTCCACAGGCTAGAAACCAATGGCACCCGACAGGTGTGGGATCGATCCTGACTCTGGGTGTTACGTTTCTCTGAATATTATTCTCTTTTGACTTGGGTAACATCTCAGGGGGTTTTCTCTGGGTACTCTGGTTAGCACCCCCAGCAAAAAATTTTTTTTTAAAGACTAAGAAAACAAACTAATATTAGGTATAGTTTGGGTTTTTATGCGCACAACAGGCTGTGACTATGCCTTCCCCAGGTGAGGCGGACCAGAATTTCCTGACAAAAAGGGACAGTAAAATGTCAAAAATGAAATGAATAACAATTTCTTCTATTCTCATAATTTATAATCCAAGAATTGATAGTAAGATATACTACACTGTGCACAGCTCGTCCTGTTGTACTTGTAAAGACCGTGGAATTACATTTTCAATGGATCAAGTTGAAGTAATAGCAAGTGTAGAAAGTGGTAAATTAAGATATTTTCAATTTTTATATAATATAGATTGTATTTAGAAGAACGGAGAAACAAACTAACACTAAAGTATAGAAAAAAAACAATATTGTATACCTTTGCATTTTTTAACAGCTCCAAAACTTCCAGAACTGTAAATCTTTCCTGCTTCTGTAAAACATAAACACATCGCAACTCAAAAACTAAAAATATAAATTGTATACAATAATTTTAAAGTAAAGCTTTGTGGTAAATAACACTAACAGTCTCAATAATTTTATGTATGATATATATACAGTGATGTCGTTTTTGTTGGCAAATCGGCCATTCACCGATAAAATTCCAAAATGTCCGAAAGAGTCATGTTCTGATCGGCCCGTTGTCCTAAGGTTTTACACCTCAATTGGCCACCCTTTTTCCGTTTTTTGTTTGCTTGTCTCATGTCTGTTTCGTTGTTATTGCTTCTGGCCATATTAATTTCCTATCGGATAAATAAAGGTGTTATGAGTTATTGTCGAACATCGTGTATCGGAAGCGCCATCAAAATTATGGCCGAAAGATTTTCAAAATGTCCTAAAGGTTTGTGACTGAATCGGCCAAATGGCCTATGCTGAAAAGCAACATCACTGATATATAGGTGCGTGTTCCATTTGGCATTGATGATTTCTTCCTGAAGAAGTTTATTGCGAAAATTTGAAATGTACAGGGCATAAAAAATACAGATGGGGTCTTTTGTCTGTCCTCTTTAACTAGGGACAATTTGACTTTATTTCAGATATATAAAATTATTAACATTACAATTCATAATATCCTATCCTAACATTACAATTATTTAATTTAAATCAATGCCAAAATAAACAATTTTATTGTAAAATCACAAATACAATTGTGAAGGGCAAGGAAAGACATCTCAAACATTTCAGAGAGAGAGAGACAGAGAGACAGAGAGAGAGATTATGTTTCTTTGCGTTTACAATTCAAATTTTAATTTTACACAAATCAATGGGCTAAATAATTACCTTGCTCAACACATACGCCTGGCCAGTACCAACCCATCTCAACAAAGACAGGTAACGCAGTGACAGTATAAAAATAACAATAAGTGCTAAAACAGATGCTGCCAAACCACTAAAACTAAACAAATCCATGTTTGTTTTTCTTGTAAGGCGCTAGTCGAGTTTCATCTGGCTGAAATTCTTGCAAAAAGAAAATGACATACGATGATCGTCCCCTATACGCTTATGTGTCCGGGGACGTTAATCTATTTTAACTAACTAACTAACAAACATTCGATGATACGTAGTTTACCAAAACAAACCCCCAAAATAACATAACTTTCTTATTCCATTACAATGTACAAATCTGATCGTATTTTGGCTGCAGCGGTGGAAGATCAAATTACACTTCACATGACACGGCGATAACACATTCACTGATCACAAAGCCCGATAAAATACTGTGTAACATTCCGTAATTCAATCGACTTAAGAAATTCTGACAGAAAGTGAGAAACCAAATCCGTTTAATTGCAAATCATGTGACGATAAATGTTTTGGCAATCTCGTTAAAGATTTTGTCAAAAATATCGTATTACACTAACATATTTTTTAGAAAAATTATTAGACACGCTAGAAAAGGAAGACGATCAATTTACTGCTGACAGTACTAGCATGATCCTGGGACATAAAACAACACCCTTCTTTCAGTTTGAGCAGTGGCTACTGTCAACCGGAAGTAATCAAAGTAGCCTTGCAAGTAGGTTATCCGTACTCACCGTGGTTCTCACAGACACGAAATGAAAAGATTTTCAAACCATTGTTTATCTCAAGAATAAGTGAACCAAATTTGATTCATTTTAATATGGATATATTTCAACTACTGCTAAGCATTTTCAATCATTCATAGTTGTTTTCTCAAAGGTCAAGGTCATTGTACTTAACGCTTTCTAAACACATTTTGAGCCATTTTCATAATTTGTTGTTCATATAGTGGTCCATCATTCCATGTGTTAATTTTGCTTCCTTAGGCCGAGTCGTGAAACCTCCAAGAAAATTAACACTTTTGAAAATGTTAATCTTTTGTTATGCGTGTGTGTGTCTGGAAATACATCTGAATGGGTTGCCATCTTGTTGGTGTACATTGTTGTTTTTTTTTTAACCATTGTTGTTGGAGAGAACATAATTTAGCACTATTTATATTTTGCCCTTTACTTTGGTGTTGTCTAAACAAAATTTATTTAGTTGAGTTGGAGATATTGTGCATAAATTATAATTCATTTACGACTGTTACAATCAGTGAAATGCACGAGTGCATTGTAAACATTGCTGGTGAAGTCTGGTCTTATTTTGATTATAATCATACAAGTGAAACATGACACACAGGGGGGAGTGAGGGAGAGAGAGAGAGAGAGAGAGAGAGAGAGAGAGAGAGAGAGAGAGAGAGAGAGAGAAATTGGAAAGCAAAAGCTAATAATAAAATGTATTTGGATAAGTAATTATTGTTAAATATTAAATTACAAAACATAACATGTACTTTATTTGTAAAATTTATTTTATTCTATCTTTATTCTAATGACACATTTCACACACACACTGTTCTTTTCCTCCACAAGCACAATTCAAAATCACTAAACAACAGCAAAACAATCTTACATGGATCATTAATACAACATTCTTTTTTTTTAAATTTTTAAACATTTTTTTAACACACACAATCAGAAAATTTTCTAAGCGCTTTATACAAAATACATGGTCAAAACTGTAATATCCCATTCATTCTTACAGTTCTCCAGCATTCATAAAGATAGCAAAAGTGATGGTAATGTACACTTCCAAAACACATTACTCTTCAATGCATGGCACCATTTGGCTGCCCAATATAGTCTTTCAAGATCAGAATCCTTTGTCCAAGAGAAACTGACAGACGTTTTCTGCAATCCTCCCTTTGATCCGGATATAACCTCCCAGTTCATGGACTTGACTAACTACAATGTTCAAGCCTGTGGCTTCCTGTATGTAGTATTTGAGGTCTTTGTCAAATGCCTGTAAACAAAATATATAAATTAATGAATTAAAAAAAAAAAATTACAGAAACTTAAAAAAAAAAAAAAGAAAGAAAGGGAATTATGGATTTATTTGAAACAAAACATTTTTTTTTTAAATTATGTACAACCATTCCAAAGCGTAAGAGCAATAATATTTTAGAGCTTTTAAAATTAATAAGTATGGCGTTTGAAAACTGACATAAAAATCAGCATACTACAAAACAAATGTCTGAAGTAAACCTAAAACATGTCTTAAAGGTGGAAAGGATGATACATTTTCCTGGTCTAACAAGTTAGGAATTGGCTTACCTAACTTACTTCCAATGCTGAAACCCACATAAAGCAATTTGCATCATACTGAAAAAAAGTTGTAGTTTGTTTTTTAATATATAATTACCCAAATGTCACCGTTTATATGCCTGATGACCACAAACTTGCGATTGCCACCATTCCTGACTTCTTCGTAGATAGGTAGCATGTGGTTTTTTGTTCTTCTAACATGATATGGCAGTGAAGTTGCTGTTTCTGAAACAAAACAAGAAGGTAAAGTTGTTGTTTTTTCAGTTGAGGATAGCATAGCCTTCCTATCCTATCCCGTAACTTGAAGGTCGTTGGGGCACCACAGATGATCCTTTAACCAGCGTACTTAATCTTTCTATGTCCTCAGCAACCCTTATGGCTTCGCTGAGTGTCATGCCAGTCCATTCTTGAATGTTGTCCTCCCACCTCATTTTCTGTCTCAAGTCCATGCTTTGTACTCTTTGTTGTAGATCTGCTGTGAGGGTCCATATTTTGCAAGCTTATAAGAAGATGGAGATGACAATGGAACCTTGTCAGGGCAGCAGTTGTTTGTGTGATCCTTGAGAGGACTTCCTGTTGCTTGATCTGAAGCATATCTTGAACATGAATCATGATGTAGTCAATCTGGTTATAACTGAGTTTGGTTTTGATTATTTTTTTATACAGGATCTCATAAACAAAACACTACAAATAAGCAATGGTCATCTTTTCTTCCCAAACATTTTCATGTTTAAAACTATAAATGGTCTGCACATCATTCAGTCAGAAGTTTCTTCATCAAACACGTTACAAAGATTTGGTCATGTCTAAAGCAAGACATTTTACATGGTTAAATTGAGGAAAATATGGTCAATCCTCTCGAATATGTCCAAATGATTACTGCAGAATTGTCAATGTGTATATAATTCAGTGATAATTATTAATCTATTCCTATAGGTGCATATATTACACCCAGAAATAAAATTTTAATCAATATTTTTTAGATCAGTGTATCACTTTTTAAAATGCTAATATCTGCTGCTATGCACAGAATGTTAGTTGTCCACACTCAACTTTAATAGCGTGTTCATGTGAAAGCCCATAATTCAGTTTAGTGTTTACCATGCAAAATCTATCTCAAATTGATCAGACAATCTAATTCTATTAGCTTCCAAAATTAATAATAACCCTCCCTAGAAATTCCGAAAGCATTTTTCGCACTGAGCATGATCCCCTTCTTTTAAGAAAGTTCTGTCACTGCTATTACAATATTCTACCTGTAGGTGGAACCCAGCCAGAAGGAGTGGGATAACTTTCATGTTGAGGAGCAGGTGGGATTGTGGCAGGCGGCAACAATCTCTCTACAAATTTAAACTCTTCCTTGGAGACTTCATATTCTGCCAAATCTTCTTCTGGAATTTCGTCTGCAGGTGGTAATGCTGTCCTCAAACCCTGCACACATACATAAACACACAAAGGCCTTGGATTTCATCTAAGTAAACTATCATATCATCAACTATCAGATCATCTGTGGTTCCCCTACGACCTCAGAGTTACGGGACAGGATAGGATAGATAGGAAACTATCATATTACGTACCTGAATCAAAAATCCATTGTCCTTAATGAGTAACTTAGTCTCGATCAAATAGATTGATTACCGCTAGATTCAGGCAGCACTGAAATGCTACTAACATAATAGGAAGTCGGCACAGCAAGCTTGAAAAGCATGCTGACCCAAATCGGAATGTCCAAGACTGTTGAATTACATGCCTATGTTTGATAGATCTCTGACACTCAGCTAGCACCAATGTCACTTATTTAGTGCAAACAGGTTTATTCCAAATGTTCAAAATGTTATTTTTTCTTTTAGTATTAAAATGTAAATGTTCAAAAATTTAAGTAATCTGCTTCTGACTTTATATTTCTAACACAACAACACTTCATTATTTTCTTCACCAAAATAGAAAACACTTTGTCTGTAGCGTGTCTAAATAAAAAAAATATATATAAAGGATAAGAAAGTGGTAACTGATACAGTGATAGAATGAACATTGAAGTTTAAAGTCTACACCCACCATTGCTGATATGGCAGATGGGAATAACCATCCCAAACAGGAGGGGAATGGGCCTAAATCAACACTGAACCACCAGCACAATCATATTCCTAAGTTTCTTTGATCATGGATTTCTCTAAAGCCTTCAACAAGGTCTGCCATGAGCTGCTGATCCACAAGCTGCATTGCTATGACATCACAGGTCTGATCCACAAGCTGCATTGCTATGACAACACAGGTCAGGTGAACGACTGGATCAGAAACTTTCTGAGCAACCAACAACAGGCAGTCGTAGTTAAGGGTGTAAGATACGAATTCATTCCTGTGGAGTCTGGAGTCCTCCAGGGTTCTGTACTTGGGCCTTGCCTATTTGTACTCTGCATTAACGATCTTCAGGAAAACCTGTCTCACATGATAGGCCTCTACACCAACTACACCATGTGCCACTAGACTGATTGTTCTGATAGTGACCAGGAGACCCTCCAGTCAGACCTGAACTGCCTAGACAACTGGGAAGAAAAGTTGCTGATGTGCTTTCACCCCAACAAGGGTCAGTCCGTCCACTTCACAAAGAAGAGAAACAACTTCTGGGGACATACAAGCTTCTCGGCCATATCATCTAAGAAGCTACCGAGGGTAGGTACCTGGGTGCTACCCTGACCAACGATCTTCATTGGGATACACACCTCACAAATGTTGCTAACAAGCCAGCATGCAGATCTCTCAGTGTCCTCAGGCGAAACCTGAAAGTTGGCTCACAGAAAACCACAACAACCCTACAATGCACCTCTCCGACCGCCCCATCCTTGAATACGCGAGCCTAGTGTGGGACCCTTACACCTCTAAGGATATCAATAAACTTGAGGCAGTCCAAAGATGAGCTTTCCCATGTATTGTAAACTGTCATCATCAGACCTCCAGCATTTATGAAATGCTGTCCAACCTGAGAAATTCACCGAAAGGACTGCCTTGCCATGATGTACAAGTATGTCCACGGCATCACTGTCATCAACACAGCAAGAAGCCAACCCCAACCCCCCAAATATAAATAAGATCTACCAGACAATTTCATCGCTCACCTTTCTGTTCCAATCCTACCGTTAACAGTCATTTTCCCCTTTGAACTATCATGGAATGGAATAGCCTTCCAGATGAAGTGGTTTTGAACCTCGCGCTGGAAGATTTCAAATCCCAGATATAACACTTCCAACCCTTCCCTTCTCCCAACCATAGTTATAAAGCTCAGTGATCATCTGGGCAGCGAAGTTTTTCCTACAGACACATATTTACCTTTGTTGCAACCCTCCCCATAGTTGACAGCAGAATCTTCAAGATTTTGAAGAAGGCAGCCCAAATGGAAAGAAGAAGGTGGAAAGTGAAATATGGCCACTTTTATTTTGCCCACCAAAGGATGCCAACCTGGGTCATGGCCCATCGATGTCGTATCGGGATGAGAGAGCATCTCTCTAGAGCGCGTCATTCTTTCTGTATTTTTAGTATACCAGTAACGAGTAGTTTAGAGAGAGTATTGAGAGTAGGACTAGGAGCTATTACTAATATTAGGTTTCAGCACCACTCATTCAGAATCAAATACGTGCACCTGTAATGCCCTCTCCATCTTTCTCTACGCTTGCGAAACATGGAGCCTCACAGTAGACCTACAATAAAGAATATAAAGCATAGAGATGAGGTACTACAAGAGAGTTCTGGGCATTTCCAGCACATCACAAACGACGAAATCCGACAGACCATCATCACACAAGCCATTGTACAATACGATGACATGCTCACAGTGGTGAAGAAACAGGAACTCCGATGGTATGGCCAAGTCACCAGATCATCAGGCCTTGCAAAGACCATCCTGAAGGGCACGGTGCAAGAAGGTAGAAGGAGACCGAAAAAGAGGTGAGAGGAAACATTCGAGAATGGACTGGTTTAACACTGAGCGAAGCCATGAGGGTTGCTGAGGCCAAAGAAATATGGAGTAAGCTGGTTAAACGATCATCAAGTTATTGGATAAGATAGGATAGAATAGTATAGTACTTAGTAGTCACTGTAGTGTCCTCTGCCACTTTCGCTGTCATCGGAAACCTTTTGCTTTGAAGACTTGGTATTAATTTGCCAAACATAAAATAATAATACCAATTAGTCTAAAGTGGAATACGGCGTACATGCTTACCCTGTGAGAAGCAGATATGCCGTTATTAGCACGAAACAGTGTACGTAAAGAAAATTGGCAAGCACTGCATGCACCCTTCAAAAGCGTGGAAGCCATGTTGATAAATGAAATATCTTCTTACAGGACTCCAGCGGAAGAGCCTAAATAATAATGTGCACTTCAACAGAAACAAATAATTTTGTAAACAAAAATATGCAGAGGGTTTCTACGTACAGAAAAAAATATGATGCCAAAACCCATGCAAAGGTTGTAAGATGTTTCAATTAGCGTTTTAGTGGGGTTTTTTTTGTCAAAAGACAATACAGTTATAAGCGAAGAGTAAATTCCCTTGAACAAAAAAATTATTACCGCAAGCAACTAAATTTAGTACATTTCTATTATCTAAAAATTGGAGAAAGTCTTATACATTGATTGAAGGATTTTAAAAGTGCGTGTGCTGTGCCACAATCTTTGATCATGCCAGGACAATGTTATGCTTGTGGTACAGAGTTTAGTTTCTTCAAAAAGGAGGTAACCAAAATAAAAATAGAAATTGAATATAAAAACTATTTTGTTAAGTACTGTTACTTGTTAGTTTTTATTTTCTTGTCTTTTATAGTTTTAAAAAAAATGTTTTCACTTCTAAATCAGTCCACTGTCTCATTTAGTGTTTACAAAAGAAATTGAATATAACGTCCGATATTAAAAAATGGCTAATTTAATATTACATGTGTCGTGTGATTGTGAAGCATAACTTTAAACTTACTAAGCCTGGTAACAACACTCCAATTCCAAAAGTTTTTTGCTAACAGTAACACAGTAACATAATCATAACAACCTGAAATAACCTACCTACTGAGGCCGTGAATGCAAGTTCACAAAATATGTTTAAGAACCAACTAGATAAACACTTTATGAGTTATCTTTACTCCATAAATTTGGAGGTTAGACAAAACAGTATTCAAAATTTATAGGACATGTGCTATGGTTCATGGACCCTGATTAAAATAAAACATGAGGGCTAAGGGCTTTTAGCCTGCATGCCATACCATGCTATGCTGTGCTATTACAAGGTGGCACCAAGAATTTTATTTGTAACCCTTTTTTTTTTCTCTGAATACCTCATCACTGCTTGTCCAAGCTTTGTATTTTGGATTGGTGCTACCGATGTGTGTGTGGGAGGGAGGGGGTTAGAAGAGGGAAGAGAGGGTAGGGTGTGCGCATGTGTGTGGGTGAATGTGTGAGTGAGAGAGAGACAGAGAGAGAGGCAGTAACTGATCCATTTACACTGTTTAGAACACTGCTTTGATTTTTCCAGCATGGGTGCAAAAATTGTGGATTTGCCTTCTGTTCAAAATGCCTGACGAAGAAAGCAACCATTCCAAAGGAGAAATTGAAGGACAGCAAGGAAAGTATTCATCATGTTTGTAACAAATGTTATGACATTCTGACAGGGTTTGTATTGTTTGTTTCTCCTTTTAATACTAGTATAATAATTTCATATATACATACATTTAGTTGCATTTTAAGTGTGTGCTTATTATTTATTTGAACAATTTTTAATAATTTGCATCACAAGATTTTAAACATAGAAGCGTTGGTGATTTTTTTTTTCTCTAGCGATTTTCATCATTTTTATGCATGTAAACTGTTATTAATGAATTAAAAGTTTCATTTCACACTGTGACATACAAACACACACACACACACACACAAATGTATGACTCACATGCACATACACTCACGGGCCTTAAGTAAAAACCCACAAACAAATCAAAAATAAAACTAAATAAATTATAAGATTGAGCGATAAGACTAAATTTGGTGTGATAAACAACCATATTAAAACAAATTATTTTGTTATTGTATAAATATCAATTTATGCTCTCAAAAAGCAATGAAAAAGTTAATTAAATTATTTTGTTTATTCTTCTTTTCTAACAGGAAAGCAACTGAAGACAACAGAGACAAACATGCACCACCAGAAGCCTATTTTAAGTAAGCAGATGGGTTCTTTTGCTTTTCCTTTTGTTTTTGTTGGTAAAAATTAACAACATTAACATATTATAATTTATATTTTGTTTTAACGTCTGCGTTCTATTTGTCATTGCTTGCAAGAATTGTAGTAGTTCATAAAGTTATGAAAGAGTTATCTCTATTACAGTGTTCCTTCACTTAGTAGTAGTAGTAGTAGTAGTAGTAGTAGTAGTAGTAGTAGTAGTAGTATTTCACACTTGTACTGTCCTTTTTTTTTCTATTTTAAATTATTATTTTTGCAGATTTCCATGTATGTGCATGTTCTTTTTTTTCCCTAGGAAAAAAACATTATCTTATAACCAACTTTCCCTAGAAAAAAAAAGTTGGTTATAAGATAATGTTTTTGATTAAAGGGAAGGTTGTTTTTTTTTAAAACTTGTTGGTTTATTTATTTTAAATTTAATTTTATTAATGAACAGGCGAATAGCAGCTTTAGAGCACAGAGAAGCACAAGGGACACAACCCCATGTAGGAGATGGTGGAAAAATGAAGGCGAATCCAAAATATGCTGCTCTTGATCCTGCCGACAGGCAGATTGCAGAACGTTTAGAAAAACTGAAGGAAAAACCCCAAGGTTGGTATTATAACTATTGTTTACTTAGTAATGCCTAATAATAAAGAGAAGAAAGACAATATTGGGTGCTATTGATTGGATTTAGTTATATGTGCTTTTTCCCAAATCCCCATTCAGGTTCAAAGTTCTGTGGTCTATATATGCCAACATTTTGAGATACCATGGTTAGTTAGATAGTTATTCATTGCATACAGAGTCCAGCGGACTGCAAAGAGCCAGGACCACAAAATCAAGACCACAACTTTGCTGAAAGAGGACTCACCTCTAATCCGCATAAAATATCTGCCAAAACAACCCTAGTGATAACACTGAAGGCACTCCACTAGCCGGTCCCTTTACAATAAAGACATCCCACGCAGGGGACGCTGAGTCTATACTCTAATTTATCGGTCCCCCATGGGGGTACCAGGGGTGTCAGTATAAATAGTATCCCCACTTTCTGGAAATTTAGTGCTTTAAATTCCCACTGTCGTTGTCTTTCTTCTTCTTTCTCATTCCTACTCTGTTCTATCAATCTACTATACTATCTTCTTCTTCGATAGACCAGTCACCTACTGTTTTTCTTGAAAACTCTTCCGGGACAAAACTCTTCATTTGTGTGTGAGGTCTGTTGGATCAGCTTGGGAAGATTGGATGCCTTCTGCCAAATGGTCACTGGGGCTTCCTAAGATGTTATTATTTGGCAATGTAGGCATTTGATATTTATGTGTTTTGTTGATATTTTATTGATGTTTGTATTCTATTTTGTTTGTGTGTCAGTTCAAATGAAAATAATTAAAAAAAAATAATTCATCAAATTGTGGTGACTTTTCTAAACCTAAACTGAAAATTAAACACTTTAAAAAAATCATAACAAACAATTACAAATATTCTGTTTTTTATGTTGAAGTTCTGTTTTGTTTTTTCTTGTAGTTTTTAATGATTTTATAAATTTTTGTTATTTATAAAGGAAGTAAATTTGCTAAATTTGACACTTTACCCTGGTTTTTTAATACAGTTGACACAATTGCTAAATATAGGCAAGTTAAATTTGTAATCCTACCCTATCCTATCCCTTATCTCGAAAGTCGTTGAGGCACCACAGATGATCGTTTAACCAGCGTACATCGTTCTCTGTCCTCAGCAACCCTCATGGCTTCACTCAGTGTCAATCCAGTCCATTCTCGAATGTTGTCCTCCCACCTCTTTTTTTCTGTCTCCCTCTTCTTCTGCCTCCTGGCAGGATGGTCTTTGCAAGGTCTGATGCTCTGATGATGTGGCCAAGCCATCAGAGTTTCAGTTTCTTCACCACTGTGAGCATGTCATTTTGTTGTCAAATGTCTAGTGTGATGGTGTATCGGACTTCGTCATTGGTGATGTGCTGGGTATAGGAAATGCTCAGAAGTAACTGTAGCACCTCATCTCCCTGCTTTGTAATATTCGTTAAAGGTCTGTTGTGAGGGTCCATGATTTGCAAGTGTATAGGAAGATGGAGATGACAAGGGAGCGCAGCAGCCTTCAGTGAAGTTTCTAGAAATTTTCAGCATAGGCCATTTGGCCGATTCAGTCACAAACCTTTAGGACATTTTGAAAATATTTCGGCCATCATTTTGACTTCTTTCCAACACCAAACGAGAGGCCACTGATAAGTTTCGGTTTCTTTTTCGGCGGCATTTCGAAAACGAAAAGTTTTATTGCCGGAAGCACGCCGTTCGCAACAAGGAGAGTTACTCTAACTCTCTCTGCTGATGCATATGTCGTCTGCTTGGCGCATTATTATTATTTTTTATAATGGGGTGTGGAAGTGTAGGGGCTTGGAGGCCAAACTTCAACTTTCTGTAAGACGTAAAATAACATTTATAAATTCTTCGTTCTTCACAGGTGAAGTTGAACGGTTCCACTGTTTATTTATTTATTTTAAAAAAAATTGTTTCTTAATGTGAACTAATTGTTATAAGGGAATGTATGTTGTTACAAATGTATGTGTATGTCAGTAGTATAATAATGTTTATGGTTTGATAATGTGGAAAATATCTATGATGTGCGCATGGTAGATTTCGTAATTTGTTTATGTTACATCAGTACAACTTATGTTAATCTGATGAATAAAATTTGAAACAACAACCACAACAACTGCTTGGCGCTTCCGATACGCGATGTTCGACAATAAGTCATAACACCTTTATTTATTCGATAGGAAATTAATATGGCCAGAAGCAATAACAACGAAACAGACATGAGACAAGCAAACAAAAATCGTACAAAGGGTTGCCGATTGAGGCGTAAAACCTTAGGACAGCGGACCGATCAGAACATGACTCAGGGTGGAGAACTCTCCGCGAATCCGCGGATTTCCGCGGAAAGCATTTGCATTTCCGAGAAAAAAATATTGAGTTCCGAGTGTGAGAAGCTGAGGGGCTACCCTTTACTGGGCATAACGGCCAAAAGCGGCCGAAGGTCTAAACAGGCAAAACGTCCAAAAGCGTCCGTATCAACCATGTGGTTATATTCTCGCGTTGTTTGAAAGATTGCGAGACTTCCGGCAATTGACTTCCGGTTTATTATGTTGTGAAAACATTCGACTGCATTTCCACAAGTTTTCTCTGTGATGCGTTAGTTTTTTCGATTTTTTTTTCAAATTTTCTTGTGTGTGTGCCTAAAAGGGATGGTTTGGATTCTTCGACTGATGAAGGGGAGTTTACAGGCTTCCATTTATCAGACATTAAAGTGAGAGAAATGGACTTGGAGTCGGAGGAAGAGATCGGTACTGACATTAGACAATTAGTGTCAGTAGTGTGCATGCATACGATCTTTCAGACTGGCATGAAAGTGAAGAAGAGGGGGCTTTTTTGGACTTTTTAAAACTTTTTTTTTTTTATACACATGGAGTAATAAAAAACAAGACATGACAAGAGAAGTATAAAAAGGTAGATAATCAAAATAGAATTTATTTCTGTTCATTTTGCATTTTATTTCATTTAAATCTATACACTAGTCACTAATACCTAAGATGTGGTGTTTTTACTAACGTACCCCTAAATATCTCTAAAATTTTAAGAAAATTCTTGCCTGTTTACAGCTAAAAAATAGACAAATGTGTGCCCAGTAAAATTGGAAATGTGGAGTTTGTGTGTAACAGTGGTGGACCTCAAACTTTGTTAGGCCTACAAATCAAGATTCTTAACGTTTTTGAAAGACATGTGCATAAAACATTCTTTTTTTGTTGTTTTTTGTTTCTATTCATGTTTACTTTTTGCTTTTTGCTTTCAGGAGAGGCCCTAAATTACTTTCAAAATTGCATAAATTCATTTTCTTCCAGGGGGCGAATACCGGGGCTTGGCCCCTGGGCCCCGGCCGGATTTCAGAGATTTCTTGATTCAGTTGTTCTCCACCCTGATGACTCTTTCGGACATTTTGGAATTTTGTCGGTGAATGGCCGATTTGCCGACGAAAACGACATCACTGAGCCTTACCTTGGAGTGTAGAATGGGCTTCAACCTTGTCAGGGCATTGAAATTTGTAATACCATGCCTAATAACAGCCAAAATACACCTATGAATATAGCTTGCTTGAGGAGTGTGGCGAAGGTGAGCCTCAGGCATCAGCCTATTAAATGATGCATGCCTCATTGGCAGCAATGGATTCAAAAGCGTTCAGAATTAGCTCAGCAAGCTTCAGGATTGATCATCGAGGCTTATTGCAATTCCTCACTTTCATTGTCTAATCCTCGATATGCACTGGCCCTTTTTCGCCTTCAGAGGACAGGATGTCTGGATCTGGATGTGGTACATTGCCAAAGCCAATATTGGCTATTTCTGTAATAGGCTTACGCTGGAGTGAATGTCTCAATTACGGACAGGTTCAAAATGCTCACTGATGTGAAGAGAAACGATTTCATATGCCAGATATTAGGGCCGTTTAGAATGGAAAAAAATTAAAAGGCAGAGTATGAGTGGGTGTGATTTTCTTATGTAGTACTATTTAGTAGTTACTAATATTACTTAATTTAACAACAGGAATTTATTTCGCAAATTGACATGTAATAGATACAACAATCGGAATACTTATTAATATTCTTGCTTAGAAGTATTTCCATTTTTTCACCACTGTGAGCATGTCTTCATGTTGTCCAATGGCTTGTGTGATGGTCTGTCGGACTTCGTTGTTGCTGATGTGCTGGGTATAGGAAATGCCCAGAAGTCTTCTGTAGCACCTCATCTCCATGCTGTGTATTCTTTGTTGTAGGTCTGCTGTGAGGGTCCATGTTTTGCAACGTATAAGAAGATAGAGATGACAAGGGAGCGCAGCAGCCTTACCTTGGAATGTAGACTGATGGTCCTGTCTTTCCAAATATGCTTTAATCTTATCAGGGCAGCTGTTGTTTATGTGATACTGGAGAGGACTTCCTGTCGGGACCCATTGTCTGATACAATGGCTCTATTTAATGGCTCTTAAATATTTGAAGCTATGCACAGTGTTGAAGGATTGGCCTTGGACTTTGACATCCGTGTTGATGCCATTGGTGTTGTTGATCATCAATTTGGTCTTCTATGCACTTATTTCCATTCCATAGGCTCTGGAAGTGGTTTAAAGCCTCTGTACCAGCTATTCAAGTTCTTGTTCCTCTCCAGCTAATCCATCAATATCATTCGCAAAACGGAGGTTGGAGATTGCTCTACCCCCTAAGCTGACTGTGCCTTCGTGATCTGCAAGAGCATCTGACATGATGCGCTCTAGAAATATGTTGAAGAGTGTTGGAGAGAGTAGGCATCCTTGACGCATACCGATTGTTGTTTTGAACCAGTTTCCAATGGCGCTGTTGTGGAGGACTGCATTGGTAGCCTTGTCATACAGACTTTTGATGACTTCAATAATTTTAGGGCTGATGCTGTACGTTCTCATCGTTGCCCACAGAGCTGGATGCCAGACTCGGTCAAACGCCTTCTTGAAGTCTATGAACACATGATAAAGATGTTGTTGGTGCTGTAGGTATTTCTCGCAGATTATTCTGAGGTTAAAAATCTGTTCAGTGATACTTCCACCTGCCCTGAATCCTGCTTGTTCTTCAGCTATGATTTTTATTGAACCACCGTTTACAAAAACAAAATAGAATATAAACATCATTATAAAATATTTACAAAACACATACATTTAAATGCCTACATTGCTAAATAATAATACCATAGAAAGCCCTAGTGACCATTTGCCAGAAAGCGTCCAATATTCCCAGCTGACCAAACAGACCCCATACACAAATGAGGAGTTTTGGGAGAGTTTTCAAAAAAAAAGGTAGGTGACTGGTCCAGCGAAGAAGATAGAAGACCAATAGAACAGAGCAGGAACGTGAAAGAACAAAGGAGAAAGACAGTAACAGCGGGAATTTAAAGCACTAAATTTCCATAAAGTTGGGATACACTGTTTTTGTAGAAACCCCCGCCACCCACACAGGGTTTTTTGCAAGGCC
This sequence comes from Oncomelania hupensis, assembly GCA_036898135.1. Classification (NCBI taxonomy): domain Eukaryota; kingdom Metazoa; phylum Mollusca; class Gastropoda; order Littorinimorpha; family Pomatiopsidae; genus Oncomelania; species Oncomelania hupensis. The sequence goes on from CM072513.1 coordinate 23,176,140, forward strand.
TAAAATGACCTTGACCTTCAAGATCAACACAAGAACGGAACATATATTAAAGATCAGTCTATCCACTCTAAATTGGGCTTGATATCTTTCATAGTTTAGGGTCAGGGTCACTTCAAAGAACCTATACTAACCAACTTTGGACAGCTCTAGCGACCTTGACCTTGGAGTGCATTTGATCACATTTGTTTAGTATGTGTGTCTAATTGATATCTATCATGCGTCAAAGGAACATAAGTTCAATATTAATAACCTAGAAAAAAAGTGAACTTTTGTTAAACATTTTCATTTTTTGACTAATATTTGTTGTCCCTGTGACCTAGATCATTTATGAGATATGCATGGGGTCTAATGGGTATACACCATCTTACCAAGTTTGGTTGTAATAGTTGAAATAGGTTCTGAGATATTAATCCATTTGGAAGTTTTGCACAGACAGACGGCGGACAGACGGAGGGACATTTTTTTTTTAAAATGTTACTTTTGGAGTATTTATTTTATTTTTAGGAATCCATTCGCACAGATTTGCAAAACTCTTTTAAAAATTGCATGCAAAAAATACAAAATAATTGATAATATTTCATCATTTTATTTATTACCTAAAATCTGTAATTCTAAATTAACAGACTATAACAAGACTATTGACGGATAGACAGGAGTGGACGTTTTAGGGCACCAGCGGGAACATCAAATAGGTACAGGAACTCATTCATACCACTTGCCATTCAAGCACATAACAAACAAGTCAGTAGGTCTTACTAAACATACTCTACAACTCTCATGCAGCTTAGTTAGTTTAATTATTGTTCTTTTTTTATGTTTTTGTATAGTTTATATGTTTACACACTAATTTTAAATTCTCATATTTATCTGTTCTTACGTTAACCCGTTTTACTGCTTAATTGAAATATCTGCATTATGAAAATATGTCCATGTGTTTGAAGATCATTAATAATGTATAAATATTTATGTGTGTGTAAAAGAAGAATGAATGGACATGTTTAATTGACAGACAATGTAATTTCCATGCTTTTGGATTAATAAAGTAATATCTTATCTTATATATAACAAGTTGGCAAGCCTTTCAAATGCATTTCCAGACACATAGTGACATGCCTTTAAAAAAAAAAAAAAAATTTTTAATGCTAATTTTTGTGGGTTTGCCCTGTCTCGGTTTTATCATACAGAAGCAAAATGAAAATGTGTCCAGAACAATTTAACACAGTTTGAACTATCCACAAGCCAACATTTATCAAAATCAGTTCAACCAATTTTGCGATAAAGGGCAAAGTCTCATCAAGTCCGATGAAGTGTCGTACCGCGCCGCTGTGGCTGAGCTGGTCGCCTGGTGCGACAGGCATTACCTACAGCTCAACATCTCCAAGACAGAGGAGATGGTCATCGACTTCCGCCGGCAGCCCCAGGCCCTCGGGCCCCTCGTCATCAAGGGGGAGGATGTGCGCACCGTCAGCACCTACAAGTACCTGGGCACAGTCATCGATGACAAGCTGGATTGGTCCCCTAACATCGATGTCTGCACCAAGAAGGTTAACCAGCGTCTCTTCTTCCTACGCAAGCTACGACAATTCAAGGTCAGCAGCACCATCCTGAAAATGTTCTACCAGTCTGTGGTAGAAAGCACACTGCTCTACAACCAGCTGTGCTACTACAATGGGGCCAACGAAACCGACACAGAGAGGCTGGACCGCATCATCTCCACCGCTGAGCGGCTGCTTGGCAACGAGGTACGACCCCTGCGCCAGGCCTACGACACCGCGGCTGTGAAGAAGATCCGCCGGATCCTGCAGGACGAGACCCATCCGCTCCATGCAGTGGTCTCAGCTGCTGAGTCCAAGCGCCGCCCTGGCCGCTTCCTGTCCATGCGCTGCCGCACCAGCCGCTACCTGAACTCCTTCCTACCGTCTGCCATCCGCCTCGTCACCAAAGCCAGCCCCGAATGCTGACCAGAAGAGACTTTGGAGAGAGAGAGAGAGAGAGAGAGAGAGAGAGAGAGAGTGTGTGTGTGTGTGCACTAAGTCATGTGCCACAGAAAAACAGTATTGTGACTGTGTGGTGTGGTGTGGTGTGTGTGTGTGTGTGTGTGTGTGTGTGTGTGTGTGCGCGCGCAGTGTAGCAGAGATATGCAGACTGACCCGCAAACCTATAGTCATAGAGCCATGGATACTACATCAGTGCATAGAGCAGTTGATTGACTACGTATTCCTGTGACATTGTGCGTGCATGTGTGTGTGGGCGTGTGTGTGCGTGTTTGAGTGTGTGATTGTGTGTACGCGAATGTGATGCACACATAGTAAGGTGTATGTGAGTGGCTGTTTCTTAATTAAGTGGTTCATAATCATACGTGACCCTGATCCGTGATGCCTACGTAGTACCATGATTTTATTAGCAATGTTAAATCTAAGTCATATGTTTTTGAAGTAACAACAGTTTACTGATGTATTCGTTGCGGAATGTCTCTAGTTGTAACTAGTCATGTGTATACACCATTTAATTTGCTCAGCAGCCTATTGTTGTTACCTATTTTCTTATAATGTATGTAAAACCCCCACTCCCCTGTAGTTAGTGATGGGAAACAACAATGTTGACATAGCGTTGACAGTGGAAGTGTGTAATATCTAACCCTAAAACGACTAGCGTAACTACAGTGAGCCCCTTAAATGTATTAAGGGTGTGTGGGATGAGTCGGTGCGTGGATAAGAATGAATGTGCAAGAATTAGCATGGTCATGAGAAAGCGTGAATGATTGAGAAAATGGCAGTAATAGTCTTGAGATTTTTTAGTATTGTTATGCATTAAGGTGTTATCCGCTACCGTTTCTTTATTGTATACATGTACGCTAACCTTTGTGTTGTCTTCTTAATATGCCAACAGTTACTGTGCATCACACACAAATATCCTTGTGCAAATGGGGACAATAAAGATTCGTTATTCGTTATTCGTTAAAGTGTGCTTAGAAAATGATGAATCTCAGTGATCGTCATCATTGAGAAAGTGCAAATAGGAATTACATAAAAATTATAAAAATTGGTTAATTCCTTTTTGAGATTATACTAAAAACAGAAAAGTCTAACTCGGAATGACAAAATCAACTGAATGTCCAGTGGATGGATTTTGGTGATTGCATGAATTGGCCATTAGTTTAATTTTATGTAAACAAAAATCATAAAAATTTGTCCAGCTCTTTTTGAAGTATACAACATGTTTAACAAGGAATTGACCCCAATGACCTTGACCTTTGAGGTAGAGCAAATATGCTGGCAAGGGAGGCTGGCCACCAACCATTGTATTTTTCCTATTACGTTCAGTCAAAATCTCTTCAGTGATTCTTGAGATATGGCGAGCAAAGGGTCAACAGACTGACTGACTGGTATACCGATCAACTAACGTTGGGCTTGTTCTGATTCCTGACTGTTCAGTATTTTGGAAGTGTGGAAACACAAAACAAACAAACAAAACTTTAATGGGTCCAAACCAGTAGGCAAAGGTTTACGGCTTTATTATACATACTGTTTGCATGTAATTGTTTAAAAGCAATTATAATCAGTGGTTAGAAAAAAGTTAAATGAAATTATAAGCTTCCAAGTATAAGTATGAATGAAATTATAAGCTTCCAAGTATAAGTATGAATAAAATCCAGTTAGAACGAAGTGCTATAAACACAGAGTCAGGGAGTCAAATCTGATCATCACCATTTTTTTTATAATGTAAGCAACAATAAATTGAATAATAAACAAAACAACAATAAAAATTAAATTAACAGCAATCATCATCAAGAATCAAAGTCTGAAATTTAAATAAAATCAAAACAAATTGGCATTACTAGTACCATGTACTAGTGATGTATTTTCATTCTGGCAAAACAAAATTATTTATAAATATGATATTTATAAATAATTTTGTTTTGCCAGAATGAAAATACATATATGGCAAAGAGACTTTCAGAAATTTGCAGTTAATCTTTACACAGACACGCAAGTGTGCTTATAAGTTTACTCATTACATTACATGATTATTGCTTTAGGCTCAGCGGACTCTTCCGAGCCAAATCAGGACCGGACAACCCCTGATCCGCATAAAAGATCTGCTGAAACAACCCTAGCGGTAAAACTGAAGACTCTCCACCAGCCAGTCACTTTACAATAAAGACATCCCACGCAGGGGACGCTGAGGCTATACTCAAATTTATCGAAACCCCGTTTACAAAATCAAAATAGAATACAAACATCATTATAAATTATCAACTAAACACATACATAGAAAATGCCTACATTGCGAAATAATAACATCATAGGAAGCCCTAGTGACCATCTGGCAGAAAGCGTCCAATATTCCCAAGGCAAGCTGATCCAACAGACCTCACACACAAATAAGGAGTCTTGTCGGTCCCGGAAGAGTTTTTTTTTTTTAAAAGGTAGGTGACTGGTCTAGTGAAGAAGAAGATAGTTTAGCAGATTGATAGAACAGAGCAGAAATGAGAAAGAACAAATGAGAAAGACAGCGACAGTGGGAATTTAAAGCACTAAATTTCCAGAAAGTGGGGATACTATTTATACTGAAATCCACGGCATCCCAACAGGGGGTTATCAATTTACTCATTCACTTATACAGTGAACTTAAATAGTAATAATAAAATGATACAAATTATCACATACTCATGATACTGATCACAGTAAAATAAAGCAATTTAAAGGGAAGCAATCCAATCCCAGGTAAATTATTTCATTTTACAAACACACACACACATGAGCTCGCGAGCGCCAAATTTAGTTTTTAAAGAACTGTTGCCATATAAATTTGCAAGTGATTCAAGATGTCATAGAAGTAAAATGAGATAATTTCCCAATTTACAAATATTATGCATGATGTATTATAATATTAATAATGATTACAGAATACAATTTTCTTCCAACAATGGTTTCTGTGCAGATGACGTCATGACAGTAACTTTGTGACATGTTTTATCTCCTTTGACAGCACCAGTGCATTTCTGCCTTCCACTGTTTGTATTAAATTACTATCAGTCCATGTAGACCCGTCCTAATTTGAGATCTGCACAGAGACCATTAGTCATGTACTCATGCTGAGATCAATAGATTGATTACACTACATTAGTACATGGCAAATAATTATCTGATGAGTATACGGGCAGTTGATCGATCACAGGCTTAAAAAATAACACAGCAATCATCTTCACGTGATAATGACTACAGCACTATAATCATAAAGAGTGCACAATCAATATCACTACTACACTAGACATGTTCTTACAAACTATAACAAATAAAATAAAAATATTGCCCACTGTACTACCTAAAACCTGCCATTCATATATAATATTGTTTGTTTGTTGGTTTTTTGGTAACATCTTTTAAAATCCAAACAACCGCATTTTTAGTCTCAAAGGCCCTATGGGCTCTGATAGTCGGTACAGTGTATGTGACAGGTGTGTCGAATAGCGCAGTGGTTGGAGCACTCGCTACTGTGTCGCAAGTTAAGCACCATCCAGTGCGGTTAGCACTTGGATAGGTGACCGCAAACCGTAATGCGACAAATAACAACGCCCCCAGTTGACTCAACTGTGACTGAGTACCTACTCTCTTAAGGGTGGGGAAGATAAAGCAGCGAGGGAGAGAGATGGGCATCACCCTCATTACGCTGGCCCAAGATAAGTGTGATCTCCAACATCACGCTCCCCTACGGCCACAAGGCTATGGGACCACCTTTACCTTTTTTTTTTACAGTGTATGACTAACATTTTATGAGCATGCACCAATGCCTGCCTTGGGAATAACAATAAAACCAAACGAATATGGAGGAAATGTGATTGGACCCTTTTGTACTGATGGACGCATTGGAGGCAGGTTGCTATCAGCCACCACAAGTTTCTCTCCATTTAATGCTGAATAGGCAGACATCATACCCCCCTCATCCCCTGGCGTCAAAAGATACACATCATACAACTGATCAGCAAACTGCGTCAGGTTCAAGATCGTGCTTTCATCTTTCACATTCAGTGCATACACAGTCAGAGCACCCTTCTGGTAGGTAGCAGGGTTGGCACAGCTGGCATACACCCTCACAGTTTCTGTGGATGAGGTCACGTTGAACACTGCACCTTGCACTAAGCGTTTATGCAGAACTGTGAGAAAATAATCAGGGTAGGGGAAAAAGTCTGCATCTGATATCAGGGCATAATTGCCCTCAGTGAATGACTGCCTAAGAACTGCCTGGAGCCCATATAGTGCGCTAAGACCTAGTTTATCCAGCCACATAAAGCCTGCAACATAACCATTGGAAGCGCCTTCGAGCCCACCCCCAGATATAGAAGATGTTTCTGAGAGCCAGACTGGGTGTTGTGGTGCTAAAGACTTTACAACTGAGGTGCCTATGGCCAGTTCTTGGTCAAGTGTGTCCAGAATGGTGGCGTTGTAAAAGTCGCTCAGTTTGACCCCTTTGTCTTCTGCATTGAAGTAGTAGTGGTGAAGCGTCACTGCAGACACAACATCTTGACCACCTTTGCTGAGAAACTCCTGTAGGTATTCCTTAGCAGAGTCTTTCGTAACCTTTGTCACATCAGGTCCAATGATGCTGGAATTACTGTAAGCGGGAAAATCAGACAGTAGCGTCTGTAGTCTTTTCATATCACTGGCCAGCTCTGAGCCAGGAATTTTGAAGTGGAAGTTATGAAAATATGAATTAGGCTCGTTTCCTAGTTGGAATAAAGGGATACGGAAGTTTCGCTGCTGAGAAAAGTTCAGCAACTCTCTTGCATTGCCTGGGTCCCAGTGTCCATCTTTGCGCCAAAATTCATTGACATCAAAAATCAGATCCCAACCAGCAACTTGAATGAAATAGTTGAGTCGCTCCCACTCTTCCCCAGTGACCGTGTAGTTTTTCTCCTTTGGTGTCAAAACTTCCGAGTCTAAGAATGACAGATCTTCTACATCTTTCACACTGGTTTTCTCGGCAATTGTTGCATCACTGAAGATGAAAAAGTCTGCAGCTGAACCACCAACTCTTATAAATGACGGTGACAGAGCTTTAGCCAAGTTTTGCACAGTTGTGTTGTTCACATCAAAGTTTTTCCATTTACGTCGAAAGATGCTCGAGTCCAGTGTAACACCAATAAACTTGGGTCCTGTTGTGCTAACCACACGTTGAAGATCAATAGTGACATCAAAACTTTTCACATCAGTTTTGGAAGCACGATGTGCGTTTGACTCGGCAGAAAAGTGTCTTTGTCCTTGTGTAGGGAAAGAACTTCGCATCAACTTTGTCAGGTTCACATACTTCTGGGAATTAAATGCCCCTTGATCCTCAAGTACTTCCATGGTAGCTACTCTTTTGTCCGTCAAACTCTTCGAATGAACTTCACACTTTGTGAAGTACACAACGAGTATCATCATTACAAACACCGAGTACTTCGCAAAAACACTAATCGTAACCATCGCCATTTTTGTGAATGCTGTTTGTAGCCAAATACTTCAAAATACACTCTTTCACTTTAAGTCTATTCTGATTGTGCGTAAGTTTAGCGCTTTGTGTCTAATGTTATTGACGTGCCGGTGGGTATGTGTTGTCCACAGGCTGTGAAGTCCGTAGGCCTCGCTGTTTCAGTCAGCAAGCTAGGCGGTCGTTTCACGTGATGCTTTGTTGGTCACATGATTGGCCAGATTTGGACACATCAAAACTTACGACGTCATGAAAATATGTGTAGAATACTTTCACTTTCGCTATTCATGTGCACTACATTATAATACAGTCTCAAGACTGCACTCCCCCCAGGGTAGGTATCGTTAAGAAAGAATAACTTTTAATGTGAATATGGAAGCGAAAAAAAAAAAAAATTTTCTCTCTTTTTAGTGCCTGCATCAACGGATAAAGACATTAATGCGCGTTTAGCACGCTTGAAAGGGGAGGATCCTCCTGTTAGAACAGCAAATCCTGTGAGTATGGCAGTTTTATTTATTTATGTTGTAACTAGAGCTATTATGTTGAAATATTTTGTTCATTTGATCTCTGTATTGTGTGCTTCCAATCATCAATGTATTGTTGTTGTTGTTGCAGGTCTATCAGCCCCCAGACAGAAGAACACAAGTTGAGCAGATTGATGATCTTTTGGAAGAGATAGCTAAAGAGGTGGAGATTGATTCACATCGCCCTGATCCTGCAGCATATGTGGAGGGCAGATTGGCAAAATTACAAGAAGAAAAAGATGGTATGCATGTGGAATTCCTTATATTAGTAGTTTTGTTCTGCATTTGAAAATATTTGTCATACCTTCTCAAGCTCATGAGCTCTCTCTCTCTCTCTCTCTCTCTCTCTCTCTCTCTCTCTCTCTATGTGTCTCTTTCTTTCTTCTTTCTTTCTTCTATCTTTCTCTTTGTTCCCTGTCTCCCTCTGTCTCTATCTCTCTATTTAGAACAGCAGATCATTCTATATATTTCGTCAGAGACATTCCACTGCTTATGCAATTATACAAATGGCATATGCTTCTGTTGCAAACATAACACGAAAACAAACAAAAAAGCAATTGTTCCTATATGTTGCAACAACAACAACAATAAAATAATGATAGATTCAAGGTATAAGCCTGCATATTATTAACATCATGACTACTAATAACATGTATATTAGAATATCAGTGGCGTCAGTACCAGGTGAGCAGGTGATGCAGACGCCTCCACCCCCTGTACCTAGGGTGGGGGATAGGTGAGGGGGTTAACGTATCTTTTCCCCTTTCCCCCTCCTCATTCCCCTCAGTGACAGAGAGAGAGAGAGAGAGAGAGAGAGAATTTATTTGATAGTTTTGGAAAGCACACACAAAAAAACGTGTGTTATCTGAAGTTTTTAGAAAATAGTCACACACACACAAGCAAAATAATGACGTCACTGTAATAACATTGCCAGAAAGTAATAGACATTGTAGCCAAGACAGTTTTTTCCCCCCTCAATGATGCGAGAGTTTACCGCGGTCTAATTTGAGTTGTAACATTGATATTTTTCAAATAAACATGCATTATTTTGTTAAGCTCAATCACTTATTTATTTCATTTTACGTCTTTACACGATTTGTGATTTTAGACGGTCTTTCACTCACTCATCCGTTCCCTTACAGATACACATGCCCACAAAGACACTCACATAAACATACAACCACGCATGGACAAGTATATATTAGTATAGTGATAACAATAATAATAATAATTTAATAATAAAAAATAAAAATAAAAAAATAATAATAATAATAAATATATACATAAATGCATACACATACATATATATATATATATATATATATATATATATATATATATATATATATATATATATATATTTATATATATATATATATATATATATATATATATATATATATACATACATATATATATACAGATGAACATTTTTTATGAACAAAATCATATCAAAATTAAAAAAATAAAAAACAACTACAAAACTGTCCCTAAAGGACTATCTAGCAAAGAATTAAACAGTTCATACAACAGCTGTGGACTATTAAAGATAGCAGCTTCAGTATTTGATTGCAGAACCGGTATATGTTGTTGTAATACAGGGCACGAAAGTAGATGTATACAGAGGTGCCAACCAGTACGGATTGACCGTATTTATTTCCGGCGAAGTGAATTGAATACGGAAATACGGTAGCTTTTATAAAAATACGGAGGAGAAGTTGCCGATCGTTTATCTGTGCCAGCAGTGCTTCTGTACCGGTTTCTGGTCTCATAATAGTACTCCTGCACTCACTGAACGTTGCTGTGTTCAACAAGCTGATTTTCATGGTGATTTTAGAGTAAAACAAGTGTGGTGTTCAACAAGCTGATTTTCATGGTGATTTTAGAGGACTGAAAATAGTCTGCTTTTTCAGAGGGAAAGGCTGTCGTTACTTTATAGTGTCATAAGCTTGGTTTTGCGAGAAAGAAAATACTGACAAGTGTTAAAAAATACTGACAAACGGGTCCGGAAATACTGACAAGATGATTAGGGGGTTGGCACCTCTGTGTATATATGTATATATATAAGGTCAATCACGTTGGTGACAAGAATCTGATTTTGATGGGCATGGGACACACACACTCTCTCTCTCTCTCTCTTTCACAAACACACACACACACCCACACCCACACACACACACACACACACACACACACAGAGGTTGCAAATGAAAGTTGAGAATTGTTACTCTCACATTAACATCCTATTATATGTTCTTGAAGGGGCATGCTGTTGGTTTTGAGAACGCGCTTTGTTAGGGCATTTTATACAATTGTATTCATTCAGTAGTTACAGCGAAAAGCACACGTCTTCTGGTAGTTTCATTTCCTCCCCGAACTGTTCATACTGCCATATTCAGGACTTTGGGAAACAAATATTGGGTCATACAATTTGAAAGGTCAGGGTTCTGATGCACTATATAGAATCCATCAGTAAAATAGCACTGGAAGGTCACTTTAATAATAATTTTAAAACTAAATAAATAAAGGTACAAATGACTCAAATGGGTTCTGGTTGACTTTAATCACACCATAATTGGTACTTGGAGGAAAATAAAAACAACAATATTCTCTAATGCACTTTTTCATTAAAACACACTCACAAGTGCAAACACACACAAAACACACACTCTAAAACATACTATGATTCTGTCAGCAGAATTTGTGCAATTAACTTTTACAAAAATATTATATCAATAATTTCCCCTCCCACTACTCACCACTCCCCCCCCCTTGCACCTCACCCCCACCCACCCACCGAAAATATCTTAACCCCCCACCCACCCTCCCCCACCCCTCATATTCCAACGCGTCTGGTTGTTATGCATGGGTTGACATTCTTACCAATGTGTGTGTGGACATCATTGTTTATATTTATCAGAGACCTATGAATTTTTATTTTTGTGGAATAAACAATGCTTTGACCTTGAAGTATGTTTTAAAGGTTAAAATATCTGTTGCACAGTGGCAGACAAAAAGAGGCAAGAGGATGAACAGAACAATTTGGACAAGAACGACTTTTCCAATCAGAAGAACTTTGCCAAGAATATCGACGTTGGTCCACAAAAGCAGAAAACCGAAGGAGCTAGTGAGTATACATTATTTTATTATTTAATCTTTTGTACCTAGAACTATTGCAGCTCAAGAGCTGCTCTAGGCGCTGACCAATACTTGACCTAACGCAAGCTGTCTGAGGTGACCACTGGTTGTCTTAGGCGTTATGTAATATTAATTATTGTTAACAGGGTCTAGACTGTAAGACAGTTTAGGGAAAATAAGTTTTAAAATTTATTTTCATTTTACCTTTATTTTTATTTTTGCTGCCCTGATTTTATGCCGAGAGATCTTGGCTGAGAGCGGGAAACAAGTTTTTGTACAGCATAGAGAAGAAGAAGGTTGGACTAGAAGAAGAAGGAGAGTAAGATGAACTAGAAGAAGGAGAAGAAGAAATGGAAGAAGGGAACAAGGAAAGAAGAGGGAGATGGGTTTAATCTATCACTTTGGACTTCTGTTGTGGAAATTAAGGTAAAGCTGCTGCGCTACCTTGTCATCTCCATCGTCCCAAACGCGTGTGAAACATGGACCCCTTACAGCAGATCTACAGTAAAGAATACAAAGCATGGGGATGAGATGCTACAGAAGATTTGGGAGCATTTCCTATACCCAGCACATCTCCAACAACAAAGTTCGACAGACCATCACACAAGCCATTGGACAACACGATGTCGTGCTCACAGTGGTGAAGAAACAGTATGATGGTATGGCCACGTCACCAGAGCATTAGGCCTTGCAAAGACCATCCTACAATGCACGGTGCAAGGAAGCAGGAGAAGAGAGAGGCAGAAAAATAGGTGGAAGGACAACATTCGAGAATGGACTGGCATGACACTTAGCGAAGCAATGAAGATTGCTGAGGACAGAGAAAGATGGGAGTACGCTGGTTAAACAATCATCTGTGGTTCCCCAACGACCTTCGAGTTACGTGATAGGATAGGATAGGATGTGGAAATTAAAACAAATCAAAGAAATACACACACACTCACACACACTCACCCACACTCACATTTATCTCACAGATACACTCAAATACAAAACAGACACATACATACAAACCGTTGCTTTGCTAATGGTTTAGTTTGTAACCTGCCATTATTACTGTAGAAGAAGAATAAAAACACAAAATCTCACAATAAGAGGTAGAAACACTAGGACACCAGCGCTTTGGTTTCTTTACAAATCCTTTCAGCGTGAACATTGGACTATAGTTGTAGTCTGGAGAATTGCTAATTACACCATTTTGCATACATGAACGTTCATTTGAAGGTGGAAACAAATTATTGGGACATTGCATACTAAATTGTTTTGTAAGCCAGGGTCTAGGTATTGAAAAGTGAAAGTGCTAGCACACCTCCTGGAAGTACTAACCATTGTTGGTGATTGCACTGCCAGGCACCACAGGGGGAGAGGAGGTGGATGTAGAAGAGGTGCATGCGTTGATGGCCAAAGCAGCGACCCAGATGGAAGCAGAGGCCCTGAGAGCGTTGGAAGGCATGAAGAAAGACAAGGAGCTTATGGAGCGACTCACTGAGATCAAGCAGAGGCAGAAATCCAAAGGCACTGACCAACAGCAAGTGGGTAAGTGCCAGTGGACTTTATCCATTTTTTCATGTTATTTCTCTCTCTCTCTCTCTCTCTCTCTCTCTCTCTCTCTCTCTCTCTCTCTCTCTCTCTCCTTTCTTCTTTTTTTTTCTCGATTGGAAGTCAATTACAATACAATACAGTTAGATTACAATGCAATACAATCAATGGTTACTGCCCACTACATGCATTACATATTTTGAGACACAGTGCAAAACGTTTGAGGTCATGGCACACTGCTGAGGTGATCTATATAATCAATGTTGTGCAGATCCCTTGGTGAGCTGTATTTTTGATAATACAAGCATCTGCAATTATCATATCAGCAGTCTGGTGTAAGTGCATGAAGTTCACAGACCATTGTTGCAGGTTATAAAACGAAAACATTATTTCAGATGTAGAGATTACAATGTTTTCTTAGCAGGGAATTGTGAGCTATGCAAGTGTACACTAGATATAAAATGAGAACCGTTGAAACTATTTTGGACTTTTTTTGACAACATTTTGTAGCGAAGACTTAACAGGTTTAGGTCTTAAATTTTAAAAAGGGGGAAATGTGATAGTTGGTAGAATAGCGAGCTCATATTATGAAAGTGGCGGATCCGATTCACGTTGGCCCAGACATAGGCTGTGAGCACTGGCCATTTTGCTGTTGCTATTAGTCTGATGGTTGTTTCAGTGTATAGTTTCCCCTTCTCCACCATCCTTGGTTGCCTAGAATTGTGCTCAGTCATCTGAGTGTCTTGCTGTGCTGCAGCAAGTGCGCGCCTCGCATAGCTTGAGTTAGATTCTGTATCGGCCAGCACCTTGAGCAGCTCTTGAGCTGAAAAAGCGCTATATAAAATTTTTTTTTTTTTATAAATAAATCAATAAATGTTTTGAATATTATTATGTGGTATTCAGTGTGATCTTTTGCTTACTAGTTTTGACTATTGTGCTAAGAAAGAAAACATTAAGAAGAAAGAAATTTGCAAATGTGAGTAACCGCTATTTTTTCCATGCCTTGTTATGTTCCGGAAACTTTGTAGAACTGTAAAGATGGAAGGATAAACTGTCAGAAACGTAAAGTATACCTATGCTTCTTTCTTGCTTTTGGTTGAAGCGTATGCATGCTTCACACATTTGAATAATGATGCAGGTGCCCAGATTGTGGAGTCTAATGTTGACAATGCAAATGAGGAAGAATTGGACAGCGAAGATGAAGAAGCGGCTGCCAAGAAAATAATGAAAAAGGTCAGCTTGATCCAGAATCTTTTTTTCTATTTGCCGATGTTTTTATATCATTTAGGCTGGCATAGCTACGAGTTTGGTTCAGAATGCTTTTTTTCAAAAGAGATTTTATCTCCCTTGCTTGATGCCACAGCAAACTTTGTCAAACTCAAGAGTGTCAAAATTAGAAACATTAAGTTTGGGTTGATGTAATTTTAATTCAGCCTAGTTCGGGCTTTCATTAGGTATTTCAGTGCTAATATGGTCAGGGGTTTTTTGTACACACCATATCACCAGGCAATGTTCCTATGACGTTTGGTCAAAATTCGTTCAGTGGTTCTTGAGATATGTCATGCAACAGCCCAACAGAACGACATTGGGCTTGTTCTGATTCCCAACTATTTCAAAGTATTTCCAGGAATTATTAGCAGATTGTGACCACCATGCTATAGAGTGTTGGCTGTAGATTATAAAGTGAAGGGTATTGTGTGCCTGTGGTATCAGGTGATGCTTGATGGGCTGTCTGAAAGACCCCTTTGCTAGATTCACGAGATAGTTATAAAGGACCATGAATATTTTTTTTAAGTTCCTTGCACACCTATTTGAGAACTTCACCTGGATTAATAAATCATATTAAGTTCATACTATCTGGTTGGTGGTGTAAAATTTTGAGAGAAAAAAACAATCCCTCAGTCTCACTTTCTATAAAAAGGAAAAGAAATACACGTCACTTTAGCAATAATTTTATTGTTGTTAGTTCATGGAGGAAGCGAAACTGGACGAGCAACTGGGCGCAGGCTCAGATGCTGCATCAGACATTTCAGCGAAAAGCAAGACGGGAACAACCAAACCCAAAACAGAAAAGGATCAGAAAAAGGGAGAGAAAAAGGTAAGTTTTTGACATTTAGCACACTGTCTTAATGTAACTGTGATGTAAATTAAAATGTAACGCCTTTTTGTTAATTGCCATTTCTGGCTGTCAGTCACATATTGCCATATCCTCTGTTTGTGGTGGGAATATCTTGCTGAAACTTTAGAGCCCGGGGATGACAGAATAGTCAATGCACATGCCTTTTACACTTAGAAACTGGTTTGAGCAATTTAGGAACTTGCCTGAGTTCTGCTCTCCCCCCGCCTCCCTCCTCCCCTCCCGCCACCCTTTCTCCCCCCACTCCCCCTCCCCCCTCTGTAATCTGAACAAAAGGCATAACACGGAACACTAACCAGGCGGTCACATTTTTGTTTCTATCTTGTTGTTTGAAGAAATGGCTTGCTACCCTTGGATATTATGCAATGATTTACATTATAATATTGTAAATAACCCTTCAGTGGCCTGTGTCTTGTTAATACCCTGTGTTCCCATGTAAGCTTATATCATAATTGAAAATCACTCTTCAATATTTGTCCCAATATGGCTAAGATAAGTTGCTGGGTCAGCATAAAGTGCTGCTCTTCCAAAAGGACATACCAGGTAGGTTGTTGTTGGTGTTGTTGTTGTTGGTGTTGTTGTTGTCGTTCTGACAGTAAGTAACATTACTATAGTGGGTTCCATTTGGCATTTCGTTACAAAATCTTTCCCTTTTTATTTTTATTTTTTAAATTTTAATCTGACATTTTCTGATCAACAACATCAATGGCATCAACACGGACATCAAAGTCCAAGGCCAGTCCCTCACCAAAGTGTATAGCTTCAAATATTTAGGAGCCATTGTATCAGACAATGGGTCCCGATAGGAAGTCCTCTCCAGGATCGCACAAACAACTGCGACCCTGGCAAGGTTGAAGCCCATTTGGAAAGACAGTGCCATCAGTCTACATTCCAAGGTAAGACTGCTGCGCTCCCTTGTCATCTCCATCTTCCTATACGCTTGCAAAACATGGACCCTCACAGCAGATCTACAACGAAGAATACAAAGCATGGAGATGAGGTGCTACAGAAGACTTTAGGGCATTTCCTGTGCCCAGCACATCACCAACTTCGAAGTCCGACATACCATCACACAAGCCATTGGACAACACAATGACCTGCTCACAGTGGTGAAGAAACGGAAACTCCGATGGTATGGCCGTGTCGCCAGGTCATCAGGCCTTGCAGAGTCCATCCTGCAAGGCACAGTGCAAGGAGGTAGAAGACGAAGGAGACCGAAAAAGAGGTGGAAGGACAACATTCGAGAATGGGCTGGTTTAACACTGAGTGAAGCTATCAGGGTTGATGAGGACAGATAAAAAATAATAATAATAATAGGATTTTTATATAGCGGGTACTCCAGCCTATGACCAGACTCACCACGCTTTACATAGTCATTAAATGAAAATACATGCACTCGATTAAACATCACTTTTGCTACGATACACCAAACGACGGAACAGTAAAGGTAAAAACTATTTACAACTATGTACACAAATGACAAAAAAAGACAGAAATAGACTATTTACAACTATGTACACAAATGACAAAAAAGACAGAAATAGAATAGCAAGAACCTATTCACAGTTATTTATATGCCCGGTTAGACCCAGGAAGAAAAATAGTATAAATATTTACAGCCGTGTATACACTTACGGATCAGACAGAGACAAAAGAGGAGAGAATGGCAGCGGGATACAAATATGGAGTACGCTGGTTAAACGATCATCTGTGGTTCCCCTATGACCTCCGAGTTATGGAATAGGATAGGAATCTGACATTTTATTGTGTCTAGACTTATAATTGTGAGATTTAAGCAAAAAGGATGACACAGGCGTGGTAGTTTGATCAGTCTGGTCACTATGGTTATTCCTGCACATACAGTTACATAGAGCTCAGTATGAATACATTTACCACTCATATTTCAACCAATTAAATCAAATTAATATATATTTGCCTACATAGATTATTACAGTTCCATTTATAAAGGTCTAATGAAAAAAGCAGTGGGTGCCAGGAAAGGTTGGGGAAGAGGTCAGTCAGTCGTGTTTTGAGTTGTTTTTCTGATGATAGATAGAACTATGTTGGAAATAGTAACAGCCAGATAGGATTAGCTGAGTCGTTAGGTTGTATGTCAGGATATTTGAGAGAAAAAAAACTAAACTTTATTAGCTGTTTACGTAGTTATCTTTTGTCCTGTTATTTGATAGTTGTACTTCGGGAGATTTCAAAGGATACATTTACTTTGTGTTTAGAGCTTCTTATTTTTCGTGTTTTACAGCAGACAAATGTAAAAGACAGCGCAGCAGAAGATGACGATGAATACGAGGACCCTGACGAGCTGCCTTACTGTGTCATCTGCACAGAGGATGCAGTGATTCGCTGCATTGACTGTGATATGGACTTGTACTGCAACAAATGTTTCAAGTAAGTGTTTCTTGCAAATGGTCAGTGATATATCTATTGTAGTTTCTTCATAACAAAATGATACAGTTTGGGGATTGGGCTGAACTTACATATTAATGTGTGTTACATATAGAGTGTTGGTTGACAATGGAGCAAGTAAAATTGTTCATTCATGTCATCAGTTTAATTTTAAACAATATTTTATGACCAGTTAAAATGTTTAACATATGATTATGATATTATTATAAGTTCATATGATTTTATGCTTTTGTTCAAATGTTTAGTTTCATGAATGTTTTGTTGAGATAACTCATGAATTTAGATTTCTTTAACTGACAATGAAACAATTTTTTGTTTGCAGGACTGGACATAAAGAGCTTGGGTTTACAGATCATCGGTCTGTCCCATATAAAGCTCCAAAGGGATACCGGACAGGATGATGATAGCAAACATTATCATTATTTGTGTAATAGTGAAATTTAGGACAGCATAATCCTTTATACATTGCACTGATCATCAGCATCGCTGATGTATTTTTGTACAAGTTTCTTTGTTACTGTAACTGGTGGCAGTTCTATTTCAAACGGCTTTGTATATCTCTATTATAAATGGCTAGTTGTATCTTCCTATCTATGTTTTTTTTGTAAAGTTAGACATTCCAGATTCAGTTTCTGTAATAATGCTTTCACTGTTGGGTATTCTGATTAAAGCAATGTGTTTTCACCTTGTTTTAATATTCAAGAAGGTAAGCAGCAATCAGTGCCTAAAAACAAATAGAATTGACGTAACATAATGCGTTGTTTCCGTAAGGAGAAGTTTGAAGAATGTGCTGATGAACAAAAATTACTTACAGCAGTTATCCAGTTCTGGTAGTGATGTTGTTCACAGGCAGTGTGAGTGAAATACCTGCTGACCCCGTCCAATGAAGATATGTCTTTGAAACTGCTCTTGAACCAAAGTTACTTAGGCATTTAGCCAGGTTAGTCTACCATTATATGATGTGATTATAGTGGAATTATTTCAAGAGGCAAAAGTAGTTATAGTTAAAACAAGCAAGACTTTTTTGAAAACAATGTTCAAGAAATTGTGTTCTGAAAGTTGTCACAAGGCAGAGAGAGAGAGAGAGAGAGAGAGAGAGAGAGAGATGTATAAACCAAGTTGCAAGAATGTGGTGTTCTGACACTTATCACAAGGCAAATGTATTGAAAAAAATGTAGTGTTCTGATCTTTTCTTTTTTTTTTTTTAATTTGAATACGAAAAGAAGGGGGGAAATGAAACTGATGTTTTTAAGAGGTATCCTTGTGTATATTTTACTCTATAGTTTTCTCATGATTGTAGTAGTAGTAGTGTTGGTTTTTTGTATTGATATTTGTTGCTTCTTTCTTTATGTGTACGCATGTTTAAATATTACAATGTCTAAAGTGTAACGTAACTATTCCATGTCTAAAGTGTAACGTAACTGTACTATTACAAGTTAGGCCAATGGTTGTTGATGTATACCACTACTACTAATAAGAATATTTATGAAGGGCTTTTCCTAGTAAGGAACAGTTCAAGGTGCTCCCTCAGGCATTAAACATTAGTACAATAAATTATAGTGAATGGCTGAGAGCAAGAGAAATCAAAGCATAATTGATTGATTGATTGATTGTTGCTTTAGGTCCAGCGGACTCTTCCGAGCCAAATCAGGACAAGACAACCCCCAATCCGCATAAAAGATCTGCCGAAACAACCCTAGTGGGAAAATTGAACGCCCTCCACTGGCCAGTCACTTTACAATAAAGACATCCCACGCAGGGGACAGCTGAGGCTTTACCCCAACTACTCGAACCCCCGGTTACAAAAACAAAATAGAATACAAACATCATTATAAATCATCAACAAAACACATACATATAAAATGCCTATAGTGCTAAATAATAACATCATAGGAAGCCCTAGTGACCACCCGGCAGAAAGCGTCCAACACTCCCAAGCTGATCCAACAGACCTCATACACAAACAAGGAGTCTTGTCCAGGAAGAGTTTTCAAGAAAAAAGGTAGGTCATTGATCTAGCGAAGAAGAAGATAGTTTAGCAGAGTGATAGGACAGATCAGGAATGGGAAAGAGCAAATGAGGAAGACAGCGACAGTGGGAATTTAAAGCACTAAATTTCCAGAAAGTGGGGATACTATTTATACTGAAACCCCCGGCACTCCAATGGGGAGAGGCATTTAGATAGATATTCAATGTTTATAGGGTTCAGTGGACTGCTAAGAGCCGAATCACGACCATGGGGTAATAAACAAAATTATTCCCTAAACATGCGCACTCACAGAGACTTACACACACTCACATACACGACCAAAAAGGATGAGGCAATATGGAAGAAGCAGTTTGAAGACGGGACAGATCAGGAGAAGTTTGCTGTGAAGGTGTTGTCATTATACTCCTTTAAATGTGAATGAAGCTTTCATTTAAAAAAATGAAAGAAGATATGGATAGAAAAAGTGAAACTAAAAATTGAAAAAAAAAAAAGTTAGCCATTGTACAATATTTTTTCCTTACACTACATTACATGGTTATTGCTTTAGGTCCAGTGGACTCTTCCGAGCCAAATCAGGACCAGAGAAGTGAAAGAGGAACCGCCCATGATTTGCACAAAATATCCGCCGAAACAACCATAGTGGTAACACTGAAGGCAATCTACCAGGTGGTCACTTTACAATAAAGACATCCCACACAGGGGATGCCGAGGCTATACTCTAATTTATCGAACTCCCGTTTACAAAAACAAAATAGAATACAAACATCATTATACAATATCAACAAAACATATAAATGTCTACATTGCTAAATAATAACATCATAGGAAGCCCCAGTGACCATTTGGCAGAAAGCGTCTAATATTCCCAAGCTGATCCAACAGACCTCATAAACAACTGAGGAGTATTGTCCCAGAAGGTAGGTGACTGGTCTAGCAAAAAAGGAGATAGTATAGTAGATTGATAGAACAGAGTAGGAATGAGAAAGAACAAAGGAGAAAGACAGCGACAGTGGGAATTTAAAGCACTAAATTTCCTGAAAGTAGGGATACTATTTATACTGAAACCCCCGGCACCTCCATGGGGGATATTTTTTCGTATTGTACTGTGGATGCATATAACTTATAAGCATTTCTGTGATGTTTGTGCTGCTTAAATTAAACAGATTTATCATCTAAATATTTCTTCAATGTCAAGCTAGCGTTGTGTATTTGAATGTGTTATCTGCTTACTGCAATCGTAAATAAATCACAAATCTTTATCTCTGTTACACTCATACTGAAATCTTTTTTTGTTTTGTTTTGTTTTGTTATCTGCTTATCTTTGCTATAGTCATGCTGACACAATACCTAAAATCACTTTGTTAGAAGTGGATAATAACATTACTCCCACACGCACACATTTCTCTAAAAATGTTACTGCTAATTCTGTACAGCGAGCAGAAGCTCAATATGTGGTTCAAACAATACAATGACAATGCATCACTGGACAATAACTATGATCAGGACATCTCGGAACACTAAAGCGACAAAGAAGAATACAGCCTTTATATTAGTTCAAGTTAAAACAACACACAACGCGTACACATGCTGATATTCATAATAATATGGCAAAACTGTTGTATCACGTATTGTTTAAGATTTATTATTTGATGAACAACTGTTGAAACTGCAAACTTTTAACATTAGTGAGTCGAGTGTTGCCAAAGCTGTCCAAAACAAACCAAACTTTCACAACATTTTCCTATACACATAACAAGAACAAGGTATATGTAGACCTAAATATATTCACAAGCATCTAAGAAAACAAAAGTGGCTATCAAGGAGTAAAAATATCCTACAGAAAATATTCCAACAAAATGAACATCATTCATTTAAGTAACGACGCATTCTGAAGTGAAATACAAGCCGCCAAGCATTTGGGTCTCGAATAGTATATCACGTGGACAAAAAGCGTGTCAAAGAAAAGCAGAAACAATTAAACGAAAGTAAAAGTTTGATTTCTTTTTAAGAAACTTCAAACAAATTGATAAACCTTAGGAAACAACAGAAGTTATATTTAATTTTAGCTACAACAACAAGCAGAATACCAAACCCAAACCTGCACCAACAAAATTACTAATGAATTTACAACACCAGGAAAGCAAGCAAACAACATACACATTTCCATGTTTTAAAAAAATTTTAAAAAATAAAACACTGTATGAGTGTAATTAAAACTGACATTGCTTATTACACAACATTAACAGCACATGTACATGTAATGTACATCTTTTACAAAGGACAAAATATTTTAAAATTGTGCTACAGTATGAAAATAAAGCCAATATTAAAAATGAGCCATTTCAAATCTAAAAATTTATTAACACTTATGTTACATCTAACACCGGTGTCATTTCACTCTTATAATACAAACAGATCAAAGGAACAATATACAAATTCAAAACAAATCTTATGCTCTCGTTACATTATTAAATTTAGTTTGAAGCAAGCACAAGTTTTGAAATGTTGCAGCTGCCATAAGATACGAAAAGAGTCTGTATAAAAAAATCTTTCTCAATCTTCCGTATTTATTATTTTTTATTTGTTTCTTTTCTTCTGGATCCCCACATTTAAATGACAATAATCTGCTTTGAAGAAACAAGCGCTTAAAATTTAATTTGTTTCTTTTCTTCTGGATCCCCACATTTAAATGACAATAATCTGCTTTGAAGAAACAAGCGCTTAAAATTTCAAGATAAAACGATACAACAAAAATTAATCCAGAGCAGTATTCCTGTTTAGATCTGGGGATTTTTTTAAATGGAAGGTAAATGGACACTGCCCCCAAATGGTCACAATTTAAACATACTCAGATGAATAAAAAAAAACAGACAATCAAAGATTGTATACACAAAAGGCAATCAACAAAACATGGTGTACGAAAAAAACAAATGAAAGTCCTTTTCTCAAACAGAAATCACATCAAATACCAGACCAGACACTGCATTTTGTAAACATCTGGAATACATCTACTCAATCCTAATGCATACTGGCTGAGCCCAGCGACAAATTAAGAAGGAAAAACAAACTATACAAATGAAAGACATATAAAATTATAATAAAATATAACAAACTATACAAATGAAAGACATATAAAATTAAAATAAAATAGAGTTTGTTACAAATCTTTAAATCTATTACACTTTACAGCTCCCAAACTAAATGGCCAAATCAAACAATGAAAAACAAAATGCAATAAAAACAATTTTTAAGACAATGAGGGGAAAAAAAGGTTTTTCCTTATTTTGTAAATCACTAACATTAAAAATCGCAAAAACAAAGGAACACAGGACCTATTTTTGCATCAATACAAGTTAGATTTCTGTTCATAGGCTGCAGAGCAGTTCCAATTGCATAAATGATTTGTCCTTAGCATCAAACTTTACAAGTTGACATCATCATTATTGCTCTGAATATAAACCCCCCCCCCCCCCCCCCCCACCCCACATGTTATCCCCGATCTGTTTATTGATGGCATGAAAATGGACCATGTGAATGAGTACAAATATCCTGGGATGGTTATTGACAACAAACTTAATTTTGATACCAATACTGCTTCCATTCACAAAAAATTTCAATCAAGAATTTATTTTCTCCAAAAACTGATCTCTAAATGTGAACAAGTCTGTCCTCTGCTCTTTTTACAGGCGTTTATTGAATCTGTTCTTACATTTGGTTTTATATCCTGGTAGGGTGGCTTGAGTGTGAAGAACAAAATGACAGAAAGTAGTGGGTGAGCAGCAGAACAGTGAACGAGTTGTATGAATGTCGGGTTAGCCAAAAGATTAGGATGACTGTGGGAGGCACTACACATATTCTGGCTAAACAGTATGGCATTCTCCCATCTTGATGCAATTTTCTTGTACCAAAGTATTCCATGTACGAACTAGATCTATCTTTGTCCCCAAATCCATGCAACTATTAAACAACGTTAATATGCGTCTCTCACAACGAATAGAAGTATGTTATGGTGTACTACGCGTATGCATGTGTTGGGTTGTCTTAATGTTGTTTGCCCTACAGCTGTATTTAACTGGGGACTATGTGTATTTTATTACTTTATTGTTGCTTGTTGCTTCATTACAGTCTATGTATTTTTCAACCTTTTAATGAATGAATGTTAGTAATTGCATTTTCTTACCATTTATTGCAAGTTGTTGTAGTACTGTCAGCAAAGCATTTCTTAATTTCTCTGTTTGAGATAATAAAGTAATTTTGAATCCATCATCATCGTCATTATGATCATCATCATACTGCACAGTTAGTTATTCATTGCTTACAGGGTCCAGTGGACTGCAAAGAGCCGAATCAGGACCACAAAATCAAGACCACAACTTGGCTGAAAGAGGACTCTCCCCTGATCCTCATAAAAGATCTGTTGAAACAACCCCAGTGGTAACACTGAAGGCACTCCACCAGCCGGTCACTGTACATTATATGATTATTGTTTTAGGTCCAGCGGACTCTTCCGAGCCAAATCAGGACTGAACAACCCCCGATCCGCACAAAAAATCTGCTGAAACAACCCTAGTGGTAAAACTGAAAGCTCTCCACCAGCCAGTCACTTTACAATAAAGACATCCCATGCAGTGGACGCTGAGGCTGTACTCTAATTTATCGAACCCCCGTTTACAAAAACAAAATAGAATACAAACATTATAAATTATCAACAAAACACATACATATAAAATGCCTACATTGCTAAATAATAACATCATAGGAAGCCCTAGTGACCACCTGGCAGAAAGCGTCCAATATTCCCAAGCTGATCCAACAGACCTCATACACAAATAAGGAGTCTTGACCCAGAAGAGTTTTCAAGAAAAAAGGTAGGTGACTGGTCTAGCGAAGAAGAAGATAGTATAGCAGATTGATAGAACAGAGCAGGAATGAGAAGGAGCAAATGAGAAAGACAGTGACAGTGGGAACTTAAAGCACTAAATTTCCAGAAAGAGGGGATACTATTTATACTGAAACCCCCGGCACCCCAATGGGTGTGCCTGTCACTGTACATTAAAGGCATCCCGTGCAGGGGACGCTGAATCTATACTCTAATTTATCGAACCCCTGTTTGCAAAAACAAAATAGAATACAAAAATCATAAAATATCAACAAAACACATACATATAAAATGCCTACATTGCTAAATAATATCATAGGAAGCCCTTGTGACCATTTGGCAGAAAGCGTCCAATATTCCCAATCTGATACAACAGACCTCACACACAAATTAGGAGTTTTGTCCCAGAAGAGTTTTCAAGAAAAAAGGTAGGTGACTGGTCTAGCGAAGAAGAAAATATAGTAGATTGATAGAACAGAGTAGGAATGAGAAAGAACAAATGAGAATGACAACGACAGTAGGAATTTAAAGCACTAAATTTCCAGAAAGTGAGGATACTATTTATAAAGAAACCCCCGGCACCCCCACGGGTGGATATTGCAAAGTGAAAACATGGAAGCGAAAACTTGTTAAGAAGAAGATAGTATTGTATTGTAGATTGATAGAACAGAGTAAGAATGAGAAAGAACAAATGAGAAAGACCGCGACAGTAGGAATTTAAAGCACTAAATTTTCAGAAAGTCAGGATACAGTACTTTTATACAGAACACGATCTAAAGCTTACTCGGATCTCAAATGAATTCCAAATCCAAATAAGAAAAAGGCAAAAAAAACTAAAATGAGTTTCCCGATGAACAAAAAAAAAAAAAGAAAAAAAAGGGGGGGGGGTGCGGGGGAGGTGGGGGGGCAAGAAACTGCATGGTTAGGGTTGCAGCTAGTTACTGTTTTTGGAGATTACATACCACACAAAAGATACAAGTTCTGCATGAATTATTTTCCATGCAACGTCATCTCTTGGGATTATTTTTACACAATCACTACTGAGACATTTGCAAAATCACAAAGATGCAAAATTGGGTGAAAATATGTGTAATTTAAGCCAACTATAATTATGGCAACAAGGTAAGACCACTGTGCTTTAGAAATAAACAATCTCTTCTATTTCTTGTTTTAAACCTATGTACACACTTCAATCAACAACCAAATTCAAATCTGTGTGAAACAAAACAACAGCGCAGAGGAATTGTATAATATGCAATAATTATGTATGCATTTTAACCAGCAACAACTAAATAAAAATCTGAACAAAACGGAAAAAGACAATATGCGCACTAATGATACAGCCATTACGATATAAATTACTTTTGAACAGATAACATACAACAGTAAAACACTGTTTTGCTAAAAGCCACAGGAGGCTTTTAATGACATATTATTTAGAGAACCAATGTAGATCCAGTTTTAAAAAACATACACACACAATTACATCAACAACTACTGCTGCTGCTGAGTTCAAAGATCAACAGTGTGCTGCGCTGAAAACACCTTGTGCTTTAAGACAATTTTCGCAGTTTTCATTCCTACATTGGCAAATTCTATGTTATTCCTAGCGTTACACAATAACGCAAGGGATAATGTGGACACTAAGGTTCCTTTGCTACTTTGATAAAACCTCAGGTCAGTTCCTATTCTGTTAGCATGTAAGACCTTTAACAAAGTATCAATGCATACATGCAATGGCTATCCACCATGGGAGTTTTAACTCTGTCTTTTCCAATTTCACACATGACGACCAAGTTTGCATAATTACATTTTCCCATGCACGAAGCTGAGAACACACGGCCTGTATCACAGTTGGAAACGGGTAATAGATAAAGAATCCACAGCAAGCCAGTTCAGTGACCTATGTGTGTTTTGGGGTCAAAGGGGACAATTTGTGTGACCTCTCCCACTCCCTTTGACTTGCCATCACGGAACAGCAGCCTTGCTCCTACTCGGATGTATTCAGGCTTGAACTTGAACTTGAATGTTACTCTGGCCTTCTCATTGGTTTTGATATGACTCTGAAAGAAACAGCGAACAAACATTAACCATGACAGCAAACTCGATGATGCAGAACAGTATAAGAGCATAGAATTTTCTCTGTCAGGTTAAAAAAAGGAGTAGAAAATAAAACAGTGTACATTTGAGGGTTTTTGCATCCATGAGCAAAAAAATGTTAACATATTGTTGTTGAGTGAAAATGTTCCCTCACTTTTAGAAAATGTGCATATTACTGTTCCGTTGATCTGGGTTAGTACCGTACAGAACACTTGATGCAGTACATCTGTACAAAGCATGACATTTTGTACTTAAGTAAGTCTACGCTATCGATACTGAATGATAAATTCTGTTAATACATTTAAAACCCATTTTATTATTACTACCTAAAATCATTTTTATACGTTTTTGGAAAACCCTGACCATGTCCATCTACAGTTTCGATTGAATTTTCTAGTTCTGTAAGGACTTTCTACAAAGTGCATGCTGCAAGAATCTTCAAGATGCTGAAGGTAGCAGCCCCACAAGAAAAGAAAAAAGAAGAATGTATGCTTACCCTGCTGATCTTGGAGATAACAGCAGTCTGGCAGACAGTGCCAATATGGACGGTGGTCTGGAAGTTCTTTGTGATCTTGTTGCAGTGGTACAGCACAAAAACATCTGCTTCGAACAGCAGGCAGCACACGGCGTCTGCTGAGGGACTGAGAAGCACCATGCCCTTGCGCAGTTCCTCACGTTCTACATCCATCAAAGCCACGCATGCGGCCTGGCCAGCCTGGATCAGCCGACAGGGCAAGCGGTGGCGGTGAACTGTGCGCACCTTTACCTCTTTGAAGTCACCAGCATCTGTGGGTCCCAGCAGCAGCTGCTCTCCTTCACGTATAGACCCCCTACACAAATGTGAAAATGAAATACATATCAAAATAATGATGATGATGATGATGATGATGATATCCATTTGTAACGCGTGTGTCTCCATCCATTGTTGAATGCTCAATGCGTGATAAGGAGAAGTAAAGAGTAACAAAAAGACAGAAAAGATAAAGTCCGGTGTGGGAGTGGGGAGATGGAGGTGGACAGCAGAAGTGAGAGAGATGTGCTTGGTTCACCAATTTACCACAATGTAAACAAGTTAGTCTTCAGTCTTCTCCTGAAGGACTCGACACAGTCTGCCCTTTTGACAGTCTCAGGTAGGGTATTCATATTTGTATAAGATTGATCTATTGTATGTGGTTTGGCACTTTACAAATTGAATTTAAAAATTTTTCTTCTTTTCCCCTCTTGCTTTTTAATAGATGCTAAAATATGAAAAATGTCATCAGATAATGACATTTATACTAAAAAAAAAGTTTAAAAAAAAGCAAAGTGTTAACTGACCTCTTGATCACGCCTCCCACCACTGTGCCCACTTGTGGCACGCAGTACAGCTCGTCAATTTGGAACTCAGTGTGGTCCTGAGACAGACGCTCGCGCTCTGTGTGTGATCTCTGAGGTGGCAGAACGTGCAGGAACTTCAGGATGAGGTCAAGGTTTTCCCCAGTGATGCAAGATATCATGAAGATGGGTGTTATCCTGCAAATACAGAACCACAACCAACCATTTATAATTCAAATCAGGCATGGTTTGGTGTGCGGCAAATGATTTTATTAGATTAAATAGTTTTGACTCTGTATCAAGGACTTAGTTGACTCTAACCTGATCATAAAAAGAATGTATCAAAATTTTTTTGTTTTTTTCCTATAAAGCTCTAGATAAGTGTGGGTCATACTTATCCTACAAGTGCACATTTGTGGATGAAAATAGGTCCAACACACAAGAAAAGAGAAAAACATAATCAGTCACACTGAATAATTAAACTGGTGATGTAACTGTTGCAATTAGTATTTGAATACACACATTCTTTGCCTAACACCACTGTGATCTTTAAATTCTTAAAATAATTTTACTGCTACACAATTCCAAAACCTGAAAACAAAACAAAAATTTTCTACCTGTTAGAATCGAGGTTGCTGGCCACAGTGACAGCATCATCATCGCTGGTAATGCGGACTGGTATTTTCTTGCAGCCTGGGGATTTGAGGATGGTCTCCAGCTGTCGCAAAAGGCGCTCCAGGCTGCTGCGAGGGCACATGTCGATCTTGTTCACCACCACTATAACCGGTACACCAAGAGCCAAAGCATAACCCAGATGCTCCTTGGTTGTTCCAGCTGGGAAAAAAAAAACAAAAATTGACAACCAATATTCAGGCAGACAAAACATTTTCACAAAACAATTTCTATGTAAACATGATAAAACTCTAAACCAATGTTGTTGTGCAACCATTTGCAAAAACGTTTTCGCTCACTGAGTGTCTATTAGGCAAATGCAATTATATTTTCAAAATATCATGCAATAAAATCCCAATATTACAAAGGAAAATCAATAGATAGATGTAAATACCTAGCAAAGAAATTAACAATACAAATAACGGTAACCTCACTTGTACTCCATGAAAAGAAAACTAAAAGGTCGTGCTTGATGAAAATGCACTCCCAAGCAAAACTGACAAATCCCAAAAGGCAAATGTTCTTAGGCAGGCAGCATACATACCAATGCCAGTAGTGGCACTAACGACCAGCATAGCAAAGTCCGGACAGTTGCCAGTCAGGCCAAAGATGGTGGTTCTGAGGTATTTGTGGTGGCCTGCTAGATCGATCAAAGTGACTAGCTTAGTGGAGTTCTCACAGATCTCTTCCACCGAGCGGCACTCCGCATAGTTCACCACCTGAAGAAGAAATGTTTCTTTAATATGACAGTTTGTGTGAACGCTTTTTCATTCACAATCAGTAGTAATATAGTACAAGAGGAGATAATGTTCTCAAAATCAGCATTCCAAAATTTTAAGAGAAATGAAGATGAAAATACCATTTTACTTACTTTACTGATCAAATAAATGCAGCAAGGTGTTCAAATGACTTGCCATAATGTGCTGATTTTGCAAATCAAGTGCTGTAATCAAGTAAATTTCATGCAGGGTGGAGAACAACTGAATCAAGAAATCTCTGAAATCCGGCCGGGGCCCAGGGGCCAAGCCCCGGTATTCGCCCCCTGGAAGAAAATTTATTTATGCAATTTTGAAAGTAATTTAGGGCCTCTCCTGAAAGCAAAAAGCACAAAGTAAACATGAATAGAAACAACAACAATAAAAAAGAATGTTTTATGCACATGTCTTTCAAAAAAGTTAAGAATCTTGATTTGTAGGCCTAACAAAGTTTGAGGTCCACCACTGTTACACAACTCCACATTTCCAATTTTACTGGGCACACGTTTGTCTATTTTTAGCTGTAAACAGGCAAAATTTTTTTATAATTTTAGAGATATTTAGGGGTACGTTAGGAAAAACACCACATCTTAGGTATTAGTGACTAGTGTATAGATTTAAATGAAATAAAATGCAAAATGAACAGAAATAAATTCTCTTTTGATTATCTACCTTTTTATACTTCTCTTGTCATGTCTTGTTTTTTATTACTCCATGTGTATACAAAAAAAAAGTTTTAAAAAGTCCAAACAAGCCCCCTCCTCTTCTTCACTTTCATGCCAGTCTGAAAGATCGTATGCATGCACACTACTGACACTAATTGTCTAATGTCAGTACCGATATCTTCCTCCGACTCCAAGTCCATTTCTCTCACTTTAATGTCTGATAAATGGAAACCTGTAAACTCCCCTTCATCAGTCGAAGAATCCAAACCATCCATTTTAGACACACACACACAAGAAAATGTGAAAATAAAATCGAAAAAACTAACGCATCACAGAGAAAACTTGTGGAAATGCAGTCGAATGTTTTCACAACAGAATAAACCGGAAGTCAATTTCCGGAAGTCTCGCAATCTTTCAAACAACGCGAGAATATAACCACATGGTTGATACGGACGCTTTTGGACGTTTTGCCTGTTTAGACCTTCGGCCGCTTGTGGCCGCTATGCCCAGTAAAGGGTTGCCCCTCAACTTCTCACACTCGGAACTCAATATTTTTTTCTCGGAAATGCAAATGCCTTCCTCGGAAATCCGCGGAAATCCGTGGATTCGCGGAAAATTCTCCACCCTGTTCATGTGAAGCAAACCAGCATAACTAAACCCTAAAAATAGAATATTTGCAAACAACTCTTTGTTTGTGAGATTTAATTATAATAGACTACCTTTCCATGTAAATTGTTTTATGTGGCCATGGATTTTACCCATAATCAAGAAGAAGAACTAAGCAGGCCAGCTCATTTATAATCAATATGTCAGCATCTAGACCCAGTCACAACACTCACCTGACCCTTAGTGTCAAACCCGATAATGTCGTAGGATATGGAGGATGTTCGCCCAGTCTGGATTTCATGCAGATGGCGGAAAAGGTTGAGCCTTGCAGAGCCGCGCCCATTGTCCATCTCCCCCTGGGTCAAGACGCCAAGCAAAGTTGACTTGCCCGAGTCCACGTTCCCAAGCACAGCCAGTCGCAGATCAATGAACTGGAACAGCATGAGTCAAGCCACATCAATCAACTTTCTTTTCACCTAACAACAGGCTACAAAATTACTTTCTTTTTGCCTAACAACAGGTTACAAAATTAAACAAACTACTAAGCCATCACTCATCAATCAGGTATGTCCAACACTTAACTAAACTTACTGTACTAGATGCCCAATACATTTTCCTTTCAGTAGGTAATGATACAATGGCAAACACAACAGAACGTAGATATGAAAATCATACCTCCTGATCATCAGGCACTTTTCTAACAAGGACTTCTAGTGCTCTCTTCATTGCACCTTTGGTGTTTTCTGATTCCACTGTCTTCTCTCTCAGCACACTTAATGTTGCCCCAAGCCTGCAAAATGACAAAAGACATTATTAAATAACAACACAAAATATACATACATACATTTATTATAAAAACTATTAGTACTTCTGAAACAATCAAAAGATAATAAAAACATAACATAACATAAAAGAAATAAATATTATTAATCTGTATGATTACACAAAAAACTAGAAATGATCAACTTAAACATAGAAAATTTGTACTTTTTTTTTTTTCCCCAATACATACATTGTGAGTAAAAAAAAACAAAACCAAAACAAAACACTTAAAATTGACGGTTTCAATGCTATTTTGGTTTGGGGGGCTAAAACTGAAGAACAATCCGTGCAACTGAAAATTATTTTTTATACATATATTTTTTAATTTTATTTATTTAATTTGAGGGGGGGGGGAGGATGTGGGTGGGGGATGGGGAGGGAAAGACACTGCCAAAACATTAAATTTTAACAAAAACTTGTTCTTTCTGTTTGGTCACAAACCATGCAAAAAACACATGACTGCACAAAGTGTGACAATGAGATTTCTCTAGTCATTCTCATAGCCATAAGCTTTATGAAATACTGTGGCCATATGTCGAACTCGTACCTTGTGGCCATTTTCTCCAGTGTTTGCCATGATGCTTGCAAGTCAGTTTCACTGAGGCCAGTAAGAAAGCCGTTATCCTCCACACCAATTTCATAGATTGCTTCTCCGTTGCCTTCTTCCAAGCGCCATTTCATCTGCGTGACTAGGTGCTCCAGTCGAGACTCTGATGGATTCACCAGCTTCAGCTGAAATGAATGGGCTTCACGGTGACCGGATGTTAGTTTCAACACAAAGGACTACTCAACATTATACTTGTGTCTTGCACATTCTCTTAGTAACTTACAAAAAACAATTCTATCTTGTAAATTTTAAAAAAGTTAATATTATGATAACACAGTTTTTAGTTTATTGTATATCACTGATTAACATTAAACAAATAATAAATTGCAGTTTAATTACAGCTGACAGGTTTGATCCATACATGGGATGATCACAAAATTAAATCAATTTAACCTTCCCCATATGACGTGTTTGAATACAGACCAAGTATGACCTGGGTGTCTCTACACTCATACCTTTTACATAGTCAAGCTTGTCTTTTTTCCTTCCCGCACATCATGAGTGTCTACACACCCACGGTTTTGCATGTGCCATTTTAGACATATTCTTTCCTGCAACTCTTGGGTGAATTCTATTCATGGATTTTTTATTTAACAAAGACTAGTGAGACAGAGATGGATGTAGAATTACAAATAAATTCTGATGAACTCAGAATCACATTTTGAAACAAGATGCAATACAGCTAGGAGCTCATCACTGACACGGGAAAATCTGTGTACTTGAGGAATCTTGCTCTTAGCAGTTCATTGTTTCCTGCTGAGGTGCCTGCTGGACGACCCTAATGTTTGTGACATTTGAAGAACTGCACTCATGGTGGATGTGCATAGTGTGGTCCTTCACATCCAGTTGTAATTGGACACGCAGAACAGTGTGGTGTTTCTATCTAGCTTCCAGTGGCAGAAACCACAACGCCCTTGCCTTGAATGTGGCTTTTGCTGATTTGTAATGGCAGACTTCTTTGCTGTGTATGTGGATCGAGAGCTGGATGGAGCCGATGCCATTTTTCTTCTCCTAGCTGCACTGTTGTTCTGGTCCGACTGTTTTTCGATGTTCCTGACAAAGAACTCAGTCAGTCCTCTCAGTGGATTGGCGAGTGGCTTGAAGAAAATTCGTTTTTTCATTTTTTTTCCAGGCAAAGCACTTCAGCAATGCTAATGATAAACTGCTATCTCAAGTCCCGTTTACTAAAAGTGTCTTGAGGAAACTTCCTCATCCACGCAACCCGAGCTGCAATGGTGCTGAGGTCAAGTGCATTGTAGAACATTACCTTTGTCAACCTCTTTGTTGTGTAGGCATAGGCCACCTGTTCCAAGTGCCTCCACACCACCTTTCGTTGTTTTTTAGAATGATATTTTGTTTCTGTTTGGGAGCAGCTGAATCCAAAGCCACTGAGAGAGGACTGATTGCAGTCTTTGTCAGGCACATTGAGAAACAGTCTGCCCAGAACCACAGTGCAGCTGGGAGAAGACAGAAGACATCAGCTCCATCCAGCATTCAATTCAATCCACACCCACAGCAAAGAAGTCAGCCACTGTAAATCAGCAAACGCCACATGCAAGGCAAAGGTGCTATGGTTTCTGCCACTGGAAGCAAGATAAATAGAAAGAAAAAACACTGTCCTGCGTGCACCGTCACAAGTGGATGTACAGGACCACGCCATGTACATCCACCATGAGTGCAATTCTTCAAATATCACAGAAGTTATGGTCGTCCAGCAGGCAGCAAAGCAGGCAGCTCAGCAGTAAGCAATGAAGTGCTAAGAGCAAGATTCTTCTGGTACACAGGACTTCAGGTATTAATGTTGAGCTTCTAGCCGTATTGTACCTTGTTTCTACCAAATATATTTATAATATATATATATATAATAAAATACGATTCTGTGTAAATCAGAACTTCTTTGTAATTCTGCATCCATCTCTGTCTCTCTTGTCTTTGTAAATTTGTAAATCCATGAATACATATCACCCAAGGTTTGCAAGAAAGAATTTTTCTAAAATGGCACATGCAAAACCATGTATGTGTAGGCACTCACAGTGTATGGGAAGAAGAAAAGACAAGACTGACTATGTAAAACGTATTGGTGTGTAGACACCCCAAGTCATGCTTGGTGTGTAGTCAAACACATAGAACGGGGAAGGACTCCCTACTACTGCTCTATACAATGTGGGTGTACAGACACCCAGGTTGTGTGGGGAAGGTAAAGTGAAAACTTCGTTGTTTAATCATTACTTTATTTATAAACATTAACATGCCTAATTTGGTCAATTATTATGCAGAAATTATCCATAAACCAAGTCATTACATTTTAATGGATTATAAACAAAACTGTGACAGTTACGATGATTTTAATGGAGGTGTGGGTAATTTTTTTTACCCAAGACCATCGGGGAAGGTTAGCTCATCTGGCCACCAACTTCTTTGGATGAGAGCATAAACCGAGGTCTAGTCAGTGCACATATATATATGCATTCCATTGCGTAGATTTCAAAGATCCTGACACTCATGTTCTTGCTCTACAGGTGAGTGTCAGCTACACCAAAACACCCAACAAGTACTAGGTCCATTTAGCCCCACCCCTGTTTGCCCAGGATTGTGCTCAGTTGTCTGGGGTATTAGACGATGAGTTGATGATAGCAAGTTGGCACCTCAATACTGTATCGGCTTGCACCTTGATCAGCTTAGCTGAAAAGAACTATATTAGAACAAAAAAATAATACTTATACTAATTAAACATGAGTGCAGTTTAGAAAGTATTTTTAGTTACATATAAATTTATTAATTCTTTTTCCTCTTAAAAAAAAAAGATATTTACCTTGTACTCAATATTTCCCTCTTCTTCCTGAAAAACAAAATCAGAAAGAATTTAAATTATTAAGAAGTTAATTCCAAACCTAGAGACTGGAGCAAAGTATAATAACATTCAAAACAATGTTATCAGCATTAATTTTAGATAAAGAGATACATTTTATAAACCAGCAAAACACTCAGCTGTCGACATGATGTGTGAACTCAACAGGATGTTCATTCATTCTAATCTAAGATTTATTATTTATGACACATACAATTGAAATCGTCAAGAACAAGGACAATAAATTTTATTCTATTTCCTAGTTTACAAGAAGTTTATTAATTGGCACTTATAAAACATTTCAGAATTGTTCCTGTGGTTTTTTTTGTTTTTGTTTTTTGTTTTATAATTGAAGTGCTTTTATGTTAGTGCTTGGATACTTCATACAGCTTATTTATAGAAGTCTCATTGAGAGCATCAGTCATCCTGAAATATAACATCACATGCTGGTATGGGAATCTTGGGGTTGAGGCGAGCTCAAAGATGGCATGTATTGTGGGTCTTGCAGGAAGGATTACTGAAACTCAGCAGACCCCCTTAATGAGCTCTATATGAGAGCAATCCTCTAGGCAAGACTATTGTATTCTTGCAGACCCTTCCCATGATCCACTGTTCCCTGAGTTCCAAGTCCTCCCTTCCAGATTTCACTACAGGATGCGACTTTCTAAGAAAAATATACAAATCCTTTCTTCCTTCTAAGGCAATTACAACCCTAAACTCAAATAAGTAGCTCAGCCAGTTAATTGTCCATAGTAAACAAATTGAGACATGTTTTACCCCAAATCATTTAATTGAACAGGGGTGTCCAGTGTTCCTGATTACGCACAGTAGTGCGTCAATTACGCACAAATTATGAAAAATGACGCAGAACACATTTTTTTCTAATCGCTGAAGTCAAAAATACGACCAACGAGTGGCGAACTAATTGATTCACGGCATAATCAGAATCAGAACCCAACTGAGACTGCCATTGCAGACGATTAAAGATTGTGTCGGGAGTTGTCGTCCATAAAAATCGCATGCGCGCGCTTTGTAAACTTCCTCCAAGCAATCCATTCACTGAACAGAAGAAATCTTCGTGAATCCATTCTTTGATTCTATCTAGGCTTAAATAAACATTCAATACATGTTTTAATGTTTTGGTTTAATATGTTTATGATAACTAATATGACGCTTTAACAGAGTTAAAAAAAAAAGAAAAAAAGTGAGGCTTGGACTTGTTTTTACATTTCTTTTTCCGATTTGGGGACTCTCAAAATTTGCACGAAGACTCTTAAAATTTTATACCTGGGAGTCCCAAGGACTCTCATTTTTCGTTTGTTGAGGGAACACTGGGTGTCGGATAGCGCAGTGGTTGGAGCACTCGCTACTGTGTCGCAAGTTAAGCACCGTCCAGTGCGATTAGCACTTGGATGGGTGACCGCAAAACGTGAAGCGACAAATAACAACGCCCCCAATTGACTCAACTGTGACTGAGTACCTACTCTTGTAATGGTGGGAAAAGTAAAGCAGCGAGGGAGAGAGATGGGCATCACCCTCATTACGCTGGCCCAAGATAAGTCATTAAGTTTGATCTCCAACATCACGCTCCCCTACGGCCACAAGGCTATGGGACTACCTTTACCTTTTACCTTTTATTATTTAATGGAAGCTATAAATCAATACTGTGTGTGGGAATGAATATATGTGTGTGTGTGTTTGTGTGGGTGTGTGTGTGTCTGTGTGAGAGAGCTTTAAAATTATTAACTATTTATAATGATGTAGATTTTTTTTTAAATGTTTTCATGTTTCTGGATGTTTTAATTAGTATGTGTGCACAGTAGGGCCAAAAGTTTCATGTAAACACCTTTTGTATATGATATTCTTAATTGTATCCTTGATAAAGTAATATCTCTTTAACATATATAGATAATATTAATTTTTATGCACAGGTCACAAGTGTGTTAAGATAGATGTGATCGGATTTGTTATGTAAATTTGCCCATTCATTTTAGGGTATACACAAAAAGGTATCCTTAGTAACTAGTAAGTTAATAAGTTAGTGTTAGCTAAAATTTAGTAACCTTCCATTATAAAGTATTTATAGCTCAATGTTCTTTGTAACCACTTGTTAATTCTTAATCACCTGTTGTTGGATTTTAGATCTTAGCTCTCTGAGTTACTGTGGTATAAATCTACAATCTACAATAAATACACAATGTCCAATCTTAGGCTTATAACTGTATTGCATAAATTTGTAAATGTGATTTTATATTTATAAGTAAGGAAGAGGGAGAATGTGAGTGAGAAAATCATGTGTGAGGAGTGAGCAGGAATGTGATAAGGAGAGAGAGGGGGGGATGGGAGAGAAGAGGAGGGAGAGAGAGGAGAGAGGGAGGGGGGTGGGGTGGGGGAACAAACTGACAAAATTCAATGCAATACACACCAATACATTTACAGCTAGCCCTTGTTCTTTTGCCTGCTGTGCTCCATTTAGTAATATCCAAAATAACTGTTATTTCCACAATATTCATGTTCGTGTTCTTACAGCAGTACTCTAAACTCCAAGGAATGTATTTCTTCTGGCACTGCCTAGTCCTAAGGCTAACTTCAATCATTTCCACACAAAACTAGTATCCTCCCTATGCTTTGTGACAAGCCACAGACTACAATGTTCCCATAGGTGTGTGATATATAGACATTATTTGGATTATAATATTAATAGGGTACACTGATTAATGTTTTTGATGATTTTTGTATGAACTATGTAGTATGTTTTTTTGTTTTTGTCTTATAAGTTATATGTGAAGTAATACTGGAATAAATTTGGAGCTGACTTCGTTTGAACTAGCGATTCGGATAATTAAGAATCATTAGAATATGTTTCTACGATACTATGACTTGAGTGTTTGAGATTCGTCGGCACCATCTTTTTCAGATTGAAGTGGACACAAAAGGTATAAAAGGCATTTGTTTGGGGGCAGTCGCTGAAACGGAAACTGGAAGTGAAACGCCTTGATAGATAGTAGTGATAGTGAAAGTTACTAACACGAAAGAAGAGACTTCCGAGTCTGTTGGCTGTTCACCCCAAGAAGATTATTTTAAAGGATTTTATAAATTTTTTTAGAAAGAAACACCGGAAAGGTAAAAATAATTGATTGCAACCAACTAAGCAGTTAGTCCGATACCAAACCACAGAGTCCTTACATGACCTTGGATAGGAAATGATCTAATGCACGTACAGATAAGAAACCAAAATAATAACAAACGAAATTACCTCTGGCGGCAATGTTTCCGGTAGTTCATTCCCATTGTCGCATGAGCTGAATATATCCAACAGGCAGCTGTCCATGGTCAATGTTGCAGTAGTTCTACACAAAACAAACTCTGCGTATTCGTATTATCATTTTCTGAACCCGATTTCTCATATGTTGGCAAACAGATTGCTAAAAATACCGGTCAGCTGTTCGTCTGCCAACAATTTCCACCATCTTGCATCAGGCTGGGACCCGGATGTAAAGTAAAAAAAAATAAAAATACACCTATGCCGGCACATTCAAGTCTAAATAACAGAAGCTTTTATTTTTCATAACTTGTTACCCTTCCTTTCCTAGCAAATGTTTAGCACTAGAAGTGTAAACCGATGTT
Source organism: Oncomelania hupensis (assembly GCA_036898135.1). Classification (NCBI taxonomy): domain Eukaryota; kingdom Metazoa; phylum Mollusca; class Gastropoda; order Littorinimorpha; family Pomatiopsidae; genus Oncomelania; species Oncomelania hupensis. The sequence continues at coordinate 23,214,257 of CM072513.1, forward strand.
GCTTTTCCTCATAATCTATTATGCTTCTTACCAACATTATAATTATAGATTTATTATAAGTTCAAAAAAAGGTGGGAGGACAACATTCGAGAATGGACTGGTTTGACACTGAGCGAAACAATCAAGGTTGCTGAGGACAGGGGAAGATGGAGTACGCTTGTTAAACGATCATCTGTGGTGCCCCTACGACCTCCGAGTTATGGGACAGGGTAGGATAGGATAGGTTCAAATGTCTATAGCTAGACAAATAATACTAAATTAATACTAGTCGTCTAATATCATACATTATTCTAGCCGAATACGCTCTGTGGGTTCGGGCATTAAATAGAATAGACCCAACGTTTCCCGGCGTGTCGTAAGAGGCGACTAACAGGGGTGATGTTAGCACGGCATCACTGGGCGAAAGTCTTCTACACAGAAGTTACCGGCCAGGGCGGAGGAACCTCACGTTACTACAGGTTCAACGACCACGTGCTCAGGGCCAAGGCGAGCCACACTGTATTCGTGGATTTTGGCTGTGGCCAACAGCCTGGAGAGGATTGGGCACCGCCAGGTCTTTTTGCCCAAGACACACTACATGATGAAGTTATCCACTAATTCCATACCGGATCGGTCGTCTCCCGGCACAAGGACCGCGCCTTCCGTTGGCCACCAGGACGGAGGTGATAGGCTAGCTAAGTATGCTACTGATGGACAAATTAGCAAGGGGGCCGGGTAGCTCAGTTGGTAAGAGCGTCTTGCTAGTAACCGAAAGGTCGCTGGTTCGAATCCCGGATTGGTCAACGTGTGATCATATTATTTTCCCCTTTACCAACAACTGGCCCGCTGGTGTCAGTATAAATCGGTCCAGTAGTCACCTATATGCGAAAGTGTCGTGTGACTATAATCTACAAACAACAACAAATTAGCAAGATCCGCACGAGAAACAACATTGTCATAGGAACCTGCATGGAATGTCAGGACTCTAACTGCGGAATGAATATTAGAAGAACTGGCCCGTGAGCTGGACCACTATCGATGGAACGTTCTAGGTATCAGCGAACTGCGCTAGAAAGGCCTAGGTGAAACAACGACCGACAAAGGCCACAAGCTCTATTTCAGCGGTAAAGATGACAGGCACGAACACGGCGTTGGATTCTTGGTCCACAAGAACATTCTAGCCAATGTCATGGGTTGCCGTCCAGTCTCCAGTAGACTCATTACCATCCGTTTGAGAGCAGCCCCTTTCAACATCACCATCATCCAGGCCTAGGCCAACATCAGACTATGACGACAGCGAAGTGGAGGATTTTTATGAAAATCTACAGGCGGTCCTTGACCAAGTGCCGAAGAAGGACATAGTCATAGTGCAAGGCGACTGGAATGCCAAGGTTGGCCAAGATGCGCACCACAACTGGGGAGACACATGTGGACCTCACTGCAGCAACGAGACAAATGACAGGGGTCTGAGACTCTTGAAGTTTGCCAGATACAACAATCTGGTACTGGCAAACACGCTTGGTCTCCACAAAAACTCCAGACGATGGACATGGCACAGTCTCGGCGGGGAGCATCACAACCAGATCGACTACATCATGGTCAAGAAACGCTTCAGATCAAGCATCAACATTGGCAGGACACGCACTTTTCCGGGAGCAGACATCAGAAGTGACCACGATCTCGTGATCATGTCTTTCCGGCTCCACTTGAAGAGAGTAAATACAGCAAAGTGCACGAGACTGAAGTTCGACCTGGACAAACTGCAAGACCCGGAGGTTGCAGAACTATTTCAGGCCACAATTGGAGGGAAATTTGCACCACTGCTCATTTTGGGGGCTGGTGAAGTAGATGTCAATACCATGACCACCACCTTCAACTCAGCTGTGACAGATGCCGCCACTGAGATCCTTGGCAAGCACCGACCAAAGAAGAAGCCTTGGATCACACCTGAACTTTTGAATCTGTGTGATAAACGAAGAGAAATAAAAAAAAATTAAAAAAAAAGAACAAAAAAGAACAAAAAAAAGAACACCTCACAGGGAGCTGATGTCTACCGAAAAATCAACAATGACATCCGAAAAGGCATGCGCACAGCAAAGGAGAACTGGATAGAAGATCAATGTCAGGAAATAGAGAACAGTCTGAACAAGAACAACAGCAAGAAGGCCTACCAGACTGTGAAGCGGCTGACAAGTGTTAAACAGCCCAAAGTCTCCACGATCCAAAGCAAGACTGGCATATGCCTTACAGAAGAACAAGAAGTCTTGGACAGATGGACAGAGTACTGCTCTGACCTTTACAACCATACACCAAATGGAGACCCATCAGTTCTAGCATGTCCCGAGAACAGAGAAGAAGAAGAAATCCTCCCAATTCTCCGGGAAGAAGTTGAGGCAGCAGTGCAATCGCTAAAGAAAGGGAAGTCAGCGGGAGTGGACAACATACCCGCAGAATTGCTACAAACATGAGGAGAAGCGATGATTGATGCCCTCAATATTATCTGTAACAAGATCTGGCAGAGTGGGGAGTGGCCTACACCATGGACCCAGTCGCTTGTCATCACCCTTCCCAAAAAAGGTAACCTTCAGGAGTGTGAAAATTACCGCACCATCAGCCTCATCAGCAATCCCAGCAAGGTCCTCCTGAAAATAATACTCAACAGGTTGAAACCCCAAGCTGAACAAATCATAGCTGAAGAACAAGCAGGATTCAGGGCAGGGCGAAGTACCCCTGAACAGATTTTCAACCTCAGAATAATCTGTGAGAAATACCTACAGCACCAACAACATCTATATCATGTGTTCATAGACTTCAAGAAGGCGTTTGACCGAGTCTGGCATGCAGCTCTATGGGCAACAATGAAAGTGTACAACATCAGCCCTAAAATTACTGAAGTCGTCAAAAGCCTGTTTGACAAGGCTACCAGTGCAGTCCTCCATAACAGCGTCATCGGGAACTGGTTCAGAACAACAATCGGTGTGCGTCAAGGATGCCTACTCTCTCCAACACTCTTCAACATCTTCCTAGAGCGCATCATGTCAGATGCTCTTGCAGATCACGAAGGCACAGGGGGGCATAGGGGGTAGAGCAATCTCCAATCTTCGTTTTGCAGATGACATTGATGGATTGGCTGGAGAGGAACAAGAACTTGAACAGCTGGTACAGAGGCTTGACACCACCTCCAGAGCTTATGGAATGGAAATAAGTGCAGAGAAGACCAAAATGATGACCAACAACACCAATGGCATCAACACGGACATCAAAGTCCAAGGCCAATCTCTCAACACAGTGCATAACTTCAAATATTTGGGAGCCATTGTGTCAGACAGTGGGTCCCGACAGGAAGTCCTCTCCAGGATCGCACAAACAACTGCTGCCCTGACAAGGTTGAAGCCCATTTGGAAAGACAGGACCATCAGTCTACATTCCAAAGTAAAACTGCTGCGTTCCCTTGTCATCTCCGTCTTCCTATATGGTTGCGAAGCATGGACCCCCACCGCAGATCTACAACGAAGAATACAAAGCATGGAGATGAGGTGCTACAGAAGACTTCTGGGCATTTCCTATACCCAACACATCACCAACGATGAAGTCCGACAGACCATCACACAAGCCATTGGACAACACGATGACCTGCTCACAGTGGTGAAGAAACGGAAACTCCGATGGTATGGCCACGTCACCAGATCATCAGGCCTAGCAAAGACTATTCTGCAAGGCACAGTGCAAGGAGGTAGAAGAAGAAGGAGACCGAAAAAGAGGTGGAAGGACAACATTCGAGAATGGACTGGTTTGACACTGAGCGAAGCCATCAGGGCTGCTGAGGACAGAGAAAGATGGAGTAGGCTGGTTAAACGATCATCTGTGGTGCCCTTACGACCTCCGGGTTACGGGACAGGATAGGATAGAATAGGATAGGATAGTATCCATTTAGTTTGATACACTTGACCCAGCGATGCTCCAACGTCTTTAACCCGTCTAAAAAAATACGTTTTTTTTTTAGGCCTGCGATGACCTCCTCATTCGACTCAAATTTCTGCTCGGCGAGTGATTTTTTCAAATTTGGAAACCAAAAGAAGTCGCACGGTGCCAAATCTGGAGAATACGGTGGATGGGGCAGCAGTTCGTAGCCCAGTTCGACCAATTTGGCCACCCCTTGGGGTCATGAGCAATCTTGCCACTGTAGATTGTTCTAACCTATAAAGGGAAAAGTGAAAGCCCCAGTTGAAAACCTGTCTTGCCTTTGTAGGCATGACAGATTCACTGCGGCAACAGTACCCCCGTTGGAGTGCCGGGGGTTTCAGTATAAATAGTATCCCCACTTTCTGGAAATTTAGTGCTTTAAATTCCCACTGTTGCTATCTTCCTCATTTACTCTTTCCCATTCCTGCTCTGTCCTATCACTCTGCTATACTATCTTCTTCTTCGCTAGATCAATGACCTACCTTTTTTCTTGAAAACTCTTCCTGGACAAGACTCCTTGTTTGTGTATGAGGTCTGTTGGATCAGCTTGGGAGTGTTGGATGCTTTCTGCTGGGTGGTCACTAGGGCTTCCTATGATGTTAGTATTTAGCAATGTAGGCATTTTATATGTATGTGTTTTGTTGATAATTTATAATGATGTTTGTATTCTATTTTGTTTTTGTAACCGGGGGTTCGCGTAGTTGAGGTAAACCCTCAGCCGTCCCCTGCGTGGGATGTCTTTATTGTAAAGTGACTGGCCGGTGGAGGGCATTCAATTTTCCCACTAGGGTTGTTTCAGCAGATCTTTTATGCGGATCGGGGGTTGTCCGGTCCTGATTTTGCTCGGAAGAGTCCGCTGGACCTAAAGCAACAATAAATCAATCCAAAAAAAAAAAAAAAACAATTTGGCCGTGGCAAGGGCGGGGGTGTGAGCCGGTGCGTTATAATGGTGGAAGAGCTCTTCTTTCTAAAATCCGCGAACACGCCCGCTTCCACACGCGGTCAAAATAAAACTACGAGTCCGGTGTCACATCCTTCCATCTCCGGGTATCCTAGTTTATCCGAGCGCATTTGCGCATGCGCCAGGTCATGTCGGGCCGGCTTTTTCACGAAGTTCTTAGGCGTCATAACCCTAACCCTAACCCAAACCCTAAACTCTTAACTCTAACCCAAACCCTTACGAAGACTATGATAGCACTGTGCGCATGCGTCGAATTTTGTAACGCGTCGACCAATCAGAATGCTCCCATTCGCTCCCAGCCCAGCTAAGATACTAGGAACTGTGACGATGTCACACCGGTCCGGCTGAAATTTCGACAGTAGCCGTCTACGAGAATGTACTACACGATAGTAAATTGCTCTGGCGATACTGGCGCAAATGTAACTGTAGATTATAGTCACACGACACCGAAGCGTATAAGCGACTACTGGTCACATTATTCTGACACCAGCGAACCAGTTGATGGTAAGGGGAAAATAATACGGTCACACGTTGGCCAATCCGGGATTCGAACCAGATACCTTTCGGTTACTAGTAAGCCGCTCTACCAACTCAGCTAGCCGGCCCCACACATACTGGCGCCATCGGGCGGTGAGGCTAAGTACTTATCGGACCGCCTTAATTCGTAGTTCTAAGCCGTAAAACGAACCAGTAGCTAACTTGGCATTGCACCAGAGGTAATCAGAAATGACAGAATAAGATAATATACACTATTACTGCTACTAATAATAATTATTATTAAAAATTTATACAGCGCTCTTCCTCACTAGAGCTCTTAGCGCTTTACAGCAAAGCACACACACACCACACACACACACACGCACCCCCCCCCCCCCCCCCACACACACACACCTGCATTTTTCATTGAGTAGATTAACGTCCACGGACACGTCAGCATATAGGGGACTTGTGACGTTGTTTGTTACAAGTACGAAGGAAAGTGCAGGCTCGATCGATATCCGGCAGTAACAGTATTCGAAGCAGTGTCGATAGCACTATTTATAACTTTTAAAGTTATTTTGGGGGAAAAAAATCGTCTAATTTAAATATCTAATGCGCAGATAATTAATGACAAAACCAGGGTTAAAGTACCGGTATACTACCCACTGAGCTATATCCTATCCTATCCTATCCCGTAACTCGGAGGTCGTAGGGGCACCGCAGACGATCGTTTAACCAGCGTACTCCATCTTTCCCTGTCTTCAGCTTTGTTTCGCTCAGTGTCAAACCAGTCCATTCTGGAATGTTGTCCTCCCACCTCTTTTTCGGTCTCCCTTTTTTTTCCTATCCTATCCTATCATATCCTGTCCCGTAACCCGGAGGTCGTAGGGGCACCACAGATGATCGTTTAACCAGCATACTCCATCTTTCTCTGTCCTCAGCAGCCCTGATGGCTTCGCTCAGTGTCAAACCAGTCCATTCTCGAATGTTGTCCTCCCACCTCTTTTTCGGTCTCCCTCTTCTTCTTATCTACCTCCTTGCACTGTGCCTTGCAGAATGGTCTTTGCAAGGCCTGATGATCTGGTGAGGTGGCCATACCATCGGAGTTTCTGTTTCTTCACCACTGTGAGCAGGTCATCGTGTTGTCCAATGGCTTGTGTGATGGTCTGTCAGACTTCGTCGTTGGTGATGTGTTGGGTATAGGAAATGCCCAGAAGTCTTCTGTAGCACCACATCTCCATGCTTTGTATTCTTCGTTGTAGATCTGCAAATCTTTATTGCCATACTTCAGCTGGAAATGCAATGTATAAGTATAATGTATGTTAGAATAAATTTAAGAGATATATAAATAAAAAAAATAATTAAAATGTTTAAATAATAACCATTTGCATAATTTTCATATAGTGCAAACACTTGTACGAGTTTGGGTTTGCTGTGTGAAAACAAAATTATATTATTATTAGTATCATTAATTATTAGTAATTAGTAATTAGTATTACTCAGGTTGAAGCAGTAGCTTTAACATTAGAAATAATTAATTATTGCCAGATCTGTTGTTAACCTTTTCATTTTTAATATTTGGATAACGTTAGTGGAAAACAATGTGTAAAGTGGTCGTTCATGCACATTTTTCTCCTCTAGTCTAATTTAGAGTCCTCTTGTTGTTGTTTTATTCAATTGAAAAAATCGATAGATAAATTTATTCTCATCTTAGACGTAGAATGTGGAGAATTGTCACATCTCATTTTTAATACTTTCATACATGTGTATATTTCTTTCCTTATGAAGTTATTTGTTTAAAAATAGACATTTCTCATGGGTGCCACCAAGAAATTTTCCAAAATCTGAAGGCAGGGGTCCGGGGCCGCCCAGGCCCCGATGGGGTCCCGGCGTAACGCCCTGGTAGGAGGTTAGGGGGGCAACGCCCCCCGATAGAAAATGTTTACAATATTCAAAGCCAATTGAGAGGCCTCTCGTGAAAGCTGAAGAATGATTTACCACTAATTTGATACATACAAGACACTCACATAGAACAAGAAAAAAACTACATAAAAGGGCCTAACATTGGCAAAGGTGACTAAGTCCCCAGACTTAGTCAATGCAAATGGGAAACACATATGAACAATCAGAAGCATAGTTAAGATTGTTTAAACATTTTGTGAATGTGTATAAGAGTTGAGAGAAAGAAAAGCAAACACACACAAATATACACAAGAACAAAAAGCATTGTTTTGGTTTTTTTTTTCAAACCAGGCTGATCCAATTTTCTCAGCCACAACCGGCATTCATCGCCATCAGGATCAAGTTTATCTGACATCCATTCCCACCTCCACTTATTCTTCATTCCCTTATCTACCTCTCACGCTTTCTTCTTTCCAGTATCGGTATTTTCCTCTAAAAACGGCATGATTGGAACACAAAGTCACAATATCCATGCTTCAGTCAGTGGCGTGCACTGGGATCTCGCCTTTTCATGTGGAAGTGACGCTGCATAAGCTAAATTTAGATAGCTGCGGCGCGTGTAGGAAATTCCCGCTAGGCCTATATCGACTTCCCGCGCTTACGGCTATAATACGGCATACTTGATGTCAACAATCTCCAAGTTACGATGGAAGCTGGTTTGCCTTCGTGCTTATCAATAGTTTTTCAAAACGACCAAAAAATAAAAAAGATTAAGATCGATATATATTAAAACTGTACTTTGTTAGGGAGTTCAATGTTTCTTTCAATGTGCATGGCTATATTTAGTTTATGAATGTTGATTTTATGGTAGTATTATGTGTTGTGTCAAATACACCAAGCATTTTAAATCAAATGTATTTCAGAAATTAGTCTGTGTTGGTAAACCATTCAGTATAGCACTGTGGAGTAAGGTTTTTCAATTTTGAGAGAGTTGATGAAGAGAGTGTTGCTTGCGGGCGCTTGCCGCTTATGTAAGAGTGTGTAGGTGTGTGTGCGCTAATTTTTTTATTTAATATATTTGCTATTTGTTGTGGCCTTGAGCAATAAATTATCAAAGTCCAATTCTCTCTCTCTTACCATTTCTTTCTATCTCTTGTTGTCTATGCATGTAGGAGATTAGTATAGTCCTCGCCATTTCATGTAGTAGACTAGTATGGTCCTCGCCATTTCATGTAGTAGACTAGTATGGTCCTCGCCATTTCATGTAGTAGACTTGTATGGTCCTCACCATTTCATGTAGTAGACTAGTATGGTCCTCGCCATTTCAGGTAGTAGACTAGTATGGTCCTCGCCATTTCATGTAGTAGACTAGTATGGTCCTCGCCATTTCATGTAGGAGACTAGTATAGTCCTCGCCATTTCATATAGTAGAGTAGTAGGGTCCTCGCCATTTCAGGTAGCAGTCCTGTATGGTCCTCACCATTTTATTTAGGAGACTTGTATGGTCCTCGCCATTTCATCTAGTAGACTAGTATGGTCCTCACCATTTGATGTAGTAGACTAGTATGGTCCTCGCCATTTAATGTAGCAGTTCTGTATGGTCCTCACCATTTCAGGTAGCTGTGCTGTATGGTCCTCACCACTTGATGTAGTAGATTAGTATGGTCCTCACCATTTGATGTAGTAGACTAGTATGGTCCTCGCCATTTCATGTAGCAGTCCACAGTCCAAATCTCTCTCTCTTACCATTTCTTTCTATCTCTTGTTGTCTATGCATGTAGGAGACTAGTATAGTCCTCGCCATTTCATGTAGTAGACTTGTATGGTCCTCACCATTTCATGTAGTAGACTAGTATGGTCCTCGCCATTTCATGTAGTAGACTAGTATGGTCCTCGCCATTTCATGTAGTAGACTAGTATGGTCCTCGCCATTTCATGTAGGAGACTTGTATGGTCCTCGCCATTTGATGTAGTAGACTAGTATGGTCCTCGCCATTTCATGTAGCAGTCCTGTATGGTCCTCACCATTTCATGTAGTAGACTAGTATGGTCCTCACCATTTGATGTAGTAGACTAGTATGGTCCTCGCCATTTCATGTAGCAGTCCTGTATGGTCCTCACCATTTCATGTAGCTGTCCTGTATGGTCCTCACCATTTGATGTAGTAGATTAGTATGGTCCTCACCATTTGATGTAGTAGACTAGTATGGTCCTCGCCATTTCATGTAGCAGTCCTGTATGGCCCTCACCATTTGATGTAGTAGATTAGTATGGTCCTCACCATTTGATGTAGTAGACTAGTATGGTCCTCGCCATTTCATGTAGCAGTCCTGTATGGTCCTCACCATTTCATGTAGCTGTCCTGTATGGTCCTCACCATTTGATGTAGTAGATTAGTATGGTCCTCACCATTTGATGTAGTAGACTAGTATGGTCCTCACCATTTCATGTAGTAGACTAGTATGGTCCTCACCATTTCATGTAGGAGACTAGTATGGCCCTTGCCATTTTATGCATCAGTGTTGTGCTGTCACTGATTGATTAACGTGTTTATTTCAATTTTGAAACTGTATGATCAGGTGTATTGATAGTAATAATACAACCATTTTTAATTAATTATTTTATAGAACTTAATTAATTTAATAAATTAAAATTTAAATAAGAAACAAAGAAAACTGAAAAAAGAAACCTTTCTTAGCCTTCTTGTTTCTTTAATTTTTTTGTAGACTTAATCACTGTTTATGTGTGTTTTGTGTGTGTTGACTTGTTGCGTGTGCTTGGTAGTAATAACAAGAAACGAGTATCCTTTTCCTTAAAGAACAAAAACTAAACAAAACACTAAAAGAAAAAAAACACACACACACACACATGTATGTAAAGACATTGATTGTTATAAAAAAAATTCAACTTAACCATGTTTTTGTTTTACATCACAGAGCTCTTCTTGGAACAAAACAAATCAGCCTAGCTTATAAATGCTCAACATGCACACATTCACGTTAAGTATCAAAACAATGAATTTATAATTCAATAAAAACACACACATTTAAAAACAAACACACACATATACAATCAGCAGCATCTGCACTGACACACTCAAAATAAAATGCTACAATTAAACAGTGTGGAACATAAACCAAAACAATGATTTTAAAAAAAAATCAATGTATGGATTTTTTAAAAAGTCAATTTACTTTATTCTTGACCCAATAAAGAATGCTGGGTATATAGAATTTATAATTAGAATATGATTTTATAATTAGAATATAATATATCCCTCACCAAGAGATGGATTACAAGTTTACATTACCATCGACAAACACAAAATAAAAAAATAATAAATAAAAACGTTAATAAATAAATAGATAAAATGAATAAAAATAAAATAATAAAGTAAAATTAAATATAAGTAAATAAATAAAATAAAAGGATAAATCAACATGCTATTTATTACAAATAGAACATAATTTAATTATCTAAAAACCCCTTGGGGTCATGAGCAATCTTGTCACTGTAGATTGTTCTAACCTATAAAGGGAACAGTGAAAGCCCCAGTTGAAAACCTGTCTTGCCTTTGTAGGCATGACTAATTCACTGCGGCAACAGTTCCCCCCCCCCCCCCCCGTTGGAGTGCCGGGGGTTTCAGTATAAATAGTATCCCCACTTTCTGGAAATTTAGTGCTTTAAATTCCCACTGTCGCTGTCTTCATCATTTGCTCTTTCCCATTCCTGATCTGTCCTATCACTCTGCTATACTTTCTTCTTCTTCGCTAGATCAATGACCTACCTTTTTTCTTGAAAACTCTTCCTGGACAAGACTCCTTGTTTGTGTATGAGGTCTGTTGGATCAGCTTGGGAGTGTTGGACGCTTTCTGCCGGGTGGTCACTAGGGCTTCCTATGATTGTATTATTTCGCACTATAGGCATTTTATATGTATGTGTTTTGTTGATGATTTATAATGATGGTTGTATTCTATTTTGTTTTTGTAACCGGGGTGTTCGCGTAGTTGAGGTCAACCCTCAGCCGTCCCCCGCGTGGGATGTCTTTATTGTAAAGTGACTGGCCGGTGGAGGGCATTCAATTTTCCCACTAGTGTTGTTTCGGCAGATCTTTTATGCGGATCGGGGGTTGTCCGGTCCTGATTTGGCTCGGAAGAGTCCGCTGGACCTAAAGCAACAATAAATAAATCAATCAATCAATTATCTAAAATAAAATAAAAAACAATCAATTTTTTTTTTTGAGTTCTGAGAAATATACATTTAAAAAGCTAATTTTTTTTCTATATATTAAACAAAACAATCATTGCTTTAATGATAGGTGCGTAGGAGAAGGACTTTAGGCCTACTATAGCATTTCCGCGAGTGAGTGGATTTTCCCAGCAGCAATCTAATTTTAGACACGCGAAGGGTTTTCCCTGGCGCACCTCTCTAATTATAGAGAACGCAACGTCACTTCCACATGAAAAGGCGAGAGCCCAGCGTATACCTCAGTCTCAGACCGGCCGGAAGTCATCAACCGGATACGCGGGTTATGCCCCTTTCAGCTGTGCATCTTTACACAAATCTGATACAAATCTTGTTTCGTTTACTTCTATATAATTTTTTGTTAACGATTTTTTTTTTCGAAAAATCGGATTTCCGATTGTAGGCTTCAGCAAAAATCTGATTTTCCGACCATAGTCGGAAAGGTGGCACCCATGCATTTCTTCATCAGATAAGGTAATACCAATTCAATAATGGCATTGGATGCAGTCTGCCAAAAATGTCAAAAATAAAAACTTGATTTGATTTCAGTCTCCTAAAACCTACACCTTTACACCACATGTTTGAATGATGGATTGATTGATTGATTGTTGCTTTAGGTCCAGCGGACTCTTCGGATCCAAATCAGGACCGGACAACCCCCGATCCGCATAAAAGATCTGCTGAAACAACCCTAGTGGGAAAATTGAATGCCCTCCACCGGCCAGTCACTTTACAATAAAGACATCCCACGCAGGGGACGGCTGAGGCTTTACCCCAACTACTCGAACCCCCAGTTACAAAAACAAAATAGAATACAAACATCATTATTAATTATCAACAAAACATATACATATAAAATGCCTATATTGCTAAATAATAACATCATAGGAAGCCCTAGTGACCACCCAGCAGAAAGCATCCAACACTCCCAAGCTGATCCAACAGACCTCATACACAAACAAGGAGTCTTGTCCAGGAAGAGTTTTCAAGAAAAAAGGTAGGTCATTGATCTAGCGAAGAAGAAGATAGTATAGCAGAGTGATAGGACAGAGCAGGAATGGGAAAGAGTAAATGAGGAAGACAGCGACAGTGGGAATTTAAAGCACTAAATTTCCAGAAAGTGGGGATACTATTTATACTGAAACCCCCGGCACCCCAACGGGGGTGTGTTTTTTGTGTATGTAGGAATGTCTGTAACATATGGGCTGGTTACAGATCGGAGCACTTTGTGTCTGATTAGGGAATAAGGCGCGTATAGCATTCAATGTTATTATTATTTATTAAAATAATAATAATAATAATAATAATAATAATTATCATTATTAAATAACTTATCTCATGGTGGTCATACAAATTTTGAGAATATACACTATAACAACATATTTTGGGTTGGGTTTGTTTGTTTTTTCATTTGTGTATGATAAGAGATTTTGTGGATGAATGCATGAGATCGACCCCTGACAGATGCACAGCGGTGTAAAATTAATTCAAAATGCCAAACACAACAAATGTAACTTTAGGTGAATTTAATTATAATATTTCACATAACGATCAAAAACACATTGTCGGTCACTGTTTGTAATTACTTTAACACAGCATTAAGGACGTAAACATGATCAACAAAACACACAAAATATCACAGAATTTTAAAATGGACGCACTGACAGAGATTGTGATAGGACAAGCCACCACTATAGTTATTTAATTAGTTATTCATTGCTTACAGGGTCCAGTGGACTGCAAAGAGCCGAATCAGGACCACAAAATCAAGACCACAACTTTGCTGAAAGAGGACTCACCCCTAATCCGCATAAAAGATCTGGCGAAACAACCCTAGTGATAACACTGAAGGCACTCCACCAGCCAGTCGCTTTATAATAAAGACATTCCATGCTGAGGCTATACTCTAATTTATCGAACCCCCGTTAACAAAAACAAAATAGAATAAAAACATCATTATAAAATATCAACAAAATACATACAAGCTCTCCCTGAACTATTCTCAGCATTCTTCATCAACAAAATTGACTGCCTCCGCTCTGACCTTGATCAAACGCCCACTCCATCACTCCCTCCCTCACTTTTCTCTGGATCTCCACTAACAATGTTCCAACCTGTCTCAGTCGAGCACATCAAGAAAACTCTCCAAAACATGACCCTGAAAACCTGTGAACTTGACCCTCTCAAAAATCATTGACAAAATCCTTCCTCACATCGCTGCAGTCATCAACTCTTCTTTGGCTTCCGGCATCTTTCCTCATACATACAAGTCAGCTATTGTCCACCCCCTTCTCAAAAAGCCCAATCTTGATCATAACGACCTCAAAAACTACAGGCCTGTATCAAACCTCAGCTTCCTCTCAAAACTCCTTGAACGCATTGTCCTCGAACAGCTTAACCAACATCTCTCCCTCCATTCTCTTCTACCTCCCAATCAGTCTGCGTACCGCCCATTACATAGTACTGAAACTGCCTTCTGCGCATGACGTCAGATCTTCGCAATGCAACAGACAATGGTGAAATATCGGCCCTTGTCTTACTAGACCTATCGGCTGCGTTCGACATGATCGACCACCAAATTCTACTACGTCGCCTCCATGACATCTTTGGCATCCAAGACACTGCGTTGGCCTGGTTAGAATCATATTTAACTGACAGGACTCAAACCGTTGTTACACACTCCACTTCTTCTCAGCCAGCAACCGTCTCCTGTGGAGTACCCCAGGGCTCAGTCCATGGTCCAGTGCTCTTCACCCTCTACAATTGGCCCATTTCACAAATAATTAACCGCCACAACCTCCAGCATCAGTCATTTGCTGACGACACCCAACTTCACTCCAGCTCAAAACCAAACGGTGTTGACAATATGCTGTCCTCCATCTCCACCTGCATCTCCGATCTTAAGAACTGGATGACAGAAAACAAGTTAAAACTAAACAGCGACAAAACAGAAGCACTTCTGACTGGTACTCAACACAAACTCTCTACCATTGCCACATCCTCCCTTGACCTTGAAGACACTTCAATACCCTTCTCTGACCAAGTAAAAAGTTTGGGAGTCATCCTCGATTCCACCCTTTCCATGAAACCTCAGATCTCATCTTTGACCAAAACCTGCTACTTCCACCTCCGTCAAATTTCTTCAGTACGCCACTTCCTGACCCATGAAACCTGCACCAAACTCATCGTCTCTCTGATCTTTTCCAGACTTGACTACTGCAACTCCCTTCTTGCCAATTCTCCGTCTAAGCACATCCACCCTCTTCAACGGGTCCAAAAAAAACGCTGCCCGCCTGATCCTCAACAAAAGAAAGACTGACCACGTAACTCCTCTCCTCCATTCTCTTCACTGGTTACCCATTGAAGAGCGAATCAACTACAAACTGTGCTGCCTCTGTCATAAATGCCTTTCAAACTCTGCCCCTGCCTATCTCAGCCAATGTCTTCACCTCTACACCCCGTCTCGCTCCCTCCGATCTGCTGCCGACACACGGTTGTGCAGAATTCCTCGAACCAAACTTACCACCGCTGGCGAAAGAGCCTTCACGTACACCGGCCCTTCAGCATGGAACAATCTTCCCCTCGAGCTCCGATTGCTCTCATCTCACCCCGCCTTCAAGACCCAGCTTAAGACACACATTTTTAGCAAATGTTATTCCCTACTGAACTAGTCATTTCCAAGAGTGCTCTGTAGACTATTAACGTGTGTCCCAGTTGATGTACTGTCGTTTGTTCTGTGTTTGCTCTTTTAGAGCTGTGTGTGCTCTTTTAGCTCTTTTTCTTCGCGCCATGAACTTTGTTGGAAATGTGCGCAATATAAATCCCATTATTATTATTATTATTATTATTATTATTATTATTATTATTATTATTATTATTATAAAATGCCTACATTGCCAAATAATAACTTCATAGGCAGCCCCAGTGACCATTTGGCAGAAAGCGTCCAATATTCACAAGCTGATCCAACAGACCTCACACACAAATTAGGAGTTTTGTCCTGGAAGAGTTTTCAAGGAAAAAGGTAGGTGACTGGTCTAACAAAGAAGAAGACAGTATAGTAGATTGATAGAACAGAGTAGGAATGAGAAAGAACAAAGAAGAAAGACAGCGACAGTGGGAATTTAAAGCACTAAATTTCCAGAAAGTGGGGATACTATTTATACTGAAATCCCCGGAACCCCTATGGAGGAAAGTAAAAAGTTATAAAAACAACAACAACAACAACAAAACTCAACTTGTGGTGGTCAAAAAACATCCTTGATACAAGTTTTATTTTGCCAAGGATTTTCTTTTACCACCATAAAAGGTTTTGATTTTTTTAAAAAAAGATTTTAATGCTTTATTGTCCCTTTTTATCAGGAAATTCTGGGCTGCCTCCCCTGTGGAAGGCGTAGTCGCAGCCTGTGGCGCGGCCAAACCCAACCTACCTAACATTAGTTGTGATTTTTGACATTTAGAAATTCTTTACATTTCTTGAAATTTTTTTTGAAATTTTTGCTGGGGGAGCAAACCGGAGTACCTGGAGAAAACCCCCGAGACGTTGCCCGAGTCGAAAGTAAATAATGGAATGGAGAAACATAACGCCCCGATGCAGGATCGAACCCACACCTGTCAGGCGCCATTGGTTTCTGGCCTGTGGACAAGGCAAGTTAGTCCCGCCTTAGCCCACTTGGCCACAACGCTCGCAGAGAGCGTTTCTTTTCTTTTACTTGTTTTCAGATCCTGCAGTGAACTTTTACTCAAAAAACAAATAAGTAATAAATACCAATTAATAAACTATTTACCAAAAATTTACAACTAAAAGATTTTTTTCCTTCCAAAACACATTGCTGATGCTGTTTCAGCCTCAGGTTATTACAGTCTAATATTCTGACAAAGACTAGCACGAATAACATACTTCCAACAGCATTTATGTAGAAATATATTCACAGTTACATGCAAACTGCTTTTCAAATGATGTCACATGTATACACACACACACATGCACACGCACAACCATGTAAAAATGCCGCTGTTATTACTTTCATGAAACACCGCATACGTTGTTTTGACATTTTTTTGAAATGTGTCCATTTTTTTTAAAAGCTAACCTTAACCCAAACACTAACTCTAACCCAAACCCCCCTAAGCCTAACACAGCCCTAACCCTAACGGAACACTGTTTTGACCTCATATTAACGGGGCCGTCAAAAGAATGGAGGTAGAGTATAAAGAGTGTGTAACAATAACGGCGTTTCTACATCGCCACACACACAAACACACACACACACACACACACACATGCACTGTATCAATACTGTTATCATCACAACTATCATCACCATCATCATCACGTCCTCAGACAGAATGATCTTTGACCTTTACAGTGGGATAGAAAATGCATGGTCACGTAGGCAAAAACCTCACCAGTTTAGGAATTCCTCCAAAATTGTAGCTGGAGTACAAAAAGAAGGAGAAAATCTATCATCATCATCATCATCATCATCATCATCATCATCATCATCATCATCATCATCATCATCATCATCATCATCATCATCATCATCATCACTATTTGTGTTTGAAAATGTAAATCAATAATAATGCACAGTCCTGGTCTATGCTAATTTGGAACAGCTGACCAAAGACAGCAAACGTTACCAAAGAGACAAACTAATCAGAGTGAATGTAATACGTTTTATTCAAATGTCAAAAACATATTGCATAATTTGAATGAGGACCAAACAAGTTAACATTATTATGTCGGAATAAAAATGCCCAGTGTAGCTCAAGTGGTGCTGTCAGTTGGCTATGTTTTCTTATAAAATTGAGCAATTAAAACCACGTCACACTGGAGAGCAACACAAATCTGTAAATGTAGCACTGTAAAGGTTTAAAAAAAAGTGTTCTTGCATTTTTGTGTGTTGTGAATAGTTGTGGTGGTGCTATCACTACCAAAGAGAACAACTAAATTGGACAAGAACACAAAGCCGCATTTAGTGCTAATGATAAAGCAAAACTCAGCATCACATAAACAACCGTCAAATGCTGATTACTGGGACACTTGAAACATCTACTCTTCATCCTCCATGTTAACATCAGTAGTGGCATTGGAGGCAGCAGTTGGCTGCCTACTAGCACCACGATCTGCAAAATAATAAGACAAAATATTATAGACCAATTGAGGAAGTTACTACAAAACTGTAATCAATTAAAAATGTATAAATATTTGCCTAATTCAATTTTTTTTTAATTTATACAAAATCATTTTACCAAATTAAAAAAAATTCAAGATTCACAGTGGATAAATAGCTTCAGCACAAGATCTCTAATTTAACAACTGTTTTGATGGGACAAACTATATTTATATATGCAAACAATTGTACAAAATACAATACATGCAATAAAAGTTACTGTGCAGTAAAATGTCAAATAGATGAAGGGGAAAAAAATCAGTTGGACCGGAAAGAAGGAAATACTTTTAAAAACTGAAGCTACAAAACTAAAAATCAACCAAGGCATGGAAAACTCAAACAAAAAACCTTTTTAACTACATTGCAGCTGGCTATTATATGCGTTATTCGCATCTTGGCTTGGGATATAAAAAAATTGTCACATCAAGATAAGACAATATTCACGAGCGAGCTGTGCGCGTGAGTGCAATATTGTGCAATCGAGATGTGACAATTTTCCATATTCTACGTCTAAGATGAGAATAAATTTATCTATCGATTTTTTTCAATTGAAAAAAAAACAAGAGGACTCTAAAGTAGACTACAGGAGAAAAATGTGCATAAACGACCACTTTACACATCGTTCTCCACTAACGTTACCCAAATGTTCAACCAAAACTAGTCCCCAAATCACATTGATTCAGCACGCACACCTATGGAATGCGGAAAGCGTCAAATGCACCAACAATTGCACAATAAAATGCAAACGCAATTGCACGCCCATCTTGTAGCTGATCGGTCAAAAACTTACATGCCATGCTGCAATTGCGTGTGCGATTTCATTTGCATTTACCAACAAGTCACATTAAAACTAGGAATAGGAAATGTCCGGAAATACATTCTAAATACCAACATAATTTAATATAAATTGACAAATAATTTACATTGAAACCTTTGCCACACCCTGCCTCCATCCCTCCAGATTAAATGTTATAATAATTATATTTAATATTCTGTCTTTAATTTGTGTCCAATAGAACAACAAGTGTACAGATAGTGTTCCCCAAAGTTTGTATTTTCAGTGATGAAAATGTAGCGTAGCTCTGAAAACTTAGTGTAAGGTAGCGATGAAAATCATAGTGATGAAAAAACTGGAAAAGAAACAAAACGAAGCTATAGTGAAGACCTAGGCCTAAAGAGTTCTAGATTACGAAATCAGCTATGACGTATTGTTCAGTTATGTAAACTAAATCTTAGAAAAATAGATCGAGACTTCCAGATAACTAAACACACAGTCCGAACTACACCCTCCTTAGAAAAATGATCAAGAGAGGTCTAAAATGATAAATAAACCTACTCTGCTACTCAAATTAACATTTTGACATCTAAGATCTAACAAGATGAAGGCAACAATAAAGATAACTCCTACTATATCTACACAAGTTTTCCGAGGTTTTTTCGGTTCACAAAAATATATAAATAAATTATTATAACATTTCATTGGAAGGGATGAAGGCAGGGAAGGATGTTGGTGGTGAGGGTTTGATTGTAAATTATTTGTCAATTTATATTAAATTATTTTGGTACATAAAACGTATTTCTGGACATTTCCCATTCCTAGTTTTAATGTGCCTCGTAGGTAAATGCATGTGCAATTGCATGTACATTTGCACTTGCGCAGTTTGATGTGTAAGTTTTGGACCAAACAGCAACTAGATGGCCGTGCAATTGCATTTGCATTTTCGCGTACAATTGCATGCGCATTTGATGCTTTCTGCCTTCCATACACACAAGCATAAACACACATGCGCATTCCCATCTACCCAAGCACCCTCCAGCCCACTCACACGCATAAACAGAGTAAAGAAAAATGAACACCAGAACTTGACACATGACAGGTTCCTTCAACCAAACTTCAACGATGAAAAACAATGCCAGCTTCATTTAATTGATTCAGTCAGTTTATTTACTCTTTTGACTCCTCGTTTAATTGAGACCACTATTGCTGTACTATTTTTGAATTACTGACCGTTTGGGAATAAAACTTTGCTGTTTTAGCGCTTCTTAGAAAATACAAGAAGACAGTTCAGTTTTCAGTCTTTGCTGAAAAGGTATAAAAGACTCCAATTCGTAAATGGGTTAAAGTAGTTCTTGTATTCTTGCGACATGCATATTTCACAGCTTGCTAGAAACGTTGTCAACTGTGACTGGTCAATTACCATGTGATATCAGTTTAATCACACTCTGCTTGGCCAATGAAAATATAAGACATGTATGGAAATCGATACATATAATTATTTGATAAACATGTGGCTCATTCCATAACTACCATAGCACTTTACATCATGAGCTATATGACCGACACCCAGATTTTCAGTGAAAGAACTTGAATTCAAAATTCACCAACTGCTGAATCTACAAAACAAATAATGCCAACTGTTTTACAATTATAGTTTAATTATTGAAAATATGCTTCATCATTAGCTCCAGAAGTACCCTCATGTTGTTTTAGTATGTACTCAATATATTACTCGATACTACCCCCTTGCACATTAAAGAAAGAAACAAACAAACAACTAGATTAAGGACAAAGCCCATATGGCTAACATTCTCCTTATAGAATCCGCAATTTTTAACATGAAAATGAATGCCCAGAAAAAAGCTAAATGAAATGGTGGCATTAAAATGCAAAGTAATAGCGACTTTCATCTTTCTATGCTCTTGACCTTGATATGACATTGGCCTCTGGCTCATGTACTATGAAATAAAGTACAGTAAAAGTTGTAGTAGGCACACCAAAAAAAAAAAAAGAAAAAAAAAAGGTGAACTTGGGATGACGTTTATCCTCAGATCAGGTGATCTCTTATGCATGTCTGATCATATAATCCAATGTTGTTGCATACTATGGGTTAAATAAACAGCCATTCCTCTGTATGATGACCGGTTTTCTCATAGTTTAGGGTCAAGGTCACTTCAAGTACCTATAAGAACTGACTTTGGACAGCTCCAGTGACCTTGACATTGAAGTGAGATTAACTAAATTTGCATGTGTGTCTCTTTGATATATGTATCATGCACCATCATAAGTTCAATATTGATAACCTTGAAAAAAAAGATAAATTTTGTACAAAATTGTCATTTTTTGACCAACATTTGATGACCTGGTGACCTTGACCTTGAATTGAAGTCATTCATTCGCTGATCATTTATGAGGTCTCATGTGTATACATCATCTTACCAAGTTTGGTTGTGATAGCTGAAATAGGCTCTGATGAGTACTTAGCCATTGAAAGTTTTTGCACAGACAGACGGCGGACAGTCAGACGGATGGACAGACATTTTTATTCAATATAATTGTTGGACTATTTAGGATTCATCTCATACAGTTAGCAAAATCTGGATTTTTTTTTTTTAGGTGGAGAGAGGGAGGGGGAATGGGGGGGGGTGAGTACATAGACTCACATTGCTATGCATGAGAGTAAAAAAAAAAAAAAAAAACTACAAAAAGACTTCATATTATAGTAGAGAAACTGCAGTTCCACTAGTACATATTAGTTTACATTTAGCTAACAGTGCAGCATGAAGGCAACCCACCTGATGTCTGGCTTTTCTCAGGCCCGGTTTCCTCTGCAGGGCTAAAACAAAGAAACAGAGAAAAATGAAATGATGCATGCCATTTCATTTAGCTCCACAAACAAAGCTGTAGTGACAAAAGGGCTATAGCTGCTACTATTACAACCAGTAAAACTCACATGTCCCAAATAAATCTAATCCAAAAACTAAAACAGCACTGCAGTATGACTGCTCTGATCGAGATGGTATAGATGAGGTATGTGTCACTATAAAAACTTATAAAAATCCAAAATGTGTTGCCACAGTCTGTCTGCATGCTGAAGCTCATGTTTTTATATGCGTGCATTTGTTTTGTACGTTGTTGTAGTAGCAGTTGCAGCTCGCTCATTCCGATCAACTTACGCTTTCTCCCCTTCTTCCCCTTCGTGTTCTTCATCTTCATTTTCAGCACCTAGCGGACTGAGGGTCATGGGGTTGAACATGTTGTATGGTTCCCCAAGAATACCTATCCTGATAACACACAAAATGCGACATATTGAGAAATAAAAAAACAAAAAAACAACAACTGTTTTTAATAACTAGAAGGGCAAAACCAATATGACTCACATGCTCCTTATGAAACGCGCAATATTTAACATAAAAATGACTGCCCACAAAACAAAACACAACAGAGGCATTAAAATGCAAAGTAATTCCGATTGATCTTTCTATGCTCTTGCTCTTGACCTCCAACTCGAAATACATTCATGTAATATTAAATAAACTACAGCAATAGTTGTATGATGCTAAAAAGAACAGCGACTTTGGGATGATCTTGACCTTCAGTGACCTGGACCTTGGGATGACCTTGGCCTTCAAGTGACCACTCATGCTTATGTATGATCAAATAACCGGCCTATGCTGTTGCATACTATTGATTAAATAGAG
The DNA here is from genome assembly GCA_036898135.1 of Oncomelania hupensis. NCBI lineage: Eukaryota > Metazoa > Mollusca > Gastropoda > Littorinimorpha > Pomatiopsidae > Oncomelania > Oncomelania hupensis. Next base: position 23,236,442 of record CM072513.1, read on the forward strand.
CTGTTCCATTGTATGATGACCTATTTTGGTATGTTTTTGCAAGGCCTAAAATGACCTTGACCTTCAAGATCAAGGCAAAAATAGAACAAATATGAAAGACCAATCTATCATCTCTAAATACAAGTTTTAACTTTATATCTCTCATAGTTTAGGGTCAACGTCAATTCAAAGTATCTATACCAACTGACTTTGGACAGTGACCTTCAAATGAGGTTGATCAAATGTGCACAGGTGTGTGTCTCATTGATATTTATCACACATCAAAGAATCATAAGTTCAATATTAATAACTAAGAAAAAAATTTAAATTTTGTGGAACATTTTCATTTTTTAACTAACATTTGTTGACCTTGTGACATTGACAAAGTGAAGTCATTCATTAACTGATCATTTATGAGATCTCATGGCTATACATCATCTTACCAAGTTTGGTTGTGATAGTTGAAATAGGTTCTGAGATATTAATCCACTTGCAAGATTTGCACCTCCAGTTGGCAGACATTTCTTTTTTACTTATTCGTCACTTTTCAATTATTTAGGACTCATCTCACCAAGATTTGCAAAAATCTGGAAAATGTGGGGGGTTTTTGTGTGAGTACTTAGACTTACATTGTTATGCTTGTGAGTCAAAAAACATATATACTTATAAAAGCACCCAAACTATCATTTTTAAAATAATTACCTCGAGCTGTTATATAGCTATGTAATTTTATATTATTTCAACACATGGAACCTGAATTGGTCTTTCTATGTATACCAATTTATTTATTCCTTCATTAATTTATTTCACTTCAATTATATTTTCATATGTTCATTTCAAGCCTTGTTTCTGAAAATGTAAATGATTTTTTTTTATTATGTATTATATTAATAATTTTTAAAAAAATAAAAAAATAAAAAAATAAAAATAATGATAATAATAATAATAATAATAAAAATAATAATAATAATAATAATAATAATAATAATAATAATAATAATAATAATAATAATAATAAGAAGAAGAAGAAGAAGAAGAAATGAAAATTTATGTAGTGATGCAACACCTCCAACAAGTGAATGCGATCTTCATGCTTGACAGCACACACACACTAACACACCCACAAACACACCCACACACACCCAAACATACACACCCCCACACGCACACACACACAAACACACAGAATATGGCGTCCCGAGTTTAATAATAATAATAATAATAATAATGTATATTTAATATAGCGCGTTTTCATACAAATGCTCAAGGCGCTTTACAATTACATCCAGTTACACAAACATGCAACACATAGAAAACACAATAATTAAAACCAACATCAGCAAACAAGCAAAGCATACCCAAAGCAAGACATCAACAACATAGCCATAGATACAAAGCGTGAAAGGACATACAAGCACACAGTTAAACCACGGCAGTACAAACAACAGGGTCATAAAGACAAAAACACTAAAAACATACAAGCAAATCATAGTACAAGTGCATACAGGGCATCAGCAAACCAGTGAAGCAAACTCGAGGCCATTAAAAACAAGACATCAGCAAACCAGCAAAAATGAACCCAAGTAAGACATTACAGTCTACAACAAAACCATACATACAGCATGATACACAAACAGAATATACAACTAAATAAGCAAAAGAGCGTGACCAAACATATAATATGTAATAGATAACAAGACGTCAGCGCTCAAGCAAAACATAATCAGAGCAAGACAATTAAACAACATTAACAATGAAGCCATACAAACAATTAGCATATCACACATAAATAATCAGCAACATACATGACAAAACACAAGCAGGGCATACTCGCGGACAAAGTAAGTCACTGAGATGCAGTCATGGGGGTGAGGGGTGGAAGGGTGGGGGAGGGGGGAGAGGGGAAGAATGTTTATGTGTATGCAAGTGGGAAAAGATGAGTTTTTAGGCTTGTGCGGAAAGAGTCAGGGGAGGGAGAGTGGCGAAGACTGGCAGGGAGAGAGTTCCAGACGAGAGGAGCAGCAACGGTAAAAGAGCGTTAACTCTAGGGGTGGAAAGAATGGAGGTGTCTGCTGATGAGCGGAATGTTCTGGATGGTGTGTATGTCTGAATCATATCTGTGAGGTATGCGGGTCCTGTTTGTGTAAATGCACCAAAAGTAAGGCATGTGATTTTGTATTTGATGCCTGTCTCTATAGAAAGCCAGTGAAGTGCTTGAAGGTGGGGGGAAATGTGCTCAGACTTGCGAAAGTGGCGAAAAGGGAAACATCGAAACTGAGAGCTTCTGCACTGACAGACTTGGATGAACGCGTCTGGCAGTGGTTCGACTGTTTTTTATTTTTGAAGTTGTGAATAAAAGAAAGCTAAAAATGAAACATGTTTTACAGTTTCCTTTGTCAGAGAATACATGCTGGTGAGTGTGAAAATTATGACTACATACCCCTCCGAGCCTGACCCCCCTCTCCCCCACCTCACCCCTTGTTTCCGGTATAAGACCACCTCTATTATAAGACAGTTTTTTCTCAGATTTTGGACGGTCGTATACCGGAGGTTCCACTGTATTAAACTTACTTGAAAGTTTTCTCATTGATGATCAGGTCCTTGAATCGTTCCTCCAGTTCCTCCATTTCCTCATCCATTCCTGCCATTCTGTTTGACAGTATAGTAAAATCACTAATAGCTTCATGCATAAGTAATCAATTAGGAAAACTATTCCATTCTTAAGTTTAATACCGAACAAGAAAATTCAACAATATGGTAGCATATGCAAGGTTGGCATAAGTCAACAATATTTATTAATAAAAAATATATAACCACAGTACATGGTCACCTTATCTACTGTTTGACTATTTACTAAATCATAGATGTTCCATGCATCCAACTTGCAAATACAAAGTGCGCTGATTCAATGATGCTCTACACATACACCTTCAACTGTGAACATATATTTAAAAAAACAACCTGGCAGCCCCAAAAATAAGATTAAAAAAAACAAACTAGAAGGTAAAGCCCATATTATTCACATGCTCTTTATAGAACTCGCAATATTTAACATAAAAATGAAAATGAGTGCCCATGAAAAAACCCAACTGAAATCGTGGCATTAAAATGCAAAACAAAACTGACTTTGATCCTTCTATGCACGTGACCTTGAGATTACATTGATCTCCAGTTCCAAATCTCATTTAATATCAAATTAACTAAAGCAAAAGTAATATTATGCACGCAAAAAAAAAGGTGACCTTGGGATGACCTTGACATTCAGTGACCTTGACCTTGAAATGACTTTGATCCCCACATGATCTCTCATGCATTTCTGATCAAATAACCCAATGGTGTTGCATACTATGGGTTAAATAAACAGCTATCCACTGTATGATAATCTATTTTTTTTGTATGTTTTTGCAAGGCCTAAAATGACCTTGACCTTCAAGATCAATGCAAAAATGGAACATATATGAAAGATCAATCTATCATCTCTAAATATAAGTTTGGACTTTATATCTGTCATTGGTTAGGGTCAAGATCACTTCAAAGTACCTATACGAACCGAATTTGGGCAGCTCCAATAACCTTGATCTTGGAGCGAGGTTGACCAAATTGGCAAAGTATGTGTTTCAATCATTGATATCTATCATGCTTCAAATAATCATGTTCAATATTGATACACTAGAAAAAAAGAGACATCAGGCTTCAAAGAATCATGTTCAATAATGATACACTAGAAAAAGAGACATTTTGTGAAAAATGGTCATTTTTTGACGAACACTTGATGACCTTGTGACCTTGACCTTGAAGTGAAGTCATTCATCCATTGATCATTTATGAGGTCTCATGAGTATACACCATTTTACCAAGTTTGATTGTAATAGTTGAAATAGGTTCTGAGTACTTAGCCACTGTAATGTTTTTGCACAGGCAGACGGCGGACAACAGATGGTGGACAGACAGACGGACATTTTTTTCGATATCATTTTTGGACTATTTAGGACTCATCTCACACAGATTTGCCAAAATCTGGAAATTATTATTATTTTTTTTGGGTGGGTGGGGTGAGGGTGGGGGTGGGTGGTTGGGGCGAGGGTGGGGGGCGAGTACATAGATTCACAATGGTATGCATGTGAGTCAAACAATCAGTAACAACTAGAAGGGCAAAGCCCATTTGACTCACATGCTCCTTTTGGAACTCGAAAATGAGTGCCCAGAAAAAAACAAAATGAAATGGTGGCATTAAAATACAAAATAATACTGACCATCTTTCTAAGGTCTTGACCTTGAGATGACATTGACCTCCAGCTCCAAATACACTCATGTACTATCAAATAAAGTACAGCAAACGTTGTATTATGCCTCCCAAAAATGGTGACATTTGGATGACCTTGACCTTCAGTGACCTTTATCTTGGGATGACCTTGACCCTCACGTCATCTCCCATGCATGTCTGATCAAATAACCCAATGTTGTTGCATACTATGGGTTAATTAAACAGCCATTCCACCGCATGTACGATGATCTATGTTTTGTATGTTTTTGCAAGGCCTGAGATAACTTTGACCTTCAAGATCAATGCAAAAACGGAATATATATGAAAGATCAATCTATCATCTCTAAATACAATAAATTTGGACTGTAAAACTCTCATAGTTTAGGGTCAAGATCACTTCAAAGTACCTACATAGACCGACTTTGGACAGCTCCAGTGACCTTGACGTGAGGTTGACCAAATTTACAAAGTATGTGTGTCTCACTGATATCTATCAAGCTTCAAAAAATCATAAGTTCAATTTAATACACTAGAAAAAAAACTTGAAATTATGTCAAAAATTTGCATTTTTTAAAACTAATATTTGATGACCTTGTGCCCTTAACCTTAAAGTGAAATCATTCATTCACTGATCATTTTTGAGGTCTCATGGGTATACACCATCTTACCAATTTCGGTTGTGATAGTTGAAATATTTTCAGAGTACTTTGCCACTTTAAAGTTTTTGCACAGACGTCAGACAGAGGGACATTTTTTTTAAATTTCATTTTTTGACTATTTAGGACTCACCGCGCACAGATTTGCGCAAATTTGCAAAATTGTTTTTTGGTGTGTGAGTACATAGACTTATATTGCTATGCATGTGGGTCAAAAATGCTACATCATATTACTTACGAAGCAGCCGTAGCACGTCCTCGTCTGAAGAGCCAGTGAGCTTCTTCCTTTGGAGATGGCAAGATGGACACAATGGCAGGAGAACGCTGACTGCACAAAAGCAAATGCATAATATTTCAATTATTATTACTTAAATTATATGTTTATGTAAGCCGTATCATATTTTATAGTGTTCAGAAAAAAAATCAAAACTTACAAATAAGACACATCCACATTCTCAAACTTAAATGTTCTCACCTTATTACCAGTGTGTACTAGAGTAAGAAAATACTTTGCAAAATTAACCAAAAAACATACATAAGCCAGACTGAGTAAATGCAATAAATTAGTGGTTTAGAAAGTAGAGTAGAAAGTAGAATGTAATTTCTTCAACTTACTGTATTATTGACTTGATAGGTGGCCTCTTCCTGCAGAAATTTAACAAATAAATACTCTAAACCTTTCAATACAAAATTCAGATGGTAGTTGTTACAACTCACTATGAAGATAGTCAGAAATACTATTCTTTCCATTACTTATTATAAAATACATGTCGATGTTAAACATTTGTATAGCATGTTTTTTCTCCCCAGAGTACAAAAGCTCGTCAACCCGAAATAAAAAATACTGGAAGCAAAACAACAACAAGATTAACGACTTCCCAAAACCTTTAAGCAGCTAGAGAAGTTTATGCGCTTGCGCAATAGTGGTGCAATAATGACAGCTTTTTATCGGTTACTATGTAACCTAACATGACAGAACATAATGAAAACAATGACTTACGGATGCATTCTCCTGTATTCAGCAGCTGAGGTCTTCTGCAATGGCTGTGCCTCTTTTTTCTCTTCTGCATTTTTCTCTTTGTCTGAATCCTTGGGTTCTACAATACGACAAAGCAAATATATCAGGTTGTACACATAATTCTTTCAAAATGATTGAAAACCATTCAAGATAACGACATATGGTGTTTTTTTTTCTTGAAAATTATATATGCTAAAATATTTCAAAATATGATACAGGGAAAATGTTATGATAAAGCAAAGAGAACAAAACAAGCAAACTCAAAACATATGGAAAATGATAAAGGAGCTGGATTAAAAGAGTTCAACGGCTTATACTTTACCTTCAGGGGCATGCTTAACACGGATGGCAGGGTTGAAGGTATCCGACCGAAGCATTCTGCAAAAACAAAACATTCATTTTGAGGCCCAAGACAGACATGTACCCTATTACAATCTGTTTAGTTTTATACTAGTATATGTTAGGAATAATAACCAAACAACTAAATATGAACAGTAGCAGAGAACAAAAACATGCACACATAAACTCACTCACCTTCCAATTTCTTTCTTGATGACCTCAAATTCTTTTCTTCTGAATGTGATCCACACAACGAAAGTGCAGAAATTGTAGAGAGTCTGAAAATAGGTAAAAATCAACTGTAGCTAATATTAGTATACCTCCATAAATGCCTTACATGTTATAGATAAAATTACAATGAAAATATAATGATGATGATGACTGTCATTTACTAGAGCAACTGCAAAATCTTTTATTTAAATCTTAAAAGATATTGTCTTAAAAGGTGGATATGTGTATGACTGTTTATCAACATTGAAGCAATTTCCATATATGCAATGTATATTGGCATTTGACTGAATAAATTCTGTATTCTGAGGCTCCATGTAATCATAGCTTGCTCAGGGTGCTTTATTCATCTTTTTTTTTAACTTGTACATTTCAATAACATGGCAGTGTTTGTCATTTCAAATAAATAATATGTGTTGTGCTACACTTGCTTCGAACTGGAAATACAGTAAATTACATACCTCAAAGATACCACGGTCTTTGTATGTTGAGGACACTCTAGAGCTGTAAAAACAAAATGTATGTTTTCAGACTTCACAAAATGCTTCAGAATGTGAATAATTTTTATCTTGTTGTAATTAAGATAACCGAAACATACAGGAAGCCCAAGTTGGAAAGAGTAGAAGTGTTTAATTTTAATTTCACTTTCTGTTCATTTAGCGTTTTTATTTCTTTCTGATGCATTGCTTATAATGCTAAGCCTTTTACTGTAACACTTTCTAATAATTTAAAACAACTTACTGTCCACACTCCATATGATGCTGCTTGTCTAGACCCAGGCCCAGGACCAGAACACAGTAGGAACGACCGAGCAGTTTCTGAGCCACCTCCAGTCTTTCAATAGCATCGGCATAAGCTTCTTTCTCAGACAGACTAGGTTCTCTGCCAACACCAATTTATACACAACGATTAGCACATCAGCAATGGACAACATGCAAGGCTCACTTGTATTCGTTTTAATATTTTTTAAATGGTGATAATAGAGATTGAGGGAGCCATACAAGTACAATGTAATTAAAGTCTAGTCAATTTTCCATCTAATGAGGCAATTGCTTTCATAATTCATTAAAAGATTCCATCATTGTTCTGTAAATGAAAGGTAAATACAATCTTTAGTTTACATAAAGACTCTGAAAGGCACTGGGGGCAGTGAGGTCTGGTGCTGGACGTCCCGCTCACCAAGGGGAGTGATGTTCAATTAATTACCTCTCACTCTCCAGATGTAGTGATAGCCACGGAACCACTGTCTGGCCAAGCTGGCAGGAGGTGACTTGCATATGGCCTCTCCTACATTAATGTGTCCATAGCAGCACCCACTACTGGTCTACCAGTTTGGTGCCCCTGTTACCACCAAGCCTGCTATGGGGGCGACTGAGTACCTGGCAGGATAACCAGGCGGGGCTGGATGAGATGGGCCACATCCAGTCTTGTGCACGGCCTCGAGAAGGAAAACTCGCTAAAACCGAATGTCCCAACGAAGACGGAGTGCTGCTGACTATACCCCCTGGGTATTGTGTGGGAGTCCAAACGAGCGCACACGCTACCAGAAAAATGGACAATGAGGCCCCATTTCGAGGAACGCAGAAGAAGAAGAAGAAAGGCACTTACATATACATTGGATTTTTCTTGTTTTCTTGGGCCATCTTCTCAAAGAAGCAGCTAAAGTAGCTTAGGAGATGCCGTGAAAAGTAATCAAACTGTTCTGCCCTGTTAAAAAAAACATGAAGGAATCCATAATAAATGTTTAAACTGCTGCAACATATGCACACTTAATGGCAAACAGGTTCTATAATTAAATTATTGTTTTGGGGGAAATCGTGCAGATCTACTACTGAAATTGCAAAGAAAGGTCTGAACAATTCATAAATAGGACAAATATTCAAATTGATAGGCCACTAATCTGCTTGTCATTATATGAGCAAACGTATTATGTCTGTTACATTTCTAAACTAGGATCTCAGCACTTTGCAAATTCAATTTTTGAACTTTTGTCCCGACTACTTCATGTTCAACTATGAGATTCTACTTTATGTTACGTTGTGAACAGTTTTGGAAACACAATAAACAAATTAATAACTTGTAATAGCACTAACTTCATCAATCCACCAAAACTTTCTGGCAAAGTTTCCACTTCTGACATCATATCAAATGCCACAGCTGAAAATAAAATTACAATCATGCATTAATCTGTAGGCAAAATACCATCACCACTGACTAACCAACATAACAAGTAACAACTAAGAGTATGAATGGCTGGGCAATGAATGCAGGGGGAATGAAATTATAGGTAAATTGATGATGAAGATGATGAAACAACAATGACAATAATATCACTAAACTGATAAAAAGTTGTCATTCATAACATATGTATAATAATAAGAATTTATTTTGGATAGTGCAAAATTACAATATGTTAGCTCAAAGCACTCTTCAAATGCATTCGCTCAGAACAACAGCAGAAACACAAAAGTCAATCTAAATGAAACAACAACAACCACAACAACCACAACACACACACACACACACACACACACACACACACACACACACACACACACACAAACAAACTGCTATTTAAATTGGAAGGGATAGGTGGGGTGGAGTTGGGGGAATCACGTGGATACACTCAAGCACCAATCCCTTTCTCACTCCATAGGTTATATAGACAGATGTTCATCTACACACACAGCTTGAAAGTTGGAAGAGACTGAGTAGGGAATCAGGTAGAAAATTCCAGAGTGTTAAAGCATAAGTGGGAAAAACACACACACACACACACAAACATAAAGCTTATTGAATGGTTTAACTAAAAACTGCTTGTTTACAAAAGTTTGTCTCTGTTACAGTTGCTGTTTAAAAGGTGCAAAGAACAGTTAACGGAGTTAACCATGCAGGAAAATGACAAACTTGCCACAGTATCTTAGGATAAAGTATTTCAGCAGATAAATAAATATTACTCTTAATGTCATCCAGCTCAACAATAGTGTGCTCAGTTGCATCTTTTTTGGGGTGCTGTGGTCGGATGTTACCGATGCGAGGACCACCTCTTCCTTTACGGCTAGAGACCGCCCTGAAACAATAGAAAACATCAGTTAAATAATGCCCTTTCTGCCAATGTTCTGATTTAATACTGATTTATTCTGTATTACACTGTGTTGTCATTCAGTGATTAAAACACAGATATTAAACATACAATATTAAAATTTAATGAAAGCATGCTTTATTTTCCTTTCAAATCAACTTTATATATTAATTATAACATACCTAGTTGTTTTAAAGATATCATACCGTAAATTTCCTTTGTTATCATGCTTCTTTCCCCTTTTCCCTTTATCTGCATTTGGGTTGTTGCTGAAATAAAAAGAAGAGAGAGAGAGAGTAATATGCACAAAGTGTCCTGGGACTCTAATCTAGCAAACGAAAGAGATCAAGTACACACAATACTGGTATCATACATTTAAATCACAAGATTTTAGGGCTGAAAGTGAAACAATAAATAAATTACTTACCTCACAAATTCTAGACCCAAGGGCTCTTCCTTCCAAACCCACCTCCCAGATGAAGGAAGCTAAACAAAAAAGATAAGACATTTCCATCTTCTTAAACAGCACGGGATAAATAAATTTAAGTCACTCTAGAAATGAAATTATTTTAACAACTCATGAACGCAGAATTTTAGCTGGCTCCATTCCGTTACAACTACAAGAACACAATCATGTAGAAATTGTCCAAGCATTTCTGAATTACACGAGAAGCATCCAAAGTATTATTATTATTATTATTTAATCAGTTTATAGTCCCCTCTCTTCCCGGTAAGGATTTTCAGAGAGGAGACGTAATCAGAAGTGACGCTTTTATCAAAACCTACCATGTCGAAATGCGCTGCCACTTTTGCCATAATGTATCATAAAGACAGGTATAAGTGAAATTAATAAGTGTAGCAGGTTGGTAACAGCTTCTCGGTGATGGCAGACGCCATGCTTGATTCCATAGCAATGGTCAAGGGAAGCTACTCCTTTCCTCAAGGGACCATTTCTAACGGCTCGATTTAAACATGATAATAATTTTCAAGCCGGTTTACTTTTCTTTTAATAATTGTTATTTAATGTAAATTCTACAAGAATAGGATTACAATACAATGTATCTTCAAGAAACTTAATTTCTTTTCTCAGAATGTAACAAAAACTGCAATAGCAAAACACCGATGCCATTGCTATAATGACAGATCCCAAACAACCAAATAAGGTCAAAAGAAACAACACATAGGCCTATGCCAACTACAAGGTACATTTAATTTGCGCGTTAATAATACGAGGAGATTGTTGAGATTTTCTGTTGATATTTAGGGTTTACAAGTTGAAATTATTGTAAAAGATGTTAAAAAATGTCATGTTCCGTCTTCAGGAAGCGAGAAAATAGTAGATTATGAGTGGTATATGTGTCATTGGTAAACATGTGTGACTTACATGTTATATACTATATAGCTTATTGGATCATTCTTTAATTTTTGTTTATTTTCTGCTTATGTTGAAGTCAGATTCTAAAGATGGGAAAAAGAATGGTCTATCATAAGTGTCTGGTTGAAATACAAATATTATTATTATAATATAATAGTCCCAGTTAGCACACATTTTGGAGAAAAGATCAACTCGTTCAAGAACCTTCTGGATAGCAACCCAACATTTATCTATACGTTTAAAGAATATGACGATTAGAGGTCATGTTTAATCAAAATTGTGCTTAGTGACTTTTGTACAAAAGCAGTTTCCCTTCCCCCCCCCACCCCCCCCCCCCCCCATCCCCATTGCAATCACCTAGGATTATGCTCAGTTGTCTGAGCGTCTTAGTACTCTTACGTTGCGCCAAAGTCAGCTTGAGTTAGATCCTGTATCGGCCAGCATCTTGAGCAGCTCTTGAGCTGAAAAGCGCTATATAAGAATGATAAAATAATAAATAAAATAATAAGAAGATATGTGGAAGCCAGGAGGCTTAACTAAAAAAAAATGTATCTACTACTCCTGCTAAATGCAATGTAATTGCTGCCTCCTTATTTGTTTTGCAGATAAAGTTCTAAGGGATTTTCAATGCAGATCATTTAGGTGATGAACCTGTAGTCATAATGACTTCCAGACATGGAGGCAGTCACCTGTCTTCTAAGGTGTCTATGTGGCAGAAAAGGGCAGATGAGCACAAAGAGAAGCAACTCATCAACCCTTTCTCAGATTGGGAGGGGGCATCCCACAGAGAGAGTCTGGCTAAGGATGACCCTCGCTACGGGAAACCAGTGGAAGGCTCTTTCACCGAGTTACGAGGTCGCCAAGCTGGTGACCACATCAGTGGGGAGATAGTGGAACTGTGCAGAGTGATTGCAGAGCTTGGTCATCGTCAGCCCGATAACACTTATATTATCACTTTTGGACAGCTTTTTGAGGCGTACACAAGGATTTCCAACAAACTTGTGGGCATGTTGATGCGAGCCAGGAAACAACGTCTTGTAGAATTCGAAGGAGAAATGCTGTTTCAGCGTCGAGATGACCATGTTGTGATAAGATGTCTTAGAATTCCTGAAGCCGATTAATTGATGCATGAATGTCGTTTTGCCAGTGAAAGAAAGTGGATTTAGCAGCCATAAAATATGGGCATATTATCCTATAATACAGCTTATAGTTATATATGGTTCATTCACTTTGACACTTATTAATAGTGGGGTGAAGCTTACATAGTCCACTGTAACTTATGCACTATTTTTTTCAGGATTTTATTTTTATATTAGGAGGAGGCGAGGTTAGTAGTTTTGCAGCTTTATGGTAATGTCTTCTTTTTCTAAAATCTTTCTATCCTGTGACTTGAAAGTCATTGAGGAACCACAGATGATCGATTAACTAGCGTACTCCATCTTTCTCTGTCCTCAGCAACCCTCATGGCCTCTGTCAGTGTCAAGCTAGTCCATTTTTGAATGTTGCCCTCTCACCTCTTTTTCTTTTTGTCTCCCTCTTCTTCAACTCTCAGGTTTGAAGTGTTCCTCCTCCAGTTCGAAATGTTCTTCCCATTGGTGAGCGCTCCGCCCATTCGACGTACTCCTCCTGCTTGAAGTGTTCCTCTTGTTCGAAGTGCTCCTCCCGCTCGACTGCACTTTGGTGAACATCACCAATAATACAATATATTGTAATCTCAAATCGTTGCCTTTTGATAAAGGTTAATGTGCAAGAAAATATTAAATGTTTACGAGCATTGATACTGTGAGAATATTCAAAGTTTCATTTGAAATAAATTATTTCCTCAAAAGTATATTTATTTCATGACAAAAGAAAAAAACTTGTCTCTCAGCTAAAAAATACTTGTTGCTTTCTTTATTCGCCTTCTTCAGCTAAATGAATAATGAAACTGGAGAAATTTGGCGCACACAATTGTGAGAAGTCATGACTTGCGACTGAGTGAGGGTCTTGTTGCGTCTTTGGTCTCTTCTCATGTATTTTAGTTGAAATAGTATTTTTGACTCAAACTATTACAAATTCTGCTTTTCTTTTGGGGTGGTGACTGCGAGGTCAAGTGAGAATTCTGCTGTATATTTGTATAGAAAAAGTTTTGTTGGCATAAGTGTGAGTGTTAGTATCTTCATCCTGAAGTTTCTAATTTGAGATAATGCGGATCCATAGAATAAAGGCTTTTCCCCAACCTTTTAACTCTTTGCTAAAGTTATTTATAAAATCATCTGGGCTATGTGCAATATTTGTTAATGTTACATTTACAGCTCTTGTTATGTTCAACCCGAACAAAAATACAAGTAACTGAATTATCTTCGTGTTACTAGGTTCTAAGCCAATTTATTTATATTCTTGACTGAAAAAATTTTGTTCATTTCATGTACCTAGACTCTTTTAAACATAATTATTATATTTTTGTGTACATCTGATAATCTTTTTATAAACTGGTGCTGGTTCTGGGGCAGCTTAAAACTGAATTTGTGGGAAATTCAAATTGCTTTGGTAATGCATGTATTATATTGTGTAAAAATTATTTATGTCTTTGAAATGTGTAAATTATACCACTGCCTAACAACAGAACGAGCAACTATGAAACTTGGCTATAAGACTTGCAGACCTATGTACCAGTAATAATAGGTTGTTGTCTTTTAAATAAAAGTGATATAACAACTGTTTTTTGTTATTAATTTGTACTTTTTGTTGTATGTGAATGTTTTATTTAAACAAATATTTTTAAAATATAAAACATATTTCAAACATAAAAAAATAAAAACACTTTTGCAAAATTCTTTGAAACATATTGCTGTACTCATGCGAGTCAAAAATACAACTTGAAGACAACAGTCAAACAAAAACTGAATTCTTGAAAACATTATTTTAATTAAGTTAACTCATTCTTTGTTATTCACACTTTCTTGACATACAAAACACTACTTCATTCTTATAAACAACCATAATTTACATCATGTAAAGGAAAATGCGTACAATATACACATTTGCTCACTGGATAAAACAGTTTACATCCAGATCAAGGACTGCTCTCTCTTCACTTACTCACTCACTGCACTTTGGTGAATATCACCAGTAATACGTGTAATCACAAACTGTTTCTTCAATTGTTCTTGCATTGTCTAACTTACTCCTTTCCTAACTGTCATTTTGGCACGAATAAAGTCTTCTGTATAGCATTTATGCATGCTGTTTCTGTTGGTTTCGCTGAAGATCTTGTACTTGTTTTGAATCTTCCCATGGTCGAGGTCCACGAATATTTTCCCAACTGTCTAGATCCTGTTTTTTCACCTCCTGTAACACAAAAACAAAATATTACCACTCACTAAAGCATCTGATGTGGATTTTGCGTTCTTAAAAGTCTTTGGTGTGTTCACAAATACAATAACATTGATGGATCCAGGCATCAAACATAACAGGATAAAATGTCCCAAACCAGGAAATGAATGTAACCCAATGCCCTAAAGCAATATATTTAATAGTGCATTATGGGTCTGCAACTTCTTTTAGATACATCCGACATAAAAGTTTTGTTAATGGGCCAGTGAACATTCTGGCCCACTATTGGCTTTGCATGGGTCACTAGTCCAGCGGGTGAGTTGATAATTCTGGCTTTCAGCATTTCTGCAACGTCTGTCTGGATGCATTAATACACTCGTAAGTGATTTTGGAGTTCACATAAATACTCCCCCATCCCTGGCTGCCCAGGATTGTTCACATAAATACTCCCCCCATCCCTGGCTGCCCAGGATTGTGCTAAGTTGTCTGGAGCGTTATTACGATGCGCCCAAAGGCTGCAAGTTGGCGTCTCGAGTTAGATCCTGTATCGGCCAGCGCCTTGAGTCTTGTCAAGTATGGCGAGATATGTGTGCTATAAAAATCCTCGATAATAATAATAATAAAACTGGCAGTGTTCATTTCTGTATTTCATCAAAATGCAGTAGTCGCCTCCATACAAGAGTAAAAATTGTGTTTGTCTTTCAAACATGCATGTGGTACTTTTATAGAAAGACAGTGCAGTTGCTTCCATAAATACAAACAAGATGGCAAGCAATTCAAATGTATAAGTATTTCCACATATTCACGCAAATAGCTGAAAAAATAAGCATTTTTAAAAGTGTTAATTTTCTTGGCATTGTGACTCGTCTTTTATCTTAACCATGCAAAATAAAAACATGGAATGACAGGCCACTATATGAACTATCTGCAAAGCAAAAAAAATTATCAAGATCGGCTCACCTAAATCTTTAGATAAGATTTGATAAGACAACTTTATTATCTCTTTCAAAAAATTACATTGTCGTGTATAAACAATCAACACAAATCAGGCTGCAGAACAGTCCAAGGAAAAAATCTCTGAAATCCGGCCGGGGTCCAGGGGCCGCCGTAAGGCCCCTGGTGAGGTCCAGGGGCGAAGCCCCGGTGGGGGATCTGGGGGGCGAAGCTGAACGCTTCATAGCATTTGAAACCCTAAAAGAATGCTTTTTGTGAGAGATAAACTTGAATTTTTGTTGTTGAGAATATTCATAGATTGGCAATATTATTATTAATATCCTCACAAACACAAAAGCAAAACTTACTTGAAAACTGGCAGGAAAGCACTCTTCATATCAAACAGCAAAACAAAATTACTGGCGTACTGGAGTCTCAAAAGCATTGTGAAGCACGAGTTCATAGAAGTTACAACTCAGTATAAAGCATTAGTTTATTAAATTTTCAAATCAGAAGCAGGCAAAGTGTCAAGGTTAGTGTCAGCAATTCTACTTCTTGAAAAAAGAAGAAATTGATGTCTGTTTTCTTTTGGTACTTCTAGGAGGTACAGGGGCAGTATTCTGTTCATAGACATCGTCTTCCACACCAAGAAAATCTGAATGTGATTCATACAGTCTTTTGGCAATTGACTTCTCAGAATCATGACTGGAACATGGACGCTTTCTGCCTCTTAGTTCGCTCTGACTGCTAGCTGTAATCACATCTACAGTCGCTGCTTTCTTTACAGACTGCATGTGTGCTGACTTTGCTATTGAAGCCTGGATTAGCAGGTCCTCTTTGTCAGCTTTCTTGGAGGCAGGTACAGCAGCACCAACTCTCTCTCTTTTGTCAGTTGTCACAGCCCTGTTCCTCTCTTGCCGATTCTGCCTGCCTTTCTACTGTGCATGTATGCATTTTTCATGTGGAAACACAATCTCTTGCATACAGGATCTCGAATAGGGTCTCTCTTCTTGAAGGCTTCCACAGCAGACTGACTGCTCGCCTTCAGATGAAACCGGATAGTCTGTAGGGCCTGATAGGTCTCACTTGTCATGTGTCCTGATTTTTCATTCATCAGGTCTCCCATTGAACTAAATGAAGATTCAACAAGAGGTCCATGAAATGAAGACAGGAGTGCTTTGGCAGCTGCAGTCAAGTTTGGGTACATCTTATTGTCAATTTCACGCCAGTATTGGTCGACAGGCACATCTTGGCAAACTATGCTTTTTATCCAGGTTGTACCTGCGAATCTCTTTGTCATATGCTGTGCGGTCTCCGCAGAAGTGGCTGGGCATCTTCTTTACGTACGTTAAACATGTCCTTGTTCCTCTGACCTGTGGATGTAAGGCTGCACAAATTTTGACAGCATCATTCTGCAAAGGCAATTTCCGTTGCAGAGATTCAGCACATGCAACGTATGCCTCTCTCACTTGCTTCAAGAACTCATTTTTTATGCTTGATCCTTTTTCCTTCAACATATTTTCACAGACTGTGCCGGTGAACAGAAGCATGTCGCTGAGCTGGTTTTTTCTGTCGGCAATGTTCACCTTCTTCAAATTTCCTCCCAAGCAGTCAGGGTCCATGAAGTTGCCACAGAAGTTTCTAAACAGCTCGTGCTGTTTGCTATGCAGTAGATGCATACATGGTTCCCTCTTTTGGAAGAACAGGACATATTCCTTCAGGTCAGGCAGGACATTCGTGTACAGGTTAAGAAGCAGTTCAGTCCTTGCTCTGGTGAAGAACATCTTGTGGAGGATGCGCTGTTTGCGGTCTTTGCAAAGATCGGAGAAAAAATTGCTACCCTGCTACCCTCCCCCCCCAAAAAAAATCTCGGAACTTCAATTTTTTTTTCTCGGGACGGCAACCATTTTCCTTGGAAAATCGCGGATCCGAGGAGAGTTCTGCAGCCTGACAAATACACATTACAAAAACAATAACAATATTAATTGACATTGAGGATTAAACTCTGTTACTACAAATTCAACTATTGTGCGCCATACAAGTGGACATTGGATTGGATACAAATACAACAACTTTATTATCTTTATGAGAAATTACAATATGGTGTAAATAATGCAATCATAAACTGCAGGATTATAATTTGCATAGTCAAACAGTGTATACGTGTACACCCATACACACATACTGTACAACTAGTTGAATTTATTATCTGTTAATCAGATGTACAGAATGTGGTATAAAACTGTTTTTTAGTTCTCACGGTACGAATCTTAGGCATTTGGAAGGGCCGGCCAGAAGGTAGGAGCTGGAAGTGGCGTCCAATGGGCCGGCAGACAGACTAACAGTTAAAGAAAGAAAGAGATTTCTCTTATATAGCGCACTTACAAGCTCAGAGAGCTTTTCAAGGCGCTGGCCCGTAATATCCAGCAATCACACAATAGTTTGCTAAAGTCAGGATTCGAACCCACATCGCCCAAGACGCATTCACACAAGTCGTGCGCTCTGACCACTGAGCTATCCCTGCCGGTTCAGTTCTCACTCACACAAGTCGTGTGCTCTGACCACTGAGCTATCCCTGCCGGTTCAGTTCTCACTGAGCTATCCCTGCCAGTTCTGATTCTCCCTATTTTAAGTACATACAATATTTAAATAAAATGTACTTCATACATGTACACATGTACTTACTTCATACACAGACTCCACCGATAATGGTTCACCTTTATTTTTCATCTTGATTCCATACTTCTCTGCTTCTTCATTTGTAATCTAAAACCAGAAACAAAACAATGAAATGTTTAACAGTAAATATCACAATAAAAAGAGGAACGAACAGCAGTTAAACAGTCGGATAAGAAACTAAGAAACCCCATTTCAAAACAATAATTAAAAAAAAGGGGAGAGGTCAGAACTAAATAAGAGAAGAGTTATGTATTAAAAACATAGAAAACAATGGTGAGGAAGGAATAAAGAAAATGTAAATTACTTAAAAACAAGGCCCATACATTCATTACGGGGTGAGGAAAGGTAGGAAGTGGTAATATTTACTAAATCGTGGAATTACATTGTAAGTGGGATCGGGTTCAAGGTGGGAATGGGGATGATTGGGAGTGATTAAGAGTGTATAGTATATTGTAATACAATATGTTTACAAATGGTACTATCTATCTAAATATCTACCGATCTATCTTTATTTGTGTCTAATATCACCTAAATGTGTGAACAGACATTAAATTAAAGACTGATTGATTGTTATCTATCTTTCTCTAAATTATATCTATATCTATCTATACACACATACATACACACACACAAGGACAATTTCAGTATTGCTGAACAACACGAAGAAGCACAATCTTTAATTTTAATTATTTTTAGTTCAGTATAATCAGCAGACATTAGTAATGTAAGAATACAAAGAGTTTCAAAGAGCAAAAAATAATTAAGCAGATGAAGGAAGAAAGCATAGTCTATCCTATCCTATCCCGTAATGTGAAAATCGTTGGGGCACCAAGGATGATCGTTTAACCAGCGTACTCTGTCCTCAGCCGCCCTCATGGCTTCACTCAGTGTTAAGCCAGGTCACTCTCGAATATTGTCTTCCCACCTCTTTTTCTGTCTCCTTCTTCTTCTGCATCCTTGTACCGTGCTTTGCAGGATGGTCTTTGCAAGACTTGATGCTTTGGTGATGTACGTGGCCATACCACTGGAGTTTCCGTTTATTAACCACTTTTATGTCATCATGTTGTCCAATGGATTGTGTGATAGTCTGTTGGACTTCATCGTTGGTGATATGCTGGGTACAGGAAATGCCCAGAAGTCTTCTGTAGCACCTCTCCATGCTTTGTATTTTCGTTGTAGGTCTGCTGTGAAGGTCCATGTTTGGCAAGAGTATAAGAAGATGGAGATGACAAGGGATCTCAGCAACCTTACCCTGGAGTGTAGCCTGATGGTCCTGTCTTTCTAAATGGGATCAAAACTTGTCAAGGCAGCAGTTGTTTGTGCTATCCTGAGAGGAATTCCATTATCTGATACAATTGCTCCTAAATATTAGCTTAACTAACATCACCAACAACGAAGTCCGACAGACCATCACACAAGCCATTGGACAACATGATGACTTACAGTGTTGAAGAAATGGAAATTCCGATGGTATGGCCACGTCACCAGATCATCAGGCCTTGCAAAAACCATCCTGCAAGGCAAAGTGCAAGGAGGAAGAAAAAGAGGGAGAGAGAAAAAGAGGTGGAAGGACAACATTTGAGAATGGGACTGGTCTGGCACTGAACAAAGCCACGAGGGTTGCTGAGAACAGAGAAAGATGGAGTACGCTGGTTAAACGATCATCTGTGGTGCCCCAACGACCTTTGAGTTATGGGATAGGATAGGATAGGATAGGATTAGCTTAGCAGACATGGCCAAGTAAATTTAACTAAACTGGCTCCTTACCTTCTTACTATTGCGAAATTCATATCGGACTGAAGTAAACTGTTTAAGTGCAAATGATCCGCCAACAATGCATACCTGGAATAAAACATACATATTATTATTAGACGCTGGATCATACAGGCATCATACAGACTTCTATGTAAAATTGGATTAAAAAATATGTTCCAGTAAGAGCTGAATCTCAACATCAAGAGGTGTGTGTACCTGATCAGCATGTATTGGTTGATTTGCGAAATTGATGACAGGTACTGCCTGTGGTTACAGGACTAAGTTTTGGTTAACATTCTGACATCCACATTAGTTGTGGAGTTATACTTCGTTCTGAAGGAGTGTTTCCTGAAATAAAAAAAGAATCTCAAAAGAAGATATTATAGTAGTAGGGACTGAAACTGTTGATCCTTAAGCCTTCTGGCTTATTTAGTGTTTTATCTAAGTTATGTGCCTTTTAAACTAGTCAGGCAGTTTCTTATGAACAATATTATTAAGTCATAATAATATCCGTAAAAAAATGTTGTCTTCAATATAATAAGATTTGTGAAACGGTTCATGTTGGATGCTTTTTTAACAAATTCTGGTAGCTTATTCCACAAGAGCACCATGTTATTTTCTAGTGTTTGTGTGACTGTGCTGAATACAATTACAAATTTTATCAGTAGAATACAACAAGGATACAAAAATCTTTATTGCCAAGGGAACATACACAAGGAGGACACTACGGTCAATGCTGCAGCTAAAAATGACGCACATTACATTACATTATTATTGCTTTAGGTCCAGCAGACTCTTCCGAGCCAAATCAGGACCAGTATAGCCGAATAGGACCACAAAATCAAGACCACAACTTCGCTGAAAGAGGACTCGCCCCTGATCCGCATAAAAGATCTGCCAAAACTGATTTGATTTGCGAAAATCCATTTCCAGAAAGTGGGGATACTATACAATACAATACAACTTTATTCATCTCAAACTGAGCAATTACAATGGTAGCATCAGCGCAATTAGCAGAATACACAAGAAATAAAAATATTATTACATACACATGAGAAGTAATCCAATCAATAAATAATAAATAAAACAAATAAATAACAAAATATACGGTTAAATACATACAATAAACTAGAGGTGAGTGTCATAAAAAGTAAACTGCCCCGATATATCGCAGATAATAGTTTCTCTGCAGAAAGCTACAATACAAAATGTACATCCCAACAATACAATACCATACAATACAACACAATACAGCACAACACAATGCCACACAACTTCATTCCTCTCAAGCTGGGCAATTACAATTACAAAGGCGCAAAAATAACCAGTAAGAATAAGAATAAAAATTAAAAATGACCTTACGTACACACGGAGAGTACTCCCAATCAATAAGTAAGTGTGCTGTTAAATGCATAAGTAAACTATAAAATATAAACTATAAAACTATAAAACAAATATCACAGATAATAGTTATACTATTTATACTGAAACCCCCCGGCACCCGAAAGGGGGTAACTGACGCACAAACTGACAACGCAAACACAATAGTGAATATAAGAAGATGAATTGTTCAAGAGGGCAAATAGTTGCTAGTAAAAAAACTTACATTACAGACACACATCAGGCTAAAAACCATGCATGCAGTTCATGTACATGGGCACCTTCCATTCAACCATTACACATCTGCACAGTACATATAGGCCTAATCGCATTACATTACATGATTATTGCTTTAGGTCCAGCGGACTCTTCCGAGCCAAATCAGGACCGGACAACCACTGATCCACATAAAAGATCTGCTGAAACAACCCTAGTGGTAAAACTGAAAGCTCTCCACCAGCCAGTCACTTAACAATAAAGACATCCCACGCAGGGGACGCTGAAGCTGTACTCTAATTTATCGAACCCCCGTTTACAAAAACAAAATAGAATACAAACATCATTATAAATTATCAACAAAATACATATAAAATGCCTACATTGCTAAATAATAACATCATAGGAAGCCCTAGTGACCACCTGGCAGAAAGCGTCCAATATTCCCAAGCTGATCCAACAGACCTCATACACAAATAAGGAGTCTGGTCCCGGAAGAGTTTTCAAGAAAAAAGGTAGGTGACTGGTCTAGTGAAGAAGAAGATAGTATAGCAGATTGATAGAACAGAGCAGGAATGAGAAAGAGCAAATGAGAAAGACAGCGACAGTGGGAATTTAAAGCACTAAATTTTCAGAAAGTGAGAATACTATTTATACTGAAACCCCTGGCACCCCAACGGGGGTGCCTAATCACATGCCCTCCCATCCACACTAGTACTAAATATGTACAGTTGCACAAATAAAATGGCCACACACACACACACACAGCCTATACCAGTGACCACGTAAAGTCACAAGGAACCCTATTATCTACGTACGCAACTAAGTGCCAATGTTAAAATTGTCAATGTTATTAAATATTTTATAATTGGATTCTCTCTCACTCTTCTGGTTTTTACTTGTAGTGTTGGCAGTCTTAATGCTGACAGACTTTCTCAGGTTCTGTATTTATATGACAAGTCTTTTAGCTCGTCAAAAATCTTTGTTGCTTTTCGTCGATGCTTTTCATTCTCAATGACAGCAGACTGTCTTTAAAAATGAAATACCAAATAATATTACCATACTCAATATGTTTAAAAGAAATTGTTTACACTCTATTGTCCCTGTCATCGGGAAATGCCGCGCCACCTCCTCTCCTGGGAATGCGTAGTTGGAGCCTGTGGTGCGCCCAAACCAAACCTACCTAATATTAATTGTGCTTTTTTTTCTTTTTTTTAATTTCGCGGGGGGAGCAAACCGGATTGCCCAGGTACCCAGAAACACCCCCCCCCCCCACCTCCCATCCCTGAGATGTTTCCCCCGAGTCGAAAGTAAATAATATTCGGAGAAACATAATGCCCAGAGGCAGGATCGATCCCACATCTGTCAGGCGCCATTGGTTTCTAGCTTGTGGTAAAGGCAAGTTTGCCCCACCTTAGACCACTTGGCCATATCGTTAATGTTGTCTAGCAAAGGCTATATACAGCTATAAAAATGATTGTTTATCGATAAACAGAAAACAATGCAGAATGATTCCAAGTTACAACCATATACCAG
The DNA here is from genome assembly GCA_036898135.1 of Oncomelania hupensis. NCBI lineage: Eukaryota > Metazoa > Mollusca > Gastropoda > Littorinimorpha > Pomatiopsidae > Oncomelania > Oncomelania hupensis. The sequence goes on from CM072513.1 coordinate 23,259,197, forward strand.
GCAAATCTGGCTCGCGACATTAAATATTTACAAAAATCATAGTTTGAACAGTATTAGAAATAACTGGGAAACACTTAAACTATAAGTGTTACTCAGTTATTTCTTTTGTTTTTCTTTTTTTTTTTTTTTGAGGGGGGTGGGGGGAACTCAGTTGCATGCAGGCCCATATCCACCTTTTTTTTTCTTCTTTCTTTAAAATGCTTTAATAAGGTTATGTTATTGTTTTTTTAATTGGTTCTTTTCTTCTTCTTCTTCTTCTTATTTTCAAAATTTATTTTATGTAAACCATGCTACAAAACCTTTACTAACATTTTGCTAGTTCTAGTTATTGATCTTCCACCCTGCCAAGTGCAACACCCTGCTTATCACTAGGAGCAGGCGCCCACTCAGCGCAGCTTACCAACTCCACAACCAGACTCTTGAGACAGTTTCCTCAGCAAAATATTTGGGGGTTACCATCCGACGCGATATGAGCTGGGATGAACACTCTGACAGTATTGCCAATAAAGCCAACAAAACCTTGGGTTTTCTTAGAAGGAACCTCAAGATCAACTCTGCGGCTATAAAAGAACAAGCGTACAAGGCATTTGTCAGGCCCATACTAGAGTACGCTTCGACGGTATGGGATCCTCACACCAAGAAGTCCATCGACAGGCTGGAGGCCGTACAGAGACGGGCTGCATGTTTTGTCCTCAATAGATACCACAACACTTCAAATGTGAATCAGATGTTGGATTCGCTGGGGTTGTCGTCTTTGGAATTGCTCAGGAAGATGTTATACAAAATCAAAAGAGGACTGGTGCACTGTCCCTCCATCCTCAGTAAACTGATCCCACCGTCTCTCCGCCAACGCAGAGGCCATGACAGCCAATTTAGCAGCATCACCTGCCGAACTGAGTACCGTTCATCCTCTTTCCTACCCGGTACTATAAAAGACTGGAATGCTCTTCCCCAGGAGGTAGTGGAGGCCAAAACTGTTGATGCTTTTGCATCAAGAGCCTCCCACCGACCAGAATAGCCTACGGAAAGACAAGACAAAGGCATTTGCAAGATAATTATAAATTAAATATTTCGCAAATAAAATATTCCCTACAATGTTCAGAAAGGATCAGGCAAAAAATGTATTCATAAAGTTGCCCACTTGCATGGATAAGGAGTTTCCTGACTGACAGGACCCAGTACGTGACTGTTAACGGTAACAGCTCTGACAAAATAAGTGTTACAAGCAGTGTCCCTCAGGGGAGCGTGTTGGGGCCGACATTATTTATATATTTTATAAATGACATGCCAGAGAATGTAGAGTGTGATATAAAGATATTTGCTGATGACACAAAGGCATATGCAGAAGTTGATGAAAGTGAGGAGTCTAAGGAGAGACTGCAGCAATGCATTGACAAATTGGTTGAATGGACGGAAACATGGTTACTTAAATTTAACAGTGAAAAATGTAAGGTGTTGCATTTGGGCAAAAATAATCCTCAGCATGAGTACTTTATGAATGATGGGAAAGAAAGGTGTAAGATTGAGACGACTGATGCCGAGAGGGATCTTGGAGTGATAGTGGATACAGAGCTCAGCTTTGAGAATCACATTGAGAGTACTGTTAAGAAAGCCAACAAAATATCAGCCCTGCTTGTAAGAACCATAAGTAACAAATCCAAGGATATAATGGTCCCCCTCTTTAAGGCCCTTATACGTCCCATCTTGGAGTATGCTAACCCCGTCTGGTGCCCATATTTAAGGAGGCATGTTGACTTGATCGAGGGTGTCCAGCGCAGATTCACCAGGAAGATCTGTGGAATGTCAGGACTCTCCTACGAGGAGAGACTGAAGTCACTGAGGTTACCCAGTTTAGAATATAGGAGAGAGCGTGGTGATTTAATCAAAATTTTTAAAATTGTGCACAAATTATATGATCCTTTAACCACTTGTTCTCTTTTAAATTTTAATGATGTTGGTTTAACACGAGGTCACAAATTTAAACTTACTAAAACTTTTAATAATACTCGCAAATTTAACAAGTATTTTACTAATAGAGTGGTAACCCCTTGGAATAACCTGACTGCCGAGGCTGTGGATGCTGGATCACTTAATGTGTTCAAGAATAGTTTGGATAAATTATTTAGAGATAGCATCTACTCCACCATCGTAGGCTTGTCTCCAAGGTGGAAGCACACGGCATTAAAGGGAAGGTCAGTCAGTGGATCCAGGACTTCTTGTCAGGGCGATCCCAGCATGTTGTTGTAAACGGCGCCAGATCAAGCCAGGCAAAGGTGACCAGCGGTATCCCTCAGGGCAGCGTTCTTGGGCCGATCCTCTTCGTGCTGTACATCAACGACCTGCCTCAGCATGTTCAGAGCCATGTCAAGTTGTTTGCTGACGACACCAAGATCTTCAACCGCGATGCCCACACTAGAGCTACGCTCCAGGAAGATCTAGATAGGTTGTATCTGTGGTCAAACGACTGGCAACTACGCTTCCACCCAGAGAAGTGCAGCGTCATGAGGTTGGGCAATTCAGATGCAGAGGCTACCTACTACATGAAAGGGAAGAATGCCAGTGGTGAGGACTGCACAATCACCTTAGCAGAGAGTGAAGTAGAGAAGGACCTAGGAGTCTTTGTAGACAGGCAGCTCAACTTTAAGAACCACGTTGCCCAAGCTACCGCAAAGGCCAACAGAGTTCTCGGCGTAATCCGCAGATCCTTCGACCACCTGACAGAGGACACCTTTATTCAGCTGTATAAGTCCCTGGTGAGGCCCATGCTAGAGTATGGCCATTCAGTCTGGCAGCCCAACCTTAAGTCACTCTGTGGTGAGGTTGAAGATGTGCAGAGGAGAGCAACCAAGCTTCTTGCCTCAATTAAAGACAAGCCATACCCCGAGCGACTAGCTGCCCTGAGGCTGCCTAGTCTGGAACACCGTCGAAATTGAGGAGACATGATCGATGTCTATAAGTACATTCATGGCATCTACGACACAGACAGGCCACAGCTGGAGCGATTCCAGGGCAGAGACACGAGGGGGCACAGCTTGAAGCTTGCAAAGGCGCGCTGCAGACTCAACGTCAGGCAGAACTTCTTCTCGCAGAGAGTTGTCTCCACCTGGAATGCCCTCCCTGACGAAGTGGTGACAGCTCCCTCAGTAAATGCCTTCAAGAACAGGCTGGACACCCACTGGAGCGATCTGCCATCCCTCTACGATCCCCACTGTCACCAATAGGCAACAACTCATATAAAGACTATTTAAAATTGCCACCTTTAGTGCTTTAGTATATACTTTAGTATATATCTTACACAAGATTAAATGCCACGCATGCCACAGTTAAAAATAGCAGTTAACAGTAGAACCGATGAACTGGCCATCCGGCCTCAAACATCGAAAACATCAAGTATCAAGTATAAGTAAGTAAGTACCAATTTGGAGGCTAAAAAAAATCTAAATTGGTAGGCACTGATGCCAGGGGGTGGGTCTTGGGACCCTCATTAAGATATATTATGAGGGCCAAAGGCTTTTTAGCCTGCATGCCGTATATGCTATGCTATGCTATGCTAAAGTTCAAGCGAGTACATGTACCAGGAAAGGCACCCCAAAACGCAAGAAGCGTCGCCTCGATGCTTGCCTACACCAATCAACCAAAGCCGTCGCCATTTTGAAATGGCGGCCAAACTCAAAAAGTGTCAACCTTATTGATTGGGACGACCTCTACATTCAACCAATCAAAAGTGATGTTGCTTTAACAGCAAGATCCTACAGCAAGTACTATAGCCTCCCTTGGTTGTGGGTTACGTGAACCAACAACAACAATGCCAAAAAGGACGAACTGCTCTTGAGTAGTAGAGCCTAGAGGCAGCACTTAGAATCTCAGTGCAGTGCACATTCGTGTACGGATTTTGAAAAGGTAAGCGGACATTTCTGATTTAAAACTGAAACGTGGCATTTGTTTAGTTAAATTTGACGGTCTAATTTCTGCTAGCGAATGACCCAAAAGTTTCCTACTCCTTCGGATGAGAGTATAAACCGAGGTCTAGTCTGTGTCGCATGCACTCCATCATAACGGACTTTAAAGATCCTGACGCTCATGTCCTAGACGGGTGAGTGCCGGTAACAAGAACATACCCAGCATTTGGCTGCAGAGTCCTCAATAAGCTGAGGGTGGCAGCCCCCAACGAAAGAAAAAGAAGAAGAAGAAAAAGAATTTCAACAACCTGTTTTGATATTTTTTTCCCCGTTTGCCGGCGTCGGTTTGGATTAAAACTTATAAGTTATAATGAAATAAAGTTTGACTCTTCTTTTGCATTGTTATGAATATGACCGAAAATTTTGAATTGGCACAATGACTGTAAAGAACCAACTGCATGGCCGAAGCCTGCTCAAAACGTATAGGCCCTACGTCATTCTCTGATTTTGTTGTGTGAACAAAGTCGGTTGCTAAAATTTTGTAAAAACATTACATGCATGGAGGTAGCAAATTTCGCAAGCTTTTAATTTGAAATAGTACCATAAAGAAATTGTTGTTAAAACGGTTAAAAATATTTAAATTAAAAAAAACAACTTGAAAACGTGTCGCTTTTCAAGTCACAAAAGAAAAGAAATACTCAAATAATGATAATATTATTGGAAATGTAACTTGAATAGCACAAATAAATCAATCCTCCTTCAACTTTCAAAGTTCAAGTGATACCAAATTTTCATTTGCTTTTGGATAATACTTTGAAATTGTCAGGAAACAAGCCAACTGTCAGTCAGTCTTTTGCACCCATTTCCTTTGCTCAAGAACCCGATTACTGGATGGATTTTTACCAAACTACATGGGAACAGTCTTTATTAGTGACCAGCCTCCCATGCAATATACATTACTAGGTTAGTGACCATAAAACCTCCCCTGCACTTCTCTGCTTCAAATGTTAAGGCTGCTGAGGTCAATTCCTTGCTAAACACATTCTACTCTCTCTCTCTCTATTTCTCTCTCTTTCTCTCTCTCTCTCTCTCTCTCTCTCTCTCTCTCTCATCTCAAAAACAGATGAAAATTGATGTTGATGATTTTTTGGGTAGACACTACAGGTACTTCAACTTGTGGCCAATTATTCAGTGTCGGTTTATTGGTAAGTCCTCCAAATGTCCATATGAACTTTTGTAATCAAAACACTATTTTAAATTATATATTCTTAAAATTGAAGACAATTTTTTTTCAATTTTACTATGCAGATACTTTTAACCATTGCTCATAGTTTTACATAATTTATATACCTATTGCACTTTCTCAAAAGTCAAGGTTACTGCGGTTCCTCATTTTTAAAACGCGTTTTGCCCTGTATCTCTAAATTGTCTGAATTGATTTTTATACATTTTGGGATAGAACTTCAAGAAGTGGTCAGTTGTTGCACATTTTCATTTTTTATCTTTAGGATAAAACTGAGTCAGAACATGCCCATGAAAATTAGCACTTTTACAAATCCTTTTTTGCAGCTGTGTGTGTGTGTGCGCTCGCATGTGTGTGTGAATGACTCACCATCTTGTTGTTGTTTTTTTCTAGTGATGTTTGTTTATATATTTAGTTTTTACTCTGTAATATTTCTAAAATCCCAATCAGAATCTTTATTGTCCAATTGTTGCAAGAAGAATTTTGCAATTTACAACAATCGTAGACAATGACATTCACACCACACAATCAGTATAACCTATAGGATAAAACATCAATTCATTAAAAACCAGAAGCATCTAAATACACTAATCCTCAAATCAATCATTCATCTCATGCTCCCCATCGTACTAAAAAACAAAACCAGAACATTCAGGCGCTTGTCCCCAATCACTTCCTCTCCCCATACACTCTCAACGTCATACCACCCCTCTCCATAGCCATGCACATGCAGTTTCTGAATCTGAGTGGCCAAAGTTCAAGGAGGCACCAACCCCCGTTACTTTTACTGAGGCTGCTATGTAGGCTATATGATGTGTGACAACAAGCTTGGTAATCATGATAATAATAATAACTATTAAGTGGTTATGCCAGTCCACCTAGCCTACCACAATCGCTATCAAGGACTACTGTCGTTTTACCAGTTGTACTAAATAACAGCCTTATAACACAATGAAAAAATATCAAATGATTGTTATTTTGAGATTTTTTACTTCTGACTTTCAACTAATTGTATTCTTTACCTTTTGCTTATTTTCAGTTTACATAGGTGCTGTCTTGGAAGGATTTACTGGTGACTGGTTGATGAATAAGAGTATCAAGCCACAACTGCCTGCATACAAACTGCGTACAAGCAAACATGACCAGTCAATTTGTGCGTTGTGCAACACCACCTGTTGGTCGCAAGATTCAAATATCTTCTGCACAATTGCCAATTGCTCTGGGTACTTACCAGAATGCCTTCAGCACTGTCAAGGGATCAGGCGCAGGCAGGAAATCAAATTCAGTCCCCCCTGATAGCAGCCTGCCCAAGGTTCCTGTTATCAGTAAAGACAATATACCAAAATGGACATCCACCCGGCGACTGAAGATGCTGTCACCTGATGAAAGAAATGGCGCAGCATTGCCAGACCAAGTGGTTGCATTAATGGCTAAAGTCTCTAGAAAACAGATGATTGGTGCTGCATTTCTGGACAAAGCAGCTACTAGAGGAAAACCCAAATCTCATCTCGGTACCAGCACAGCAGAGGAATGTTTTGGCACAATGAGAGCCAGAAGCTGCCTTTCCCCTTTGAGCCAGTATTGGGCAAATAAAAAAAATGAATCTCTTGGGGGTCCTGAGAATAACCTGCTGCAAGATGATGGTAATAAACCTAATAACACAGAATAACATCTTTGAGACTGAGTAACAAACTAATAACACAATAACATTTTTGAGACTTAGTTACTTACTCATTTACTGTCAAATAATGTAGCACATTCAGGTTTGTTTCAGTTGATGTATTCCGACAATTCTGTTTGTTTTCTTTGAGTAGTTAGCTGTGTTGAGATTGTTTGCTTGTGTGAGTATGTGCAGGAGTGCTGAAAAGTCGTTATTGCAAGTAAAAATTAGCTTGGGCGATCTACAACTTGAAACTCACTCACCCAACATTTCCCTATTCATTCCACATTTTCATAACTCAGAACTGACAATATTTTTGATCAGGTTCCACTGAAACGTGCAGTACCTCTAATCAGTGCAGACAAATTCCAAGTTGTTAATGGGCCAGTGACCATTCTAGCTGACTACTTGCTAACTAGCCCAGCAGGCAAGTTGCAAAAAAATAATGGCTTTCGGCTATCCTTGGTGTTTGTAACACTGTTTGTGTGAGAGATAGAGAGGAATGGAGGGGGAGGAAGGTAAGGAATATTCAATAACTGTATAAATATGTTATTGATATAGTTGAAACTGGAATGAGAATTTATAAAATTAAGATCTTAGTTCTTATTAAAATCAAGCTATTTGGTTAATGAGTATTCTCTAGAAGCATACTGGTAGCTAGTTTTCTTGCCTCTTTAAATATTTGTAGTAAATAACCTCTATGGGGGTGTCGGATAGCGCAGTGGTTGGAGCACTTGCTACTGTGTCGCAAGTGAAGCGACAAATAACAACGCCCCCAGTTGACTCAACTGTGACTGAGTACCTACTCTCTTAAGGGTGGGGAAGGTAAAGCAGCGAGGGAGAGAGATGGGCATCACCCTCATTACGCTGGCCCAAGATAAGTGTGATCTCCAACATCACGCTCCCCTATGGCCACAGGCTTTGGAACTACCTTTTTTTTTTTTAACCTCCTTAAATAACCTCTTCTTGACCATAACTTTCAATTTGTACAAATTTATATGTTTGCATTTTCTTTGTTACATTGTGATACTTGTGTGCTTCTACATGTGTACAATTACATATGGCAAAATGAAATATAATAATAATAAGGGAATTTATATACCGCTTTTTCTTAATGCCATCAGTTCAAAGCACAGTTCTCATGCATTTTTTCCTAACATTAACATCAAAATATATACGAAATGAAGTGAAACAAAAACGAGACTAATAAATTAAGCAAAGATATAATTCAAACATTAAAAAGTATATGTACAAGTAAAATATAAAAGATGAGGGAGGGAGGGAGAAAAGGAGAGCTGCTAAGGAATGAGGGGGTTGGGGACGTGCAGTGACAATATAATTTTAAGCTGTTATGGCCTACATGCCAAAACTATATAATGTAGACATTAATATAGAAGTATTAGCCTAATGACTTTTATTGTACTTATTTTATTTATAATCTACCTTTTGTTTATTTTTATTATAATTTTCTTGATGTACTTGTAATGATGATGAATAAATAAAATTATATGTAGAAGTAGAACTGAAGTAAGGTTGTATTACAAACAGTATTATGCATAATGGGTTGATTTTTCTTTGTTTGCTTACTATTTCTTTATATTCTAGCTTGTTCTATAAGTTTTAACTCAAAATGATGCATGCAATTTGCTTTTGAAGTGTTACTCAAGCCTTCAATGTTTTCATTTTATAACCCTCACTTTTAACCTACCGATATTTCTAGACATAAAAGGTTAAATTCAGCTTTCTTTGTTTATTATTAGGATTTGCATTCTTTTGGTACTCATGACTGAGAAATAAAAGGTATTTGTTTACTTCCATTCTTTATGTTATTGTGTTGGATCTATATTTGTTTTGTGTGCCTCTCTTGACCTTAAATGGAGGAGGGGGAGGAGAGGAGAGAGGGAAGGAGAGAGATTGGTCGTAATATATAAAGCTTTAAAGACAGCTTAGGCACTTCAAAAGTTCAAAACACATTGCTAAAAATGCAAACTATAGGAGATGATTTTCATGAAGTAATTCAAAGTGCAAATGTACAAGAACGTGAGCAATAAACAATCATAGTCCTACTATAGCTTTTAAAAAAAAAAAGTACTAAAAAAACTATTCCATCCCTTTTGTGACAAGATGTGAAATTTTTAGTTCAAAAGAAAATAATAAAAGTAAACTTTGTTAAATTTAAATCCAGTGTTGATGTTAAATTTAAATCCAGTCTTGATGTCTGTTTACAGTAACAGAGAGAAAAAAAAGGGTTAGTAGGTAGGCTTTTTTTCTTTTTCTTCTTAACCTTTTTCACCTTGGGTGCTATTTTTTAATTTTGGCATTTTTATTTTTTTTCCCAGACGATCCTCCCAAAAAATTTAGGGTTGGGACCACAAATTAGGGATACCATAAACAGACATCTTTTTTTTAGCCTAATTATACATCAAGGTTACTCAATGCAAGTAAAGACAATGTTCAAAATCATCTAATGAAAGTCAGCTGATGACCCCCGTTGGGGTGCCGGGGGTTTCAGTATAAATAGTATCCCCACTTTCTGGAAATTTAGTGCTTTAAATTCCCACTGTCGCTGTCTTTCTCATTTGCTCTTTCTCATTCCTGCTCTTTTCTATCAATCTGCTATACTATCGTCTTCTTCGCTAGACCAGTCTCCTACCTTTTTTCTTGAAAACTCTTCCGGGACAAGACTCCTTGTTTGTGTATGGGGTCTGTTGGATCAGCTTGGGAATATTGGACGCTTTCTGCCAGGTGGTCACTAGGGCTTCCTATGAATATGATGTTATTATTTAGCAATATAGGCATTTTATATGTATGTGTTTTGTTGATAATTTATAATGATGTTTGTATTCTATTTTGTTTTTGTAAACGGGGGTTCGATAAGTTGGGGTGAAGCCTAAGCCGTCCCCTGCGTGGGATGTCTTTATTGTAAAGTGACTGGCTGGCGGAGAGCTTTCGGTTTTACCACTAGGGTTGTTTCAGCAGACCTTATATGCGGATCGGGGGTTGTCCGGTCCTGATTTGGCTCGGAAGAGTCCGCTGGACCTAAAGCAATAATAATGTAATGTAATGTAAAAAATATGATGGGATGTTGACAAACATTCAAAACATATTATAAGTGAATGGGATTGTATGGAAATTGGTAAAAAGCAGTTCCCAGAACGTGTCACATCAAAGAGGGTTTTGTCTCTTTAGGACATGAACACCCCTTGATTAGTTTGTTTTTTTATAGTGCTTTAATAAAATAAAAATAAAAATAAAAAAAACGCACAACAATGTTACTGTATTTTATTTATTTATTATTTGATTTTATTATTATCTGCTCTTTTTAAGTTTGAAGGGTTATATGTGTGTGGGCAGGTAAATACAAATGTATAAAAGAGTGCAGAACCACAGGCATAGCATGCACTTACACAGCAATTAATCTTCAAGAATTATTATGTGCTGTTTAAATATCTTCCATTTATCATTGATTTGGTACAATAATGATGCAGAGATGTCAGTATATATGGATTTAAGCTATCATAATAAATTAATTATTATTATAGTATTATAATCACACACTGCAAGGAAGGAACATGGATCTACATTTGCATACAGTTCAATGAGCCAATAATATTTTGTTCCTTACTGATACTACAGAGAATGACCACTGTTTTCTCCCCAAAACCACTAGAACGAGATTACATGATTTATAGATGAGTTGGGTGCCACCAGTGGATGCTGAATCAGTTAATGTGTACAAAACTTGTGTTGATAAGATATATAAAGAAAGCATCTACTTTACTAAATCGGAGTCAACCAGTGGTCTGGTCTTTAACTTAAGAAAGCGTTTGACCGAGTCTGGCATGCAGCTCTGTGGGAAACCATGAGTGTACATCAGCCCTAACATTGTCATCTCCATCTTCTTACACGCTTGCAAAACATGGACCCTCACACTCACAGCAGACCTACAATGAAGAATACAAAGCATGGAGATGAGGAGCTACAGAAGACTTATGGGAATTTCCTATACTCAGCACATCACCAACAACGAAGTCCGACAGACCATCACACAAGCTATTGGACAACACGATGATATGCTCACAGTGATGAAAAAACAGAAACTGCGTTGGTATGGCCACGTCACCAGAGCATCAGGCCTTGCAAAGACCATCCTGCAAAGGCACGGTGCAAGGAGGCAGAAGAGGGAGATAGAATAAGAGTGGGATGACAACATTCGAGACTGAGCGAAGCCATGAGGATTGCTGAGGACAGATACAGATGGAGGACGCTGGTTAAATGACCATCTGTGGTACCCCAAGGACTTTCAAGTTACGGAATAGGATAGGATAGGAAGGGTCAATTAAAGGCTGTTACAGCATACATGTATACGACAAACTACACTATTCTAAGCGCTTACGTGCAAATAGTATCAAATATTGTGTAATGCCCCAGTGATTAGAAGTAAAACATACTATAATTACATGCTTATAGGCCTTATATAGGGGTGGTAATGTCGCTATGATCTTCCTTCTCACTCGTGTGTGCACACACACTCGATTTATCCCGCAGCCGGTCGGGTCGTTGGGAGGACACTATTACTATTAGTGCTGTCAGCGGTGTTCTCGCCACTTCTGTCTGTCTGTAACCCTGATAATAGTGGCGTAACATATGCAGTGCCGCCTAGGTTTCGAAGTCACCTGTCCAGCGCTTTTAATTAATACCTTTTATTTATTTATTTATAATCGTATAATATCTTCCTTTAACCGATCTTCAAACAGACAAAAATCGATTAGCAAGAGACGTTGACGGATCAGAACTGACAGAACCAGACATCAGCTATATTTTCAGCCTCATTTGCTGATTATAGATCATTCTAAGTACATTTTCGTAAACATTTTAACAGAAACTAGAAAGACATGTTACAGGAGAAAAGAAACCACAACAAGATGAGAAACAGACTTCCGGTATTTAGATTTTCGCGGGAACCCGTGACATTCTTCGTGAGGTCCCCGTACTTCGTTTATCAACCATTCAAGATGGCGGAGTTTTGTCCATTTTACGAAGACAGAGACAGTGACCGAATGATTGATTTTCATTCAATTTAACACTTCCACAAACTTAGACCTCGGCAAATATTTTATAAGAATCTTAGGAATATATTTTGAACTATAAATGTGCTGGATTATGCGTCTTTTCCCCACCAGATCAACGAAAAAGTGCACGCGTGTATGTGCATTTTTCAGCCGCTTGGCTACCTCCACGCGAGTGCTTGATTCATACTTGGGTTCTTTGCTGTGATTTTCTCGATTTAAGGGGAAAGTGATTTATCTACAGTAATGGCGGATACAAGAAGGAGAGTCAAACTGTACATGCTAAATGAAGATCGTCAGTGGGATGACCGGGGAACTGGCCATGTGTCGTCAGCGTACGTCGAGCGTCTGCGGGGAATGTCCCTCTTGGTTCGGTCAGAAACTGACGGTATGTAGCCTATTAATGATTTATTCTCTTGTCATGGAGGCGGTCAGTGGATTGATTTTACAGGATTTGTGAAAATACTGCAATGAGCAATAATTTTTATCGTCATGTTTATTTGTGCTAGAAATATTTATTAGCTTCCTTTGTTTTGACTAGACAGTGAGATGGGCCCAGTGAGATTAGACTGGTCGGTAAGAACAGGTCAGTGACATAATAATATCGTAACGCTTTTGTGACGATGAAAAGTATTGAAAGGGTCTCTCTGTAGTCTGTTAGGCTGGCATAAGTCATTGGTTATGAACACTTTGATTGTATTACAATCTATAATTAAACCCATTGTATTCATGCCCCTTTACTTATCATTAGATTTAGAGACAGTGGCCAGCAAGGTCTAGCAGTAGCACTAGCAGTTTAAAAAAAAAATTCTGGTAACATTCACAAATGTAACAACGCAACAGCTATACATAATAGTCATCCATTGGCTCCTGCTACTGCCTTACACTTACAGAAACATCATGGCAGGAAGATCCAGATCCAGACACTTTCATGTTGAGAAATGTCAATGGGTAAAATTACTTGGCAGTTGAGGTTACAATGCAACAATCGTACTTGTCTTCAAGTAGTCTTGTCAAGTTGTCTCTTGATTTCCAATGCATGACTACAGTACTCAATATATGAGCAAATACAGTTTGAATTTTTACACGAGCTCAAATGGTGTCAAAACAATCAGAAGGAACAGATTCGCTTTGGCTGGGGCACTGAAACTTGAAAGGCAGAATGTTTAACTTCCCATTGGGACCTTCCGTTCCATTCAGTGATTTGTTCGCCATAATTCTGACTAGCATTATCACATTTCACACAGAATGAAACTGAACTTGATAAGTTAATTGTGTGCAAATGAAGATGAAGCACAATTCAGTGAGATTGTTCAAAATTATTGTCACTTGTCAGCTATAAAAAACAGGCATAAATGGGCGAAGGGAAGAGAACTGTGAGCTGTAAAGTGTAAGCAATAGTTTCTCATTAAATTTTACACACATTTTGAATTTGTGCGTTTGCTACTCCTGACTATATATATCATGTAGTCTTCGAGCCTATTGGTTCTGTAAACATATAGTTGTGCTGACACTCCCCTCCCCCCCCCCCCCCCCTGGGGGTTTCAGTATAATAAATGAAATGGTATCCCCACTTTCTGGAAATTTAGTGCTTTAAATTCCCACTGTCGCTGTCTTTCTCCTGGCTTTGTTTTTTCTTATTCCTACTCTGTTCTATCAATCTACTATATTATCTTCGTCTTCACTAGACTAGTCACCTACCCGTTTTCTTAAAAACTCTTCAGGGACAAAACTCCTCATTTGTGTGTGAGACCTGTCTGTTGGATCAGTTTGGAAATATTGAACGCTTTCTGCCAGGTGGTCACTGGGGCTTCCTATGACAGTGATGGAGATCACATACACTCGTACGTGTTTCACGTACTGAGTTGGGAAATCACGTAACGAAAATGTAATGAAAGGGTATAAACACGCACAAAGTCAGTGCCAAAGGGGTATGAAAACGTAAAGCTAAGTTGCTGGGAGGTATCATCAGGTACAACTATTTCGGTCGTGCATACAGCTTTCGCTCGATTTGGATCCTGTGCGTCCTGCGCGACCGCCTACCACCCTCTCCCCCCCTCCTATTCATTATGTCGCTTCCGAGAAACAGCCAATCATATGCACGATAATATTCACTATTTTTTCTCGACGCCTTTGATTGACTGACAACAACCCCACATTAAACATGGCCGACAAGCAGCGATCTGAGGGGAAGCCGAAGAAAAGGAAAAATAAAGCAGACAAAACTAATTGCTCAAAAAAATTAAAACAAGATGAAGGAAAAGAAAAAACAAACTTTTTTGTCAGCCTTTGACTTTGAGTGCTCGGTAAGAGAAGAAAAGGGTGCCGCAACTAGGCCCGGCTGAAGAAACTTAAACTGATGAAAAGACTTTACACGCAAAGTGTTTATTACGTTTGTTGGTGTACCCCCTAAAAAACTGAAAAAAAAACCTTATGTTTGCAATGAGGGTATGAAAACCCCCACATGTTTTGGTTGAGGGTATAAATACCCCTAGCTTAAAAACTTTCTCCATCACTGCTATGATGTTATTATTTGGCAATGTATGTATTTTATATGTATGTGTTTTGTTGATATTTTATAATGATGCTTATATTCTATTTTGTTTTTGTAAACGGGGTTTCGATAAATCAGAGTATAGCCTCAGCGTCCCCTGCGTGGGATGCCTTTATTGTAATGTGACCGGCTGGTGGAGTGTCTTTGGTGTTGCCACTAGGGTTGTTTCGGCAGATCTTATATGCGGATCAGGGGCGAGTCCTCTTTCAGCGAAGTTGTGGTCTTGATTTTGTGGTCCTGATTCGGCTATACTGGTCCTGATTTGGCTCGGAAGAGTCCGCTGGACCTAAAGCAATAATCATGTATGTAGTTGTGCTGACATACTGTCTCTGTACTTTTCCGTACCCATTACATTACGTATAATATTTGTGTAATATTTATCGTGGTCCTTATAGGTTCCAAAAAGTATCATTTGAAATGGTAGTAGGTACACTTTGTGATTATTTATTATGATTACACAAGTTTACAAGGTCTGGAAATTGTATTTTGAGATGATTGTTGGTGTTTATTATCAATTAGTAATATTATAAAGTTCCTTACATAATGTGGACATATATTAGTGATGTCCCGAAGCCTCGGACATCGGTCATGGTCCGATTCGTTTGGAAAATGACCGAATGCAAACACCTGTGTCCCGTCAAATGTCCGATTCTATTGCGAAATTAGCGGTCATTGTCCGATAGTATTATGACTAGAGCGGTCACTGCAAGAAACATCTGTACAAACTGGAGTGTCAAAGCCGTTAAAACGAGTTTGAATAGTGGACAATGCTAGACTATTATCACTCTTTAGTACATTCCGTCGAACAACAAAAGGGCCGCAACTCTCGACACTTTTGAAAGGGAAATAACCGACACCATACTTCCTCTGCAACGATTTTAAAGAAGCACCATTAATCGGTTCGCTTCACAATCTGAATGTCCTATTGCTTTTGTAGTAAGGACATGATGTCCGATTAGTTTTATGATTTAGGACATTTTGTCCTATTGCCCTCTAATCCTAGGAACACCACTGTATATTACCTTTTTCAATTAATTTTTCAGGATCCATCCTGCTGGAATCAAAAATTCAGCCAGACACAGCATATCAGAAACAGCAGGTAACAATAACTTTAACTACTTTTGGAATTACCACTTGCCTGTCGGTGACTGCACAAGACAAAGTGTGTTTATTGAATGTTATTTGCATGGTTTTTGTATTTGTTTGATTCTTGTTGTAGAGGTTTTCAAAAATATTTTTCTTCAGAGATTTTGATGTTCTACTTGTATCACAGTATTAGTGTTCTGGATTATTTAATTATTGTACAAACTCTAAAAAATAATTATGGATTGTAATTTTAATTTTTTTAAAGTCATATGTTGACACACCCTAAATCAGTGGAAAAAAAACTTCAAATTTTTTATGGATCCACATGGTGCTGTCATGTTCATAATTATGAATTCTATTTTCTTCATGAATGAATAATAACATTCGTGATGCATTCTATTATTTTCTCACATATTATTACCATTCATCACTTTTCATACTTGATTGTTGAATTGCTAGCTAGACATTTTCATCTTTCTTTTTCCTTTTTTTTTTTTTTTTTTTTTTTTTGACTACGTTATATCTTTGCATAATTTGTTAGCAAGTGTTTTGCCTGATTTTATTTTGTATAAAGCCAAATGTTTAGAATGAATGCGCTACATAAATACCCTTATCATTTATGATTATTATTATTATAATGTTTTTACTTATTTATTATTTTGTTTTGTTTGCTGGGTTTACTTTTACTGCATTTGCTGCACATTAACATTGTTAACTATCTTTTTTCAGGAAACATTAATTGTGTGGTCAGAAGCAGACAACTATGATTTGGCCTTGAGTTTCCAGGAGAAGGCAGGTTGTGACGAAATTTGGGAGAAAATTTGTCAGGTATTTTTAATGAGTTCGTTTTATCTGTATTATAAATTTTTATTTTGTATTATTTATTTTTTTAAACTAAATAAAATTTATATTCGTATTTGGCAACAAAGTAATTAAGTTTTTCTGATAAAATTTCTAGGATGAATTCATTGCAAAATATTTCTTATAATAATAAAATAACATATTAATTCTCCTTTGACCTTGGGATTAAACTACCGTGCTAGCACAAGCCATGGCAGTAAACTATTGAGTAACTTGACGGAAGTTATGGCTATCGCCTTATTTGTCACTTTGTGAGGGGGGGAAAGTCAATTGATTTTATCACTTTTGTTATTTGTTTGTGAAGTTTATTAATTTTCTTTATTATTATTGTAATGTTTGTTGTCTGTTTGCGTGGATGTCCAAACAGGTTCAAGGAAAAGACCCTTCTGTGGACATTACGCAGGATGTGGTGGAAGAGTCAGAGGATGAACGGTTTGATGACATGCCAGATGCAGCCCCTCCAATCGAACTCCCTCCCTGTGAACTCAGCAAACTGGAAGAAATTTCAGAGCTGTTTAGCAGTGTCTTGCCCTCTCCAATCCGCAGAGAGAAGCTTGCTGTCGCTATTGAGAATGATGGCTACATCAAGAAGCTTATTGACCTGTTTCACATGTGTGAAGATCTCGAAAACACAGAAGGATTGCACCACCTCTTTGAGATATTCAAGAGCATATTTCTGCTGAACAAGAATGCGCTGTTTGAAGTTATGTTCTCAGATGATGTGATCTTTGATGTGGTTGGAATCATGGAATATGACCCTTCATTACCACAGCCTGCCAAGCACAGGGACTATTTGCGGAATAAAGCTAAGTTCAAGGAAGTGGTGCCAATGGCAAACTTTGAACTGGAGAACAAAATTCACCAGACATATAGAGTACAGTACATTCAGGAAGTGATACTGCCCACACCTTCAGTGTTTGAAGAAAACATGCTTTCATCACTGAGTTCATTTGTGTTTTTCAATAAGGTGGAGATTGTGAGCATGATCCAGGTGTGTACAGCAGATTTTATATACTAGGCTATTTCAGATTGTTTGCATGTAATTGTGAAGCTGTTGTAGCTCACACAGAACATTTTGATTCTAAAGTGGTGTGCTCCCTCAAGTTAAAGCCTAAAGCTTGCATTTTAAAACAAAAATATGCAAAGAAACGGTGCTTTAACCTATTCTGAAACTGGTACAGGTCAATTGGCCATTTAAACTTGAAATCAACGAGTGACTACTTTCAGCAATAACTGAACTTACCAGTCATCACTTTGTTGACAATGTGAAATGCATTAATCTTGGCAGAATTTACACAAAACGGTGTCTTTATTAGTACTATGAGTTTAGGAGTTGGATTGGTGAGAGTTTTATGAAGCGTTTAAAATTTTATAGTTGATTTTAAAGAGTGGTGTGAGTTTGAAAAAGTGTGTTCTTAAATCAGTCACCAAATCCATAATAAGCAGTGATATTTTGGAGGACTGTTCATTCCTGATAATTAACCTTCAAAGATGAAAACTTCTGAGAGTGATCCACTTCCAATTAGCGAGATCAGGGGTCAGAATTCTCTGCTTTTTTGTAGAAGTTTGTTAATTTTTGAATCATGCATAGCAATGTGAGTCTATGTAGTTGCCTGCCAGAAGAGGAAAACAAAAGCGAGAAAAAGAAAGAAGAGAAAGAATTTGGGCTTTTACAAGTTATCTGTCTTCAGACTTTATTTTGATTACATACCGTTGTTGACTTTCAAAAAAATAATTCAAAAATTCACCTTCACATGGAAAGAGAAATTTGTTTTTTAAAAATAGATACTATAACTATAAGGTGACGGATTCATTCATGGATAGAAATTATAAATGGATTAGTAATAATATAGTATGCGTTTTAGCGTATATAATTTTTTTTAGCTTGATTCATGTGAATAACAAATCGTGGTCATTGAATTTTAGGGGAATAATAAATATAGATCACTATATATATCAGCAAAAAGTATACCAGTTTTTCTCTACTAAATAGACGATGTCTTTATTTTACAACGCTGTTAATGATTTATAAATATAATTGCTTCTCTAGAGAGCATCAGGACTTCATAAGGATAACGAGCGTGTGAAAAAAGCCAGACCACATTATCTGCAGGTTGTGGAGATGGATGTTCTGGAAGAGCTGAGAAGCAGTACATTATACTTTTTAACGTTTCTTGTGACATGTTTTCCTTGCATGCATACAATGATCATGAAGTATTGCAAACAGGAGATTAGTAATTTTATTTTGTTAAGCAGAAAGTTTTGTTTACAGAAGTGTTTTTCCTATTAAATATTGGGTCTCATTCGGAAATGGGAGGTCACCTGTCTTTTTATTTTGTTTTTAGTTAGCTGGAGTCATCGGGGCTAAAATCTCCTCTCAGACTACAATGAAAGCAACTGCAAACTTTTCTTTGAGAAAGAAGGGTGGTGGTTGCCTGGCAGTGCCAGGCCCAAACTAGTGAAGGTAGCTAGGATTGCTACTGAAATCTCCCGTAGGTTTGATGGAAGACAGAGTGGAAATTATAGGCCAAAAAAAACTGTTCGTTTGCAAAGAATGTCTGCTCCAACGTTAGACAACTCTGGCGAATCATTCGGACACATACCAGCTCAATTCCTATGTGAGCAGCACTTTTCAGTGCCTCTGCGTTTCGCATGCTGCGGGCTATTTATAGCTTACCTGCAACCCTCTTTCCAGTGAAAGGAAGTATCGGCGAAGCCATTTATAACTAGCCTGGCTGACCTAACCTCACAATCTGAAAATCTTTGGTTGAGGTGCTGTGGACAGGCCATCCAAAGTTATTTCCTCTCGTATTTTCGAGCATGATCTATTATTAGTGATGAAAAGCGTATTTTTAAGCCAGAGTACACACCTGATTGATTGCATTTTTTGTCTCGCAGGAAGATAACAAGTTCTTGACAACACTGTTTACACAACTGATGGATGATGAAACGGATGATGAACACAGGAGAGACCTTGTCATGTTTCTCAAAGAGTTTTGCACCTTCTCACAAACTTTGCAACAGCCAAGCAGGGAAAATTTTTTCAAGGTAGCGTTTTACAGTAAACTCCTGGGGATTGAAAAGTGAAGTTGGTGGTGACCTTCCGCCAGCAGTTCGTTGCAAAGACCAAATGAAAATGCTATATTTTTTTAATTATTGCAGTATTTCATTGTAACTCTTTTGGTTATTAGCAAGAGATGAGTATGTCATAATCAGAAATAAAAATTAAAATAGATGATTTTTGACTCGTGCATAGCAATGTAAGTACTCCTCCAACCCCATCCCCCACCATAAAAATTTTTTTGGGGGGCAAGTCTTTGTGAGATGAGTACTAAATAGTCCAAAAATGACACTTGTCTGTCTGTCCACAGTCAGTCTATGCAAAACTTGCAAGTGGCTTAATATCTCAGAACGTATTTCAACTATCACAACCAATACTTGGTAAGATGGACTGGTGGTGTATATCCGTGAGACCTCGTAAATGATCTGATTTTCAAGTTCAAGGGTAAAGCAGTAGTAGAGTTATTAATATTGACAGGGATATAAACAGGGAAAGATGGAGTACGCTGGTTAAACGATCATCTGTGGTGCCCCTACAACCTCCGAGTTACTGGATAGGATAGGATTAATATTGAACTTATGATTCTTTAGTGCATGATACATATCCATGAGACACATATTGTGCAAATTTCCTCTCTACAAGGTCAATGTCACTAAAGCTGTCCAAAGTCAGTATATTTACTTTGAAGTGACCTTGACCTTAAACTATGAGATATAAAGTCCAAACTTGTATTTAGAGATGATTGCTTGATCTTTTGTATGTTCCATTTTTGCGTTGATCTTTAAGGTCAAGGTCATTTTAAGCCTTGCTTTATATTTAACCTGGGTTATTTGATCATACATGAGCATGAGAGTTCATGTCAAGGTCATCCCAATGTCTTTTTTTTTTTTGAATGGGAGGGAGGGGAGGTACTGCGTAATACACATTTGTTGTAATTTGTTTGATCGTACATGAGTGTCTTTGGAGCCGGGGATCAGGGTCAAATGAAGGTCTAGAGCATCGAAAGATCAATGTCACTATTACTTTGCATTTTAATGCCACCGTTTAATTTCGTTGTTTTTTTCTTCTGGGCAAAAAGAACATTCCATAAGGAGCATGTGAGTCTTTGGCCTTCTAGTTGTATTGTTATTGCACATAGATTAGTTTGTCTTGTTTATAATAGCAATAGCTTATTTTGGGCAAGTTATGGGAACTTACCGTTTGTATGTCAAAGGAGCTCATCTTAATGCCAAATGAGTAAAAACTTTGCGCCGACCAACTAAAGCTTATTTTTCACTGCCCTAAGAGGTGACCTTTTTTTTTCTCCCTTTTTTTTCCTCCCTTTTTTTCATTGCCGGCTGATTTAGTCCATTTTCATCAGATAATCATAATGCACTGTCTCTTGAGTCTTGTTCAAGTCCATTTTCACAAGATAATCATAATGCACTGTCTTGATAGTAGTGTTTCTTGATATTATTTATGCTATAAGTTGTGACTTCATGAGAGCTATATTAATTCATGTCGCAAGCACCTTGCTGAAAATGTGTTCAGAGTCTCTACTAAATGTTTCAGTAATATTGAAAGGCATAGAAAAATTATCCAAAACTACTTATTGGGAGTGACAAACAGGGTATTCATTTTTGACTTGCATGTATAGCAATGTGTATATATTCACACTCCCCTAGTTTTCAGTATTTTTTACTTTTCCAATTCCCATGCCTGATATGGGTTCCGTTTTTGTGTTGATCTTAAAGGCCAAGGTCATTTTAGGCCTTGCAAAGACATTTTTTAAAATAGTTTATCCTACAGTAGAATGGCTCTAAGTCTAACCCATAGTGTGCAACGACATTGGTTGGATTATTTGCTCATACATGAGCATAAGAAGTCAAGGTCATCCCATGGTCAAAGTAAACTGAAATGTCAAGGTCATCCCATGGTTATAATTTTTTTTTGTCTAATACAACTTTAGCTGTTGTTTAATTGATAGTGCGTGAGTATACTTGGAGGTAAAGGTCATCTCAAAGTCAAGAGCATAGAAAGATTAAAGTCGGTATTTGCATTTTAATGCCATTGTTTAATTTTTTCCCTAGGCTATAATTTTGTTGTTAAATATAAGGAGCATGTGATATATAAGGGCTTTGCGCTTCTAGAATAGTTGTGTACCTGAAATTTGGATCCCTCTTTGCAACTTATTTATGTACACTTTATGTAATGATTTTATTACTGTATTTCTTTTATTCCAGACTTTGTCAAATCTTGGCATCTTGTCCACGATTGGAATTATATTGGTAAGTTCCATTTTACACTGTTTCATGGTTTTAAAACAGTAGGTCCTAATCTCCAATTTGATTCTGGACCTGGATTCTGTTTGTGTTGTTGGTTGAACCGTCAGGTTAGTATTTCCTTGTGGACTGAATTTCCAAGTGCTGGTTACTAACTTGAATGCATAGCAATGTATGTTCTCCCCAACAAAATATTTTTTAAGAATTTTGTAAATATGTGCAATGGAGTCCTAAATACTATAGTCAAAAAATTATATTTTGTCTGTCCAGCTGTCTGTGTGTACAAATCTTGCAAAACTTGCTATCTCGGAACCTATTCAGCGATCAGAACTAAATTTGTTAGATTATGTACAGGGTTCAGCCTGACACAAAAAAGCTATGGGCCATTGGGCCCCTCAGATCAATTTTCAATGGGCCATGATTTCAGCAGTAATTTACGTACATGTAAAAGATAACCTGGAGATATTACAGAAATTAAAACAAAATAGATTAGTGTGAGTGTGCATGTGTTGTGAAGCATGTTTACCAACAAAACACTAACCAGAACAGGGATCAGTATTTTGACTTGACTCGGGGCTGACACAATCATCTTGCGTAGGATTAGCGGCGGTAGACTGTAGTTTAACAGCAGCAAACGACAGTCTAGGCTGTCCTACCTCAATTTTAGGTGGGGTTTGTGTTTGTTTGTTTGCTTGTTTTATTTTTTGTTTGTTTGTTTGTTTTTTGTTGTTTTGTTGTTGTTGTTTTTTTTTTGTTTTTTTTTTTTGGGGGGGGGGGGGGGGGGGGGGGGGGGTGCATTTTCAAAGCGGCACAAAGAAAAACACAAAGTCCTCCTTGCACGGACACAACATATGCGCAGACGATAGCAAATTCTGATTTGGAAGAATCGTACAACACTTCTTATTGGCTGAAAGATCAACATCCGGGCCCTCATAGCCAATCGCTGAACTTGCCTTAGCAAAAGCACGTTTGTCGCCTCCAATCCACTGCACTGTTATTGTGGTGGCGCACTGGTACCAAAAATCGAAGCGCCATTCGGCCCCTGGCAAGAATTGTAGATGGGTCATTTTTAATTTTTATGGGTCAATGGCGCAGGGCGCGCTTGTAAACTGATCCCTGATGTATATCAATGAGACCTCGATAATGATCAGGAATGAATGACTTCACTTCAGGGTCAAGGTCACAGGGTCAAAAAATGTTAGTTAAAAAATGACACATTTTCACGAAATAACAGATTTGGACTCGCATGCATAGCAATGTGTATTCACCCCCAACTCTCACACGCCCCTCTCCTCCCCACCACCTTAAAAAAAATTTTTTCAAGATATTCCTAAATAATCAAAAAATGACATTTCTACTAAAAATTCATTCGGTTGTTTGTATTGGCCGCCTGGATTTTTTTTCCTGGGCAGTAATTTTTATGTTAAATATTACAAATTTCATAATGGGCATGTGAGTCATATGGGCTGTCTGTGCCCTTATAGTTTTAACTTGTCCTGCCCTGCACTCAAAAGTTTACGTATACTAAGTTCTCTGGTCACATTATTTTGCTTCTATATTATATGAAGAAAGATGAATCTGTCATAAATTGGACAATACATTTTCATCTCACGACTTTCAAAATAATTTTATAATACTTCAGGGTTAAAAGGGTCAGAGGAAGTGTATCTTGTAGATGTGACTCGACCAATTTGTGTTTTATTGTGCAGGGACTAGATGATGAGAAAATGAAGTCTGCAGCGATAGACATTTTTTCATATATTGTGGAGTTTAGTCCGTCCATGGTTCGAGAGTTCATTGTGCAAGAAACACAGACTCAGGATGATGTGAGTGATCCAAAATATTGTACAGTGGAACCTCCGTTATCCGTCTCTCTGGTATACGACTCCCTCCGTTATGTGACCTGAAAACTTCTGACGGATTCACTTCCAATAATAAATTACCTCTGGTATGCGACAACCTCGTTTATGCGACCAGCGACCGTGTCTTAAGCCCTTTATACGACCGTCATAGGCAATTTA
Organism: Oncomelania hupensis; assembly: GCA_036898135.1. NCBI lineage: Eukaryota > Metazoa > Mollusca > Gastropoda > Littorinimorpha > Pomatiopsidae > Oncomelania > Oncomelania hupensis. The sequence goes on from CM072513.1 coordinate 23,282,912, forward strand.
AAAGAGATATCAGTTAATTTATTGTCTGTACCTTTCGTTTTTTTCTCTCATGTTAGTGTACACCTGCTGTTGTCTGCTATTTCCGGTTCGCAAGTAAGGGACATTACTCGCCTACACTGGCTTGTCAAAATGGCTTCGCGCAAGAGGAATGTTTTGAGTTTGGCAGAAAGAATGAAAGTGATTGAAAGAAGTGAAAATGGGGAGAGTTGTTTGTCTATTGCAAGAAGTTTAGACGTTGGGAAGGCCCAAATTCAGCTCATTATAAAGGATAAGGAATCTGTGAAACTACGATGGGAGAGTGGAGAAAGTGGCGAAAGGAAAACATCGAAACTGAGAGCTTCTGCAGTGACAGACTTAGAAAAGACCTGATTAATCGAAAACAGTCTTCAATTTCAAAGTTTTTCCATGTTCAAAATGTCTGAAGACCCGACTGTTTTCTATTTTTGAAGTTGTGATTTAGTCACAACTTCAAAAGCTAAAAATGAAACATGTTTTACAGTTTTCTTTGTCAGAGAATACATGCTGGTGAGTGTAAACATTATGACTACATACCCCTCCGAGCCTGACCCCGACCCCGCCCCCTCCCGTCCCACCCCTTGTTTCCGGTATAAGACCACCTCTATTATAAGACCGTTTTTTCTCAGATTTTGGACGGTCGTATACCAGAGGTTCCACTGTAGTAATTTACGTGCTCCTTGAAATGTCTTGAAGAAAATTTGCATAAATACATTTATACTTTATACTTCTAATATTTATTACAGTAACTGGTGTTTTAAATTTGAATCAGGGATACACTGTACTTTAATGTTTAATATTATTTAAATCTAGATATCAGTAACTGTATCACAGATGGATGAATATGTGCCATTAAGAAAATCTAGAAAATTACAAGTTATCTTGTTTTATCATTTATGTGTAATAAAGTCACTCATAGTATTTCAGACATTAAATTTATTCCAGGCGGTGTTTTTTTTTCATTCAAAATGGTTTCTTTTTTTCTTAATAAAATGCAAGTCACATTGTTACAGTTTCACAGCATAGGTTCATTTCTTTGCAGGATGATATCCTGATCAACCTAGTCATTGAACAGATGATCAATGATACCGATCCTGGTATGTATTTGTCCATTCATTCTGCCTTTGTAGCTATTAATTTTTTAAATAGAACCCTTACAAATGCTAGAGGTGACCTTACAGTTGTTGTTTTTCTCCAGAAAATACATGTAACTTGCTTGTGAAATAACACTGATGTTGTCCCACAGCCATAGTTCAGTGGTAGAGCATTTGACTGACACGCTGCGGACCATTGTTCGAATTTCATGAACATAAAAGTGGCTATTTTCCATGTCCGTCTCAGCAGTATGATTGGTTTCGTGTTTGATTTAGGTTCCTACCCCCTCTTCCCTGAGACGGTTATCCCAGCCTGCCACGTTGCATGTTGCAGGGGTAGATGTTAAACTTCAATGTTCGTTCATTCAATACTGGTGTAAATGACAACACAGTGTGCTTTTCTTTTATTTGTATAGCATCCTTTAATGTATATCGTTTCATGACAGATATGATGGCATTAAGGTAATAAATGTGTTTTGTATTGGCACAGAGCTTGGAGGTGCCATGCAATTGATGGGAATCTTGCGTCTGCTGCTGGACCCAGAAAACATGCTTGCAACTGCCAATGTGAGTTCAATTTATTGCTTAGTGATTTTTCAACAGATTTGCCATACACTCCCTCCCCATCCTCTGAGAATGTGTGATTTTTATGTAATGGAGAAAGTCTTATAAAAGCATCTGTTACAAGAACACTGGTTGCTTGAGGTTTTGTAGCACTCGAGCACATGTATATGACTGAGTGCCAAAAGGTGCGCATGGAATGGGTTGGTTGAAAGTTTTGTCAAAGTTTTGTGAATAAAATTGCTGATGGTGGATTTCGTGAATTGTGTGAATGGAAGAATGGTTGGAGAGATAACTGAGATAAATTCAGACTCAAACTGCCAATAGTTTGAGCGCTGTCGGTCTTTGATGACGAAATCTGGTCGTAAAACCAGCCCTCAAAAACGGACAAGTCGACCCCATGGTCAGCAAACTTGACAGCACAGAACACTGTCACTATAAAACGTTCAATAATTACTGCCAATATGCAGTAAAAACACTAGTGCACACGTCATATCAACCTCAAAAGCCACACTTCATAATTTAATGAAAACTGGACAGGTCAATTCCGATGTGTTGCTCGTTGTTTGTGTCGTAAGAGAAACGACAAAACTTTTCGTCTGCTTCACTCTTATTGTATTTTACGCCGAGACGTGAAACTGCGAGATTAGCTTAGTCTCAAACCCAGTTTGAACACGGTAATATTAAATTGTAACGGTCGAGCCGATTTACTGAATAATATAGGCTGAACTTCACAGTCAGAAATTGGCGTAAGATCTTACGAGCGACCAAATCTACCATATTTTCGGTTTAAAATTAAAATTGAATATTTTCACTTCTTAATTCTCGTTAAGTGCATCACGTGACACGTTCTTCCTGTTCAATCGCCATTGTTTTACCACGGGGTTCGGTGTGCGAAGAAACGAAAGTTATGTCGTCACTTTTTTTATTTTCTTACAAGAGACACAACCAATATTCGAATCTGACGAGGGACGCAAACTTATGACATGTTTGTATAATTTAATACAATAAAGAAGGCTCGTTTATCGTTTTCTTTTGAGAAACAGATTATTAAAGTGTAAGACAGTAGGGGGCCACTGTCACTGAAGATTAAAACTAGTCAAAAACGGGGCTGAGAAAAGTTTGAAAGAAGGTTTTCTTCTCCACATGACTTTGTAGCAATATTACGAGCGACATTGAGGGCAAACTTTTGCGGCTTTTCTGGGTACTATTCCAAGTTATTTCGTCTGTTGATCGAGCAATACATGGCCCAAAAGGAAAAACATTCGTTTTCAATAAGGTGTAAAGGACAGTGGTGTGAAATTTCAGTACACAATCCACATCATTAGCGTCTTCCACTAGATTTATCACAGGTACATTGTGTAATTCTTATGCGCGACACATATAACATTGTCTGTTGTATAATGTAAATAAAATTAAAAAATCCTAATATAATGATAATAATAAATAAATATTTGTTTTCTGTGCATTCCCTGTGTATGGTTGAGTCATTCAGCATCATAAAACTCTGTCCTGCTTCAGTTGTGAATTTACAGCAAAATCTGAAAAGTTTTGTTTGTGTCGCTCATCGGGTATTACAACACAAAGCACTGCTCACTGCATTGGAAAACAATATTTGAAAGAAATAAATTCTATGGTACAAAGAGGTGGTCTAGACACACATTTGTCATAGTAGTAATCAGTCCTAGTCATTTGATTTATATAGCAAATTCCTTGTCCATGTCGTAATACCTGATGAGCGACATACCGCACATTTTCATGTTCAAAGCCTATTTTCTCAATAATTAGTTTTGTTATTATATTTTAATTTGTCACACACATGACAGACACTGAAAGCAATCTGACAGCACAAAAAGAATGGATAAAATACATGATTGATTTTTAAGGCCTACTGTCCACTTTCTGAGCTCACCTTTTGGCACACAGTCATATGTGATACTGAACATGTTCCATGCTTTCTGTACAATGAGAGAATTTTATTTTTGGAAAACTGGCATGTGCTATATCTTAAGGCACACCTTGCCTCACTTGCACGAACCATAGGCCGATAGACGGGCTGAAATCTCCTTAAAAGGAAGCAAGTCCAGAAAACACAACTACTCAAATTCAAGTTTTATATATATAAACAATAATGCACACATATATTGAATCGAAGTACACACAAACACGAACACACAACAGTTAACTTCTAGCGTCCTATAACGCGGTAATGCGCGCCTTGCCCGTAATCCTGAAGTGCGGTAATGCGCGCCTCGTTAGCGCACCTTTTATTCATGAAATCACAGGAAATAGGAACTCTCCAGTGCGTGAGAGAAGGTTTAGTCAACTTCTGGAAAGGTTCACGTGTGTTTTCCGCTATCGTTTTCTCAAGTTGGATGTAGTTTTGTGTACTTTTTTAACGATTTTGTTTGAGGTTTGAGTTTGTGAAATTTTCGGCCATGATGGTGGGGGATAGTTCCGACAGTGATGGTGAATTTGGTAATCTTATCGATCAGCTTATTGCTGAAAGAGCACAAGGACTTGGTGTAGATTTCAGTGTCATCTGTACACACAAGTGATTTGAGCGATCGTGAAAGTGTATCTTCCAACGATGTTGATGGCGATGCCGAGTGGAGTGATGTTGTTGAAAATCATGAAAGGAGTGCATTTGAAAGTGAAGTAGGGCCAAGCGAACCTGTGATTTGCTTCATCAATACATCCCCACAAGTAAGAGTAGGTGCCTGATTTGCAAGAGTTTTCTTGTCTGTGTTGACTGTGCACACATTCAAATGCAATCCACACTGTCTTGTTGGTTTTGTTGTTGTTTTATTAACATAGTCCATAAAATACCTGTAATTACGAATTAATTACAAGATTACAACAGGTAAAAATAGTACTAAAGTCAAAATGGTTCTTTGGGTACATAGAATAACCATTTTGTAAGTCAATGTGACAATAAATAAATTTTTGGCATTTTTTTTCAAATTCATAACCCAATTTATTGCAATAAACTTGAAATCCTTACAGGATATAGGCACAAATGTACAGAAAACCTTATAGGACATCAAGAGTTAATTACGGGTACTTTACTTTCCGCACGCAGAGGTGCCAACCAGTACGGATTGACCGTATTTAATTCCAGCGAAGTGAATTAAATACGGAAATACGATAGCTTTTATAAAAATACGGAGGGGAAGTTGCCGATCGTTTATCTTTGCCAGCTGTGCTTCTGTACCGGTTTCTGGTCTCATAATAGTACTGAACGTCGCTGTGTTCAACAAGCTGATTTTTTCATGGTGATTTTAGAGTAAAACAAGTGTGGTGTTCAACAAGCTGATTTTCATGGTATTTTAGAGGACTGAAAATAGCCTGCTGTTTCAGAGGGAAGCCTGTCGTTACTTTATAGTGTCATAAGCTGGGTTTTGAGAGAAAAAAAATACTGACAAGTGTTAAAAAATACTGACAAACGGGTCCGGAAATACTGACAAGAAGATTAGGGGATTGGCACCTCTGCGCACGTCACTGGCAACGTTCCTGACAGTCCAGCCACAGTCAATTCAGACTAACGAGCCACGACATGATCAAGGGTGACAAGTGAGGCTCCAAAGTCGCACAGTCCGACACAGACCCCGTCGGGCTCAAGACGGCGATCTTTGGAACACACTGAGTGGTCACAGCCTCCATGGTTCCCAAAGAATCCCATGTCCGTAGAATCAATTCATTGACACGGAAAGACATGGGTAAAGTCAGATAGATAGTGCCGGTACAGAAAGTGGTAGCTTGAAACACGAACTCCTGGTAGTCTCCTTTGGTTACTTAAATATAACGAGTGTGCACCCGCCTGTCGTTAGTATGCTCGGACCTGCGAGTGCCTCAATTTATATTTATTTTTTCCATATAGAAATTTCATTAAGCATTACTATTATTTAGTATGCACTTCTAAGCATTTCAAACCCTTTCATCATTATGAGCCATACTAACAAACGGGGCAGTAAGTCAACTCAATTCAAAATAGGCTTACTCGACCATGCCAGAGAGCGTAGTCTAACACTACACTATCCCAAGTAAGACCTGAAACTTTATGCTAAAGTAAAACTTCAAAAGAAAGAGAGAAAAAAAAAGAATAATTAAATATCATGTAGTCAAGATCAACACCGGCAATAAACACATTATATTCCTTAATTTTGATTTTATACATGTAATCCAAAGTATAAAAAAAAAAAAAATGCAAACCATCTGTTCCCTTCAATGTTCGAATACCCCCACACTATAATAAGATGCTGGTACACTGTTCACGGCAGTAATACTGCACATGATTCTGGCTGAATACCAAACTTGCTGGTATAATGCAGTATCCGCTACATAGGCACACTAAACCCTCATCTGTCTGTCTATCACTATGTTACGTTGAAACGCGCACGATAGATCTGATCGCAAAGCATTCAATAACAGAGTGTATTTACCTTTGATTTGATTTTGCGTTGTTGTTTGGAGAAGCTTTGTATAGCGTTGATAATTAGTAGATATTATTGGAGAATTCTCTAGATTTGCTTGTTTACTATCGATTGAAGCTTCACGATAGGTGTAGATATTTGAGAAAATTCTTGGACTGTGAAGAAAGATGGATGACGTAATACAGTGATGACGAAGTTTAGTTTGATTGGTTGTAACGCGTCGCTGTGGAACATTCTGACGTAATCTGGAATCTAGAAAAACTATATATTTGATGCACTGTGAAAGTTGAAAGAAGGAAAGTGGAAAAGTGATTGAGCGATTGTATGCAGTTGTTGATGTATGCTGAATAAAATTGGGAAACTTCATACGACGACTCCGTGCCTTGTTGCTGATTGAACGGGTTGCGTGGATAAACGAATCCGAGTTACACTTATCAGGATTTCAGCATTGGGGCTGAATCAATTACTGATAGAAAAACACCAAACGAGTGTAACACTTTACCACAATAGCCAAACGTGTCAAACTTGTATGCGTGTTCGTGAGCTTGCATAAACGTAAAAGTCTATAGACAAGACACACACATACACAAAACCTGTTTTCCAGTTTCTTTCTCCATTAGTATAGGCTGGAAGATTGGTGTTCCTGAAAATTGTAGGTGTTCATGTATGCTGTCTTTGCTTGTGGTAATTACCATTTATGAATTTTCTTTTGCAGAAAACGGAAAAGACAGAGTTTCTCAGTTTCTTCTATAAACATAGCATGCATGTCCTGACTGCCCCGTTGTTTGCTAACACTGCCGATGAAAAACCTAGTCGAGGTGAGAACATTTTCATTTACTGTTTTTAGTGGATGATCAGGCATTATAATTTAACCGCATTTTTGCAAAACTAGGTTTTTGAGAGAATAATATGAGTTTTTGATTGAATAATAGAGCATTTGATTTAAACGTTTATTGCATTTGTACATGTTAGCACATTTCCTTACCGCAGTTTTCTTTGGTTTGCTGTTGATTCAAAAATACAAAACAGCACTGTTTCTTTGATTGCAGATGACTACCAGACAGCTCAGCTGTTGAGTTTGATACTTGAATTGTTGTCTTTCTGTGTGGAGCATCACACATACCACATCAAGAACTACATCATCAGCAAAGACTTGTTGAGAAGAGTCTTAGTGCTACTATGCTCCCGGCATTCTTTCCTTGTTCTCTGTGAGTTGCCTTTACGTTTTACATTGGGGTCTCATAAACTACTAGAACCCATGCTTCTACAGCATGATCAGGGTGGTGTGGGTTTATTGTATTTTTAATTTCACATCCATTTTACTTTGTTACCTAACAAATAGTGACTGGCAATTTTGATGTATTTGTTTAAAATTGTGTTGTTCAGGTGCCTTACGATTCATGAGGAAAATAGTGGGACTGAAGGAGGAGTTCTACAACCGTTACATCATCAAGGGAAATCTTTTCAAACCCATTGTTGCCCTCATTCTGCGCAATGGTGACAGATACAATCTTCTCAACTCGGCTCTTATTGAACTCTTTGAGTTCATTAGAGTGGTAAGTATAAGCAGCTTGAATTTATTAACCTCTTGTAGCTAGCACTGCAATTCTGATCTGTTGCTGCAATTGTATATATGAATACTGCAAGCGTAGACTGAGAAAGGTTCCGTTCCAAAAGCGTTTCTGTTGCAATATTATCACCAGAGCCTAACTATTCAGCCCACACAAATAAAATTGCATTTAAAGCATTGTCAGTGCAGTTGTTCAGTGAGTATATTAAATTTAAGAATAATCTTGTTGTTCCTATTTGTGCTTATGCAGGAGGACATCAAGACTTTGTCAACACATGTGGTGGAAAACTTCCAAAAGGAGTTGGAGGGGATCAAATATGTGAAGACATTTGAAACGCTGAAGCTGCGTTATGAGCAGCAACAAGACCGCCTCAAGGATAGGATGGTAATTGAAGGGTATGTATTACTCGTCAAACTAGTCGCAGAGTTTCAGTGCCAGTTCTAGTAAATTGCAGAAAAGAGCAGGTCTTTGAAACTGTGATTGTAAAAGTGAGGAATCTCAAGCACATTATATTAGTTTGTCTCCTTCTTTTACAGCCCTCCAGGAGAATGTTCCAGTATAAAAAAATATGTATTTACCATTATTATCTTTGCAAGTTATGAAGTCTAAAACAAATTTTAAAACAAATAAATCCCAATATAAAATTTCATTGCATCGAAGTTTCAGGTTAAAGATTGCATTATGGTTTTGCATCTTCCTGGTTTTTGTCTCAGTATATGTATTTGCAATATATTGCAGTGGACAAAGCGGCTAAAGATGCTCTGCATCTCGAATTCCCTCCAGAGATTTTTCAGTTTGTGCCCTACTCTGACCTACGTTGTATGACGGGATCTTATTGTAAACGACTGTGGCAGACTGACTGGTCTAACCATATCAACAACAAATTATTTCAAATTCTTCCCGATTTGTCGGATTCTTTGCCTAACTTTGCATCCACTCGCAAAGAAGAAACAGTTTTGTCTCGCCTTCATATTGGGCATACTTATGTAACCCACAGTTTCCTGTTAAAAGAAGAAGAACCACCATGGTGCTTTGCATGTGATAAATCCTTTTCTGTTCGCTAATTCATGTCTGAATGTGCTGACCTGCTTGATAAAAGCAGAGCTGCCTACTGTCCCTGAGGGGCCGGAAATGTCCTTGATAATTTCGAAATTGTATGGTTGTCCCGATTTTCCGATTTATGAAAGTGCTTCCCGGAAAATCGTCTCTGCTGAATGCACACGTGTTTCGGTACATTTGTACTCATTGTGCCGTACATAAGAACTGCTATTTTCCCGCCAATGTTTGTTCTCGGTCAGCCTGGTTCAGCTCTGAGCAGGATCTACAGCAACAGCCACTTGCAGGATTTGAAGAGTGCCTATTATAGGTCTCTTCAGCCTTCCATCTAATTGAATTGCAGTTAGACCCTGTAAATAGTGTAAATATCGTAAGTTTAAGTTTATATTTATTTTGACATTTATTATGGTCTTGGTTCATAAAATAAATGTCCCTGGTATTCAAGCCATGTCCATGATTTTTATTTGACGTGTCCCTGAAACTGACAAATGAGGGTAGGCAGCCCTGTAAAAGAGAAACATATTTTGGTTCAATACCTTTCAAAGAGATTTTTAAAATATGCAATGGTCAACACTTGTTTCAATTTTTACATGATGTTGGTTTGTTTTATCGCATATAAACCATGTCATTTTGTTTTTGGATTTTATTGGTAAGACCGAATTTAGTGATTTGATTGAAGAAAGAACAGATTTTTTAAATATGCAATGGTCAACACTTGTTTCAATTTTTACATGATGTTGGTTTTATCGCATATAAACCATGTTGTTTTGTTTTGGATTTTATTGGTAAGACGAATTTAGTGATTTGATTGAGGAAAGAGAACGTATTTTTAACACATCAGTTTTAAAGAAGACTTTTCAAGAGGTGTCAGGTGAAAGTTTGTTTTAGTATTTAAGAGTAACAGGTCTATTTTTTTCAGATTTGAACCACTTTATAACATTTTAAGATAACGTCTCTCTGGTCCTGATTTGGCTCGGAAGAGTCCGCTGGACCTAAAGCAATAATCATGTAATGTAATGTATGGTCAGAAGGCCCCTGTTTCTATTGATAATTGTCACTGTTTTTCAGACGATTAGTGACAGTTGCTATAACTATTAAGGCATGGGAAGGAGACCTTCCGGACTTAATTAAATGGAATTCTTTATACCCAAAAAATAGATAACATTTGAAAAAATGTATTTAAAAAAATTTTTTTATGCCATCATTTTGGTGGTTTTGGGATCACAAGTGTTTCTTCGCGCAACTTCCGATCCATGCTATAACTGACCCGAATAGTGGCCATGTTTGCTAGTGACTGTATGTAAGATATATAGTGGACACGTGGGTACTTCAAAAATCTGCAGACATGGAGCTTGTTACCGACGAATCAGAGGTCCAAAAAGTAAACAATGCTTTGTCAAAGAGCAAATTGAAAAACAAGTGGCAGAGTGACTTGGATGAATGCAACCGTCTGTTCCGAATTTTGCTTTGAAAAACGAAAGAGGTTGGTGCTGCTTGGTGCCTCTTGTGTAGTAGGAAATTAGTCTCCAAGTCCAATAAAAAAAGTAAATTGAAATGCATTCTAAGGAGGGTAGGTATGCGGAGAGGTTAAATGCACAGAAACGTGCATTGACTCTACTTTGTGCAAAACCAGTCATAGCACCGGATTCTAAAGCTGATTGCCTTGAAGATGCAAAAATTCGGACTTGCTCTTTCTTGGCAGAATGTTGTATGCCCATGTCACTGCCTCCGGATTTAATCGCTTTTTGCCAAAGGCTTGCAAAGGATGAGGAAAGTCTGGAGAGCTTTCAATGCATAGGGAAACTGCAACATACACTATGACTCACAGGGTTGCTGTAGCATTTATGGGGTTTTTCAAACTTTGTGAAAGGCATTTTTCTCTGAACATTGACAAGGCCACAAACAATGCCAACAACAAAGTCGTGAATGTCCTAGTCAGACACTTTGACGTGGCAAGAGGTGAACCTGTAACACATCTGCTTAGCTGTTCTGGGAACATGTTGCCAATGCCCAGAATATTTTTGCTGGACTGCAGTCCTTGTTGGACAGGAAATGAGCCACCTGAAGAGAATTAAAAGTCAGCATGTGAACCAGACCCAGCAACTGGATAACTGTAATGTAATGCGCGGGAAAAGAGATGCGGTTGAGAAACGTCTGCCTCAGAAAAATGAACATCTACTTGACGTATTGGAGATACGTTGCACATCGTTTCAAATGCACCCAAGGACTTCTGCCAATCCAAAACAGAGCAACGCTGTCGTTTGTGTCGAAAAGTAAAAGGACAAGTGTGTGGCACCTCACTCTGGATCACAGTGGAAGCACAAAGACCATTCTGGGACAATGGCTCCAAACAGTGCCACACCAGCATCCTGCAGTTTACCTGCCATAACAGACAACATTCTTGCTCAGCAAATAAAATGAGCTTCTGGAGTCTCTTTAGAAGACCTACAAACGTTAGCACTGCAAGCTGAGAAAGAACCCAATCATTTTGTTGTTTGTCTCCCATGACAGAATCGACAGATTAAAAGGAAAGCTGTTCCCACAGACCTCAGAAGCTTCTTTGCAACAATAAAAATTCCAGAATTGAGGAGCAAACAGCAATATTGTCCCCATTACTGCCACATATTTTAATTTGTAAGATTCGACCCAATGGCATTAGTTACTGATTTAAAAAAAAAAAAAAAAAAACTCGTGGACTGAACTGTAAGTGTTATCGTGGAAAGAAGAAATTGGGGAATCTCCTGCCATGAAGTGACCTTGTGAAGTGAATGAAAGTTATTAGCATAATAGCAAGGTTTGTTCTGTTTTAATGGTGTTTTGTGTTGTACTTTTCTTTGCTGGACTGGTTAAACTGTTTGATCTAAGCTTATATGTTACTAATACTTAACAGGACTTTTTAAGTGTGTCGCATTTTTATTCTCATTTTATCAAATTTATTATAATTGAAATTAGTACATTTTATTTGAAGAAGGTGCCAAAGGATCTCTGCATATATCATTTTTTTCTCAGCATCTGGACCTCCAAGCGGGGGGTTGCCCCTGCACCCCACCGGGGGACACTAAGACCCCTAGACCCCGGCCGACAGCTTTTATTTTTTCAGTTTAGCTGAAATTTTTTGTTCCCACCCAAGTTAATGTGATTTTTAAAGACACCTTTGACCAGGTTAATGAGGGAAAGTTGACATTTTCATGGTTTTATTTTTTGTGTTACCCATTGTTTACATTTGTATTTATAGCAACCATGCGACATCGTTGATGCGCAACACTCGATTCAGACGTGATGTTCGCACGTTGGAAGAAGAGGAGGAACTGTGGTTTGACCAGGATGAGGATGGAGAGGAGGTTGACTCTGGACCACCTGTGACAGACTTGCTCAAGCACAAACTTGAAGCTGACCTTGACAACATACAGAAAATGTGGGATCACAAAAAAGGTAAGAAAGCTCTAGAATGGTTGTTATATATTGAGTAGCAAAATCGACCAGTGTACAATTAGCATCTACCATTGAATTGAATTTTTGCATTTTGTAAAGATGGCTTGTTAAGCTGAATGGAATTGATATATCCGGATCAGGCCTTGGATATTTTCCTGTTTTTGGCGCGTTATCTATATTTATAATGTTCATAAATTCTTGAAATCATCAGGAAGACTTTTTGTTATTTGTTTACTGCCAATGTATGCACCATCATCTTGTTTGTGTTGATTTTCATAAATAAATTTTAAAAATACATAAAAACCATAAACATGTTGAGTTACTGATTTTCTATGTGTGATTTCAGTGGCAGCAAAAGATCAGGGTGAACTGAGAGACGTGCCACAGCGCTTGCTTCACAAGGCAGGACCCATCAGCATCAACTTGAAGCCAGGTGGTGTAGCCAACTCCCCGCTTTCCAACCTTCTTGGCACACCTACCAGTCCTGGCAGTCCAGGGAGTCCTGCTAGTCCAGGCAGTCCTGGGAGTCCAGGCAGTCCGGACTCTCCATCCTCCCCTGGACGCCTCTGTCCCACACCTCAGACGTCCCCAGTCAGTAGTGCTGCTCAGAAACTTGACGTCGCTGAAAAGACCAATGCTGTTACAAAAAAGGTGGGTATGGCTGGTATGAATGTTCTAGGTTTAGTTGCTACACACAAAGTATTAGCAAATAATAACTACCCTACAGATAAATCTAACAACAAGCTTGTAGTGGATTTTTGACTCAAATCTAAGATTCAAGTCGGTATTACTTGGATTTTAAGAGCATAGAAAGATTCAAGTCAGTATTACTTGGATTTTAATGTCACTGTTTCATTTTGTGTTTTCTGGGCACTCATTTTCTTTGCAAGTTCCATAAAGAGCGTGCAGGTCATATGGGCTTTGCCTTATAGTTTCCACAATTTTCCAAAATTATAGTAACTGCACTACCAAATTTGAAGTTCAGTGCCTTGTAAAGGGATTGCCAAAGGAAGCTGAAAAAAACCACAATGTAAGTAGGTACTCCAAGCCCTTCATTGGCTCTTGTCCGCTCAGCAGTTTTGACTCAGTTTTCACTTCACTTTCAACACTTATTATTAATGTAAAACTGCATCAAAACGAACAGTGGCTGTATTCAAATAAAAATTGAAAGCTTTATCTTTACATCTGTGTTGTTTTTAATGCATGTTTATGCGAAAGATTCCGAGAAAACAGCTTTTGAATACGCCCCTATCCGAACGCTGAATGCCGCTGCGAAAAAATTGTCACTGTCGTTTGCTGAGAGGTGGCTCGTTTCAAAGTCTAAGCGCTTTGCGATACTTCATTGGATGGCCTAAAAATAAGAACCAATGAGAAGTTCGGATACTTAGCTTCATTTACATATAACTATGGAAGGCTCTCGTGTGTAAACATTTTGTTACGAGCCGAACAAAGTGGATAAAGCGGTTTTGATGTAAGTTTGATTTTAACTAGAAGTTTAAAATTTAGCAAGAAATAAAGAGCAGACTTTCCTTTATAAAACTAGGGTATTTATTAATTTGTGCATTACTGTATCGCGGAGCGCTTTGCCGTAGAAAAGCCTACCCAAACGGTGTTCGGGAATTCTTGCGGTCATTGCGTACTCGTAGGCCTATTCAGCGACACGCGTGCTGAGCGTAGTAGCACACCAGTAGGCCTATAATTTGCCGGCGCGCACTGCGAATTTGATGATTTCCCAACTTTGAAGCACCAAAACGGCTGAACATTACATGGGAGAGGCCTGAAGAAAATTGGGCTTGGAGTATAACATATGAAGGGGTTACCTGTCAAAAATCAGCTTCCTGGTATCAATATTGGCTTCACTTTGAGACTCCAAAGTTGTCAATTTCTTCAATTCCAAAACGTTGCCAAAAAAACACCAACATTCGGCATTTTCAAACATTAATAACTTTTTACCTATTTGTCCTATGGGGAAAAAAAATATACCACTGTGTTCAGAATGAAAAGCTCTTTAAATCTATGTCAGTTTTGTGATGAGGAAATCATTTTTTAAAAATGGCTTTTGACTACCTAATGTAAGAATTTGTCCAACAAATTTCTTCAAAATTTCTGGTGATCAAGTATTCCTATACATTTTTTGCTAATTGAATAGATACTACTTGCTTAGCATTTTTAGATTGTTAATATTTTAAATTTGTTAGCTCTGTGCGATCGGTTATAATTATTACATGACCGGGAACCAAAAGGTGTGCACAAAAAGTTGTCAAAGAAACATAACAGAAATTTCTTGTTTTTGTTTTGTACATGCACAAGTGTTGCTTCCTACTAGTAAACACTAATAACGTTAGAGGATTTTAAGAAATTTTATTTGAAAGTAAAAAGTGGTAGTGTCACAGATGTTACAGCAATATTTGATTGCCAAAGTCAATGCATTGAATTTTTACTGAATGCAATAAAACTCTAAAATTGCAAACTGCTTTTTTTTGTTACCTAGTTCACAGTATTTTAAAAATGAAGCATGTTCAGTTGTCAGCTGAGAATGGAAAATTATATATTTGATTCAAAAATAGAAAAGACGAATAATGCTGTATCAGCAGTATCTTGACTTTAAAAAAAAAATTATTCCCCACTCAGTGATGCAGATTACAGTCACCTTTGTTCACCTAGTGGTTGGCGGGTCTGTCCACTTTTGACATTTGATTTTCATGTTATATAGTTTTACTTAACACAGCGATAACTTTTCAAATTCAACTAACTGGATTTTATCAGAATGCCTCAACTGATCACTACTATTTCTTCAGTCATTCATACTGCAGAACAAAACAAATAACAGTAAATAATTCTCAACACCCTTTACTGTGCTCGTAATTTAACACCAGAGTCGTGCAGACTTTATTGTGTTAAAAAGAGGGTATTGTTTGAGACTGTTTAGGTAGTGTAACATTTTCTGCTTTGTTTTCAGCCTGGACTACGAGGTCTAGTAGATTATCCGGATGAAGATTCAGAAGAAGAGGAAGAGGAGGAGGAAGACGAGGATGTCATAGCACCATCACCAAAGAGGCCACGAATAGGAACTTAACACACAGCAAACGAGGCGCTTATTCTCGCTCAACCTTTCATACAGTTCAGCACCTGTGTACTCGTATAAGAATATAGCAATCCGGGGCTGGCGGGGTGTTACCCACTTCCCAAGGCAATGTGTGCAAGTCTCAGCCTTCAAAACAGTGTTTTGGTGGTGTCTGTGAAAATAACTGAAATAGTGAAGTTGTGAAAAAAATGTGGATGATTGACCAGAGTTACACTACTGCTGCTGCTGTTGCTCACCACTTCATGTCCAGCATAGTGTGGATGCAACAGTTTAATGTGTCACAAGGGAAAAAAAGTATAATCCAAGACTGATCTGTTGCCTTCTTCCTTTTGATGGAAATTTTAACACGTTAGTTTTCTTCTAAAGTAAGAAACAGCTTTTAGCAGTTTTATTTGAGAGTGTTTTTCGTTCTTTCCCCTGCTTTCTGGAATAAATGCAGTGAATGATGTAGAAAATGCCACAGTATAACCGTGTTTATTGTGACTGTCTCTTTGGTTATAGTCCAGGACATAAAGGTGAATAAAGATGCTTAGAGCCAATACTGTGTGTCATGTTATCATTCACATCTTCTTTGTGTTTCTGTTTAGATGAAGAAACGCAAATCAAAAGTTCAGTGCAGTTAATATATAGGATTCTATTCTACAAACAAATAAAAAACAACTTTTAAAAAAAGGTCGTTGATGCGATGTGGGGAAAATTTATTTTAATTAGCAATGCAAAATTCAGCTTGCATTTTTTTGACTCGCATGCATAGCAATGTGAGTCTATGTATTCACCACTCCCACCCCTACACTCCATCCTCAAAAATAAATTTCCAAATAATTGCAAATCTGTGTGAGATAAGTCCAAAAATGGCATTTAAAAAGAATAAAAATGTCCATCTGTCCGCCATCTGTTGTTTGGATGTGCAAAACTTGCAAGTGGATTAATATGTCATAAACTATTTCAACTATCACAACCAAACTTGGTAAGATGGCATATATATCCATGAGACCTCATTAAATGATCAGTGAATGAATGAGTCTCTTCAAGGTCAAGATCACAGGGTCAACAAATGTTAGTAAAAAAGATAATTTTTCACGAAATTTCTCTTTTTAAAAATGTTATTAATATTGAACTTAAGATTCTTTTATGCATGATCGATATCGATGAGACGCACATCCTATGCGCATTTGGTCAACCTCCAAGGTCACTGGAGCTGTCCAAAGTCAGTATACGTACTTTGAGGTTACCTTGACCCTAAACTATGAGAGATATAAAGTTTAAACTTGTTGTATTTAGAGATGATTAATTAATCTTTCATATATGTTCCGTTTTTGCATTGATCTTGAAGGTCAAGGTCATTTTAGACCTTGCAAAAACATGCAAAAAAAATAGGTCATCTTACACTGGAATGGCTGTATTTAACCCATAGTGTGCAACAACATTGAATTATTTCATCACACATGAGCATGAAAGGTCATATGAAGGTCAAGGTCATTGAAGGTCAGTCATGCCACAGTCAGTTTTTTGGCACAATACAACTTTTGCTCTAGTTGATTTGATATTACTTGAGTATATGGAGCAGGAGGTAAAGGGCAAGAGCATAGAAAGATCAAAGTCAGTATTAGCATTTTAATGCCAGTGGGTTTTTTTTACGGGAGAGTCATTTTCATATTAAATATTAAAGTTTCACAAGGAGTATGAGTTATATGGGCTTTGTCATTATAGTTAAAGGATTCATTTCAACACCCTGACAAAACAACTATCCTTTTTTGATGTTGCTGTTCTTTACTTGGAAAAAGAATGTATGTGGATGAGTGGAAAGAATGCTCTTGACCAGCATGACCAACATTTTATTTCTCCAAAATTTCAAGTTGGTACTTTTACTTTTCCAGCAATTTATTGATGATGCTATTTATCTTCTTTTCTTTTTTTTCTTCAACTACAAATATGTGCAAACTGTGGCTTCAAAAGTATAAAGGTTGAAAAAACTAGATGAAACTATTATGGCCATAATACATGAATGAAAACTAACATGATGTGAATGCTCGAAAGTTGGAATATGCAAGCAGTTCAGATTGGGAATTATGGATTCCTTGTATACATTATTTTCTACTCCCAAAATCAATTCAGTATAGAATTAAAATATTGTTACTTGTTTATTGCTAGCAGGGAACTTGAGATTGCTGCGCCTTACCGAGTAAGAAGCAATCCTCCAACACAGTTCCTTGAAAATGAGGTAGAAAGTCTGTGCTAGAAATCTGCATCTGTGTGCCCCTTCTGATCAGTAGAATTTTGCATATTCTCAGACCATTCTCTGATGCATCCAATTTTAGCTTGATAATGGTAAAAAAGTGATACTATTAGTAATGTTTTCTATAGCGAAACGTCTTTTTATAATTATTCAAAATTATTCTTTTGGTTTTTGAGTACAATGAAGAAAGATGTAATGCTTTCCTGCTTGCTGTGTTTCTCTACAAATGAAAGAACCATTTTGCTTTATGTTTAAATTTTTCGGTTGAGAAAGTTAATCTTTAATTATTTGTTTGTGTCCGACTGTTGCTACTGTTGTATTTTCGCAAGTTAAACCATTTTAGGAAAAAAGGTTTGTTCGGTATTGTGTTTCTTGAAGTCGAAGAGTTCCTATAAACATTATTTTGGCCAACATGTGCTGTTGAATGCTAAAATGATTTTGACAAGTTTGTGCAGCAATTAGAGTATGTTCACCCGAAAAACAAAATTTTCAAGATGTTTGCAAATCTGTGTGAGGCGAGTCATGCATAGTCCAAAAATTATGTTCGTGAAAATAGGCTGTCCATCCACGTAGGAACACTTCAATATTGTTAATTAATAAGAACCTATGGAAGCTATCCCAACCAAACAAGGTTTACCAGGCTGCAGAACTCTCCTCGGATCCGCGATTTTCCGAGAAAAATGGTTGCCGTCCCGAGAAAATAAAATTGAAGTTCCGAGATTTTTTTTTTGTTGGGAGGGTAGCAATTTTTACAGCTAGCAGTCAGAGCGAACTAAGAGGCAGAAAGCGTCCATGTCCCAGTCCTGATTCTAAGAAGTCACCTGCCAAAAGACTGTATGAATCACATTCAGATTTTCTTGTTGTGGAAGACGATGTCTGTGAACAGAATACTGCTCCTGTACCTCCTAGAAGTACCAAAAGAAAACAGACATCAATTTCTTCTTTTTTCAAGAAGTAGAATTGCTGACACTAACCTTGACACTTTGCCTGCTTCTGATTTGAAAATTTAATAAACTAATGCTTTATACTGAGTTGTAACTTCTATGAACTGGTGCTTCACAATGCTTTTGAGACTCCAGTACGCCAGTAATTTTGTTTTGCTGTTTGATATGAAGAGTGCTTTTCTGCCAGTTTTCAAGTACGTTTTGCTTTTGTGTTTGTGAGGATATTAATAATAATATTGCCAATCTATGAATATTCTCAACAACAACAAAAATTCAAGTTTATCTCTCACGAAAAGCATTCTTTTAGGGTTTCAAATGCTATGAAGCGTTCAGCTTTGCCCCCCAGATCCCCCACCGGGGCTTTGCCCCTGGACCTCACCAAGGGCCTTACAGCGGCCCCTGGACCCCAGCCGGATTTCAGAGATTTTTTCCTTGGACTGTTCTGCAGCCTGGTTTACGCATATATGTCAGTATTATTAGTGATTGAATTACACACACCTAGATCAAGGTCACAAAGTCATAACATGTTAGTAAAAGAAAAAAATCAAAAATTTTCCACAAATTTTGTTCCCACTTAATAGTGTTGGATGCAGCTTCCATACAAGTGTGGTCAATATGCCTTCAAACTTTCTGAGAATCATTATCACTGGAACTGTCAAAATCGGTTCATATGGTTACTTAATGACCTTAACTCTAAACTAGGAGAACTACAATGACCAAATTTGTTGTATGTAGAGGTCATTGGTTGATCTTTTAAATTTCCATTGTTGCGTCAGTCTTGAAGATCAAGATAATTTGTAGACCTTACGAAAAAGGTCAATTTCTTTTCTTCTTTTTATTCTTTTTTTTTTCTTTTTGTGCAATTGCTCCATATTTAACCTACATTATGCAGCTACACTGGTTCATTTGATAATATATGGACATCCGTGGGGGTGCCTGGGGTTTCAGTATAAATAGTATCCCCACTTTCTCGAAAATTAGTGCTTTAAATTCCCACTGTCGCTGTCTTTCTCCTTTATTCTTTCTCATTCCTACTCTGTCCTATCAATCTACTATACTATCTTCTTCTTCGCTAGACCAGTCACCTACCTTTTTTCTTGAAAACTCGTCCGGGACAAAACTCCTCATTTGTGTGCGAGGTCTGTGGGATCAGCTTGGGAATATTGGATGCTTTCTGCCAAATGGTCACTGGGGCTTCCTATGTCATAGGAAGTATGATATTATTATTTAGCAGTGTGGGCATTTTTTAATGTATGTGTTTTGTTGATATTTTATAATGATTGTATTCTATTTTGTTTTTGTAAACAAGGGTTTGATAAATTTGAGTATAGCCTCAGCATCCCCTGCTTGGGATGTCTTTATTGTAAAGTGACCGGCTGGTGGGGTGCCTTCAGTGTTACAACTAGGGTTGTTTCGGCAGATCTTTTATGCGGATCAGGGGTGAGTCCTCTTTCAGCAAAGTTGTGGTCTTGATTTTGTGGTCCTGGTTCGGATCTTTGCATTCCGCTGGACCCTTTAAGCAATGAATAACTACCAGAGGTCATGTGTTCAAGGCCATTGCTGGATTTTGTACGTAATACAACTTTCACTTTATTTTAGCATATGTGAGCATTCATGTTGAGGTCAAGATCAAAGTCAATATTTAGTTGTGTTTCAGCACACCTGTTTCACTTCAGATCTTTGAAAAATATTTCTTTCTTGGGTTTTATTTTCATGTAGAATATTGTCATTGGGTTCCCTATAGGGCATGTGAGTCATAACTATGGACTTTGCACTTCTAGTTTAATAAAGTAATGCAAAATCAGCTGGCAAGGTAAGGTAATTGCTGATGCCGATCTTTGCATAGTATCAAAGCAAAAGAATTGGAACAAAACAGAAACAAGAGTATTATATTCCTTTTCAGATAACCAGAGCAAGTAAACATGTACACATTACAAAATGGAAATCCAAAGAATTAATTGCAACAAATAAATTAGAATGCACATGTTGCTGTTCAGAAGACTTTAGGAGTTAAGTTGAAAATGCAAGTTTACATAAACTTAAGTGTTTGCTGTATTAACAAAAATCATTTGCCGAAAAACCACATGCTAACATGCTAGTCTGCACACAGTTTGTATCAAGAACATGCCCTAAATAATTGAACTATTAAGTTGCTGTAGATTTCTGCTCACAATTTAGTTACATGGTCCAACTTGTAAAGACAGTTGATGGACATACTTGCAATTGACATGCAAATTTATCTAAGTGACAGCTAATCTGGATTATGTTGCCCTTGCCTCATGCACAAAACCTTTTGCATTCTCATGAACATGGGATAGAAAAAAAAAGTAGATGTTGGCAAAATGTGACCAAGCATGTGAAGTAAATACTTGCGCAAAAGGAAGGAGCACATCATATTTTCCTAGTCTATATCAAAGATTCCCACCACTCCTATGAATCATCAGTAGTACTTCATTGATGCAGGCAGCTCGTTGTATCCAATATCCCATCTAATATGCTTTATTGTTGATAGCTTGGTTAAAATTGAAGGGTGTGTTCCTGGCAGTAGCAGAAGGAAAATTGTACATAGCGTGTAAACATATAAATATAATACATTGTCAAGAGAGTGCATGAGGAGGGAGGTGCCACAAATTTAAACTTGAAAATGGAATGGTAATGAGTGTCGTGTGTACCTCTCCAATACAATCACCTTGAATTGATTTTTTTATGCGGGCGAGTGAATGGATAAAGCATCTGATATACATGTATAGTAATGGTAACATTGATCATCTAATGGACAGTCAGAAATTGATCTGTAACCTCTAATGTACGTTTTCAGTAGACGTGATACTTTGTATAGTTGTGGGCGTTTTGTTTTTTCTATGTGTGATTGACTGGTTGATTGGTTTAAATTTTTATCACGTAAACTTAAACAAATGTCATGTTCAAGAGAAAGAAATAAACGCTGTGCAAAGTGCATGGCTATAGTGCTTCTTTTTGTGAGTTGGTTTTGTGATGTTGAAAAGTGCTCCTCTTTTCTGATCTTGTTTGAATGTTCCACAATATATACATTCTGAAACCACATTTTCATTACAACTCGGCCATTTATATACAGTTAATTTTTTTAAAATAAAAATAAACAAATTAGGCCTCTCTTCAAGTAATAATAATAATAACTTGCTTTTATACAACGCATTTTTCATTAGAATAACAACTCGATGAGCTTACACACATCGTTCGTACGCATCATCACAACATTCGCACTACATCACGTCCAGCATCATTCAGAAAGTATTATTACTTACTTACTATTTACACAGAAAATGCCTTGCGGAACAAGTGCGTTCTTAAGCAGCTCTTGAAGGAAACAAAGTCTGTACAATGTCATAAACCAGCAGGCAGTGCATTCCAAACCTTGGGTGCTTGAAAACTAAAAGACCGCTCGCCAATTGTTTTAAGCTGACGCTTGGACATTTTCAAAAGTTTTTCATCTGATGAGCACAAAGAACGAGTTGTAGTGAGTACCTCAGACAGATATGATGGAAGTGACTGGTCGAAGGGACAGAAAGCTAGGACAGCAATTTTGCATTCAATGCGGAACTTGACAGGGAGCCAGTGGAGCTGCATTAAGATAGGCGTGACAGGATCACGCTTCCGTTTTTTAAGCACAAGCCGAGCAGCACAGTTCTGTACACGCTGCAGTTGGCTAACTTCATCAATGGGGAAACCAGCTAGAACTGAATTACAATAATCAAGTCTGGATGTCACAAAAGTGCTGACCAGCTGTGTGCATGCATCCCTCGAAAGAAACTGCCTCAAGGATGCAATACGCCGAAGCTCAAGAAAGGACGAACAACAGATAGTACTGATGTGGTCATGCATGGACAAAGAACTATCTAGCTTGACACCCAAATTACGAACAATATTACTAAATGGGATGGTGCTGCCGCCGATGTTTGCAGAATCGCTGCCGACCAGTTTAAGACGGGAAGATGAGCCTACAGGTATAACCTCGGTCTTGTGAGGGTTAAGCATCAACCTGTTGCTATTCATCCAAGCCTGGACACTGTCAATACATGTTTCTGCTTCAGACACAACAGAAGGGAAGTCATCAGCCTGACCACTCTTTTACAGTTCTGTATCATCTGCGTATTTGTGGAACACGCAGTTGCAGGCTGTGATTACATTAGATAGTGGTTGGGAGTACAACAAAAACAAAACAGGACTGACCACAGAGCCCTGGGGGACTCCACATAACAGTGGACTAGGAGTAGAGGTATTGCAATCAATGACAACAGACTGGTAACGATCAGTGAGGTACGAGGAAAACCACTCAAGAACAGTATATGTTTATGGTATATGGTGAAGTATGATATCTCTCTCTCTCTCTCTCTCTCTCTCTCTCTCTCTCTCTCTAAATATATAAGTATATGATGAAGATGACCTCACCCTGACCTTTGCTATAAAGGTTTTTATTGCAGCCAAAACTCCTTGATTGACCTTGTCAGTAGACAACACCTCTTGAACATTGAGGTTTAACGTCTACACCCACCATTGGCGATATGGCAGATGGGGATAACCATCCCAGGATCCCAGGGAAAGAGGGGTAGGGACCTGAATCAATACTGAACCATCAAAGCAATCATAATGCTAAAATGGACAATGAAAATGGCCACATTTTATATCGCCCACCGCGGGATTCGAACCTGGGTCATCGGTGTGCCAGGCGAATGCTCTACCACTTGAGCTACGGCGGTGGGACGAACACCTCTTGTCCAAGGACATCAGATTTATTTACTCTGAAACCAAGCTTTATGTAGTGGGCTTGAGTTGCAGTGATTATCATTGATGATGATGTCCATTTAAAATGTGCGTGTCCAGCCATTGTCGAAAGCTTAGTGTGCTCAGTCCGGTGTGGTAGTGTGGGGATGAAAGTGGACAGCAGAAGTGAGAGGTGCTTGGTTCACTTTAAAAAACAAAATTGTTATTTCAATGTAAAGAAGTAAGTCTTCAGTCTACTCCTGAATGTCTTGACACTGCCCTTTTGACAGTGAGTTTCAGGTACGGTATTCCATAACTTGGGGACTGCATTCTGCAGTGGTTTACTGCTGACACGAGACACGCTTGTGCATGTTTATAAATGTACACTACACCGGTAGATGCAAAGGGTTGAAAATCAGGATTAATACAGTCATGTACCAGTACACCAGCACCTTATAGGTACATGATGCACTCCTGTTCTAGGGCCCACATCAACAAAATGCCTGTAAAGAGTAATAAACGCTCAATGAACAGTACGCCACTTCGCGTCAGGCAAAACCGTGAAGATTAAACAAAGTATTCCATTGGATGAGCTCAAATGCCCTGTGGCAGTAATATTTTAAGTCGACCGCAATACCTACTCGACCAATCAGAATACAAAATGAGTTCTGGGTACGCACCATTTTACTAGACAAGAAGAGTCACGTCAACAACACAACATGTTGATAGATAGCAGTCAACCACAGTGGATTGTTGCCACTTTAGTTGCAGGTTCCGCAGTGAAATATCTCGCTAGTTATTTGATAACTCATCAAGAATCAAAGTCATACGAACTTGTAGGTAGAGTTTCAGAGTTGTGGCTTTATCCATTCAAGTCTTGTCGTGGAATTAAAGTTCAACGAGGGGAGTGCACTGCGTTGGGGTTGTCATGTTTCGGAATAACTGATAGGTATACAAATAATTATTTTGTGTAAGTTAGTTAGCTTGCTTACGCGACAGAATACAGAAGTGCAATCAGAAGTTGGCTGTCCATAACAATGATGAAGAAAAGTATAAAAGTAATGTAATATATATGCCAACATGTTCGTTTATGTATTCATCATGTTATTAGTGTATTGATACTAATTTTTATTTTTTTAACAAATTATCCGAGATGCTAATGTAATTGTGGACATATATGTTCATGTTGGCCGAAACTATACAAATAAAAAAATATCTGATACGATTGGTGGGTATATTACCTTGTGGATTTATTTCTACAAAAATAGCGTTTACATTCAAAGTAAAGTAGGCCTATCATAGATTATAGAGGAAATGTGGGTGTGGGTGTCAATGTGTGCATGCACATGTGCAAAGAGACCATGCCACAAGTCAAGTACCTTTCAGTGGATTGATGAACAATCTTCTGCCTTCAACAGTGTACAAAAAAAGGTACAATACTGTGTACAACATCTCTGTATGTGTAGCTAGCAGACAAGTGAGAAATGTATAAGAATTAAATAACTTTTATTTAGTGAAGACCATTGATTTAATTACATTGCTGGTTAATATATTTCAGGCACTGGGCCATTGCTGGGCCAGATGGAGTTTATCTGACCCAACGTCAGGAGCCCAAAATGGCCCTGATCAGTGTGGAAGTGAAAGGAGATGTGCTGAAGCTAGATGCTCCAGAGATGCCATCAGTCATCATCCCAATCAAACCTCATATCACACCTCAGAATATGAGCAAAATCCAGTAAACTTTCGTTGTTGTTGTTCTTGTTTTTTGTTGTTGTTTCTGATTAAATAAATAAATAATTTATTTATTAACTTATATAATGAAACAAGCACACAACAAACCCCATTTCACCCTGCTGAGAATGGGTACCTGGCCCTGTTTAGAACCATAGAAGGTAAAGCAGTGATAAAGAGGGGATGGGAAGCATCCTCATTAAGCTGCCCCAGAGAAAAGACAGGTCTCAAACACCTCTCTCCCCATCGATCGAAAATTTACAGGAACACCTTTACTTTCTTTTTTTTGTTAAATATATATATTCGTTTTTTGTTAATGTTCTTTTGATAGTATCACTAAACTCACAGACTCAAATGCAATAGTAATGGTATACATTTTTCCTGCTGACACATTCTTTGCTGTGCTACTGGTTCCGAACAGAAACAACTACAAAATACTTTTTTTTCTTAGGGTGAAAATGGATATTGTACCATCAGTGGACTGTGGGGATGAAGTATCGGATTGGTTGATACGTTACTTCAGTCGCCCAGGGCTCAGGCTACACTATGCAGCTCCACAGCTTGAAAAACGCCACTGTGTTCGAGCCCAGAAGAACTGGAACCACCTTGCTAAGGAAGGTGACATGGTGAGAACCAGATTTTTGGTATTGTTTTGTAGATTGACAGACCTGGTGTTCCCGGTTACACATATTTGTGCCTCAATTATGCACAAATTTTGAAAAAAAGACGCAGAAAAGTTTGTTTGTGTGCGTCCTGTGGACATAAACATTTTCCCGGAATTGCTGAAGTCGAAAATAATATGACAAATGAGTGGCCAACTCACGGCAAACCCTTCAATGAAGACTTCTATAGCTGACAACTGTGTCGCGAGTTGTCATCCTTTAGAATCATATGCATGAACATTGTATACTTCCCCTATGCAATTATGTCACCAAATTGAGGACTCTCACATTTTGCAAAAGGACTCTTAAATTTGGATAACTGAGAGTCCCATGAACAATTATTTATTTGGGGGGGGGGAGGGAACACTGAAACAGGTCTTCCATGTGAAGCTCTTTATAAGTCTTGTTCATTATTAGCATCTTATTTTGTTGTTGTATGTCTTTATTGTAAAGTGACTGGTCGGCGGAGGGCATTCAATTTTCCCACTAGGGTTGTTTCGGCAGATCTTTTTTGCGGATTGGGGGTTGTCCGGTCCTGATTTGGCTCGGAAGAGTCCGCTGGACCTAAAGCAACAATCAATCAATCAATCAATCAATCAATTTGTTGTTGTAGAAATTTAAGGTTAATTCAATTCAATTTCAATTCAATTTCAATTCAATTTCAATTCAATTCAATTCAATTCAACAAATCTTTATTACCTCTTACAAGGAATTATGACAGGCACTTGATCACTAAAATAAAACAAATAAAAATAAAAATAAAAATGCAAGTAAAAAATTAAACATAGTATAAAATAATATTTGTTTAAAATTTTAATCACTGGTCGACATTGGATTACCTGCCCTAATGAAGATTTTGCCATTTGTGAAGAAATGTAAACAAAATATTCAATTTGAATGGGAAATCATTAGTTTGAACAGACTTACTAGTTCCTTTTCTAACGTGCAAAGCGATTCTAAGTCCTAAACCTCATGAAAATATCATCAATCTTCACTTAATTCTTTTCTGTTCTACTTCTAATGTGATGTTGTGTTGTGACTATGATCTGTTCTATTCTATGGTTCTGTTCTATTCTAGTTATGTCCATCTTATCTTTATTTTAATCATATTATTCTATTCTATTATTATGTTATGGTGTTTTCTGTTCTGTTGTATTCTATTTCTGTCCATCTTATCTTTATATTGCCATTACTTTCTTTTTGATTTCTAACGTACATATATTGCTGTGTGTTATCTGTCGGTCTGAGTGAGTGCATTAGAAAATCTCTTCAAGCAAACATTGCGACTGTTTTTGTGCTACAGGAAAAAAATTGTTTTTACTAATCTTTATTATTATATTTGTGAGGCTTATTAATTGTTTCTAGAACCTGCAGGTCCCAAAGACCTCTCTTCCCTTTGATTGAAAAATTACGAGAAAACATTATCTTTCATTGTGATTTCAAGGTTGCACTGTCAGACTATTGTGGCTATATGATGTTTGGCAGTGCCTCACTTAATGAGCTCAATCAGCGGCTCACCACGCCAGTTCCTGCTGACAACTTCCGAGCCAATATCATTGTTGGTGATAGCCCTGCCTTTGAAGAGGTGAGAACTACAATTGTGTTGGGACTAGAACCTACTTTTTTTCTGTTTTATTGTATTTTGTGTGTATTGTGTATTTATACATTTAAATTGTATCATTCATTTATATTTTGTGCACATTGAAATTTGTATTGGAGATGAATGTATGCATATGTTCATAAGTCGGTATTTTCAAGGGTGGTTGTGACATTTTCAGTTTTGCATTCCTGTTTGTTTGCAGGTATTATGATGGGTGGATCAATACTGACAATAGTGTAGTATAGTATACTACTCAAAATAATACAAGGGCCACTTGGACATATGGGTCTCTCTTTAAATCAGGGGGCATGGTTAGAAAAGCAGCAAAAGCGCTGCCATTTATACCCAGAAAAAAGCGCCGATTGTTGAACTGAACTAAGAAAATGCAAGCCTTTCGCGTGCAAATCACTTTTTAATGTTGAAAATTTTGCTTTACTAGCAAGACAACAGTAAATTAGGGTCATTTTTTTGTAAAAATTGGGTTTGTTTTTCAACTCAGTGCAGAAAGTTCAAAACTCACACAAGTGATTACTTGTCGGAATAAGATTGTCTTGAATGTTACTGTACAGGATAAGTTTTGAAATAAGCAATATAAGCGATATTATTGATAGCAGCAAAAAATAATTAAACTAAATGAAATATGAGAGTGGCCCTTCAATTATTTTGAGTAGTATATTTGGGCACATGCTAGCAATGTTTCATGTTAAGTAACTTTGGAAAGGGTTAGTATACTTGAATGGGTGACTTTGCTCAACAACCAAAAAAAAAAAAAGAAGAAGAAAAAAAAAAGGTTGGAACAGCACATGATACACTCCATTTCACCCAGCTGTGAATGGGTACTTGGATCTGTTTAGAACTGGGGAAGGTAAAACAGCAAGGAAGAGGAGACAGGCACCATCCTTATTAAACTGGCCTAGAGAAAAGAGAGGTCTTAAACCCTTCTGTCCCCAACAACCAAAAGGTTACAGGGACACCTTTACCTAAAAAGGCAAATTGAGTACTTAGTCAAAAGCATGCCTAAATATTTTCTTCTTTTTTTTTCTTTCTTTTTTTTAACAATAAGCGAAGAAAAGGAAACTCCGATGGTATGGCCACGTCACCAGATCATCAGGCCTTGCAAAGACTATTCTGCAAGGCACAGTGCAAGGAGGTAGAAGAAGAGGGAGACCGAAAAACAGGTGGGAGGACAACATTCGAGAATGGACTGGTTTGACACTGAGCGAAGCCATCAGGGCTGCTGAGGACAGAGAAAGATGGAGTATGCTGGTTAAACGATCATC
Source organism: Oncomelania hupensis (assembly GCA_036898135.1). Lineage (NCBI taxonomy): Eukaryota > Metazoa > Mollusca > Gastropoda > Littorinimorpha > Pomatiopsidae > Oncomelania > Oncomelania hupensis. Next base: position 23,311,352 of record CM072513.1, read on the forward strand.
TGTGGTGCCCCTACGACCTTCGGGTTACGGGACAGGATAGGATAGGATAACAATAAGCTCAGTTCTGGTAGTTATTATTGATGTTTTATTAAAATTATGATAGTCAAGATCCATGTTATGCATGAGAAATTAAAATGTGGGTTAAAACAAGTCTAGTTTAGAAGTTTAGAAGACTGGGTGAATCTTTTTTTTTTTAAATTGAATGTTACGTATTTTGATATTTTTTAGAGTAGTAGCTGGGTGCTTATAATATATCATTACATGCATACAATATTTTTAAAATTCTGTTTTGTTATATATTTTAGGATAACTGGGTGTCTTTACGGATTGGCAAGGCCCAGTTCCGAGCCCTGGATGCATGCACTCGCTGCCTTCTTGTCACTGTGGACCAGAGTAAAGGAATCAAGGACAAGCAGGAAGAACCTTTGAAAACTCTGAAAAAGTGAGTTATGCCTTGGCCAAAACAGCAGTAATTTGGCCAGATTATTTATATATTTATATTTATGTGTGGGTGTGTGTGTGTGTATCTATATATGTATATATATGTGTATATATATATATATATATATATATATATATATATATATATATATATATATATATATATATATATATATATATATATATATATATAATTTTCGGCATGCACAAAATAGTTTGCTGAAATCAGTATTCTAACCCATGTCGCCCAAGATGCATGTACACAATGCTTATTATGCCCTGAACCACTGAGCTAGCTGTTTCTGTCAAAGGGAAATAATCAAATATCACCAAGTTCCTGCACTGAGACTATTCACTGTTGGAATAAATTGTCAAGTATAAGACCTCATATACGTTGTGTGTGTGCGTGTGGACACACTGCACAAAAACTGATGTGCACAAATCCGTATAAAAAATTGTTGAGATTTCCATTACGGTCATTACTAACACATTAACATCTTCAAAAAATTTAACACGTTCCCAATTTTTCATAACATTTTACTACCCTGGAGTTACTCTTTTCTAGAATTTTCTCCCCATTTGTTTGTGGGTGGGTGGGTGTGTGGGTGTGTGTGTGTGTGTGTGTGAAACTTTAGGAATTGGTTTTCTCACTGCCTACATTATGTAAAATTCCCGTGGTAATAATTATTTAGCAATGTAGGCATTTTCTTTGTATGTGTTTTGTTATATTTAATAATGCTGTTTACATTTTATTTTGTTTTTGTAAATGGGGGTTCGATAAATAAGGGTTTCCCTCAGCATTCCCCGCATGGGATGCCTTTATTGTAAAGTGACCAGCTGGTGGAGTGCTTTCAGTGTTGCCGTTAGGGTTGTTTCAACAGATCTTGTATGCAGATCAGGAGTGTGTCAGCTTTTAACCAAGTTATGCGCTATTAAAGGTTATATATCTCACTGGATAAGTAATGATTGTGGTCCAGCTATGACTGGTGAAGATTCGCTGGACCCTTTTAGCAAGAAATAAATAAACAAACACATGTATATTCTGTGGTGCTGTATTCAACTGTAGGTTGTAATTTTACATTTAAATACTTTTGATTAGTATTGATGATGTAGTAATGATGATAATGATGATGATGATATGATGATGATGATATGATGATGATGTCAACTTGTTAAGCGTACAACTCCATGTTTGGACTACGTGTGTGTGTACAGATTCCGTCTAAAGGAGCCCTATGGACCCAAGCCAACGTTTGGTATGAACTACACTTTGGACACCCCTGGCCCAATCAAGGTGGGAGACCCTGTCTACGCAAAGCGAGGCCAGCTCAACATCTCTGCAAAGGAAAGTCAAAAGTAGTTTCAACTGCAAGATTCATTACCTTTGTAGTATATAGGCAAAGGTCAAACAACCGAGGCAGGCCTAGAAGAAAGTTAAGAGTACACTGGATCAAAATAAAGTTGTTCACTTGGTCTAAGAATACATCTGACAATGGATCATATCATTTCATATTCTTGTAATAATAAGATTGGAAATGTTGATATTTTGATTTCTTTTAATGCAACATTTACACTTGATGGTGTTTTCATCAAGCTTGAGAAATTAGTGTTGGTGCCTTTAATTTTTAGCTTTATTGATACTGATGTTCTGTTTGCAATATGTGAGTTGTGATTAGACCTTGGGAATTTCCAATTTTTACACAGGCATTGACATTCACACTTATTTATGCTCACATACACCCGGCCCCTGTCACACACAACTTTAAAAGCTGTGATCAACTGTACAACTATGACTGTTTTGAATTTGTTAATAATAGTTATGCCCAACATAACTCACAATCTGATGGAGTTGAAAACATGCAACAACCGTCAATTGTTCCTTTCATCAGAGCCCTTGCACGATCAGTGCTAAGTTTTTACTTGTCCGTCTTGGCAGTATTTGACTTATAAATTATTAGATTTATACATACTAGTCTTTTCAGTCCATTATTGTGATTTATTTGTGTAGTGGCATTTCTTCCTCTGAATAATTTAGCCTAGTCCATCAATTTTTATTTTATTTGAAAAGAGACATTCCTTGTTTTTATTTTGTAATCTGACTTTTTACTTTTTTGTCGGACTTTTGACACTTTATTGTCCATTTTAATCAGGAAATTCTGAGCTGCCTCCCCTGGGGAAGGCGTAATGGCAGCATGTGGCGTGCCCAAACCCAATCTACCTAATATTTGTTGTTGTTTTTTTTTTTAATTTGCAAATTTTTGAAAATATGCAAATTTGCTAGGGGAGCAAATTGGAGTACCCGGAGAGAACCCACCGAGACATTGCCCAAGTCGGAAGTAAATAATATTGGGAGAAACATAACGCTTAGAAGCGGGATTGATCCCACACCTGTCGGGCGTCATTGGTTTCTAGCCTGTGGACAAGGCAAGTTCATTCTGCCTTAGACCACTCGGCCACAATGCATGCTGTTTTGATATCTACAATGATACTGTTTGTAATTTGATCCTTCTTATTCAGACACATTATAATGTTCAGCTTCTACACATTTTTATCTTGAATGGCGATTTTTGTGTGTCTTCATTCTTGGTTGCTTTTTACTGTTCTACTCGTTAGTAATAAATTGCTTTTTTTTTTTTTTTTTTTTTTTTTAAAGGTGGATTTGTTGATTATAACTGTATATCTGTGATAAATCAGGTTACATTAAATATGCTATTCTGGATGTACTTTTTTCACAACAGTAAATAACATAATTTCTGTTCTAAAACAACAAAACAATTTTCAATGTAATTACAATGCAAATCTTGAATTGCACTGCTGAATCTCTTTCATGAGATCTGTATAACAAATATACCAACATTTTTGTTAATAATCAGTTGATATTTGTATAATTAATGTGTGCATGTGATTCTTAAGATCCGTTTGTATTACATATAAGTAATTTGTTCCTATCCATTAAAACCTGTTTTATTGGTATTATAACTGAACCATATGTGGCATTTATCCGCTGACTCTTAGAACAGTGTACTAAGATGAATGTTGATCAAATACAAATTTTTGCATCAATAGATCAAATAAAATATTATTTCAACTTCAATATTGTTTGAACATAATTAATTTGACAAATAGTGCGTGAGTCAGGTCAATAGATCTTTATTTTCCCAAATGGAATATTCACACAACACATGGCATCTTAACAAATAAAAACATTTTAAAAATAATACCTAAAATCGCAAGGAAACTACTAAAACTACATTCAGATGATTCCCACAAGAGTTATTATACATTATACTTTTAAATATATTATTCTAACACACATACAGATACACCCCTCAATCAGTCTCTCCTAGCACTCTCACTGTACAAATACACACACCCACATGACAAATGTTTAGAAAATTTCATGTGACTGATGACCACTAACGCACAGTCAATAAACACAACTTCCCCGTTCATTATAACAATGTAGCAAAATATTTATAAAAATAATTAGAATTTTAATTACAAAGAGGCTAAACCGAAAAGGACAGCTTAATTATGGTTATACACAGAGGGAATACTTTGAAATAGTTGAGGGAAATCAGAACGAATCAACTGTCAGTTAGTCCATTGGACGCCATATCTCAAGAATTACTTTCCTCCCCCCCCCATACCCCCATCCCTCATGGGAGTTCCGGGGGTTTCAGTATAAGTAGTATCCCCACTTTCTGGAAATTTATTGCTTTAAATTCCCACTGCCGCTGTCTATTTATAGGCAAACCAAAGTAAATTATTATAACATTTAAAGGGGGTGGGGGGTGGAGGCAGGGGAGGTCGTTGGTGGCGAGGGTTACATTGTAAATTACTTCTCAATTTACATTACATTATTTTGGTACATAGAACGTATTTCTGGACATTTCCCATTCCTAGTTTTAATGTGACTCGTAGGTAAATGCGTGTGCACATTAAAAGGTAAAGGTAGTTCCATAGCCTTGTGGCCGTAGGGGAGCGTGATGTTGGAGACCACAAACCTGTCTTGGGCCAGCGTAATGAGGGTGATGCCCATCTCTCTCCCTCGCTGCTTTACCTTCCCCACCCTTAAGAGAGTAGGTACTCAATCACAGTTGAGTCAACTGGGGGCGTTGTTATTTGTCGCTTCACGTTTTGCGGTCACCCATCCAAGTGCTAATCGCACTGGACGGTGCTTAACTTGCAACACAGTAGCCAGTGCTCCAACCACTGCGCTATCCGACACCCCCTGTACATACATTTGCGCTTGCGCAATTTGGCATTACAGTTTTCGACCAATTCCGCGTAACATAGGAAAGAGCATACGCTATCAAAGATAGGCTATGTAGTTTTTGTTATCTCGTTTCTGATTGGCTGTGCTAAAAGCCGAAACAAAATGGCAGTCTCTTTTTGTTGTATCGTAGGCATACTAGTACTAGAGAAAGAAAAAAAACCTCCTGAAGGTAAAAGAAAAAAGGTTTCTAAGTGAAACTGTGTTGAAAACGTAAAGGAATAGTGATTATTACGACGTATTTTCGTGTTGGAATTTACTGTAAGTGCTTCATGCGGTATATCTATAAATGCTCGACGGAAAAAAAATAAGGGACAAGTGAATAAGGGTGGTGGAACATTTAGATTTTTTTTTTTAAAAGGCCCCATTTTCGGCATGAAAACTACCTAGCTGACATAATGGGATTTGTTGTATCGAGTCGCGTGGCTAGGAAAAACGCGAGGAGAGGTTTTCCTAATACGGATAACATTTATTATGAAATTGTATTTTTCGAATTGCTTAATATATGAGCGTTTGAAAATTGCACCATACGGCATGAAAACTACCTAGCTGACATAATGGGATTTGTTGTATCGAGTCACGTGGCTAGGAAAAACGCGAGGAGAGGTTTTCCTAAGACGGATAACATTTATTATGAAATTGTATTTTTCGAATTGCTTAATATATCAGCGTTTAAAAATTGCACCATACATATAGTGGGGAATGATGAAAGGATTAAGTGAAATTTGAAACGCTATGCCATGTGAAAGACCAATACAATCGCCGAGTCGATCTGATTCTTTGCTATCAGTAATAGGCCTAATGCTCAAGTCACAGTATACTAGCTGTTACTGTAACTTGCACGCTTTAAAAATAAATAAATAAATAAATCCTAATTTTAATGGAGTCAAACAAGTTGCACAGCTTTACATTTCTAATGACTCAAAGTACCTGATTGGGTAGCCAAACACATTTTTAATTTTATATACAGTGTTAGTCATTGTCGAAGTGTTAGGCTACGTAAAGAATGGTTAGTTGTGAATCTAAGCTTTCTTTGGTGTTACGTGCGCTAGTAAAAACGGATCGCGAGATGTCGATTTTTTTAACATAATAAGGCTAACTTACCATTACAAAAATCCTTTGTTATATATATTTCCTGCAGCAAGAAAGATATTTTCACAGGTTTGGTGGATAAAACCCTGTATCGATTTCCACAAGGGTCTTATATTTTCATTGGCCAAGTAGGGTATGCCTAAAACTAATATCGCATGGTAATTGACCAATCACAGCTGGCAATGCTACTATAGCAACACTTGGAATATGAAAGTCGTAACAAAGAGCTTATTACGGAAAGAGGGGGAACTTCCAGCAGAAATCTTACAAGGTTGTAAGATTTCTGCTTCCAGTACGTCATATACAAAAATGCGAGACGCTCTCACGGATTATTTCCCTTTGCTCGGGCTGGCTATATTTCATCATCTGCTATATGAATGATCTGTGCGTGGTAACTTATTGAGCCTATGCCATTGCAAAAGAACATTTTTATGGCAACGTTTGCAAAAACCAAACTTTTAACCATCATTATTATTAACATTCCGCTACTGCTGTCTTTTTTTGTTTTTGTTTATGTTTACTTATTGACATTTATTAGGTGCTTTTATGCTGCTTATGTGTGTATGTCATAGGTTCGTTTTCTGCCCTGGAATTTATTATTTTTTAATCAACGACAGATATTTTAAAATTAAAATATGCATGACAAACTGTTTCATTTATCCGAAACTGTGTAAATCCGTAATCGTGAGAGAGAGAGAGAGAGAGAGAGAGAGAGAGAGGTTGGGGGAAGAGAGAGCTCTGTGATTCAATCAATTAATCACAATAACAAAATGTTTCACTAATAGTGTGAATTTCATTTATATCAGGTGTCCCCCTACCCCCCAACCCTCTCACCTCCCACATCACTGGCTTAATAACATCAATCGCTTCAGGATCAACGGTTTCTTTTCTCTCACATCTCAGTTACACATTCTCCAGAAGAAGTGAAATCTTTCTGATGAGGTGACATATTTCTGTTATAATACTGCATTCATGCCGTTACACTTGGATGTATTATTATTATTATTATTATTATTATTATTATTATTATTATTATTATTATTAGATCTATTATTATTATTATTATTATTATTATTATTATTATCTGACATCTACTTTTGAAATATAAGCACAAATATAGTTAAACAACCTAGCAATAACGTAAACAGTGAGCGACCTGTTGAACGTAAACTGTCAGTAAGCAAACTGTTTTGGATTTAGCACATAGGTACAACATGAATCATTCAAGCCGCTCTCTGATTGTTTTAACACTAACAGCACTGCAGCGGTCTTAGTTTAGGTCTACATAAACAAAAAAAAATGCAATTTACCTTTCTGTGTCTCTTGGAAATTTGAAAAAGGACTTGCCATCACAACTTTTCTTGTATCTGCCATTTTGGCAATTGATGGCTGTGCAAAAGTCACCGCCCTGTTTCACTTGGTCGCCTTTTGACTTTCTGCCACGAGCCATTTTCAGCATGTCGACAAGGGCGCATAACTCGTACCTTTCGTCTCGCGGTTCTGTACCAAGTTCCCCCTCTTTCTATCAATAAACTCTTTGGTCGTAATACTTTGGGTAGGTCTGGATGGATTATGTCCCCTTCCACCTACTCCCCCCCTCTCCGCTCCTACCATCTCCCCCCCCCCCCCCAAGCCGCAGCTAGAGGTTATGTAAAATGTTGATAGCTATTAACCTATATTATTAACCTATATTATTGTTTTTTCTTCTTTTTTTTAGATTCACTTAAGAACATTTAAATAGTTTTCAGTTTATATTTTGATAAATATTTTACTTCTGCTCAAAATCGTTTTTTAAGTTACAATTTCATTGAAAAGGTTTTACAATAAATCAGTGTTTCATTTAATGACTGTTCACACATTTAGGATATATATTAGACATTTTAAATGAAACATATAAATCACATTTTAAAATACAATTATAATTATTATCAAAGTGTACCATTAGGAAATCTAGCAATAATTTTCATGTAACATTTGGATGATACAGGATGTCGTCAACAGAATGTCCATATTCAATTATGTTATGTTCATATTCTTCAAACATTTTAATTAAAACTGCATTCAAATAAAATTTGATAGGTTTGTATGACATACACATTGAACCTCTGCTGAGTATTTAGTATTCCAAGCATTCATTCTTACTTTATATATTAACTTAGAACATGGTTTTGAACATGTTAGTATGGTTACCTTTTTAATGCTATTATCATGGTGAACTGCACATTCTAGTAATGAATACATTTCACTATTGCACATCTTCAAATGAGATATAGTTAGTTTGTGCTCCCTTCTTGGCTAATCTGTTACATACCTCAATCCAATTCCACAATATCCTGGAACCCAGCAGAAATCAACATTTATTTCTCTGAAAAACGTGCAATGTTAATTTCATATTTAAACTCACTTTTAACTTTACAGTTCCACTGTTTCCTCGCATAGAGAACCACTTTTGAGTCAACACATGCTAGTATGCCAAATAATTCTAAAGGCAAAGTCATGATGCAGTTTAAACTTCTGTTCGTAGTCGTATTCACCGTCCTAGCTAGATACAGGGCTGCAGTTGGGAGAATTTGGAGATTTAGTGTGATTAGACAGTTAGATTAGAAAGTGATGTCTAGTATGTGGTTTTGAGAGTTTGTAGGTATGGTCCCTGCATGGTGCTATTTTCTTTGGCAAGCGTAAACATGTTGCATGCTATGGACATTGTATAGCCCTTGGGTGTATATGCGTGTCTCGATCACAGTTAAATTCCTCGGATACCTCTGTAGCCTACATGCATAATAATCAGCAGGTTAATAATTTAGATCTAACCTTTCCTCAAAAGACAAACGCTTAAAAACAAACCTAAAAAAAAGGAAAAAAAAAACAAACAAAAAACACACGACTTTTGTGCTCTTCTCTGTACACTTTCCATTAACTTTATTTTTCTTCCTCTCCGTTTTTTCCTCCAAACGAGCATTTGGTGCACAGGCAAAACGAGGTGCAGTGGATCACACGGGTCTGATGCATTTGACGGTGCGCGGGGGTCAGCAACACTATATTCCAGATTTCATATAAGAATACTTTATTTTCACACATCAAGAGAAACGTTACTGTTTGCTCTGGTAAATGGGTAATAAGAACGTTTTCTCAAGGCAGCTATTTATCATCTAGGACTACACGGATGTTAGTTACAAATAAAATTATGCTCCCTGCAGCGTTAATAGTAACTGTTATTTAGCTGAAGGAATTATAATTGACTATAATTTGTTGGATAATGCCCGTCCAGAAATCTGATGGATTTGGCAGCTTGTCAACCCATCCTCGTCACCTCTATAAACCTTTTGATGATGGTAGTCCATCGAATCGGAACAAAATAGTCGGTCCGTCGCGTCGATTCGTTCGTTGCACGCGATATCTCGACAGCTGCTGAGCAGATTAATTTTTCGAAGAAACTTAGTGAGATTACTAGTAACGATACTGCAGCTTCACTTGCCATTCATTTTACACCATGTCAAGGTCCCTGAGGCCATGCTATGATCAAGAATGAATGAATGAACTTGTTGTGAATATGCTTTTTACGCATGCAGCCCAACTCCACAAACGTTTCATCAATATGCGTAGGGGCTACTTTTGGAACATGATCTCACCGAACATAAATATATCAAAAAATGTGTTTTAATTTCCGTTGCACGTCATATCTCAAGAACGGTTTATCAGATTTCAAGCAATGCTTGTAGGAATGTTGCTAAAAGAATTGGGCAGTTCTATTAAATAAATAAATAAATAAATAAATGTTCACCCATTTGAACTGTTTGCAAAATTCCTTTTTGGCGGCATTAGGGACCATTAAGAAAATTTGGAATGTCTGGGAATACATTTGAATAACACGCCATCTTGTTTAATACTGAGAAGGTTGTTGGGTGTGGTGCAGATAACACACCCGATTGTCCGTGTCCCCTGAAGTGATAATTACACTTAATAATGACTGTTATTCATTTACAGGAACCAAAGATGTTGTCGGGCAATAGGTCTAAATACCAGTTTAAAAGTATGTTGCTCTTGGCAACTGTTCAAACCATTAACTTCAACTAAATGAAATCGTTTTGTATTTTCAGATAATATCTGGGAATGGGGAATGGGTGAAATAAAAACACTTTTTAAGAGGGGGTCTTATCTCAAGAATGACTGGACTGAATTTGATTATGTTTACAAAGCAGATACTTTACCTACTGCTACGAATTTTCTGTCATTCATATTTGCACTTTCTCAAAGGTCTAGTTTGCTGTGGTTCGTTGTTAAAAAAAAAAACAGAAAAGAAAGAAAGAAAATCTTCTGCGCTGTTTCTAAACATTGGCTGAATCAGTTTTTTTTTGGCTTAGTTGTAGATAGTTGGGGTCATGAGCAATCTTGCCACTGTAGATTGTTCTAACCTATAAAGGGAAAAATGAAAGCCCCAGTTGAAAACCAGTCTTTCCTTTATAGGCATGACCGATTCATTGCGGCAACAGTACCCCCGTTGGAGTGCCGGGGGTTTCAGTATAAATAGTATCCCCACTTTCTGGAAATTTAGTGCTTTAAATTCCCACTGTCGCTGTCTTCCTCATTTGCTCTTTCCCATTCCTGCTCTGTCCTATCACTCTGCTATACTATCTTCTTTTTCGCTAGATCAATGACCTACCTTTTTTCTTGAAAACTCTTCCTGGACAAGACTTCTTGTTTGTGTATGAGGTCTGTTGGATCAGCTTGGGAGTGTTGGACGCTTTCTGCCGGGTGGTCACTAGGGCTTCCTATGATGTTATTATTTAGCAATATAGGCATTTTATATGTATGTGTTTTGTTGATAATTTATAATGATGTTTGTATTCTATTTTGTTTTTGTAAACGGGGGTTCGAGTAGTTGGGGTAAAGCCTCAGCCGTCCCCTGCGTGGGATGTCTTTATTGTAAAGTGACTGGCCGGTGGAGGGCATTCAATTTTCCCACTAGGGTTGTTTCGGCAGATCTTTTATGCGGATCGGGGGTTGTCCGGTCCTGATTTGGCTCGGAAGAGTCCGCTGGACCTAAAGCAACAATCAATCAATCAATCAAGTTGAGATAGTGGCCCATCATTCCATGATTTGGGTTCTTTAGGGTAAAGCCCAGTTACAACACCACCAATAAAAGTAACACTTTTCAAAAAGCTTTTTCTTTATTTTATTATTTTTTTTAAAGCTATGTGTGCGAGTGTCTGGAAATACATTTGAATGTCTTGCCATCTTGTTTCATTCACCTTTTTTTTCTTTTCTATTTCAAAGTAATACTGAGTTGCACTTGTGTAATTTTTTTACTCATAGGGCATGGACACAGGATCTAGTGTTTGTTTGTTATATATATACATGTTGCCGGCAATGTATGAAATCCCGGTATTGTATAGAATCTATAAAATCTACGAAATGTATGCTGATGACACCCAACTTAATCACTCTGACTCTCCTTCTAACTACAATCATTTAGTTCGGACCCTTCAGGATTGTGTCACTGAGGTAAAATCGTGGATGTCAAACAACCGCCTCAAGCTAAATAATAACAAAACTGAGGCTCTCCGTGTTTCTCCGTCATCTGCAGACCCCTCTTCTCTTCCCACAACTATCACTGTTGGAACTACTTCTATTACTTTTTCTGACACTGTTCGCGACCTTGGTTGTTTTTTTCTTGATCAGGATATCTCTATGCAGCAACACATTGCAAAAACTTGTCAGATTGCATACATTAAACTTAGACGCATAAGCTCCATTCGACAGTATCTCACACAAGAAGCAACAAAAACACTAGTTAGCGCATGCATTCTGTCTAGATTGGATTATTGTAATTCACTCCTAGTGGGTTGCACAAAGTCCTTAGACCTCTTCAGCAAGTCCAAAACTCTGCAGCTAAACTCATCTTCAAAGCACGGAAATCACATGCACAGCATTGCACGCCTCTTTTTCGAGAACTACACTGGCTCCCAGTTGAACAACGAATTAAATATAAAACCTCATGTCTTTGCTACCACATCATCTCTGGAACTGCTCCTAGCTATCTTTCCGAACTTTTGACTGTCTATGTTCCTTCTCGCTCTCTCCGCTCGTCTGCAGATGAAAAGATGTTCCGTGTACCAGAATACCACAGCGTGAGACACAGTGGTCGAGCCTTCAGTTTCTTCTCCGTTCAGACCTGGAATTCGCTACTTCGGTCCGTCCGTCACAGTCCTTCACTAGCGTCTTTTAAAATCAACTTGAAGACGCATCTTTTTAGAGAGGCCTTTTCTTAGGCGCCCTGAGTGAGTTGTTTTGGGTGTTGGGATGTGTGTGTAGTTGCGTGTTAATGACCAATGTACGCATGTTGTGTTTGCATTTGTTTGTGTAAAGCGCTTTGTGATTTTGGAAAGCGCTGTATCAATTGCCTGTTATTATTATGCCTGATGGTGCATTCTATACTTTATCTAGGCATTGTATCTAGGCATTCTATAGAATGCCGGATTTCACACATTGCCGGTAACATATGTACATCAAGAAAAATAACTATCCTGCTCTCAAAGGTGGACAATATATGTGTATATATATACACATACAAACTGTTCATTTTTGTGGGCCTGTTTTGTCTGGGATTTATCTTTAAGAAACCACATAAAACTTTGGAACGCATGGTCACTATCTACAATTTGAACATTATCAGCAACATAAGAATCAAAATCTATGACGGTCTACTAGCGCCAAAACCTGATAATTACAAATATCATGAGATCATTACAAATATCATGGGATAATTACAATTATCAAGGGATAATTACAATTATCAAGGGATAATTACAATTATCAAGGGATAATTACAATTATCAAGGGATAATTACAATTATCAAGGGATAATTACAATTATTATTGAAAAATTATAAATATCTTTGCGTGATCATGTTTAATTTTTAGTTTTGGCTCAAGCAATCCGCCTAGAAAGTCGCCAAAACCGAAATTTTTAATTATCACATAATAATTACAATTTTTTTATTTCATAATTATAATTTTTACGTGATCATGCTTAATTCTGACGAAGGCGGCTTACTAGCACCAAAACTCGCTTTTACAGGTATCAGTGATAATAGTAATTAACACGTGTTCTGTGTAATTCACATTATGACGCCTGCTAGCGCCAAAACCTGATCATTACAAATATCATGGGATAATTACAAATACCAACGACATATTTACAATTAACACGTAAAAATTTTAATTATCAAGTGAAAATTACAATTTTCGGTTTTGGCCCATTTCCAGATGGATTGCTAGAGCCAGAACTGAAAATTAAACATGATCACGCGAAGGTAGTTGTAATTTTTCAATGATAATTGTAATTATCCCTTGATAATTGTAGTTTTCCTATTATATTTGTAATTATCTCATGATATTTGTAATTATCAGATTTTGGCGCTAGGAAGGCGTGGCAAATACTGATAATTATTAATTAACACTCTGGATTACCGGCATCTCTGTAAATGACACAGAAAACGTGTTAATTTCAATTATCTCGTGATAATGGTGACTCTCGGTTTGGGCGCTAGTAGGCAGTCATACAAATCCGACAGCCCGATAAACTGACATTTGGCTCGTTCTGATTCTTTAGGTCACACGAACCCGGGCGAGATAATTTGAGACTAATAATATGCGCACACCATTCTGATCTTCAGAGAGCGAGGGACCAGATCTCTCTCTCTCTCTCTCTCTCTCTCTCTCTCTCTCTCTCTCTCTCTCTCTCTCTCTCTCTCTCTCACACACACACCCACACCCACACCCACACACGTACAACACACACGCACCCCTCTCTCGGTCCTACTCATGTCAGGGATGTCGTTTGGGTCGGATCTTCGGCTTTTAGCCGAAATTTTTATAAAAAAGCCGATAAACTGTCCGTCATGTCGGCTCGCCGAGCCGAAGTTTTCACGGGTGAATCGGCTCAATTTTGTCAATTTTTGCGATATTCCTGTGCTGTACGCGTGCAGTTTAGGTGAGGATTCCATAATTACTAAGGTTAAACCCAGAAACTCTTACAGTATTGTGGTCTGTCAAGGGACAGTCTAAACTTGTTATTGTTCGTGTGTGTCTAAAATTTAAGAAAATAAAATTTATTTTCAATGTTCTTATTCTACTCTTAAAATTAGGTTTTATTACAAAGATATACATCCACAGAACACCTTTAATATATGGAGGTGTAGGGTGCATGTTAACGTAGTGAATCTAGTCAAAAAAACTTGTGAGACTGCTTTGGAAGAGAGAGCCGAAACTTTCTGTAAAAAGCCGAAAGTTTTACGGCTGTTTCGGCCAAATCGCCGAAGAAAAAATTTCCTAGCAACATCCCTGCATGTTAGTTATTCATTGCTTACAGGTTCCAGCGGACTGCTTCTACTCATGTAGTGGCATATATAGAGAGTGCACATAATTATATATTTATGAAAACACAGTTCGCGTATTTTTGTTTTTGTTTCTTCAGTAGGCAGGCAGCCTATTCAAATGGGACGATCGTTACAATCACACAACGCATTCAGCAGTCCTATTGTAACTGCAATGTGCACTATTTGAGTCTAGGTCCTATCAAAGGGCTTGTGCTTTCTAGTCGACACTCAGACTAACCTTGATGATAACGAAAGGGTACGTACGACCTACCGGTTAGCGAGCTTGCCATTCTTTTCCACAAGAGTACAAAAATATGTGTTGTTAAGTGAACATCACAAGGAATACACTTCAGTATTTACTTCTGTACTTCTGTGTCAGTGGTCAGCGTTTTACGTTAAAAGTTGTTGTAAAGTAAGCCATGTTTCGGATACATACATTCTAATTATCGTTTATAAAGCGGTGAGTAGCTTACATCTACATTCACCGAGGTGGCTCGCCTACATTGTTTCTGATGTTTGATATAATGCTGGTGTATTATTGTCACGTATGAAATTTAAACAATAATTTTGGGCACTGTCTTGCTGCTGTGGTTAATTGTACTAAGTATAAAGCAATTTAATTTTGTCAGGGATACTTTCCACCACCCCCTTTTTCAATTTAAGTTTTTAATTAATTAATTATTATTATTAGTCATTAATTTTTTTCTTTTATCTTTTATTTATTTAATTTTTTTTTTGTGGGAGGGGGGGGTGGGTGAGGGCGGAGGAATGTGTGAGGTGTATTGAAAGTGTGAAAATACAGATAATAATTATTTAACATGATTAGCAGTAATTAAAAATATCCGAAGAGTAAACATGATGAATTCTTGCCATAAGGCAAAAATTTGTGTGTTTAGAACAAACAAGTGAATTTCAGAGCGATCGACCGAGTGACCGACAACCTGACTGCAACTTAAGGATGACCCATGATTTGACGTACCTGTATTCCAAAAATGCAACAAAATCGCCTCAGCCGTTTTTGAAAATTGAGCAAAACGTGTTTACTAACATATAGACTCTAGCGACCTTGACCTTTGTGATAGAGCAAATATGATGACACGGAAGGCCGACCACTATTTTAGATAATGTCCCTATGAAGCTTGGTCAAAATCTGTTTAGTGGTTCTTGCGATATGGCTCCAGGCAGACCGACATTTGGCTCATTCTGATTCCCCCAGGCAAATTCAAAATATTTCTAGAAAAATCTTGAAATGTAAAAAAAAAATAAAAATTATGCGTTAATTTATGACCGCCTACTAGCGCCAAAACCTAATAATTACAAATAATTATAATGAAATAATAACAAATATTATGGGATAATTACAATTATTAAGGGAGAGCTACAAGTATCATTACAAAATTACAAATATCTTCGCCTGACCATGTTCAATTTTCAGTTCTGGCTCTAGCAATTCACCTAGAAATGCGCCCAAACCAAAAATTTTAATTATCACATAATAATTAAAATTTTCACTTGATAATTACAATTTTTACGTGAACATGCTTACTAGAGCCAAAACTACCATTTACAGGTATTAGTAAAAATGGTAATTAACACCCGTTCTGTGTAATTCACATATATGACGACCTACTGGATGTGTATTTGTGTGTGTGAGAGAGGGTGGATGAGACAGGTGAGCGTGTATGTTGGTACAGATCGCCGCGCCTTGAGCCTGATTGGTTTGGAGAAAGGCGCGTATATAGCATCCAGTATTATTATTATTATTATTATTATTAGTAGTAGTAGTAGTAGTAGTAGTAGTAGTAGTAGTAGTAGTAGTAGTAGTAGTATATTACAAATATCATGGGATAATTACAAATATCAACGACATATTTACAATGAACACGTACAAATTGTAATCATCAAGTGAACATTACAATTTTCGGTTTTAGTACAATTCCCAACGGATTGCTAGAGCCAAAACTGAAAATGAAACATTATCACGCGAAGATATTTGTAATTTTTCAATCCTTTCCTATCCTGTAACTCAGAAGTGGTTGGGTTTCCACAGATGATCGTTTAACCAGCATACTCCATCTTTCTATGACCTCAACAACCCTCATGGCTTCGATCAGTGTCAAGCCAGTTCATTCTCGAATGTTGTCCTCCCACCTCTTTCTGTCTCCCTCTTCTTCTACCTCCTTGCACTGTGCCTTGAAGAATAATCTTTGCAAGGCCTGATGCTCTGGTGACGTGGCCATACCATCGCAGTTTCCGTTTCTTCACCACTGTGAGCATGTCATCGTGTTGTCCAATGGCTTGTGTGATGGTCTGTCGGATTTCGTAATTAGTGATGTGCTGGGTATAGGAAATGCCCAGAAGTCTTCTGTAACACCTCATCTCCATGCTTTGTATTATTCGTTGTAGGTCTGCTGTGAGGGTCCATGTTTCACAAGCGTATAGGAAGATGGAAATGACTAGTGAGCGCAGCAGTCTTACCCTGGAATGTAGACTGATGGTCCTGTCTTTCCAAATGGGCTTTAACCTTGTCAGTACAGCAGTTGTTTATGCAATCCTGGAGAGGACTTCCTGTCGGGACCCATTGTCTGATAAAATGGCTCATAAATATTTGAAGCTATGCACTGTTTTGATGGATTGGCCTTGGACTTTGATGTCAGTGTTGATGCCATTGGTGTGGTTGGTCATCATTTTGGTCTTCTCTGCACTTATTTCCATTTCAAAGGCTCTGGAGGTGGTGGCAAGCCTCTACACCAGTTGTTCAAGTTCTTGGACCTCTCTAGCCAATCCGTCAATGTCATCCGCAAAACGAAGGTTGGAGATTGCTTTACTTTCTTTGCTGACTATGCCTTCGTGATCTGCAAAGGCATCTGAAATTATGCGTTTCAGAAAGATGTTGAAGAGTGTTGGAAAGAGTAGGCATCCCTGACGAACACCGATTGTTGTTCTGAACCAGTTTCCAATGGCGCTGTTGTGGAGGACTGCACTGGTAGCCTTGTCGTACAGGCTTTTGATGACTTCAATAATGTTAGGGCTGAGGTTGTACACTCTCATGGTTGCCCACAGAGCTGCATGACAGGCTCTGTCAAACACTTTCTTGAAGTCTACAAACACATGATATAGATGTTGTTGGTGCTGTACGTATTTCTTGCAAATATTTCTGAGGTTAAAAATCTGTTCAGTGGTACTTCATCCTACCCTGAATCCTGCTTGTTGTGTTCTTCAGCTATTATTTGTTTAGCTTGGGGTTTCAACCTGTTGAGTATTATTTTCAGGAGGATCTTGCTGGGATGGCTAATGAGGCTGATGGTGGGGTAATTTTCACACTCCTGAAGGTTACATTTTTGGGGAAGAGTGATGACATGCGACTGGGTCCATGGTGTAAGCCACTCCCCACTCTGCCAGATCTTGTTACAGCTGATAATGGTGAAGGCGTCAATCATCGCTTCTCCTCCTGCCCGAAGCAATTCTGCGGGTATATTGTCCACTCCTGCTGACTTCTTCTCGGAGAATTGAGAGGTTTTCTTCTTCTCTCTTCATGGATATGCTAGAACTGATGGGTCTCTGGTGTGTGATTTGTAAAGGTCAGAGCAGTACTCTGTCCATCTATCCAAGATTTCTTGTTCTTCTGTAAGGAACATGCCAGACTTGCTTTGAATCGTGGAGACCTTGGGCTGTTTAACATTTGTCTGGTAGGCCTTCTTTCTGTTGTTCTTGTTCAGACTGTTCTCTAATTCCTGGCATTGATCTTCTATCCAGTTCTCCTTTGCTGTGCCCATGCCTTTTCGGATATTATTGTTGATTTTTCGGTAGGCATCAGCTCCCTGTGAGATGTTCCAATTCTTTTTAATCTCTCTTCGTTTGTGCACTCAGGTCCAAAAGTTCAGGTGTGATCCACGGTTGTTTCTTTGGGCGTGCTTGCCAAGGATCTCAGCTGAGTTGAAGTTGGTGGTCATGGTGTTGATATCTACTTCACCAGCTCCAAAAACGAGCAGTGGTGCAAATTTCCCTCCAATTGTGGCTTGGAATATTTCTGCCAACTCCGGGTCCTGCAGTTTGTCCATGTCGAACTTCAGTCTGGTGCACTGTGTTTACTCTCTTCAAGTGGGTTCTGGCACGGAATATAATAGACCCAACGTTTCCCGGCGTGTCGTAAGAGGCGACTAATATGGGTGATGTCAGCACGTCATCACTGGGCGAAATTCTTCTACACAGAAGTCACCGGCCATGGCAGAAGAACCTCACGTTATTATTGGTTCAACGACAACGTGCTCGGGGCCAAGGCGAGCCACACTGTACTCGAGGATTTTGACTGTGGCCAACAGCATGGGAGGATTGGGCCCCGTCAATACTTTCTTGCCCAAGACACACTGTATGATGACAAGAACCACTCACTCCATACAGACTCGGTCGTCGCCCGGGTCACCAACGACCGCGCCTTTGGTTGGCCACCAGGACGGAGGTGATAAGTGTGTTATTGATGGACAACTTAGCAAGATACGCACGAGAGACAACATCGTCATAGGAACCTGGAATATCAGGACCCTAACTGCGGAAAGAAAATGAGAAAAAAGGCCCACGAGCTGGACCACTAACGATACAACATTTTAGGTATCAACGAACTGCGCTGGAAAGACCTTGGTGAAACAACGACCCACAAAGGCCACAAGCTTTATTTGAGCGGGAGAGATGACAGGCACGAACACGGCGTTGGATATTTGATCCACAAAGACATTCTAGCCACTGTCATGGGTTGCCACCCAGTCTCCATTAGACTCGTGACCATCCGTCTGAGAGCAGGCCCTTGTAACATCACCATCATCCAGGTCTATGCCCCAACATCAGACTATGACGACAGCAAAGTGGAGGATTTCTATGAACATCTGCAGGCTTTCCTTGACCAAGTGCCGATGAAGGACATAGCCATTGTGCAAGGAATGCCAAGGTTGGCCAAGATGCGCACCACAACTGGGGAGACACACGTGGACCCCACTGCAACAACGAGATAAACGACAGAGGTCTGAGACTATTGGAGTTTGCCAGATACAACAATCTGATAATGGCAAACACACATGGTCACCACAAAAAATCGAGACGATGGATCTGGCACAGTCCCAGCGGGGAGCATCAAAACCAGATCGATTATATTACGGTCAATAAACGCTCAGATCAAGCGTCAACATTGGCAGGACACGCACTTTTCCAGGAGCAGGCATCGGATCGTGATGAATTTTTCAATGATAATTGTAATTATCCCTTGATAATTGTAATTATTCCATGATATTTGTAATTATCTCATAATATTTGAACTTTTCAGGTTTTGGCACTAGGAAAGCGTGGCAAATACTGACCATTATTAATGAACATGGTGGATTACCGTTATCTCTGTAAATTAAACAGAACACTTGTTAATTTCAATTATCTCGAGATACTGGTAACGATCGGTTTTGGCGCTAGTAGGCCGTCATATCAATTTGCATAAAAGTTACACTGACCGAGTTAAACCGCTCAGAGTATCTGAGACTCTGGAAAATGTGGGTACCACCCACATGCGCATCACTCATCCACTTGGGCATAACTCAAGTTGGGTGCCTGTAGAGGATCCTAGTTCGACAAATACCGATGCAGAGTTTGTTTATTGATTTACTAAGACATTATTATAGGTTACATAGCACCAGCACAAAACAAAAGCAAAACTCTTCAGAATCTCTTCTCTCTTTACTCTTCAGTTCAGTTCAGTTCAGTGGGTAGATTACCGTCCCCGGACACAGATGCGTATAGGAGACTTCAAGTACTCTTCCCCCTATGTGAGCTATTTTATACAATCACAAAGTAAACACTCCAATCACCAAGCCCAAGGTTGCCTGAGGACGGATAGAATATTATTACGTGTGACGGTGAATAGGCATTAGGATAGTAAACTCTCTTTGACCCCATGACAGTACTGTGTTATACAATAAATAGAACGTGTGACGGTGAATAGGGTCCTTAGCGTAATGAACCCTGTTTGACCCCAAGACGCTGAACAGACTCGGACCCTCTCACCAGGGACCTCCGTCGGGCGTTCACCTTCCCATCGAACCTACGGAAATGAATACTAAGCAACTAACTTATGTGTAGCAACTCATCTTGCCTCATTTTATGAGGAAATCTTTCTTCCTTTAAACATGAACGAAGATTTATAGCTATTTCCTACTACTACCTCTACACATTATTATTATTATTATTATTATTGTTATTATTATTATTATTATTATTATTAGTAGTAGTAGTAGTAGTAGTAGTAGTAGTAGTAGTAGTAGTAGTAGTGGTATTAGTATTATTATTATTAGTAGTATTATTCTTTATGTTGGACTCGAGCCATGCGCCACTTTAGCAGAGTGACCCAGCGTGTGTCTGATGAAGATCTTCAAAGGTCGAATCAGCTGTCACACGCTTTGCTATCAGTAGTCAGGCTGCAGAACTCTCAGCGGATCCGCGATTTTCCGAGTAAGAATAAAAAAAAATTCCAAGAGAAAAAAAAAATCCGAGAGAAAAAAAAAATTCCGAGAATTCCGAGAATTTTTTTTCCGAGTACCGATCCACATTTTCATGTCGTCTTATTGACAGAGAGGTGCGCCGCCCGCTAATACTGCTTCACTGTTATAGGCTACAACTTTAGCGGGCGCCTCTTATGCTGTACATTTCGCGCGTATTGTTGACCTACTGAAAGAAAGACCCCTTGGGGTCGTGAGCAATCTTGCCACTGTAGATTGTTCTAACCTATAAATGGAAAAGTGAAAGCCCCAGTTGAAAACCTGTCTTTCCTTTATAGGCATGACCGATTCACTGCGGCAACAGTTGGAGTGCCGGGGGTTTCAGTATAAATAGTATCCCCACTTTCTGGAAATTTAGTGCTTTAAATTCCCACTGTCGCTGTCTTCCTCATTTACTCTTTCCCATTACTGCTCTGTCCTATCACTCTGCTATACTATCTTCTTCTTCGCTAGATCAATGACCTACCTTTTTTCTTGAAAACTCTTCCTGGACAAGACTCCTTGTTTGTGTATGAGGTCTGTTGGGTCAGCTTGGGAGTATTGGACGCTTTCTGCCGGGTGGTCACTAGGGCTTCCTATGATGTTATTATTTAGCAATATAGGCATTTTATATGTATGTGTTTTGTTGATAATTTATAATGATGTTTGTATTCTATTTAGTTTTTGTAACCGGGGGTTCGATTAGTTGGGGTAAAGCCTCAGCCGTCCCCTGCGTGGGATGTCTTTATTGTAAAGTGACTGGCCGGTGGAGGGCATTCAGTTTTCCCACTAGGGTTGTTTCAGCAGATCTTTTATGCGGATCGGGGGTTGTCCGGTCCTGATTTGGCTCGGAAGAGTCCGCTGGACCTAAAGCAACAATCAATCAATCAATCAATCAAACTGAAAGAAAGGTGCGCCGCCCGCTAATACCGCTTCACTGTTATAGGCTACAACTTTAGTGGGCGCCTCTTATGCTGTACATTTCGCGCATATTGTTGACCTACTGAAAGAAAGGTGCGCCGACCGCGTATGCTATTCTCCGAGTTTTTCTTTTATACAATAACGGAGACATTGTAGAACTGTGATTGAAAGTTTGTGCGTTAGACTAAGCCGCTTCTTCTGTGATGGACACGCTTCATTAACTTTTATTTTTATTTTTAAAATCTTGTGTGCTTCTATAATTGTCAATCGTGGCGAGCCATTTAATGAAAGCAACATTCAGAACAAATGGAAAGGCAATTTGCACTTCTTTTTTAACCTGTTCATACTAAAAAAATCCAACTTTTTTCCCCAAAACATAGCTATACGTTTTCCATTTCCATCCAGGAAATACAACAAAATGGCCTTAAAAAGTGCCATTTTTCTTTTCCTAAAGGGGGGCTTCGCCCAGCAGGGTTTTGCTCCTGGACCCCACATGGGCCTAGGCGGCCCCTAGACCCCGTCCAAACTTCAGAGATTTTTTTAATCAATGTTGTTCTACAGCCTGGTGGTCCTCCTGTATATAGTGGATGAAAGTATTCCAGAAAACGTTTACATTACCTTTACAGTATAAGGCAGTGTGATGCTGTCAACTTTGACTGGAAATCTGCATTGGGAACACTTGAGTTATTAGTTCTAGTCTACATGGTCATCCAGTTTTCCAAAGCGCTCTCTCTTCTCCACGAGCACTATGGTGAATTTGTCTTTTCTCTTCTTACGCCACGCAATGATCGTGGCGTTTACTTCACTTCAAACTACTTTCTAAGTCTCAAAACAAGTGTAGGTCCCCATTTTTACAGCTTAAAAGGGTTGATTAAGGGCCCTTCCGCAAAATCACATCATTTTGGATGTCGTTCAAGCGACGAAATCCCTTTGAGGAAGTTCGTGAACATTCACCTTTGCATATACTTAATAACAGCATTTAAACCGCTGACGTCGCGGGCAGAAATCTTTGTCCCCTATACGCTATGTGTCCGGGGACGTTAATTTACCTAATGCGAAAAAAAAAGGCAGAAATTTATTGCGGAATCAATTTCGCAAAGATATAATCGCTACTGAAAGAAGCCTAATGCCTGTCTTTGCACGCCATGGCTCAAGAAGCACTTCATGAATTTTGACCAAACTTTATTTGAACATTAACTAGTTTAGTAACCTGCCTCACATGCGATCGTAGGCTATTTAATCTACCGCAAAGGTCGCTGACGGTTTGCTCTCTACTTAAAAAACGGCTGACCCAATTTTGTTAATGTTTGGTACAGGCAAGGCCAGTCATTAAGTAGCACTCTGGTTGTCCGTCGCTCCGTCGCTCGGTATTTTTATCTGTTTTTTTTGTGTGTTCCAAACACATTTTTACCTTATTTAAAGAATTACTGAATCGAATTTCATATTTTCACTTTGCAACTACTTAAACTACTGCTGGGCATTTGATTTAATTTTTTGCACTTTCGAAGGTCAATTTCGCTGTGCTTTATTTATAATTTTTCTAAACATAATTTTTGCTATATCTCAAAACTGGCTGAACCGATTTGGATAACTCCCCCCCCCCTTCCCCCTTGCAGATAGTTTAGATCGAGGCCTTTCATTCCATTGTTTCAGTTTGCTGCTCTAGGGATTAGGCAGAATCACAATACCGCCAACAAAATTAACTTCTTTTTTTATTTTTATAAAGGACCCACGTTGACCGCGCCTCCTCGACAGATCCTTTTAACATTCACAGTGAGTGTTGCCCTAACGAACAAAAATAAGTTTGCAAGAAAAAATAAATCTTTCGAAAATAATATTTATAAATTTATATTATTTATATTATTATTTATATATATATTTATAAATAACTATATTTTTTAAAGCAATAAATTTCGCTGGTTGGTACCTATTAATAGTAAAGGTTAGCCAACATTCTGGAGCTAAAAATAGCATCTTCCAAAGCCGGTAAGAGACAGAACCCGTAAAAACAATTGCTCGTAAGGTTTTTCGTGTTAGGTTGATAAATTGACTTTACCCTAGGTTGATAAATTGACTTTACCCTAGGTTGATAAATTGACTTTACTCTGCCCAAAACACACTTCAAGCCGCGTGATTCACTCAAAAATAGGGTCAAAGGTCACACGGCTGTATTGTTAAAACAAGGGATATACCCTTGTCAGAACCGAAATGGAAAATCCACACTTTAGCAGTTGGTTTGAGCGATGAAATCCACTTTATCATCGTTTAATGTAATAACAATGCAAATTTTAGCGTAACCCCGTATTGGCCAAAGGTAAACAAAGCCTTCGAAATGGGGCCTTTTAAAATACTTTAGTTTACCGCTTTGTGTGAGTATCTAAAAATACTTTGAATGGCTGCGCTTGCCATCTGGCGTATTCAATTTAGGTTTGCGCACCCTAGCGTGTCCTGCGTTGAAACATTCTCTTATTGTGCTCAGATACGGATGTGATCGTAATTATCTATGTTCACCCAGGTCTATGTTAACGTAGGTCAGCCATGGGAGCAAAGGAAGAGTAGGGGTGGGGGCAATAGAGAGAGAGAGAGAGAGAGAGAGAGAGAGAGAGAGAGAGAGAGAGAGAGAGAGAGAGAGAGAGACGATACGATACGATACGATACGATTGTTTCATTCAGTATAAGGCCTATGCCCCCTATTGAAAGGGTGTGTACAGTGAATTTTCAAACAAAACAGAGAGAGAGAGAGAGAGAGAGAGAGCGAGAGAGCGGGAGAGAAAAAGTAAAACAACGTAAATGCAAAACCAGTGTTAAAAATAATCAAAATTGGTTTAGTCATTCTTGAGATAAAGAGCAAAACGTGTTTAGCGAAGGATTGACCCTTGGGACCAAGACGTTTGATCTAGAACAAATTCCATGGCACGGGAGGCCACTAACCTTGGTAATGTTCATATGATGGATGAATCTTCTCAGTGGTTGTTGGGCTATGGTGTGCAAAGGACCGGCCGACAGACCGACATTTGTCTGACTGTTACGTTGAAACGCGAATGGTAGTACGTCGGAAGCGCGCACGATAGATCTAATCGTTTCGTTTTGCAAAGTATTCAATGATGGAGTTTATTTACCTTTGATTTGAGTTTGCATTGTTGTTAGGAGAGGCTTTGTATAACGTTGATAATTTTTGTTGGTCGATATTGTTGTAGAATTCTCTGGACCCGCTTGTTTACTATCGATCGAAGTTTCGGGATAAATATCGAAGTATGGCGGAAGGAGAAGAAATATGTATGACGTAAGTCAGTGATGACGATCTTTTATTTGATTGGCTGTAGTGCGTCATTTTAGTCTACTGGGTTCGAAATTGTTCGGGAAGAGAGAGAGAGAGGTTATAAAATTGTGTGCCGCACTGTTGTTGAGAGATTGATTGTTGTTGATAGTAAGTTGGAAGGTAAACTTGAGAGTGGAAAGGCGATTGAGCGATTGTATGCAGTTGTTGATGTATGCTGAATAAAAGTGGAAAACTTCATACGTCGACTTTGTGACTTGTATGCTGCTTGAGCAGGCTGCGTGAATAAACGAATCTGAGTTACACCTTATCAGGAATTCAGCATTGGGGCTGAATCAGATACTGATAAAGAAAAACACCAACATCGAATCGAGTGTAACACTGACTCTGATTCCCGACGAAATCACAGTATTCTCAGTTTGACAAACTCGAACCGTAAACGTGCACATGCAAAGATGCTGTTTGAGTTGCATTGTTGGGCTATGACGTGCAACGGACTCCCCGTCCGACATTTGTCTCGCTCTGATTCCCGACTAAATCATTCTCAGTCTGAGAAACTCGAACAGTCAGCGTGCACACGCCAACATGCTGTTTGAGTGACATTAGAGCACAAGTGGTGGTGGTAGTGGCCGTGGTAGTATTAGCAGCAGTAGAAGTAGTAGTATTAGCAGTAGTAGTAGTGGTAGTAGTAGAAGCAGTAGTAGTAGTAGCAGCAATGATTTCACCCTCTGTTCCTAGTGTTTATTTCTTGGACATTACTCGCCTAGTGTTTAATACGGATTTTCATTCTGTTGTGCAGTAAGCAGATTGATGAATCAGAACGCACCTCCAACCCCAACCCCACCCCCATTATTTTTAAAAAGAGCATAGTAAATACGTACAGAATTTTTTAAAATTAAAATTGTCTTTCAGGTTGCGAGATATGCGCTTTGAGCTCAACTTTATTAGGAAATCGCGCCATATAAAAGATTATTATTATTATTATTATTATTATTATTATTATTATTATTATTATTATTATATTATTATTATTATTATTATTATTACAATGAGCAGGCGTCATGACATTTATAACAACTGGATTATATTTGTCGGGATTATTGTTGTCTGCAACTGACATAAGCCTGGATAACAAAAGGAGCTGATAATTCAGTGCCGACTTGGTCATGCTTGCTGAGGTGTCTTTGGAATGCATTCTATCACGACTTCTGCTTAAGGGTTGTGTGCGACTTGAGTTTGTGATGGTTTGGTTGCAGAGGAGCGTGAATCGTCACCTGAACAACAAGAACCAACTATCTTCGTTTGAACAAGGGGACGTAATTAAGTCATTATTGATTTTTATTGCTTACACTTGCAATATTACCTGAATTTTTTTTTAACAGTAAACTTGCCAGAATGCAGGAACTTTCTCCAGAAGCAATTACGTTTTTCACCCTTGTGGGTGGATGTGTCGCGAAATTAATTTTCGGTGTGGTCACAAGAGCTAACAGACGACAAAATATGGTGAAAGTAGGCACGGTGTCGCAGCTGAATTGTTACCCTGTGAAATCTTGCCGCGGTATTTCTGTAGAAGAAGGAGTGTGCACTCGCCTTGGACTCAAAGTGGGAAATGTCACCGACAGGTAAGCCTGTTTGAAGTTTTATTATTATTAATATATTACACTGTAATTAATTAATTTATAATTTTGTTAGTGTGTGTGGGTGTGTTTGTTGGTGAGTGTGTGTGTGTGTGTGTGTGTGTGTGCGTGCGTGTGTGCGCGCGCAATGTTTGAGTTTCCTATAGCACGTTTTGTGCTTTTGCAACAAGGTGACTGTCTTGGCGATGTCAACGTTTAAAGGGGCAGATGACTGCGTTTCAAAATGCTGCTGCTGCTGACGATGATGATAATGATGTTGATAATGTCCATTTATAATGCACCAAAACCTATGCTAGACATTGATCGTAGTTCTTGTCCCTCCCCCTTCCCCCCCTCCCCCACACCATAAATAATAATAATAATAAAATAATACAATAAAATAAATAAAAATAAGAGTGCTAAATCCCCGCTCCACCTCCCCCACCCCGCTACCCCCCAACTCTCCACCCCCAAAAAACACCAACACCAACCAGTTTTGTGGTCGGCCTCGCAAAACATTTTGGGGTTGCTGGTCACAAAAGTTAAATTTCGGCCTATGGGCTTGAGTCACAGGCACTTGAACTAATGAATGTATCGATTTATATCAAAACCGCACTTTAAAAAGAGGTTATGGTTTGCCTTACTCGCTGTGAATATGAACAACATCCTATGTGACGCTTAAATGCGTTACTTTGGGGCCCTTTATTACCATTGGCGTGGTCTGATGGCTCAGTGGAGAGTGAGCTGGTTTCCTAGGCCGAAGGTTGCGGGTTCGAACCCCGCTGGGGGCGAACGTGCGTGACTCAGGTACGAGACTTTTCAGGACACAGAGTTTTATCCGGGTACTCCGGTTTCCTCCCTCCCTTTAATAATGATATTGGATGCAGCCAATGTAAAATTTCAATTTATTGTTATTATTATTATTATTATTATTATTATTATTATTATTATTATTATTATTATTTTTATTTTTATTTTTATTTTTATTTTTATTTTTTTCTTCTTTATTATGAATGCTTGCACACTTTTTTTGCATTAAAAAAAAAGATGAACTTTGGTGTCTCAGGGCATGTAGAAATCAAATTGTTCACTGATGCACTAAACTAAATAAATAATTGAATTCTAACACACAAGAGTGTAGACTTCATTCACACACGCACAGATACACGTATACACGCACAGATACACGCACACACAAGATACACGCACACACAAGATACACGCACACACAAGATACACGCGCGCAAACACACACATACACGCACAAACACAAGATACACGCACAGATACACGCACACACACAAGCACGCACGCTCACGCACACACACATACATAAATACATACACACACATGCACACACACATGCACAAACACACATTTTGTCAATCCCCCCGTGGTAGTGCCGGGGGTTTCAGTATAAATAGTACCCCCACTTTCTGGAAATTTAGTGCTTTAAATTCCCACTGTCGCTGTCTTTCTCCTTTGTTCTTTCTCATTCCTACTCTGTTCTATCATAAACCACAAGTATTTATGGTCTTTGTTCTATCAATCTACTATACTATCTTCTTCTTTGC
Source organism: Oncomelania hupensis (assembly GCA_036898135.1). Lineage (NCBI taxonomy): Eukaryota > Metazoa > Mollusca > Gastropoda > Littorinimorpha > Pomatiopsidae > Oncomelania > Oncomelania hupensis. The sequence continues at coordinate 23,339,439 of CM072513.1, forward strand.
TAGACCAATCCCCTACCTTTTTTCTTGAAAACTCTTCCGGGACAAAATTCCTCATTTGTGTGTGAGGTCTGTTGGATCAGCTTGGGGATTTTGGATGCTTTTACTAGCCAAATGCTCACTGGGGGTTACGCTGTTGTTATTTTTTTTATCAATTGTTGATTCAGCCCCTATGCTTGAATCTTGTAAGTGTAACTCAGATTCGTTTATCCCCGTAACCTGTTCACTCAGCAACAAGGCAGGAGTCGTCGTATGAGGTTTTCCAACTTTATTCAGCATACATTAACAACTGCATACAAGATCGCTCAATCGCTTTTTTCACTTCTTCACTTCTTCACTCTCTCTTTGTTTGTATGTAGATTATAGTCACACGACACTTTCGCATATAGGTGACTACTGGACCGATTTATACTGACACCAGCGGGCCAGTTGTTGGTAAAGGGGAAAATAATATGATCACACGTTGACCAATCCGGGATTCGAACCAGCGACCTTTCGGTTACTAGCAAGACGCTCTTACCAACTGAGCTACCCGGCCCCAACTCACTCTTTGAAACAGTGCGCCACTTATATAGTCTCTCGATACTCTAGAGAAAGTTCGAACATTCCAGCGTGACGCAATTACAGCCAATCAGAAATAAAACTCGTCACCGGAACTATGCACTGTCTTACGTCATATAACTTTATTTAAGTTAGAAGAATCTCTTAGCTGTTACTACATTTATCACGAAGCTTCAATCAATAGTAAACAAGCAACTCTAGAAAATTCTCCAACAATATCGACCAACAAATTTATCAACATTAATTATGAAGCTTCTTCTAACAACAACGCAAAATGAAATAAAAAATATACTCTGTTATTGCATGCTTTGCAAAACAAAACGATCGGATCTATCATGCGCATCTCAAACGTAACACTGGGGCTTCCTATGATGTTATTATTAGGCAATGTAGGCATTTTATATGCATGTATTTTGTTGATATTTTATAATGATGTTTGTATTCTATTTTGGTTTTGTAAACGAGGGTTCGATAAATTAGAGTAAGCTTATAGCCTCAGCGTCCCCTGCGTGGGATGTCTTTATTGTAAAGTGACCGGCTGGTGGAGTGCCTTCAGCGTTACCACTAGGGTTGTTTCAGCAGATCTTTTATGCGGATCAGTGGTGAGTCCTCTTTCAGCCAAGTTGTGATCTTGATTTTGTGGTCCCGATTCGGCTCTTTGCAGGCCGCTGGACCCTGTAAGCAATGAATAACTAACTAACTAACATTTAGACAATTATTAGAAATTCCGACAAAGCATTATTATACACCGCATCGTCGCCTTCTGGGATGGGACAGTAGGCTACGGAATTACCCACTGCTTCGCGGATTTACCCACTGGGTCGTAACGAGATATAAACATGAAACCAATAGGCGCACGAAGAAAATGAACTCACATGCAGCCACGCACTCAAAACAAACACAATATTTACACCGTACAGAGTGTCCGAAAAAGCTTTCTTAGACATGAAACATGAACTAATGATTAATTCTTTGGACTGACTGGACAGTTCTTTCGAAATGTGGTCCCCATTGGCCAAATAAAAATAATGTGTCATCATTTCCTTCCAGACACTGGTTGGTGGCGAGAAGCAATGGCGACTTCCTGACGCAACGACAAGCGTCCAAGATGGCGCTGATCCAAGCTGAAGCCGGCAAGACTGAACTTATAATCAACGCCCCGGACATGCCCACGCTCAAAGTGCCCTTGAATCCAAAAACTGAAAGAGGAGCGGTCATGAAATGCAGGTACGGTCCGAAATCCTACAATGCAGAGGGTGGTTATCTTGGAGGTAGTTCACTCCTTCGGATGAGAGTGTAATAACCGAAAATCAAGTCTGCGCACGCATGCATTTTTCGCCAATGAAGTGAGGGAGAGGTGTGGGTTCAAATGGTTCCCTTTGAACGATTTCATGATCGTGTATCATCTTACCTTGCAAAGGCGTATTCGCGGCTAATTAAATCTTTTTTTTAACCCCAGACAGCCGATGACACTGACCTTTGCGAAAGTACAAATAGGAATGAGCTAACATGCTTAGCCGTAGTTTAAATAAGCAAGATGGCAAGCCATTTAATCGTATTTCCAGACACTCACACACATAATTATAGCTGGGGCCATTTCGCGAAGAATCGATGATGTCATCCATTTCTGGTGCCACGCAGCCTGTAAGCTTACCTACATGCCTTTTTGACATTTCGTTGTTCGTAATCCCCACAGTGGGTGGGACAGTGGGGTAGTGGTTTGGGCGAATGCTTGCAATGTTTCTTGGAGGACAACCACCAAACGACCAAAAAACCCAAAAAACCAAAACAACAACAACAACAACAAAAAAAAAAGAATTGAAGAAAGGGCGCAACACTTTCTTCCCCCCCCCTTTCCCCTCTGTCCACCCAGTTGTGAATGGGTACCTGGATCTGCTTAGAACCGGGGAAGGTTAAGCGGCGAGGGAGAGGAGACAGGCCCCGCTCTTATTAAGCTGGACTAGAGAAAAGGGAGGTACCAAATGCTTCCCTCCCTAACGATGGGTACACCACCACCGAATGTTGGGCGGAATGCCGAAACATATTCCTGTTATAAAGGTGGTGTGATGATTCATCCTTAACGGCCACGTAACTCTTCGTTTACCGAAGTACTGGATGCGCTTGTTTTCTGTTTCTGCGGGCTAAATGACCCTGTGACCGGGATAATCCACCACGAGATCGGGCCATTTCTTTCATCAAGTGCGAAGCGGGTCATCCAAATGGACGACCTGTTCTTTCGACAAAGAGGTAAAAAGTTACCCTCGGACAGTGTGCTGATTGGTTGCTCTTTTACCTACGCCATCTTTGCTCGCTTGGATCCAAACAGTTTAGCTCGGTCACCCGGGATAGCCCGATCATCGCTCCAGTCATGGCCCGATTCTACTTGATTAGTCGCGTATTGACCGGGCCATATCGTGCTCACAGTGGTGAAGAAACGGAAACTCCGATGGTATGGCCACGTCACCAGATCATCAGGCCTTGCAAAGACCATCCTGCAAGGCACAGTGCAAGGAGGTAGAAGAAGAGGGAGACCGAAAAAGAGGTGGGAGGACAACATTCCAGAATGGACTGATTTGACACTGAGCGAAGCCATCAGAGTAGCTGAGGACAGAGAAAGATGGAGTACGCTGATTAAACGTCTGTGGTGCCCATACGACCTTCGAGTTACGGGATAAGATAGGACAGGATACCGTGAAGGTGCACTAATGTGGTACACACGCGGTGAGCTGATCGCTGGCTACGGTATAATAGCCTACCCTGTGCGGGTTCCGGGTACCGGTGCACTCGGTGTGCTTCAGCACTCAATAAAAAGGACCAGAAAGCTATGACAGAGTCCAACTATGGTTCTAATACAATTTTAGGCAAGCACACACCCTCCCTCCCTCCCCCCTTCAGTTTTTGGAATTGTTGTAACGTTTAAATAGTTTTGAGAAGCGTGTTATAGGTTCTGGAATTGCTTTGTTTTGTTAAGAGAAGTCTGTGGTAATATTGATAACCAGGGGTTATAAATTTTTAAAAAAAAATATAAAGAGAAGAAAAGAAAAGAAATGAAATAGAGAAGGAAATCGGGTTAATTTTGGTTTGTGTCACCTCTTCACATCACATAGCCAGTTAGATGGTGAGTGAAACTCTCCACAGTTGTGTAAGGGGGAAAGGAGGGAATGAGATAGTTTTGAGAAGGTTTCTTGAAATTAATATTAATAAGGGAACGAACGCATGCCCATATAGATATTAGGGAGTTACGGAAAGCCGAATGGATATTCGTTTCTTTCGACGTTTTGTTGCGCGCTGGATTCTTACGCCACATGCGCGTGCAGGAATCACAACGGAATTGCCAGTGGGTTTTAGAGCTTTAAAATGTGCGGCATTTCTTCGCCGTGGTTTGCCATGTTTTGATGTAGATTTCACACAGACACTACTCTGGATAACTGCTCGTGCTCTTTATCAATTATTATTTTTAAAAATTGTATCACTACTTATGCGTGCGGATTTGAGATGCATGCTATCATGTTGCTGGCTGTTTATCAGAATGTCTCTGAATAAAGCATTGTCAATTGGATTGAGGGGACGTTTCCTTGGAGACTAAAGACTGAGTGTTGACAATCTGTTAGTTTTTATGGCAGTTTATTCAAATCAATTATTATCCGAGGGAAGAAGGTGTAAGCATACTATCTAAGATTTGTTTTGCAGATCTAAGATCTGTGTCTTGCAGGAAAACTGTCGATACGATGTGCTGAGCCCTCTACGTGCTCGTATGTGTTGTGAGAGTTCACTGCAGCAAGACCGACGCTTTGATTGATTTACGTTCCCCAACACCTAGGCATATTGGGGACAAAGGCTTTTTTTTTTTTTTTTTTTTTTTTTTATCAGTTTATAGTCCCCTCTCTTCCCGATAAGGATTTTCAGAGAGGAGACTTATTCTGACAAAGGCTGATCTTGAACAACATTTTATAGGCCTAAATACTGTGGTACTAACTAGAGCGGGGTGCAAATTTATCAGTAAGCCTAAATGACAGACTGCTGTCATCGTAACTACCTAATATATTATCTGGTTTAGTCATTATAAATGTGTTTTATGTACTGTACTGTATTATTTTTAAACCCTTCTCTAGATTTTGAATCGGCAAGTCTAAAACTACCCAGCCACAATAAGCGCCAAGACAGGTTCAGCGATTACCCTTAGCCTACTTTGGGCAAGCCCACTGTACGTGTGTTAATTGCAGGATAAGTATATAATATTGACGGAAACATAGTACAGCAGAGATTAAATGTAAAAAATAAAGTAGCTATAATGCTACATGTAGTATATTAAATATAAATATACATTCACGAAGTTTATTTCTTAGAAAGGGCATTTTCTACGATGTATCTTGACCTGCATTGCAAATATTCGTGACGCTTTAAACCGGATGCATAAAAGTGTCCATGTCATCAACAAATAAAAAGTACCCCCCCTCCCCCTCCTCACCCTCCACCACGAAACAAAGTCCGTGGAACACATTCTATGAATATTCATGGTTGCCCAGTGGACCAATTATCATAGAGTTAAGAGGAGAAACAGTTAAGAATGAACACTAATTTTATATATAATATGGTGCACGAGTGGAGCAAAGGCTCTCTTGCTCTTGGTATTTATTTGGGCATCGGTAAAAAGGTAAAGGTGGTCCCATAGCCTTGTGGCCGTAGGGGAGCGTGATGTTGGAGATCACATTTATCTTGGGCCAGCGTAATGAGGGTGATGCCCATCTCTCTCCCTCGCTGCTTTACCTTCCCCACCCGTAAGCGAGTAGGTACTCAGTCACAGTTGAGTCAACTAGGGGCGTTGCTTTTTGTCGCTTCACGTTTTGCGGTCACCCATCCAAGTGCTAACCGCACTAGACGGTGCTTAACTTGCGACACAGTAGCGAGTGCTCCAACCACTGCGCTATCAGACACCCTTTTGGGCATCATCATGCAGTTATGCTGTGCAGGGAGAGTATTGGACAGTTAAATGTTAATAAGTTTTAGTTTTAAATATAATATGGTGCACGAGTGGAGCAAAGGCTCTCTTGCTCTTGGTATGTCTTGGGAAGCATGGACCCTCACAGCAGATCTCCAACGAAGGATACAAAGCATGGAGATGAGGTGCTACAGAAGACTTCTGGGCATTTCCTATACCCAACACATCACCAACGACGAAGTCCGACAGACCATCACACAAGCCATTGGACAACACGATGACCTGCTAACAGTGGTTAAGAAACGGAAACTCCGATGGTATGGCCACGTCACCAGATCATCAGGCCTTGCAAAGACTATTCTGCAAGGCACAGTGCAAGGAGGTAGAAGAAGAGGGAGACCGAAAAAGAGGTGGGAGGACAACATTCGAGAATGGACTGGTTTGACACTGAGCGAAGCCATCAGGGCTGCTGAGGACAGAGAAATATGGAGTATGCTGGTTAAACAATCATCTATGGTGCCCATACGACCTTCGGGTTACGGGACAGGATAGGATAGGATAGGAAGTTTTAGTTTGGACTCCGTTTTGGTAAGTGCATCTCGATCATCAGTTTGATTTCCGTATGTGGTGTAAGAATTAGTGATTATTTAGATTATTTAAATATTAAGATTGTGATGTGTTCTGAAGTGCTGTGAAGTGAAGTGAATTCTGATAGTTCTCAGAAAGGTAGGATGAGGACTTTGCATTTTGTCATATTGCTGTATGCATGTCATGATGAGTGTTGTTGAATATGGAAGTAGTTGGAAATGTATGTGTTTCATTGATGATTTATAATGATGTTTGTATTCTATTTTGTTTTTGTAACCGGGGTGTTCGCGTAGTTGAGGTCAACCCTCAGCCGTCCCCCGCGTGGGATGTCTTTATTGTAAAGTGACTGGCCGGTGGAGGGCATTCAATTTTCCCACTGGGGTTGTTTCAGCAGATCTTTTATGCGGATCGGGGGTTGTCCGGTCCTGATTTGGCTCGGAAGAGTCCGCTGGACCTAAAGCAACAATAAATCAATCAATCAAGTAGTTGGAAGAAAAACAAAATGAAAAGAGTTGTGAGATAGGGGATACGTTCTGTCTCTCAGGCTTGCCTCTCCATGAACAAGAAGGTATTGCGACGCTGTAGAAGGTTAGGAATATTTTAAAGCCTAGTTTAAAAAAAGTAATAGGCTTTTCCCCGTCGCGTGACGCGATGTCGATTAGCTGACCACGAGATAAAAACAATCACAAGACTTTGTTCCATGGGGGGCTGTAATGGCAGCCTATACATTGGTACAAGTCTAGCATGTGCACGGATGCATTTTATTGCAAGGCAAACACAAGACGCCATATCCCCCTCCCTCACCATCCCCCCCCCCCACCTCCACCTTTTGCGCATTTCCCGCTTTCGCTGAGAAGGCAGCCAGAATTTCGCCCATATGGGTGATCCTGTAAATGTTATGCAAAATCTAAATCCAAATCACATAGGCTATATGTAGCCGAGCGGAGCATTTGACTCCCGTCTCTCGGCCACGACCTTGAGAACATGGCTCCACCCGAGCTGTTATTTTCATTTTATCCCCCAAAAGAGGGACATAAAAATATTTGCCCTGCAAGGCGGTGAAGCGTGGTTGGGAGTACCGGGTTGCCGGCTACTAGTGCCACGCACTCTACTGCAAGGTCGCTGCCACCGACCTGCATAAAATACCAGCCGACAATGTGGTCCCGCTCGCCACCAAAAGCAGCAGGCGAATGGTCAGCCGGGGAGAACAAATGTGTCGCCTTGTCCTGCGTAACCGAATGGCATACCCAAAGGATTCTGCAAAGCAGGAGCCACCCAAGGCTAGTCTAACCAAGAAAATCAAGGTAGACAATTTCTCTCCCAAGCGTCAACCAATCGCCTCCTTTTCTGCTACATATATATTATTGCCAAATCAATATCCTAAAGTACTTAAAGATTGTACATAGTGGGTGCGGACGAGCCGGTAACGTAAACATTGATAGAACCGCACCACAGGCGCCCATATCAGAATGTGGGCGGACTGCATACTATTAGTATTATTAGTAAGCTTAAATTACAGTCCGCTGATATTCCGATGCGGGCGCCTGTGAACCGTACGTAAAAGCTATATTGTGCACATGTGTGACGTACTTTTCGAGTTTTTGACTAATATAAGTTTGCCAGAATTAGACCTATCTTCTTTTTTTATGTTGTCTTTCAGAGTTTGGACCGCGAGGATAGAGGGTCTGGACTGTGGCGATGATGCGGCGTGCTGGTTCAGCAAGTTTCTCGGGATTCCGGATCTACGTCTTCTGTTCTCCTCTGACGACTCCAAGAAGCAGGACCTCACCAAAACCAAGCCATACCCGCTCAACCTCAGTAAAACCGGAGACCAGGTAATACGATTACCAATGCGCCAACTTTATTATCTTTATATATCAGAAAGACAAGTGAAAATGGTTAAAGGAGATTTAAAAAACAACCACTAGATTAAAAGATTCTGTGCACATGTATCTAGTTAAAATGATTCTGCAGGAGTTACAAGCCAACTCCCTTGTCCAGTAAGCGTTTGAACATTTTCATGATCATGATGATGACGATAACGATGTCGATGACGATGGTGGTAATGATGATGATGATGATAATGATGACGACGATCACGAAGCTGATGCTAACATGTGTGTCTTTCAGGCGGCGTATACTGACTGGTGCGCCTACCTGGTGGCCACTGAGGCGTCTCTGGAAGCCGTCAACGATAAGTTGAAGGAGAAAATCACCATGACACGCTTCAGACCTAACTTAGTCATCAAGGGTTGTTCCGCTTTTGACGAGGTCAGTCGACAAAAACAACAACAACAACAACAATACCAACAATAAAGCCATCAGCTTAAGACATAAGAAATTTTAAAAAATGTTTTCGTCTCAAAATTAATTTACTTTGGAAATGCTACTTCCCACAAAGCTATTTCCCCTTAGTCAAAAGAACGGACACCTTTTTTTTTTTTTTTTTTTTTTTAAATATATCCCAGTTGCAAATCCTATCCTATCCTATCCCGTAACTCGGAGGTGGTAGGGGCACCACAGAAGATTGTTTAACCAGCGTACTCCATCTTTCTCTGTCCTCAGCAACCCTCATGGCTTCGCTCAGTGTCAGACCAGTCTATTCTATGTCTTTTGGTGTATTAAAGCAAAAGTGATGTTTTATCGAGTGCATCTATATGTAACGACTATGTAAAGCGTGGTGAGTCTGGTCATAGGCTGGAGTACCCGCTATATAAAAATCCGTTATTATTATTATTATTATTATTATTATTATTATTATTATTATTATTATTATTCTCGAATGTTGTCCTCCCACCTCTTTTTCGGTCTCCCTCTTCTTCTACCTCCTTGCAATGTGCCTAGGTGCAAGAAGGAGGCAGTTGCAAAAACCATGATTATTCTACCACACTCTTTGAGACTAAATATTACAATTATCCACACCATAGACAGGATAACCCGTATGATTTCTCTCAACCACCTTGCATAGCGTTCTGCATTGTCTAGAAAGGAAAATAAGATAGTATGTACCTATACTCACTTATGAAAGATCGATAACACAGCTGATAGCATCGTCGTGCTGCTGCTTGCAATACTAGTAATAGGCCTATTTATGATTTCTTTGTGGACAAGCTGGATGCAGTATGTCTCTATAGTGGCTATGCCCACTCACTCATTAGCCAATGCATTTTATCATCAGCTTGTAAAAAGAGATAAGAGCATGAAGAACATAAGCATCATCATCGTCGTCTTCATCATTGTCGTCATCATTATCATAGTCGTCGTCATCATTATCATTCTCGTCGTAGTCGTCGTCATCATTATCCTCATAGTCGTCGTCATCATTATCATCAACTTCATCATCATCGTCGTCACATCATCATCATCATTAGCAGCAGCTTTGGGAAATAAAGAAAATACTTCTTTGTTAGTTTTGCTGTGTCTTATTGCTTATATATTCATCTTCCATTTCAATTTTTAGGATAAGTGGCAGGAACTGCAGATTGGGGAGTCTGCCACCTTCCGGATGCTGGACCCATGCCAGAGGTAACGTTATGTGTGCACTGTAAGCAACCAAATCAGTAATTACCTATCTTCAGTCCGCACTGATTTGTGTCCCTTTAAAGTGCCATCAAGAGAACTGACGTTATCTCGAATGAGTAGCGATAGGCCCCTTAAGCTCTATTTTGTCATGCTTAATTCACTTGTAGTGAACCAGTTAGTTTGGACATAGACACCTCAATCCCATAATTATATATTTTGTTGCCATTTGATTATCAACAGTACTTCAGATTGTTGGAGCGCCCGCGCCATTGGCGCATATTTTATCAGAATGGCACGTAACAGTCAACGTGAATGCGCCAGCCTGGCGCGTCATAAAAATCGCCAACTTGTCTTGATCCTCGGTCTGTCTGTACCACTAAGCCACACCAAGCACATGTGGGTTGCAGAGCTTCTTTAGCCGCTTTGTCTTCCACTGCAATATTACCACGGATTCCCATTTGACCAGGTACCCACATAACAACTATCTTTTTACCCTCAGAAGCAAGTTGGGACTAGGTGAACATACGATACGAATACCTTCGATTGTCAATGACCCATCTTTTTCAAAATTGACCCATCATTTTGCATGGCCATGGGTCATTGGGCCCACGATGTCTGAAAACAATCTGAAGCACTGTATCAAGAGTCAAGATTTTGTTTTGCCCCTTTATGATGTGGGTCGGAGGATACAAAAAAAACGTTCAATAAAGACATCGAGAAAAAATACTCATCTGCACGAAATAACAACTAGACTGCATAGTTCAAGGAAAATAAACAGTGTGCGTAAACACAGGGAGCAGGTAGAATCCCCTAGTGAAAATAAAACAAGAATTAATCACAGCATCTTGATTAAACTGAACATTCAATATAACGAACAATTAACATTTGACGAATTTCATTATCATAATAACCGAATTGTATGACTGTATTATACATGATCGTAATGAATGCGCGCCCCTCTGTAATCTTACAAAATTTACTCAGTTTCAATAATAATAATGTTTTCCTTTAGACCTATATGCATACAATTTTTGTGGCCATCACTAGATTGTTGACGCTACATTCTGGAATTATATTCACTTTATATATTTATATCTGTGTTCAGTTTTCAAAGCATAATATATTCATGAAATTAAATGATCCTTCTACTGTTTGTTAATTGCATCCAGTAAAACTGTGTTCAGTTGCCAAAGCATAATATATTCATGAAATTAAATGATCGTTCTACTGTTTGTTAATTGCACCCACTAAATTGGAGGGAGATTTCTGGAACAGTGGAGTAGAATGGACAAATTGTTGAGATGGAAAACTAACTTTTGTTTTGAATCGCTCTTCAATAGCGCTTTTCCAGCTCAAGAGCTGCTCAAGGCGCTGATCGATACAGGATCTGACTCCAGCCGTCTGAGGCGCCCACTTGCAACCTTTGGGTGTGACGCCCTGAGGACTGAGCACAACCCTAGGCGACAGGGGATGGGGAGAAGGGATCCAGATCGTCAGGACCTTTAAAGTCTGTGCGATGGAATATCCCCCCCGTTGGGGTGCCGGGGGTTTCAGTATAAATAGTATCCCCACTTTCTGGAAATTTAGTGCTTTAAATTCCCACTGTCGCTGTCTTTCTCCTTTGCTCTTTCTCATTCCTGCTCTTTTCTATCAATCTGCTATACTATCGTCTTCTTCGCTAGACCAGTCTCCTACCTTTTTTCTTGAAAGCTCTTCCGGGACAAGACTCCTTGTTTGTGTATGAGGTCTGTTGGATCAGCTTGGGAATATTGGACGCTTTCTGCCAGGTGGTCACTAGGGCTTCCTATGATGTTATTATTTAGCAAGGTAGGCATTTTATGTGTATGTGTTTTGTTGATAATTTATAATGATGTTTGTATACTATTTTGTTTTTGTAAACGGGGGTTCGATAAGTTGGGGCGAAGCCTCAGCCGTCCCCTGCGTGGGATGTCTTTATTGTAAAGGACTGGCTGGTGGAGAGCTTTCAGTTTTACCACTAGGGTTGTTTCAGCAGATCTTTTATGCGGATCGGGGGTTGTCCGGTCCTGATTTGGCTCGGAAGAGTCCGCTGGACCTAAAGCAATAATAATGTAATGTAATGTAATGTGCGATGGAATGCATTTGTGCACAGACCTGACCTTGGTTTATACTCTCATCTAAAGAATAAAACTTGACAGCGCGTCCAGTCTTGACTCTTCAAAGCCCAATCTTAGTTAAAGAGTCTTAAAACTCTGCTGAAAAGTTTGACGCTGCAAAGTATTAATTTACTCTTAAGGATCTTAATTTACCACCTCGACCATTTTGACATTTTGGGTTAATAATTGTTTGGTCGTTCCATGCGCAGATGCCTGTTAACCACTGTAAACCAAGACATTGGAGAGAAAGATCCTTCTTCTGAGCCTTTGGCAACTCTGAAAAAGTGGGTATTCGTTTGCTTTTTTTTTCTTTTCTGCTGGAAACAACTTTTCCAATGTTAAGCCTTTGTACGAATGACATGGCCTATAGGGTTGTCCACATTGATAGCTGTCATTAGGCATACATCATACTCCCCACCCCCTCACAGTTGGCAAGAATAGCTCCACCCAGGACAAAGGGGAACAGGACCTATAGTGCGTGCTGGGCGTGTTAGTGTATCTGGCACTCACTCACTCACCCTTATAGGACACGAGAACCAGGATCTTTATAGTCCGTGCGATGGAATGCCTACATGCACAGACTAAAAGACCTCGGTTTATACTTTCAAGGAAAACGGCCCGCCTGAAGAGACTTTTTTTTTTTTTTTTTACCGCGAGAGTCAATTTCTAGTTTAATCGTTATTATTTTGTTAAGTTTTTACTTTATTATCTGTAAATACATTTGAATATCTCGCCATTATTTATTATAGTGTAACTGTACAGTTTTGCCTAATAACTGAATTTATGTGTGTGTGTGTGTGTGTGTGTGTGTGTGTGTGTGTGTGTATGTGTGTGTGTGTATGATTATGTTTAGAAGGCGTTCTTGTGACAAACACTTGAGAATCTACATAGGTCCTACGTCTTTTTTGACGACGTGTGTGTGTGTGCGTTTGTGTGTGAGGGGGGCAGGGGGCGTGTGTGTGTGTGTGCGCATGCGCGTTCTTTGTTCTATCATCTGTAGCAGAAATTGTTGCTTACCCCCTCCCTATATTAACTTTTTTATTTTATTTTATTTTTTTCTGTCTATCTGTCTGTCTATCTATCTATCTATCTATCTATCTATCTATCTATCTATCTATCTATCTATCTATCTATCTATCTATCTATCTATCTATCTATCTATCTATCTATCTATCTATCTATCTATCTATCTATCTATCTATCTATCTATCTATCTATCTATCTATCTATCTATCTATCTATCTATCTATCTATCTATCTATCTATCTATCTATCTATCTATCTATCTATCTATCTATCTATCTATCTATCTATCTATCTATCTATCTATCTATCTATCTATCTATCTATCTATCTATCTATCTATCTATCTATCTATCTATCTATCTATCTATCTATCTATCTATCTATCTATCTATCTATCTATCTATCTATCTATCTATCTATCTATCTATCTATTAGATATATATATATATCTTTTTCTCTCTCACTTATGTTTTTATTTCTTTAGTGTACGTATGCAACTTGAAAATGTGAACATAGGCACGCATTTTGAGTGTCAGTGTTATAAGTAACTATTAGTATGGCTTTTATTGTTACTGTTGTATTAATATTAGTAGTAGGCTTAGGCTTATTAACTATCTCTTCTTTTAATTGTCATTTTTATGTATCCTTGTGCACCGGGTGGGGTTTTGGGAATAAAGAGTTGACTTGACTTGACTTGACTTGACTTAGTATGTATTTTGTGCAGGTTTCGATGTTTCCCTGGATATGGAGGTGGTCCGCTATTTGGCGTTAATGCTGCCTTGGACTGTGAAGGACGCGTTCGAGTTGGGGATCCCGTCTACGCCATTTTGAAGTGACCGTGCAAGACCCTTCGGTCTGTCTGTGGCTGCTGTCAACGCCGTCCACGTTTCGGCATCATCTATCCAGCACTTTCTTTGCCTTTTACCAATCCTTAGTGATTTGGATCATCAAATGACCGAGCATATTCTTGTGGCCATTTCTTTCTTTTCCCAGATTTTCTGCCAGATATTCTAGCTGTCAAGATTCTCGTCAATTCCTCTCGGCCATGCTTCAGCAGTTTTGCTGGAATGTCCTCGGGGCCTCGAGTTGACGTATCTTTATGCTTTGCACTGCTTGTTCTATGCCTCCTCTGTCAGTATTGGCTTCAACTCTGGTGTTGTTTGCCGTCTTCCATTGTCCAGCAAGTTCTTGTCAGGCTTTATAAAGTTGTAAAGTTCCTGATCGACAGTATATTAAGTCCGCCTCTTTAACCAGACTGCTGTGCTCTCTGCTGTGAGTTCCCATTTTCACCCACCCAACCTCCCTCCTCCACCTCCTCCACCTCCCCCAACTCCCACACACCTCTCCCCCTACCTCCATCATGGTTCTTAATGACTGGATTCCTGTTCTGCTGGGTCTTTGTCAGGTGCTTGAAGGTGTTAAATGCCTCCTAATCATTAAGCAGATTCGCCTAATTAAATAAAGCATTAATCAGATTTGCTGGTGGAAAAATATTAATTTTTGCTGGTGAAACAATATTAATTTTGTAGCACTTAAAAAAACAAACTGAAATGGTTTAATGTGAACTGTGTTTGGTGTATTAAATTAGGACTGCTTATTTTAATAAAGGTTCAAAATTTACTTCAATAAACCGAACATATCAGTCGTATTTTGTGGAAGACAGCAAAATCCTCCACCTTCTTCTTCTATTTTTTGTTTTTTTGTTTGTTTGTTTTTTTTTGTTTTTTTTTTTTGGGAAAGGAAGGTAAATTGTCCTAAGCTAGTTCCATTCTCAACTTTCTGATCGTTTCCAATCTGTCTGCATCGACAACTACATTTCTGAACCCTCGGGACTTGTCTTTGGTGTTGCTCAGGGGTCAGTTCTAAACTCTGTTTTATTCACCCTTTACACATCTCCTCTGTCTCGGATCATCCCAAACCATGACACCAAACCAAACCACATTTCCACGCAGACAATACACAGCTAAAAAACAATGACACTCCTCAAATCTTCAATCTTTCTGACCAAAACTTCTGACTGCTTTGAAAATATTTCTAATTGGATGCCTGCCAACAAGCTCTAGTTCACTGCTAGCAAAACTGAAGTTATGCTCAGGGTACCAAACGCGACCTGTCTTCTTCCCATGTAGACATTGTCACTCTTGGCTAAACCATCATTCTTATGTCATATTCCGTCAAAAAACCTTGGCGTCATCTTTGACAACACCCTCTCCATGCCAGAATTCATCCGCAAAACCTGTCAGACATGCAACTTTCAGCTCGTAGAATAGGCCTTGCCCGCAAGCATCTGACCACTGACGCTACAGCCAAACTCATTTCTTCTCTTGTCCTGTCACGCTTAGACTACTGTAACTCTCTTAGGCTGGACTTCCTCCCTCTTCTGTTAATCTGTTCCAACGTGTTCAGAACTCGGCGGCTCGTCTGATTTTCAAAATCAAAAATATCTGATCATATCACATCACGCCCCTTCTACATTCTCTCCACTGGCTTCTTGTATTTCAGAGGATTACCTACAAAATCTGCACTTTCTGTTACAAGTGCGTCCATGGATTAGCCCCTTGCTACCTCACCCAGAACATTCACTTCTACAAGCCATCTAGAAATCTTCGTTCTTCCTCTGACACCCTCATGCTACAAATACCCCGTTACAAACTCTCCTCTGCAGGCTGTCGATCCTTCTCAGAGCTTGGTTCTTCAACTTGGAACTCTCTTCCTCTCTCTCTCTTCGCAGATTTTTGAACATAGCCACTTTCAAGTCCAATTTGAAAATGCATCTCTTCCTTAAAAATTCCTGATCTCGCCTCCCATCACCATCCTCATTCCTTCTTTTTTGTGATTCAGACCACAGTGTGACACCTCACACCCGCAGCGCCCATACACCTTAGCTGCTCTCCTCCTCCCCCTCCCTCCCTCGTTGTTGATAGTTTGCTTGTAAATACAATTTTTTTAAATGTTTGTATTATGTCTTTGCATACTTTATTAGTGTGTCGTTTATTTTTCACTTCTCAGCCCTGAAAATGAAAAAATTGTCCCACTAGCCTTTGGCTAGTAACTTAAAAATTTTACTAGCCAAACTAAAAGTTTTACTAGCCAAACTAAAAAAAACGTTCATTTTAGCGCACTCGCATTTGGCGACTAAAGTTTTTTTTTAGTCGCCAATTTTTTTTTCACTAGCCATGGCGACTAAATTAGTCGCCATTTTCAGGCCTGCTTCTTCTCGTATGTGTTTCGATGTTAATGCTTGAGAACTGCGCTTTGAACTGATGTCATTATAGGTAAAAGCGCTATATAAATACCCTGGTTATGGTTATTATTATTATTATTATTATTATTATTATCATCATCATTATTATTATTATTAAATTAACAAGCAATTCCTCTTAAGAAACCAACCAAACATGAAGCACCGTCGCATGTAGGACTAGCCTCAAATATTCAGTTCTAACGTTTTATTTCATCGTTCGAAAATCACAACGAAAACGTTTTGTTATTTCTTGCCTGCTGGGCAAACGTAGATCACTTTCACGGGTCCAACCTTTTGTAGTCTTGTCAGGGCTTTAAGCTTCCAGTGTAATTAGCTGCCGTCTGCACCGACGATTCCGATCGCCCGACCTTACCTCCCTTGCTGCATGTCACGACTGCTTTCAACACCTTCCTGAACTTTGACCCCATGAGGCAGTAGACGGGGAAGTTGAGAGCGGAGTTGAGGCATTTGAAGAGGCTGACCAACGTCCACAAAGCGGTGCTGAGGTTGTGGTATAGTCCTCCGGATCTCAGCTCGGGCTCGCAGAAGGTGGCCAGCTGCAGCGCATACAAACAATTGGTTTTACCTGACCATACGCTGCTATAGTAAGCTTAAGTCTCATACGATTAGTCATAGTCCACTTGCAAACAAACAAAAGTGCATAAAATATCCCTATCACCGGTCCACTCAGTTCTCAAAGGCTGTCTTTAGAACTGGTGAAAATTAACACGTGTTCTGTGAAATTTATAGATACCTGTCATCCACAGTGTTAATTAATAACAATCGGTATTTGTCAAGCCTTCCTAGCGGCGAAACCTGATAGTTACAATTTGCGAGTAATAATATCAATTATCGGGAGATAATTATAATTAGTATGAGATAATTACAACTATCACTAAAAATTACAAATATCTTTGCATGATGATGTTTAATTTTTAGGTTTGACTCTAGCAATCCGACTTGAAATCCGCCAAAACCAAAAAATGTAATTTTCACTTGATAATTACAATTTTCGGTTTTACGCATTTCTAAGCGGATTGCTAGAGCTAAAACTGAAAATGAAACAAGATCACGCGAATATATTTGTAATTTTTCAATAATGATTTAATTATCCTTTGATACCTATAATTAATCCACGATACTTGTAATTATCCTATGGCATTTGTAATGATCAAGTTTTGACGCTAGAAGGCCGTCATACCTTAAATGCTGAGCCTCGACCGGGCCAGCTCGAGCCACTTGCCCGAATTTAAAATAAGTGCATTGTCGATCGATATCGTCATCCACGTCAGTTCTACGCAGCCTCTAAGCTTACGTACATGTAATCTACAGGCCTTATCGGCTGTTCGTTGTTCGTAATCCCCACATTGGGTAGCACAGTGGAGAATTGGTTTGGGCACACGCTAGCAATGTTTCATGCTAAACAACGTCGGGACGGGTTAGTACTTGGATAGGTGACCATACATGGCAGGCAACCACCAAACGACACAAAAAAACATCGAAACAAGGGCACGACACACCCTAGTCCACCAAGCTGTAAACGGGTACCTGGATCTGTTTAGAACCGGAAAAGGTAACGCAGCAAGGGAGGAGGAGATAGGAACCGACCTCATTAAGCTGGCCTAGACAAAAACGCTTTTCTCCCCAACGCCGGAAAGACTATGGGGACACCTTTACCTTTGCCTCAATCCCCAACACCCTATACACGCTCTTTTGCAAAGGTCTGAGAGTGATAGTCTGGCAAATAACCATTCTGAATTTGACTTTTAACTTGACACACAGTGTTCCCGATTACGCACAGTAGTGAGTCAATTACGCACAAAATATGAAAAATGACGCAGAAAAATTTGCATGTGTGCGTCTCGAATCGCTGAAGTCAAAAATACGACCAACGAGTGGCGAACTAATTCACGGTATAATCAGAATCAGAACCCAACTGAGACTGCCATTGCATACGATTAAAGATTATGTCGGGAGTTGTCGTCCTTAAAAATCGCATGCGCGCCTATTGTAAACTTCCTCCAAGCAATCCATTCATTGAACAGAAGAAATCTTCGTGAATCCACTCTTTGATTCCATCTAGGATTAAATAAACATTTTACATGTTTTAATTTTTTGGTTTTATATGTTTATAATAACTAATGTAACGCTTTAACAGAGTTAAAAAAAATGAAAGAAAAAAGTGAGGCTTAGACTTGTTTTTACATTTCTTTTCCGATTTGGGGACTCTCAAAATTTGCACAAGAGCTCTTAAAATTTTATACCTGGGAGTCCCAAGGACTCTCATTTTTTGTTTGTTGAGGGAACACTGACACACCATTGGTGACTCTTTGAAAATGTTTACGAGGTACTGTGTTTGGTGGGTGGGTGGGTGGGTGAGGACATTGATGGAGGGGACGGTAAGGGGAGGGCTGTTTGGTTGGATTGGGGAGAGAGTGAGGGGGGAGGGGTGGAGGTGGGAGAAAAAGTGTTAACTAAAACAGTGGCTTGCCTGCACCATGATGGTGGGGAGTATACAGATGATGAAGAGTACAGAGGTGGCCACCAGCATTTTGGTCAATGCGGCCTCTTTCATCATGTTGGACACTGGCTTAGCCTGCTGCTGTCTCTTGGCGTCTCCGGTGTCTGAGAAAGACGTTGTCGTCGTCGTCGTCGTCGTCATCATCATCATCATCATCATCATCATCATCATCATCATCATCATCATCATCATCATCATCATCATCATCATCATCGTTGTCGTCGACGTTGTCGGCGTCGACATCATCATCATCATCATCATCATCATCATCATCATCATCATCATCATCATCATCATCATCATCATCATCATCATCATCATCGTCGTCGTCATCAGTCTGACGTTGCAGATTGACAAGAAAGCGGCTGCGCATTATTTATTCTACAGATAAAATGACTCGTTTTATGACGTCAATTTTCAACCTAGGCCTATCCGATGTCACTAACTTACTGTACTAGGACTTATCATTCCCCCCCCCCCCCCCCCCCCAACCCCTACCCCGCAATCTACCAGGCACCTCTACCAACCTCTTTTTTTCTTTAAATACTTATGTTATTATACATTTAATTCATTTATTTTTTGTTCACGTTCTTTTCATTAATTAGATTTCAGTTCTCTTAATTTAATTTACTATAATTTGTTTATAGTCCAATTGGTTATCTAATATAACAAATAAAAATAACCATTAAACTGAAATAAATTTAAATAAATAAATAAATAAATAAATAAATAATTATCCTATCATGGAAATTAGAAATGAACGATTAGTATACCATTATACCGACCTTTGCCATTCTCGGACATGGCGTAGACGGTTTTGTTCCTCCATTTTATAGCTGTCCTCAGCTTGACCGCAGTCACCACCGTGGTGGCCGTTACAATGGTCACGAAGAAGATGGGGAGAAAAGTGGAATAGATGAAGACGTCAGTAATGTTGAACGGCTTTTCGTGGGCTCGGAACCAGCTGCAAAACATTCAGCGTAATTTTGAGCCTCTGCAATCTAAAAGAGAACATCGCACAACGATCGCCCCGCCCAGGCCAGTCCCCCACAGCCCCCATCCCCCCACCTGATAAAGCCGGCTATATCTGCCTTTTGGAAATAGTGGAATAGATGAAGACGTCCGTAATGCAGTCTAAAAAAAGAACATCACACAACGATCGCCCCGCCCAGCCCAGCCCAGTCCCCCCCTATATCTCCCCCCCCCCCTCCACGTGATATGGCCGGCTATATCTACCTTTTGTGAGATCTGTTGTGTAAGGCAAAGCAAAGCCCACAAAGCTGTCCCTGAGAGAAGGGAGGTCATTATCACTTCTCTCTTTTACGACCGAAATGTTATAGTAGTAGTAGTAGTTAAAGGCTATTTTGTTTTAAGACCTCCAGGCCTATTCCACGCCTCTTCTTTCAACACTTGTGCGCGGGTCACTTAGCGCCATTTTGATGAAACGTGACCTCTGATCGTCATTTTTTTTTTTTTACACTTATCTATACATGTTTTGTAACTGTCCAGAAAGTTCTTGAATGAGTTTTCAGCAAATTTCATGCTAACTGGGAGAGCATTCCAGGTCCCCACTACTCTATTTGCATATGAGTATTTTCGAATATCATTTCGTTCAAATATAGTTAACCACCAACTTACGCTGTTGTTACAAGGGGGAGAAATCCATTAACAACTCCACAAATGATACAAGTTCAGGTCGAGTGTTAAGCTACCAGATCTAGCTAGAGCCTACAACTACTCGAACTGCACGCAAGTGTCAGTGTTTAGGGTACTCAAGCTTTGGATCAGTCAGTACAGAAGATCAGAGAGTGCATTTTATGTATATGCACATGCAAGTCTAGAGGTTAAAAAAACAACACCCAACAATAGGATAGGAGTGGAGTAGTTCGGGTGAGTGGGTGGTTGATGGTGTGTGGGAGAGGAGGAGGGTTGAGTGAATGGAGTGGAGTGAGGGATGATTAGATGCTACATATCCTCAATGGATTGTGCTCGGTCGTCTAAGCGTCAGACGAACTAAGATAGCAAGTGGGCTAGAGTCAGATCCTGTATCGGCCGGCGCCTTGAGCAGCTCTTGAGCCGGAAAAACGCGCTGTAACAAGAACGCTACACTATAGCAGCACGATTACAGCACCTCACTGGGTGAACACTACTTACTCCGACGTGTAAATGATGAGTGACGATGTGTTGGAGGCCGGGTCGGTTAAACATTTCATGACGTGCTTGTGGCCCACAACCGTCAGAAACCCTCCCAGCAGGATGGCGGAAATGACGAAGATGAAGACGGCCATTTGCCGCGTGCTGAACATCTGCTGCGCCTTAAGAGGGCTGACGACGCAGAAACAGCGTTCACAGGCTATCACCGCAGACAGGAAATACGACACCACCGAAAACCCCATCAGGCCTGGAACACGGCGGGTGAGAAAAACGCATAATAATATGGTATCACCATTATCATCATCGTCGTCATCATCATCATCATCATCATCATCATCATCATCATCATCATCATCATCATCATCATCATCATCACAACCACCACCAACCACCTCCTACCATCACCATCAATCCACCACCACCACCATCAACCACCATCAATCAACCAATCAGTCAACCATCCAATCAACCAACCAATCAAATCAATCAATAAAACAATGACTCACTCACTCACCAATCAATCAATTCTCTCTCTCTCTCTCTCTCTCTCTCTCTCTCTCTCTCTCTCTCTCTCTCTCTCTCTCTCTCTCTCTCTCTCTCTCTCTCTCTCCCTCTCTCTTCATCTCTCAGACAGATGCAGTTTTGCCTTATTAGTGTTTAGTGACAGTGTCTGTTTTGTGTGCTGTGTTCTGTTTAGTGTTTTTGTGAAGCGATGCCATCCTCTTCGTTGGATTTTCGGCCTGTGTGTGGCTGCTTTATGTGGACATTTATACGGTTCATGGAGAAGAGAGAAATGTACGTAAGAAAGATGGCGGCTCGTGTGGTGACAGTGAAGTGTTCACTTGACGCAGTGCTTTTTGGTTTTTTGTTGTCCTACTTGTGTTACGTTGAAACGCGAATGATAGTATGGCTGAAGCGTGTACGATAGATCTAATCGTTTCGATTTGCAAAGTATTCAATAATGGAGTTTATTTACCTTTGATTTGAGTTTGCATTGTTGTTAGGAGAGGTTTTGTATAACGTTGATAATTTTCGTTAGTCGATATTGTTGTAGAGTCTTCTGGATCGGCTTGTTTACTATCGATCGAAGATTCGGGATAATTGTAGAAATTTGAAGGAACGATCCGGAAGGAGAAGAAATGTGTAATGACGTAAGTCAGTGATGACGATCTTTAGTTCGATTGGTGGCAGTACGTCATTTCTACCGTATTCGAAATCTTTCCGGAAAAGAGAGAGGTTATTTAATCGTGTGCCGAGATTGTTGTTGAGAGAGTAAAGTTGTTGATAGTGATTTGGAAAGTTGCTGTGAAAGTTGTTGAGTTGAATTGAGAATTGTATGCAGTTGTTGATGTGTGCTGAATAAAAGTGGAAAACTTCATACGTCGACTTTGTGACTTGTATGCTGTTTGGACGGGCTGTGTGAATAAACGAATCTGAGTTACACAACTATCAGGAATTCAAGCATCGGGGCTGAATCAGATACTGATAGAAAACACCAACATCAAACTGAGTGTAACAACTTGTTTTGGGGCAGTCTGCTTTTATTGAGAAGCGGAGATGTGGAGATGAATCCTGGCCCTGGGGAGAACAAAAATGCCCATGCTGGTGGTAAGGTGCAGACCAGGCTCAGTACGAGCAAAGAGAAGGGAGTTGGTGTTGGTGGTGCCGCTGGAGGGGATGGTGCGGGTGTAACTGACCTCAACATGCTGTTGGCGGAGATGACGGCCCGCTTCAACGAAGGAAATGCCAGACTGGACAACAGAATGGAGAACCTGACCACAGAACTGAGGGAGGTGAAGACAGAGATGCAGTTTGTCAGCGAGGGTATGTCGTTGGTGCAGAGAGAGGTGAGTGATCTGCGAGAGAAGGTGGGGGTGCTAGAGACAGAAAATCAGGAACTGAAACAGCAAAATGAAGATTTGATTGACAGGGTGAACAAACTGGAGAAACAGACGGACGATATCGAAAATAGATCAAGGAGGAACAATGTACTTTTCTATGGCTTGAATAAAGAGAAAAATGAGACCAGTGCCACTTGTGAAAGAAGAATACGGGACTTGATTATTGATAAACTGGATATTGTAGATGACATTGTCTTTGAACGAGTGCACCGTGTTGGAAACAAGAATGACTCTCCTATCATAGCCAAGTGTTTATCGTACAAAAGCAAAGTTTCAATTTTGAAAGCGAAGCAAAAGCTGAAGGGTACTAACATTTTTGTTGGCGAAGATTTTTCTCTTGCTGTCAGAGAAGTTAGAAAGAAGCTGAATGTGTTTATGAAAGAAAAGAGAAAGGCAGGGCAGAATGTGTCAATGGTGTACGATCACTTGATCGCTGATGGCAGACGATTTTTTCTTTCAGCCGATGGGAACAGGTTGGTAGAGAGGGGCGTGGCCCAAGGGGGTGGGGATGAAGGGCCGGAATAAGGGTACGGCAGCCCCAGTGCTACGAAAGATGTTTGTGAACATGGTAAAACTGTTGACAATCGTTGTAATATCGGTGCTGAACATAATTTTGTGTCTGATTGGTCGTCTTCTAATGTGTGCCCTACATGTATAAATGGGCCTAATGTGTGTAACTGCCTCAGTAGTAGTAATGTTTGTGAAACTGAAACACTGTCGAATACCACTGTTGTGCCACGCAATGAGTTTTCCGACATACACGAGCTGCGTGCAACCAAGTGTAAAGCAGGTTCAAACGTTTGTGACGAGAATGCAATTTTTAGACTTAAAGGTATGAATGAATATGTCAATGAGGGTGTTCATTCGGGGCTAAATACTTTGTTTACTACACGCTCATGTCTTGGGGATGTTTGTAGGCCTATTGAGGTGTATAATGAATCTGTGTTTGGGGGGTGGTCAGATGATAGTGACAAAGAAAGTTTTGTAAATAAAAATTCCTTCACCTTTTTACTGTGGAACATAAATGGCTTGTCGTCAAAGATGCAAAATCCAAACTTTATTCATTTTATTTCTTCTTACGACTTTGTTTGTTTGGTAGAAACTTTTGTTGACTCAGTGAATGCTAGTTGTTTTCCTGGCTATACAGTGTTTTGTCGACCTGCTGTAAAATTGACTGATGCTGGAAGGCCTTCGGGTGGGGTGGTGGTGTTGGTAAAAAATGAGTATGCGCCTTTGGTCAAAGAAGTCAAGGGACAAACTGGCTTCTTTCTTGTTTTAATCATTGATAAAAGTGTGTTTGGTTTAGAAAAAGATGTTTTGTATGTGGGTGCGTATACACCACCTGAAGGTTCGCGTTTTTATAATGTTGTTGAGTGTGACGGTGATGGCATCGGATTGTTGGAAAATTGCATGTTAGATGCTGCTCTTTTAGATAATGATTATTTTGTTCTGTTATCTGGCGACTTAAACGCCCGTACTTCAAATGTTGCGCTGAGATTAACGACTCATGCTAACGTTTTTGAAATCGCGGATGATGATGATGATGATGTTTTAATTAGAAATTCTCAGGACTCTGTGTTGAACAGTTTTGGTAAATCACTCATAAGTATGTGCACTGCCTTGGAATTGTGTATTTTGAATGGTATGTGTTCTGGCGACCATGATGGACGCTTCACGTACATTTGTGAGACTGGCTGCAGTGTCATTGATTATTTTTTAAATGTCCTTGGAACTATTTGCTACCGTTTCTGATAATTGTATTCTTACTGTTTGTGATAGAACTGAATCTGCTCATATGCCTGTTGTTTTGTCAGTCGAATTCCCTAAAAAAAGTGTAACTGATTTAAATGCAAATAAGAACTTATTGTTTGTTGACAAATACATATGGAACTCAAATAAAAAAGTGTTATTTCAAAATATGTTTATTACACCGGCGATTGCTGTTAAACTGGATGATGCTGTTGGTGCCATTGATACTGATGTAAATGCTGCACTGTTTATGCTTAATGAATGTTTACAAGAAGCTGCCCAGTGCATGAAAACACGAGTATGTGTGAACGGGAGAAGAAAGTTAGGGGAGTGGTTTGATGATGAATGTAAATCACACAGACGACTTGTGCGTAGTTCATTAAAGAAATTCCGTCGCACTTTGCGAGATGAAGATCGTGTGTTTTGTAAAAATAGAAGGGAATATAAGAACTTGCTTTTTTGTAAAAGGAAAATGTATAATCAGAAAATGATCGAAACTTTAATTGCTTCTGTTAACAACCAAAGAAATTTTTGGGATACTGTTCATAAAATTATTCCCAAACGTACTTTTGTTAGAAATAAGATTTCTGTTGACGACTGGTATAAGCATTTTAAAAATCTGCTTGAGAAAGAAGATGTATTGGGTGATGATGTTTTAATTGATGATGAAGACAATGACTTGTATAATGATTTATTCTTTAATCGTCCAATTAGTGCAGAAGAAATTTTACTAGAATGCGTAAACTAAAAGTAAATAAAGCAAGTGGCCCTGATGGTATTGGTGGTGAATTCTTTAAATTTTCGGCCGAATATATTGTGCCTTTTCTTGTAAAATTTTTGAACGCTCTTTTTGATAAGGGATTGTATCCTGACAGTTGGACTGAATCAATTATTTTGCCACTGTTCAAAAAGGGTGATGTAGACAATCCTAACAATTATAGAGGTATCAGTCTCTGTAATGTTAGTAGCAAAGTATATGGGTTTATCATTAATAAACGGATACAAACATGGGCCGAAGATAATAATCTAACTGGTGAATGTCAGGCTGGATTTAAGCGCGGCTATTCAACTACTGATCATTTATTTACACTGTTGTCTTGTGTCCAGAAACAATTTCTTAAGAATCGCAAGTTATACGTTGCTTTTATCGATTTTGAAAAATGTTTTGATTCGATTAATCGCAATCTATTGTGGCCCATATTGCTTAAGAACGGTGTGAAAGGTAAATTGTTTTCTTGTTTGAGAAGCATGTATGTGAGTGTAAAAGCGCGTGTTCGATGTGGTGCAGAATTGACTCACTCCGTTGTTTGTTCTCAAGGAGTGAAACAAGGGGATATATGCAGCCCTATTTTATGTTCTTTATTTATTAACGAAATTGCTGTAGAAGTTATTAGAAAAGGGCGCCATGGTGTAACCTTTACTATCGATGCTTTTGAACTTTTTGTACTTCTCCTAGCAGATGATGTTGTTCTGTTCTCAGAAACTGTAATAGGCCTCCAAAATCAGTTAAGAAATTTACAAGATGCAGCCCACACATTGCGTCTAAAGGTAAATTTGGAAAAAAGTAATGTTATTGTGTTTAGAAAAGGGGGGTATTTGGCTGCTAGAGAGATCTGGTATTTTGATGGAGCTATTATGCCTGTTGTAAATGCTTATAAGTATTTGGGTATTTATTTTTCAACAAAACTTAGTTTTTCTGCTGCATGTAGAGATTTGTCAGCTAAAGGCAAAAAAGCATTATTGTGCATTATCCAAAAGCTGCGTTTTCTCAATAACCATTCTTTTGATGTATTTATAAAACTGGTCGATTATCAGGTGCAACCGATTTTGCAATATGGTTCTGAAGTTTGGGGTTTTGAAAAGGCTGCAAATCTATGTGAGAAAGTACATTTGTTTGGTTTAAAGAAATTCTTAAATGTAAATTTACGTACTCCAAACGATTTTGTGTATAAAGAATTGAACAGGTATCCAATAGTTATTAACTCTGTTGTTAATTGTCTTCGATACTGGATAAAATTGATGCAAATGCCTGTTGACAGAATCCCAAAGAAGGCTTACCTAATGCTAAAAGATCTTGACTCTCGAGGAAAGAAAACTTGGGTCTCTAATGTGAGAACTTGTTTGTATGAAAATGGTTTTGGTTTTGTATGGCAAGAACAAGGTGTTGGTTGTGATAAAGTTTTTTTTACGTCTGTTCAAACAGCGTTTAGTTGATTGTAGATGGCAAAAGGTAACCGCTCATCTCAATGAAAGTGAACGGTTCTCTACTTATAGATCCTTTTGTTGCCCACCAAATCAAATTCCCACGTATCTGTTTTGTGATATTAATCGCCATTTAAAATATATTATGAGCAAGTTTCGCTTTGGCGTCTCTGATCTTAGAGTCCATTATTATAGGTATAGATATAATCGCCTGCAGGACTTGATTTGTCCATTATGTAATGTTGGAACTGAAGACGAAATACATATTCTTTTTTGTTGTCCTTTCTATGAATGTTTAAGGATGGAATTGATTCCTAGAAAGTATTATAGAAGGCCTTGTGCATTTCATATGCATCTACTTTTGTCTTCAACAAACATGAATATCATTAAAAATGTCTGTATATATTTGTATAAAGCTTTCAAGGCAAGGGAAATAGCGCTCTCTTGATTATTATGATATTGTGACCATTTATTAGTTTAAACATTTTTTTTGTTTGTTATAAATTGTGATGTACATTTTGTTTCACACATCCCTTCCTGGTGGGGTGTGCCCTAAAGGAATAAAACACGTTTCCACGTTAAAACACGTTTCCACGTTTCTTCATCTCTCTCTTCATTTCTCTCTGCGTCTAATGTTTCACTGCGGTTGCAGCTTGTCAATTTATTTTTAAAAAAAACAGAATAACGACACGTACCTTTTTCTGATGATTCAAAAAAAGGAGGCAAGCTCTATCAAACTCAAAGAGTGACATTGTTACGTGAGAGAACTTCGGTATTTCAAGCACTGTCTGGTCATAGCCTTTTGTTTGTGTGTGTGGGATGGGGGGGAGGGAGGGGGAGCACACTTACACAGTTTTATCTGGACAAATCAGTGAACATCTACATAACTTGTATTGACATGCCTACTTGTTTTGACGTCAGAACAATGACCCGTTAGGGTTAGGGCTGGGTTAGGGTTCGAACACTTCAAAGTACTTAAAAATGGGGACGAAATATGTAATGACCCATTGTCAGCACAACGTATGTGGCGTTTCGGGAAAGTCATGATAATACTGTGTAACCTCGGCTGTGTGTGTGTGTGGGTGTGTGTGTGTGTTAATTTTTTCAACAGAAATTGTCCAACTCTGACATATGAGCTGTATTGTTGGCGTTTTGTCATTAAAATTTAGACTTTGACTTCTTTCTGCGTCTCTCTCTCTCTCTCTCTCTC
This sequence comes from Oncomelania hupensis, assembly GCA_036898135.1. Classification (NCBI taxonomy): domain Eukaryota; kingdom Metazoa; phylum Mollusca; class Gastropoda; order Littorinimorpha; family Pomatiopsidae; genus Oncomelania; species Oncomelania hupensis. The sequence continues at coordinate 23,367,188 of CM072513.1, forward strand.
TCTCTCTCTCTCTCTCTCTCTCTCTCTCTCTCTCTCTCTCTCTCTCTCTCTCTCTCTCTCTCTCTCTCTCTCTCTCTCTCTCTCTCCGTCTCGCCAACAATTAAAACCATAAAGTTTGAAAGTGAGCTCACCTAAGATGTAAGCGATAAAGACGTTAAGATTGCCTCCGAACGCCCTGTAGGTGCCTTCGAAGTGGACGAGGAAGTAGGTGGTCACGGCCACTTGGTCAGCGATGGCCAGGCAGAACAGGCACAAGTTTACTCTCACCCTTAAACCCTGCATTGACAATTGTTATTTTTAATTTGTCATCAATTAACAAATGGCGAATACAAAGCTAAAACCTACCTTCCAGCGTTTGTAACCCATCACTGTCAATTCATGTACGACATTGTTGACTCGCCGTATTCCGAAATATTCAATATATTTAAAAAAAAATCATGGAACTAGCTTATTAATCTTGAAACCTGCAAGATAAATTACTTTGAGCAACTTCAGTCAGAAAAACATTCGTAATGATGAAACAAAAGTATTGTACTAAATAAACAATCGAAGACGACAACAACAACAACAACAAAATGTTGGTGTACTTTTTGGTTCATAAATCCTATTATACAGCGGTTATTGCTCGCTTACAAACTTTCCTACTTTCCTGAGGAAAAAAAAAAGCTATAGCAAACTGAAATGCATTCGATTCCAAAAAGATGAATAAAAATTGGCAAAGCATATAGATTTAAACTTCTACTGAAAAGAAAATCCTAAACAGAACCTCCAAAATGTATATTTAAAAAAAAAAAAGACCATGACAGTTACATTACATTTCTATTAAACTTGCATGAACATGAACTTAAGTGTGTGCTTCGAGCGGCTAGAGCCTTTATCCGCCAGCGCCTTGAGCAGCTCTAGAGGTGGAACAGCGCTATATAAGAACAGTTAAATAAATAATATGTTTGTTGCTTTGTGTGTTTAGTTTTTAAATGTCATTAAACGTCTTTTCACCGAAGCGATTTTAGACTTATTATGCCCATGGATACAGTAGCCAGCCCATCCTATCCTATCCTATCCTATCCCGTAACTCGGAGGTCGTAGGGGCACCGCAGATGATCGTTTAACCAGCGTACCCCATCTTTCCCTGTCCTCAGCAACCCTGATTGTTTCGCTCAGTGTCAAACCAGTCCATTCTCGAATGTTGTCCTCCCACCTCTTTTTCGGTCTCCCTCTTCTTCTACCTCCTTGCACTGTGCCTTGCAGGATTGTCTTTGCAATACCTGATGATCTGGTGACGTGGTCATACCATCGGAGTTTCCGTATTTTCACCACTGTGAGCAGGTCATAGTGTTGTCCAATGGCTTGTGTGATGGTTTGTCGGACTTCGTAGTTGCATGGTGATGTGCTGGGTATAAGAAATGCCCAGAAGTCTTCTGTAGCACCTCATCTCCATGCTTTGTATTCTTCGTTGGAGATCTGCTGTGAGGGTCCATGTTTCGCAAGCATAATTATAGGAAGATGGAGATGACAAGGGAGCGCAGCATAAGAACATTTAATTTGATGTCATTGAAAATCGAAAGGAGTGAAAATGGAAGACCGCAAAAAATACCTGTTTGTAGAAGACAGTTGCACTGAGCACGTTACCAATAGCGCCTATTAGAAATAGGAATGGTATCAGCCCAAAGTTGCACACCGTTGATATCCACCATTCCGTCTGCAACACAAAAAAAAGGAAGGTTCACGGTCAGTCACTACTACCTTAGGGATTAAAAAAATCGAACATGATCGAACACATTTTCTTGCATTTCACATTTGAAACCGAACACAATAAAGCTTAATCTGTACACGTTGGTGGATCCATGATAACATAGGAGTAGCAGCAGTATTTACCCTTCTGCTATCGGGAACCACTCATTCTTTCCAGCCTTCTTGGTTAATGTGCCTTTCTTCAAACCCACCGCAAAAGCTTGGAATTTTCTACTTCTGTTCCGTAACACGTTGTGACAGACGGACTAGTTTTACCCTGCTTACTTTACGATTTAGCCTTGTTTAATCAGTAAATCTAAGAAAGATAGTTTATTATACAGCAGACGATGACAGTATAACTGAGGTACACACACTGCGAGCTTGACGCAAACTGTGTAGTGACGTCAGCACTGTGTGCGTGGAATCGAAAGGCTTATCCAACCAGGACTCAGGCTGAGCGGCTAGATCCAGTTCTGGCTGATTCAGTCCAAACCAGGTAGTAAGTCAGTTGAGAGTAAGACGCCAGAGTGTACACAGCTACACCTGAGTAGAGCAATATCTCCACTGAATAGACCAGGAAGCAGGACTTGAGAATCTTAGAATTCTATCAAGTAGCCACGGGCCTGATTTTGTCAAACAGACGAGCAGGCGAGATATCCCGTGCACCCAACTCCATAGGAAAACCGAGTTGGCTGTTTAGCCTCTACAGCCCAAGACTGAGATAGCCACCCTGGAAAACACCCTGCAGGACACCACAGCGTGTCAAGGGACCAAACTACACGACGACCCAGCATGTACCAGAAGCTACCTCAACGAAGGACTTCAACCCTGCTACGTGACAGTTAAGTGCATACGCAAAAGTGCACCCAAACTGATAGCAAAAGGACCACAGTAGTCCACTCTTCAGAAACTATAGTAAAACGGACCACAGTAGTCCAATCTTCATGAACTCTAGTAGCCAGTGCCCTATGAAGACATAACAGCTGCCTAGACTATCAGCGATCGAATTATTTGCATTGACTTATGAACTTTTTAAGGTAGATTAGTACAGCGAAGATCTTGTATAGAGTAGAAGAAATAAATGTGTGATTTTTAACTGTTATCAAGTGGCTGGACTACATAATATTCATAGCCGTGTGAAAGCTAGTGTGACAGTGATCTTTTACCATTTTTCTATCTATCTCTGTATCCCAGCCTTAACACAGACCGAGCTAAATAAATAAATGTATTAAAGTAATTCACAGGGTGACTAACTAGCGGTTCCCATCGAATAAAGCGTGAGGGTTACAGCATTCCATTGTGCAGAGCCCAGCAACCAATAAACCCCACGTGACACACGTAAACAGATACACAAATACACCCAGCATGCACTGTACTATTTCAGGACCCCCATCCTCCTCCTCTTCCCTCTTTTCCCTATATTCACTCGGGCGTTGATCAAGGAGATGGTTTGCGGCTTTGGCTGGTTATGTTAGACCCTGTTGCCGATAGGCGGCTTGAGCAGTTCTTTGAGCTATTATACAAACAATTCATAATACAGAGCATGACAAGATGCACTCGTTATCTGCATCTTGCGTGCGTGAATATGACGTATGTCCAATGAGATCTATGCGATGTTTCTAAAAGTACAAACCGAAAGCTATTTTTTCCTGCTATTAGCGGCTTCTAGTCAACTCATCCTTGTCGGGAATTAAAAACGCTCCCTCATCAATGGTTTCAACGGGCTGATTGTCTAGATCTAGATCTAGCTCGTCTTCCAAACACAGGACCGACATATTTTTGTTTCTTTTTCATGGACAACAATCGTAAATAGTCCGTGTAGGTACGTATTCTTATTCGTATTGTAGAGGTTATTATTTTGTACAAATTCTGCAGACAGTATCGTAGCATGCTTTAGAATGTGTGTGTGTGTGTGTGTGTGTGTGTGTGTGTGTGTGTGAAAGAGAGAGAGAGAGAGAGAGAGAGAGAGAGAGAGAGAGTGCGTGTGCGTGTGTTTGTGTTCCATGCCCATCAAAATCAGATCTGCATTACAAACGTGATTAATCTTATTGTTACAACTCGAATTAAACCTCGGTAAACTCTGGCATCATTGCGTGGGGAAAACAGTCTCCGCTACTAACAATGTCCATTCCTTTCTGGCGACGTCATCACAGTGACATCGTTATTTTGTTTCCGTGTGTGGCTATATTTTTTTTCAAAAACTCTTCAGAAAATACACGGTTTTTTGCGAGTTTACCGAAGCTATTATATCAAAGAAAGTACAGCTACGCAAAGAAGGTTCATTTCGACTCTTACTGCGAAACGGAAGTTGCGAGCGCCAACTAGCGGAATAAGTGATAACTCGCTTCGGCCTTAGCGCTTAGCAATGGAGGAAAGCGTATCAAATCAAGTAAACAAACCTAGAATCCGTCCTGGTGGGCAACACTGCAGCGCTTTTAACTGCACAAATGGACGATACAAGTGCCCTGGACTTTCGTTTTTTAATTTTCCAAAGGAAGAATCAAACATAATTATAACCAAATCTAACAACGTTGATCTAGATCTACCACTCGATGTAAACTGTATTTTCTTTGTTGATACTGAAATTTATCATATCCCAATTTCTTACAAATGGAAGATGAGGGGAGGGGGTAGGGGAAGGCGTAGTTTTAATTGCTGCTTAAGAGTAATTTAAAAAAAAAAGAAAAAGAAAAAATAGTAGGCCTAATGAAATATTATTGCATGACTCATTGACTGGATGTGTTGTCTTGTAAAGAAAAACTATTTAAAAAAAAAGAAGTAATTTTTAAGCAAATAATTCTTCATAAATGCATCTAAGAATAAAAATCCAAGAGCAAAAACTATTAATTATTATCCTTTTAATGTATAATGCTACTAGTTAATTGTCTAGTATTATCAGATTTTGTTGTTGTTGTTGCATGTGAAATGTATGCAGAAAAAATACCAAATGTGAGTTTTTAAATCTTTCAAATGTAAAATACCATTTTCTGTGTGACTGTATTCCCTTTCCATTACATTTGGTTTAAGCAGACAGGAAAAGGGTTAATTGTATTTGTTTTGTCTTGCAAAACTTCTGTTTCTTTGTAGGTATGTCTTAATCTTGCTAAACAAAAAGTAAACAACAGATTTAATTATAAAAACCTAACATTCTTACCCTTTTCATTATTTTAAACATACATTTATTGAGATGACAGTACTTTACAAAAAATGATAATTGCTGAAGTTTCCTTTATATGAGAGAGAGAGAGAGAGAGAGAGAGAGAGAGAGAGAGAGAGAGAGTCATCATTGTTGCTTTTTGTTGCTATAATATTCATATTAAATGTCAGAAAAAGAAACACAAATGTTTGAAGCTATTTTTTTCAGCTTTTATAAATGCATGATGGTTTAACAATAAAGTAACATAATTGATGCAGCCTGCTGCAATGTACAGATCTAATATTATAAATGACTACAAATATTTCTTATTTGACTATTTTTATTGTTGCACTTTTTGGTCTTATCTAGGTGCAATTTCCAATGTAATGATTCATGCAAAAAAAATAATGCTTTTAAACGTTAAATGTGTTTTCTTTAAAAGCTTCACTGTTCACTCTTCTTGTTGCATTGCTTTATTTCTCTACTTCTATAGTCTTGATGTCTGTTGGTTTATATATTATTTATTTCTTCAGAATACATATAAAATATATACATCACAAGCAGCAGGGACAAGCAACAAGCATGCTTATATAAGCCTATCCCTGTGCGAGTAAATTTCATAGTTAAATTTGGCAGAAGAATATTAACATTGTGCAATATATACATATACACATACACACACATGTCTGTTCTTTTTCTTTAGTCTATCTTAACCTATCAAATTTCCTTTTGCAACTACAGTTCTATTATAGAGATAGCCTATATTAAACCATAATGATGATGATGATGATGATGATGAAAATGATGATGATAAACAGTAGGCCTAATAATGTATAGGCTTATTTACACAGTTGATCGAAACGAAAGCAGTAAATATAATTTTAAGATGAGAGCCTAACAGTAGGTTAGCAGCGATTAAAATCAGAAGTGCAGTGTAAATGAGATAAACAGTAGATTGGAACACAGTTATTAACTGGAAATGCTAAATCAAGCAATGTTCAGAAAAGCTATTACCGGTATTCAAGCTTACTTTTGGGTTTGAGTTTTGACGGATCTAGGATGAGTACAGGCCGAGTACAGGCCTACTGAATCATCAGCATTGGTACGGTAATTTAATCGGCTGAATGCATAATTCAAGCAACTTGTTGGCAAGCTGTATTTACATTATTAAAATCAGACACTTATTAACTTACTTTCAAAAAAAAAAGCAGAATCGCTTGTTAATTTAAGCAAGCGAGTGTCCGGAACGTAATCTACTGAAGCGGTTTGTTTACATAGCGCTAAGAACAAATTATCGCCCTTGGAATCATTTATCACGAGAATCGCTGGGGGGCGCTACGAGTGGCTACGTTTTGTAACTTTATATAGGCACTCGCCGAGATGAACCTTCTTTGCGTAGCTGTACTTTCTTTGATTATATAAACTCTCTCTCTCTCTCTCTCTCTCTCTCTCTCTCTCTCTCTCTCTCTCTCTCTCTCTCTCTCTCGTAATCGTCCGAAAAAGTTGGAGAGGGGGAGGAGGAGGGAAGGGGGGCAAAAAGGTATCGCTCCCCCCTCTCCCTCTCCTCCCCCCTCCCCCCCACCCGTTCCGACACCACTGAGTATGTCACAACAATGCAGACCACTACCTTTTGCGAGATGATGTTGTGGGGGTTGTTCCAGGGTTGGAAGTCGCTTTCGTTGACGGATGTCTTGGCGGGCCGCAGACAGCCGTCGTCCACGGACCACGGATCCACGGTCGTCTGCAGCGCTTCTAGAATGGGCTCTGTGGTGGCCATGATGGACAACGTCGTAGAGGACATGTCCAGACGACGCGAAATCGTGGTGGGTAAAGCTATTGCGCAAGCCCCTGATTTCAGATGTTACGCAGGCAAAATAAAGTTTCTAAATAAAAACCCGCGAATGAACAATCTGAATCTGAAGCTGAATCTACATCGAATCGGAATTCGGATCAGTCCAGATCTCAATTCAGTTCAAGATGAACTGCAAAAGTATGAATCCAATGTAGAATTGTTAGAACACGCGCTCCTGATTTGAAAATTATTTCGTAAGAATGAGTTGGGTTTTCACTTGAACAGACAAAACTCCGACCAACAGTGGTGTAGAGAGAGAGCGAGGTACGATTCAAGATTCTGGCAAAAATACCAGGATCACAAGCTCCTGATTTTCGAGAAGTAGTATAGGCCTGATGATCCGTTTTATGATCACTGGAAAGTGGTGAGCTGCGACCAACAGATGTACGGTACCAGATGATTCTATTAGAAATACCGGATTCTAGAGGCACACTGGGTCCTGGGTGGTATTGCTCTGTGATTGCTGTGCTTTTGCTGGAAACGCGATCCCCAGACTACACGCATGAGTGACAAATGGTATCAAAAATTGAATACATAGAAAATACAAACAAAGAAACAAAGGAACAATTAACTAACTAACCCCCTAACTAAAGAACTAAATGAATTAATAAATGAAGGAAATAATAAATAACTAAGGAATAAATAAATAAATAAAATTAAAAGATATGTTAAAACTACAAATTTTACAGAAGTCTTATCACCAAAATGACACTGCTTTCTCCAATTTCATCTCTAAAACGATACAATTTATTTTCCGCGATTTACAAAATTTTTATTTCTGGTCTCCGAAGATTTATTGCTCTTTGCTGTTCTGCACAAACCAATGAGTATCAGTTATGTAGGCCTACCTCTATGGTACAACCCTTTAGTCCCACAAAGGTAAAGCGTGTACCCCTTACTCACACGGCAAATGTGAACCACAGTGACTGAAGCTTCCTGCCTGATCCGTTCTTTATATATTCTCATCCCTTTTCCTTCTCTTTACTCTGCCGTCGTCCTCCCATCCCCCTCTTGCCCTTCTCCTTCATACCTCTTTCATCACCTCATTACTCTCTCTCTCTCTCTCTCTCTCTCTCTCTCTCTCTCTCTCTCTCTCTCTCTCTCTCTCTCTCTCTCTCTCTCTCTCTCTCTCTCTCTCTGTCCGTCTGTGTTTGTTTCTGGCTGTTTGTCTATCTGTCTCCTCCCCTCCTGCCCTGCCCTTCTCTATCATTCTACTTTCCTTCTCCCACCTCGATCTCTGCCTCTCTGTCTGTCTGTCTGTGTGTCTATCTGTCTTTGTCTCCGACTGTGTCTCTGACACCCCCAAACCACCCACCAGTCTCTCTCTCCATGTCTCTCTCTGTCTGTCTGTCTGTGTGTCTATCTGCCTTTGTCTCCGACTATGTCTTTGTCACCCCCAAACCACCCACCAGTCTCTCTCTCCATGCCTCTGTCTGTGACGTGTCTGTCTGTCTCTCTGTTTCTGTTTCTCACTGAACGATGCCTTCAATAACAAGGTTGTGTGTGGGAGGGTGGCGATACCTGAAATTCAGTATCCCCATGTGAGGGTGCCGGTGGTTTCTGTATAAATAGTATCCCCACTTTGTGGAAATGTAATGCTTTAAATTCCCACTGTTTCTGTCATTCTCATTTGTTCTTTCTTGCTCCTACTCTGTTCTATCAATCTACTATCTTCTTCGCTAGACCAGTCACCTATCTTTTTTTTTTTTTTTAATTGTAAACACCCAAAACATCTCATTTTGTGCATGGGGTCTGTTGGGTCAGCTTGGGGATATTGGACGCTTTCTGCCAATTGGTCACTAGGGCTTTCTATGGTATTATTATTTAGCAATGCAGGCATTGTATATGTATATGTATATGTAAATGTATGTGTTTTGTTAATATTTTATAATCATGTTTATATTCTAATTTGTTTTGTGTAAACGGGGTTCGATAAATTAGAGAACAACCTCAGCGTCCCCTGCATGGGATGCCTGCATGGTAAAGTGACCGGCTTTTGTAGTGCCGTCAATGTTACCATTAAGGTTGTTTCAGCATATCTTTTATACGGATCAAGGGAGAGTCCTCTTTCAACCAAGTTGTGGCCTTGATTCGGCTCTTTGCAGTCCGCTGGACCCTATAAACAATGACTAACTAACTTGAAATTCAGTCATTAGGAACATTGTCCAGTTAGCTCTTGAGAGAGAGCAACAACAACAAAAAAATAAAGAGAGAGAGAGAGAGAGAGAGAGAGAGAGAGAGAGAGAGAGAGAGAGAGAGAGAGAGAGAGAGAGAGAGCTCAGATGAAATCCAAGCTTTCGAGTTTGATTTAAGCTCTTTCCAAAAGGTAAAACAAGGCCTTTCATCCCCACACACCTGCCCAAAAAATACAATACATGAAAAAAAAATGGAATGAAAAAAAAAGAAAATGCACGCAAGAAACCAAAAAAAAAAAAAAAAACAAAGCAAAACATAACAAACAAATAAAAATAAAATAACTCTCAAAACAGTTTTTAATTTTATTTTAAACAGTACCGGTGAACATGACTGAGCCCAACATTAAATTTTCTAAGCATAGCATTGATTTACGTCAGTTGAAACCTGTCATTTGCATGATGATAAAACACTACCGGAAAATTAACGCTGTGTTGAATCAGTGAATTATTTATGATGCAGCATTAGTTTGATTTTTTTCTCCAATCAGACAAAATCGTCTTTTGGGAAGAAAAACATGAAGTCCAGATTGTGAGATTTTGTGCGTTCGTCTACGTGGCCTAGTGTAATTTCTTTACTTTCTTCTGGCTCCCTTTTTATGTTTATATTTGTTGTGGTTTATTTCTTTGTTTGTTTGTTTTTTCTTGTTCCCCTCCACTGTGCAAAAAAAATAAATGATAATAATAAAATAAAATAAAATAAATAAATAAAAGCTTCTCAGATGCAGAGAGATTCTAAAACTGTTTATTCTGAAAAAAAGTAAAATGGTGGGAGGGGGAGGAGGGCGGAGAAAGTTGGAGGATGGGATGGGGGTGGTGTGGATGAAGTTAAGAGTGGTGGCTGGAGAGTGGACTTTGTTACACTCGATGTTGGTTTTGTTTTTATCAGTAGTTGATTCAGCCCCAATGCTTGAACCCTCCTGATAAGTGTAACTCGGATTCGTTTATCCACGCAACCTGTCCACTCAACAACAAGGCAGAGAGTCGTATGTAGTTTTCCAACTTTATTCAGCGAACATCAACAACTGCATACAATCGCTTTTTCCACTCTCAACTTTTCACTTTCCAATCCTCAACTCAACAATCCTCTACTTTCAAAACCACCCTGTTTTGAACCAGTGCGGCACTTATATAGGTTCTCTCTACTCCAGAGAAATAAAGAACGTTCGGGCAAGACACAATTATAACCAATCAGAATTAACTTCGTCATCACTGTCTCACGTCAAACAACCATATTTAGAATGGAAGCTTCTTTAGTTACCACTAGAATTATCCATACGTTTCGATCGATAGTAAACAACCAACTCTAGAAAATTCTCAAATAATATCGACCAACTAAAATTACCAACGTTATACAAAGCTTCTTCCAACAACAACGCAAAATCAAATCAAAGATAAATACACTCTGTTATTGCATGCTTAGCAAAACAAAACAATGCACCTATCGTGCGCGTCACAAACGAACTATCGTGCGCGTTTCAACGTAACAGACTTAAAGGGCCAGGGTGTAGCTGTTGATGTTGTCGTGACAAACGAGTTTACTCGGGAAATTGCATTTTGTTGCCCCGTGAAAAGATGACACAATGGGCAGTCGTTACTCCAACCGACCCGTTAAGCTATTGAATTTAAAAGGCGTCTCTTCTCTTATGTTTTTGTCTCGGCATTGTCATGTTAAGTAGGGTCATCTTGTGGGTATTGCCTAAACCACACTCTCCTTTAATATTGGTATGTCGTCGCTGAGCAGAGTGAGTGGTCAGTGAGAGAGAGAGAGACAGAGACAAAGAGGGAGAGAGAGACAGAGAGAGAGAGAAAAAAACCAGACAGACAGGGACAGAGTGCCCGAGATAATAATAATAATAATAATAATAATAATAATAATAATAATAATAATAATAATAATAATAATAATAATAATAATAATAATAATGGATGCTATATACGCACTTTTCTCCAAATCAGCAATCAGGCTCAAAAGCGCGGCGATCTTTACCAACACACGCGCTCGCATATTTCAAATACTCTCACACACTTAACAAACACACATTTATCAATCAAGCATGTCGTGTAAAGGCCAAGTAGGCTACAAGGAGGAACTGGAAGACTTCTATTTGAGATTTATGCATTTCTGAAGTAAATATTTATTTTATATTTACTCAGATATTGGCTACTCCAATGCATACGTTTTATCCTGTTTTATAGTTATGTTGTTGAATGTAAGTGGTGCTATCACATTCACTCGCACCACTTACATTCAACAACACAACTATAAAACAGGATAAAACATTGGCAGGACACGCACATTTCCAGGAACAGACATCGGAAGTGACTTCGATCTCGTGATGATGTCCTTCCGGCTTCACTTGAAGAGAGTAAACACAGCAAAGTGCACTGGACTGAAGTTCGAACTGGACAACCTGCAAGACCCGGAAGTGGCAGAAATATTTCAAGCCACCATTGGAGGGAAATTTTTACCACTGCTCATTTTGGGAGCTGGTGAAGTAGATGTCGACACCATGACAACCATCTTCAACTCAGCTGTGACAGATGCCGCCACTGAGATCCTTGGCAAACACCGCCCAAAGAATAAACCGTGGATCACACCTGAACTTTTGGATCTGTGTGATAAACGAAGAGAGATGAAAAAGAAAAAGGAATCTGGATAGAAGACCAATGCCAGAAAATAGATAATAATCTGAACAAGAACAACAGCAAGAAGGCCTACCAGACTGTGAAGCGGCTGACAAGTGTTAAACAGCCCAAGGTCTCCACGATCCAAAGCAAGTCTGGCATATGCCCTACAGAAGAACAGGAAGTCTTGTATAGATGGACAGAATACTGCTCTGATCCATACAACCACACAACAAACGGAGACCCATCAGACCTAGCATGTCCCCAGAAGAGAGAAGAAGAAGAAATCCTCCCAATTCTCCGAGAAGAAGTTGAGGCAGAAATGCAATCGCTGAAGAAAATGAAGTCAGCGGGAGGGGACAACATACCCGCGGAATTGTTTCAAGCAGGAGGAGAAGCGATGATTGACGCCCTCACCAATATTTGTAACAAGATCTGGCAGAGTGAGGGGTGGCCAACACCATGGACCCAGTCGCTCGTCATCAGTCTTCTCAAAACAGGTAACCTTCAAGCTGTGAAAATTACCGCACCTTCAGCCATCCCAGCAAGATCCTTCTGAAAACAATACTGAACAGGTTGAAAACCAAAGCTGAACAAATAATAGCTGAAGAACAAGCAGGATTCAGGGCAGGGCGAAGTACCACTGAACAGATTTGTAATCTCAAAATTATCTGCGAGAAATACCTACAGCACCAACAGCATCTATATCATGTGTTTATAGAATTCAAGAAAACGTTTGACCGAATCTGGCATGCAGCTCTGTGGGCAACCACGAGAGTGTACAACATCAGCCCTAAAATTATTGAAGTCATCAAAAGCCTGTATGACAAGGCTGCCAGCGCAGTCCTCCACAGCATCGCCATCGGAAACTGGTTCAGAACGACAATCGGTGTGCTTCAAGGATACCTGCTCTCTCCAACACTCTTTAACATCTTCCTAGAGCGAATCATGTCAGATGCCCTTGCAGATCATAAAGGCACAGTCAGCATATGGGGTAAAGCAATTTCCAACGTCCGTTGTGCGGATGACATTGATGGATTGGCTGGAGAGGAACAAGAACTTAACAGCTGGTACAGAAGCTTGGCACTACCTCCAGAGCCTATGGAATGGAAAAAAGTGCACAGAAGGCCAAAATGAGGACCAACAACACTAATGGCATCAACGTGGACATCAAAGTCCAAGGCCAATCCCTCAACACAATGCATAGCTTCAAATATTTAGGAGCCATTGGTATCAGACAATGGGTCCCGACAGGAAGTCATCTACAGGATCGCACAAACAACTGCTGCCCTGACAAGGTTGAAGCATATTTGGAAAGACAGGACCATCAGTCTACATTCCAAGGTAAGGCTGTTGCGCTCCCTTGTCATCTTCATCTTCCTATACGCTTGAGAACATGGACCCTCACAGCAGATCCACAACGAAGAATACAAAGCATGGAGATGAGGTGCTACAGAAGACTTCTGGGCATTTCCTATACCCGACACATCACCAACAACGAAATCCGATAGACCATCACACAAGCCATTGGACAACACGATGATCACAGAGGTGAAGAAACGGAAACTCCGATGGTATGGCCACATCACCAGATCATCAGGCCTTGCAAAGACCATCCTGCAAGGCACGGTGCAAGGAGGCAGAAGAAGAGGAAGACAGGAAAAGGGGTGGGAGGACAACATTTGAGAATGGACTGGCTTGACACTGAGCGAAGTCATGAGGATTGCTGAGGACAAAGAAAGATGGAGTACGCAGGTTAAACGATCATCTGTGGTGCCCCTTCGAGCTACTGGATAGACTAGGATAGGATAGGCATTGGGTTAGGAGATTTTTCATTGACCGGAATTTTGACTGGTGGCCACACCTTTTGAGTTTAGTGGCCACATTAATTTTGGCTTATGCATTGGGTCGTAGGTAGAGGCGACATGTTTAGCATGGCCCGGTTCGAATTTATAAACGTGTGTAGCTGTGTAATTTCACGACAACAAGGCACTTTTTTCATGGCAATGTAATATACTCTTTCACCATTTGACTATAATATTAAAAAAAACTTTACTAACATCGACAGGCAGCAAATGAATTAACTGCCGTAGCTCGCCAAGAGTAGAGGCCGGGTAGCTCAGTTGGTAGAGCGGTTTACTAGGAACCGAAAGGTCCCGGTTCGAATCCCGGATTGGCCAACGTGTGACCATATTATTTTCCCCTTACCATTATATGGTTCGCTGGTGTCAGAACATTGTGACCAGTAGTCGACTATACGTTCCGGTGTCGTGTGACTACAAATAAGCTCGCCAAGTCGTGTGCAGCAGACAACATGTGTTGCGTGTCATCATGAGTGATTTTTTTTTTTTTGCATGCTTTTCAAAATAAAATGATCGGATCTATCCTGCGCTTCACAATCGTAACAACGACGTTAGCGGTTTACCCCCGTTGGGGTGCCGGGGGTTTCAGTATAAATAGTATCCACACTTTCTGGAAATTTAGTGTTAAATTCCCACTGTCGCTGTCTTTCTCATTTGCTCTTTCTCAGTCCTGCTCTTTTCTATCAATCTGCTATACTATCGTCTTCTTCGCTAGACCAGTCTCCTACCTTTTTTCTTGAAAACTCTTCCGGGACAAGACTCCTTGTTTGTGTATGAGGTCTGTTGGATCAGCTTGGGAATATTGGACGCTTTCTGCCAGGTGGTCACTAGGGCTTCCTATGATGTTATTATTTAGCTATGTAGGCATTTTATATGTCTGTGTTTTGTTGACAATTTATAATGATGTTTGTATTCTATTTTGTTTTTGTAAACGGGGGTTCGATTAGTTGGGGTGAAGCCTCAGCCGTCCCCTGCGTGTGATGTCTTTATTGTAAAGTGACTGGCTGGTGGAGAGCTTTCAGTTTTACCACTAGGGTTGTTTCAGCAGATCTTTTATGCGGATCGGGGGTTGTCCGGTCCTGATTTGGCTCGGAAGAGTCCGCTGGACCTAAAGCAATAATAATGTAATGTAATGTTAGCGGTTTATGGATCCTAATTGCAGACCGTTTTGGACAAAAAAGGTTCAGGAACCTAGGTTCGGGATCTGAGACCCTCATTAAAAAAAAAAAAGTTTAAACCTCCGCGAACCTTTCAATTACGACAGAAAATCAGGTTCATTTGATCAAGACCTGGTTTGGCAGCATCATTAATTATTTATATCATGAAGATCGAAAACTGTCGCTTTCTGGGACATAATCGTTCTACGTAAGGTTCCTACTGCACTTAAAAAATGATGAAACCCAATTGAAACATTACAAATCAAGAGCTGCAGTTATTCTCTCTCTCTCTCTCTCTCTCTCTCTCTCTCTCTCTCTCTCTCTCTCTCTCTCTCTCTCTCTCTCTCTCTCTCTCTCTCTCTCTCTCTCTCTCTGTGTATCTCTCTGTCTCTCTCTCTTTGGAACCTCGCTCTGTCGAAGAAAGGTAAACAAAGTGAAAAGGATCAGTATAGTACAAAGACACCGAATACTCAGAATTGAATGTCCTTGAAGATTTCTCGATCTGGAACAATGTGTGGACCGTCCTGCCTCAATCTCCGTTTTATTGTTCTTTGGTTGCCACTATTTCTTGATAGAGAGCGGCGTGTGCTGTATTTCGATTACAAACAGAATTAATTGCCAAAGCAATCAAGCAGGCACTGGAAAACGGCTGAGGAGTAATTCCGAAATTATTATCTGACAAAGTATATCGAGTTTAAGCTAGTCTAGGGATTAATGAAAATGACAGCTAGCGCGCACAAACGCGTGCGCGAGCGCTCTCACTAAGCCATCCCACATCTCTCAAACACACCATCACGCGCGTTTACACACTCGTGATCCTATCCTATCCCGTAACGCGGAGGTCGTAGGGGCACCACAGATGATCGTTTAACCAGCGTACTCAAACTTTCCCTGTCCTCAGCAACCCTGATTGTTTCGCTCAGTGTCAAACCAGTCCGTTCTCGAATGTGGTCCTCCCACCTCTTTTTCGGTCTCCCTCATCTACCTCCTTGCACTGTGCCTTGCAGGATGGTATTTGCAAGACTTGATGATCTGGTGACGTGGCCATACCATCGGAGTTTCCGTTTTTTCACCACACACTCGTGATAAATACACACATTTGAACGAACACACACATAATCTACACGCGCACTGTTTTAGTTTATTCGAGTGCGACCAAGGAAGAAATGAATTAATGGAATCAAATACGTTTAAAAAAAATCTGCGCAAAAAAATCAGAGCGGCACACACACACACGCGCGCACACACACACACACTAGCACGCACACATCATAAAATACATGTACGCAAACAACACGCAAGCACGTACATGTACACCTACATCCTTGCACGCAAGCACACACAACACAAACACACAACTCCCACAAACACATACACACACCACAAGGCACGAAGGTTTATAAGAATCGCGCATGCGCCCACAAACACACACAGCAGGTCCACATGTGCACATTTACACACACGCACGCGCGCTTGCGTGCACACACGCACGCACAAACACAAACACAGACGTGCACGTGTTAGTTCCGCCTGTAGAATTAATTGACAAGATAAAGACACAGAGGCTAGTTAATCGATTGAAAAAAACAACAACTTATTTTTATCGTTTGTTCTCCGTCCTCCCATTTCACCCTTTTCACTCTCCCCTCCCTCCTCCCCACAGCTACCCACCAACCCTTTGTTGCACCCTCGCCCCATTTCGATTAGGTTTATGCAAACTGATATATATCTATTAAAAAGGGTTTAGAACAGTTTTGACAAATTCCTGTACGAGCAAACTTCTTTGCGCATTTGATCGGTTTTCCCCCATACATTTGTGTTGTATGTAGTCAAAGGGTTCATGCTAGCTTGATTTTGTGTTATCTGATTGATTGAAAAACGGAAATCTATTTAATAGAGGCGAGAGGATGTTTAATAATAGAAGTATTATGTTCGCAGAATAGTAGACTAACTTAGTAAGGTTCCGGTCAAGTGTTTTTTTTCTAACAATTATTTTGGTCCACTTTGAATTGCTTTGAATTGATTATAATGACACAGATGTGTTGAATCAATTGTTTTAGAAAAAATTCCAAGTCAATTAATCACCGTCTACATGCGAAGAAAAATGGAAAAAAAACTCTAAATAGTATTTTCATAAAATGACAACTTTTATTTGAATCGAATTGTCTAAGGTAAATTTACTGAGATCAAACTGCTTGGTGTTAAAATGTGTGTAAATAGACATGGTGTGTATATTTGAGTGTTAAATCGTGTGTAAACGAAACTCTTGTGGATTTGTGCGTTCACAGTATGTGTTTGTGTGTGTGGTGTATGTGTTTGCATTTGTGTGGGTGTGTTTGTGTGTGTGTGGTGGTAGTGTGTGTGTATGTGTGTGTCTTTTCTGTCTTATAGTGCATTGCATTGATCAGCCTGCTTGTTAGTGATACTTTGCCCAATTATCTTCCACTTGTGTTTATTGCGTGCTCGTTACTACCTGTCTGCGTGCGTTCAGTTCAAATTTGTTTGTCAATAAGAGCGGGTTTGAATATATTTGGCAATAAAATAGAGACGGCCTACCATACTTGACATCTTTCTTTACTCTAAATGATCGACCATTGTTTGACAAGTTATTACATTTTGTGGACGTTGATCAGGCGCAATGTTATTTCTCCAAGCTATTTGTGCACGCATGCACGCTGTATAAATAGTATCCCCACTTTCTGGAAATTTAGTGCTTTAAATTCCCACTGTCGCTGTCTTTCTCATTTGCTCTTTCTCATTCCTGCTCTGTTCTATCAATCTGTTATACTATCGTCTTCTTCGCTAGCCCAGTCTCCTACCTTTTTTCTTGAAAGCTCTTCCGGGACAAGACTCCTTATTTGTGTATGAGGTTTGTTGGATCAGCTTGGGAATATTGGACGCTTTCTGCCAGGTGGTCACAAGGGCTTCCTATGATGTTATTATTTAGCAATGTAGGCATTTTATATGTATGTGTTTGATTGATAATTTATAATGATGTTTGTATTCTATTTTGTTTTTTGTAAACGGGGGTTCGATAAGTTGGGGTAAAGCCTCAGCCGTCCCCTGCTTGGGATATCTTTATTGTAAAGTGACTGGCTGGTGGAGAGTATTCAGTTTTACCACTGGGGTTGTTTCAGCAGATCTTTTATGCGGATCGGGGGTTGTCCGGTCCTGATTTGGCTCGGAAGAGACCGCTGGACCTAAAACAATAATCATGTAATGTAATGTAATGCACGCTCTCTCTATTTCTCTCTCTCATGCACACAAACACACACATGCACACCTTCTCCCTGTGTCACGCAGATGTGTATATGCGTGTGGATGTGCGTGCACAAGCAGGAATAAGAAAGCGTGGATGAACGGAGTCTATTAAACAAACGGGGATCTTGGTCAAAGATAATTTTTTTGTTTAATCTGGTGCTTCGGGCATACATTTGCAAAGTCCTCTCTGGCGTATAAAAGGATACATTAACTTTGTCAGTCACGTGTGTCATTTTCAATGTCGTTAATAAGCTTAACTTTGTCTTAAATTAAATACTATGAATTTGTGGAGTGATGTATTTTTTTAAAAATAAATAATTCACACAAATTTTGGATACCCAATCTTTGGAAAGTCCCTGCATTTAATTATAAAAAGCAGTCACATTATAAAAACCTTTGAAGCGAATTCTGGATTTCTCTAAATAATAAAAACTGCAGTCCCTAAACAACGAATTGTTTACGTAAATAAGCCATTGTTTAGCAACATCTAAATAATACATTATTTAGCAAATTCTACAAAATAATGAATTATATAGGTAAACAAATCATTATTTAGAAACATTTCTAATACAACTTGCTGGAAAATGCATTATATAGGGAAAAAATGTCATTATTTAGCTACAATACCTTATTGATCTATATCATGATTTATTTACGTAAACAATGTATTGTTTAGATAAATAATAAATTATTTGCGGAGAAAATATATTATTTATAGAAATCGTACATTGTTTGTAATCAAATGATTATTTAGAAAATATGCTTCTATATAAAGATTATTTAGCTGAAAGTGGTAAACTTGTCCTCCCCCCCCCTCCCCTCCAAAAAATAAAAAATAAATAAAATAAAGTCGCAAATAAATATTTTACAAATGGAATTCCATAATTTTAGCATCTGTACAACAAAACTAATTCGAGAAAAAAGAAAAGAGAATATGAAGATTTTAACTTAATGAGAATCCTTCCTCATGATCTTCTTGCTCGCTTCTAGCTTAACGATCACAACTCAAGTTTGGAAAAGCTGAAGTAATTTCTTAATCATTAGGCGAGGTTTTGTTTTATAACGTCGCGAAAGAGTTATTCAATTGCATTTGTCTGAGCGGAGAATTTAGATCTGAAATTCAGCGATCGGCCACGATGGCTTCACATAGCCTATTCACAATATTGAACTCTGAGTTTTCGTGTTGACATTTACACTATGGCACAGGCGCTTGTATCTGGACACGCGAGCGCCTATGCCTGTGACGCGTCTCCCTTCGGTTATCTATATTATTTGAGAGCAGCCCCTTTCAATATCACCATTATCCAGACCTATGCCCCAACATCAGACTATGACGACAGCGAAGTCGAGGATTTCTATGAACATCTGCAGGTTGTCCTTTGACCAAGTGCCGAGGAAGGACATAGTGGAAGGCGACTGGAATGCCAATGATGGCAAAGATGCATACCACAACTGGGGAGACACATGTAAACCCCACAGCAACAACGAGACAAATGACAGGGGTCTGAGACTCTTGGAGTTTGCCAGATACAACAGTCGGATACTTGCAAACACGCTTGGTCCCCACAAAAATTCCAGATGATTGACTTGGCACAGTCCCAGCGGGGAGCATCACAACCAAAGTGACTATATCATGGTCAAGAAACGCGTTGGATCAAGCGTAAACAATAAACAGGACACTCATTTTTCCAGGAGCAGACATTGAAAGTGACCACGATCTCGTGATGTCTTTCCGGCTTCACTTGAAGAGAGTAAACACAGCAAAGTGCCCCAGAGTAAAGTTCTACCGAGACAAACTGCAAGACCCGTAGGTGGTAGAAATATTCCAAGCCACAATTGGAGGGAAATTTGCACCACTGCTCAGTTTAGGTGCTGGTGAAGTAGATGTCAACACCATGACCACCACCTTCAACTCAGCGGTGACATATCCTTGATATCCTGATATTTGATATCCTTGGCAAGAACAGTCAAAAGTCGAAACCGTGGATCTGCACACCAGAACTTTTGGACCTGTGTGAAAAACGAAGAGAGATGAAAAAGAAAAAGAACACCTCACAGGGAGCTGATGCCTAACGAAAACTGAACAGTGACATTCGATAAGGCATGCAACAAAGGAGAACTGTATATAAGATCAATGCCAGCAAATAGATAACAGTTTGAACAAGAACAACAGCAAAAAGGCCTACCCAACTGTGAAACGGTTCACAAGTGTTAAAAAGGCCAAGATCTCCACGATCTAAAGTCTTGAATGTGACTTACAGAAGAACAAGGCGTCATGGGTAGATTGACAGAGTACTGCTCTGACCTTTACAACCACGCACCAAACGGAGACCCATCAGTTCTAGCATTTCTCCATAACAGAGAAGAAGAAAAAATCCTCCCAATTCTCCGAAAAGAAGTTGAGGCAGCTGTGCTATCGCTGAAGAAGAGGAAGTCAGCGGGAGTGTACAACATACCCGCGGAATTGCTTCAAGCAGGAGGAGAAGCGATGATTGACGCCCTCACCATTATCTGTAACAAGATCGGGCAGAGGTGGATGTGGCCTACGCCATGGACCCAGTCGCTTGTCATCACTTTTCCCGAAAAGGGTAACCTTTAGGAGTGTAAAAACTACCGCACCACCAGTCTCATGAACCATCGCAGCAAAGTCCTCCTGAAAATAATACTCAACAGGTTGAAACCCCAAGGTTAACAAATCATAGCTGAAGAACAAGCAGGATTCAGGGCGGGGCGAAGTACCACTGAGCAGTTTGTCAACCTCAGAACAATCTGCGAGGGATACCTACAGCACCAACAACATCTATATCATGTGTTCGTAGACTTCAAGAAGGCGTTTGATCGAGTCTGGCATGCAGCTCTATGGGCAACCGTGAGAGTGTATGACAAGGCTACCATTGCAGTTCTCCACAACTGGTTCAGAACAACAATCGGCGTGCGTCAAGGATGCCTACTCTCTCTAACACTCTTCAACATCTTCGTGGAGCGCATCATGTCAGTTGCCCTTGCAGATCACGAACGCACAGTCAGCAATGGGGGTAGAGCAAGCACAAACCTCCGTTTTGCGGATGACATTGATGGATTGGTTGGAGAGTAACAAGAACTTGAACAGCTGGTACAGAGGCTTGACACTACCTCCATAGCCTTTGGAATGGAATTAAGTGCAGAGAAGACCAAAATGATAATAATAACACCATTAGCATCAACACGGACATCAAAGTCCAAGGCCAATCTCTCAACACGGTGCATAGCTTCAAATATTTAGGAGCCATTGTATTATTATTATTATTATTATTATTATTATTATTATTATTATTATTATTATTATTATTATTATTATTATTATTACTACTACTACTACTACTACTACTACTACTACTACTACTACTACTACTACTACTACTACTACTACTACTACTACTACTATTTTGTTAAAAAGACAAATCCAAAAGCTTGCCCAAAGGCTGAGACAGTGTGATGTGTACGGGTGGAGAGAGGCTGAAGTAGAGGCTGACCTGTAGTGATGTCACAAAAACTACCGGTTATTCTCTACCTCGACCCTTTTTCTTCATCAACATGGACACGGCATGTTTCATCGAAACCTTTATCCTCAGCATCATCATCAACATCTTCATCGAAAACTTCATCGTCGTCGTCAACTTACACATTTTCATCGAAAACTTCATCGTTGGCATCAACTTTCACATCTTCATCGAAACGTCATCGTCAGTATTAACTTTCATATTTTCATCAAAAACTTCATTTTCAGCATTAATTTCATTAATATTTTAATCGTTATGGTCAAATTCAACATCTTCGTCAAATATTTCATCAGCATAAGCATCATCTTCTATATTTTCACCGAGTTATTAATCGTCAGCATCAATTTCAACATCTTTATCGAAAGATTCATTGTCAGCATCAACATCCAACATCGTCATCAAAATCGTCTACGTGCATGGACCACAATTTAACCTCTCGATCAACATCATGGGGGTACAGCAGCTACACATCTATGGAATTCTCTTTTAAAATATTTATTTTCGATTTTTGTCGGTGTTATTATTATTTTTTTAACCACTTTCAGCTAAATGATCTTTATGTAGAAGCATATTTTCTCAATAATAATTTGTTTACAAACATTAATGTAAGATTTTTCTACATAATATATTATCTCCGTAAATAACTTATTATTTATCTAAACACGTAAATAAATCATGATATAGGTAAATAAAGCATTGTTCATTTAAAAAAAGAGATTATTTACCTATATAATGCATTATTTTGCAGATTGTATGAAATAATGTATTATTTAGAAATTTCGAAATAATTAATTGTTTAGCTATAATGCATTATTTAGCAGAATTTGCCAAAAATTATATTATTTAGAAGATGTTGCTAAACAATGGATTATTTACGTAAACAATTCGTTGTTTAGGGACTGCAATTTTCATTATTTAAAGTACTTGGTTTTTCTAATTTGACTGCTTTCTATCATTAAATGCAAGGTCTTTCCAAAGATTGGGTATCCAAAATGTGTGGGAATTATTTATTTTTCAAATAAATCACTCTACAAATTTGAAGATAAAAGGTCTGTTGTTAATGTTATGTCCCGAACACAAGCGAAAGGTCAATGTCAGTTTTAAATAGCAAAACAGGGTAAAATCATGATTTTCCAAGTTTCTTTATCACTACACACAACTTCACAGTTATACAACTTGAATTTGCGAATCCCTTAAATAATGAAAATTGCAGTCCTTAAACAATATGTTTACGTAAACAATGCATTATTTAATTATTTAGCAACATCTTCTAAATAATACATTATTTTGCAAATTTTGCTAAATAATGCATTATATAGGTAAACAAATTATTATTCAGAAACATTTGTAAATGAAACATTATTTTACACAATCTGCTAAATAATGCATTATATAGGTAAATATAATTCTTTATTTAGAAATAATGCCTTATTTACCTATATCATGATTTATTAACCTAAATTATTTATTATTTAGGCAAAAAATAAGTTATTTACCTACACAATATATTAATTAAAGAAATCTTACATTGTTTGTAAACAAATGATTATTTAGAAAATTTGCTTCTTAATCAAGATTATTTAGCTGAAAGTGGTAAAAATAAATATTTTACAAAGGGAATTCTATACACATCAGCATGAACGACGAGATAAGTCATAAGTCATAAGTCATTATCTTTAATAATCCATAAAATGGAAATTACAATGTCGTCAAGGAAATCTTTCACTCAGCACAATTATAAATATGATAAAAACATACATGTAATATGCATTATTAAAGACGTCATGCTAATAATCAGGCAAAAAAGAAACACCACATACACTTACTTATCTTTAGGCATGCATTATGCTTTTTTTATAGCAATGGGAGTCAAAAAGTATATAACACATAGTAAGCAAAAGTGAACTACAATCATAAAAAGGGTATAAAAGACTATTATTAAGAATTTATACACATGAAAACATAAAGGTGTAGTTTAGCATTAAAAAGAGCATACTGCACGTTAATTCTATAGTGCGGTAGTGAGTCCCTCCCAGGTGGGAATGCAGCTAGTCAGTCAGAGATTCGGAAATGACGGAACGAACAAGCAAACGAGCAAAACGGGTTAAAAATCAACCATTCTGTCAGAAACCCGACCCACCCACCAACCAGCTAACCAACTAAACATCCATCTACAGTCGCATGCATGACCAGCCTATTCAGTGGCGTAGCTAGGGGATGGTGAGGGGGGGTGGTCCAAATTCGAAAGTCCCCCTGGGCCCCCACTTGAGGGGGGCCACCAAAGGAGAGTCCAAATTTTTTTTTTATTAAATATTAAATATTACGCCACCGCCGTGTAATCTTGCTATTCACGTTGTTATATAAGTTAGTGAATTTAGACTTATATATTTATTAAGTACATTATCTCATGTCATGACGTCGAATGTCAAAATGCAGGGGCCCCCAAATTCCTAGCTATGCCACTGAGCCTATTATTATCAAAGCCTTTGAGTGTATACCCAGGCTCTAATATAGAAAGTTAGGATGGGTTCTTAGTTTATTATTTCAGCAAGACGATTTTTTTTAATTCAGCTGCTATACATGTAGACGATGTACACAGGCGATAGGCCTACTGCTTTCGATTTGTCCGTCCCTTGAGTGTCAGCCTGTATGTCAGAGCATTTTATCGGAATTTGGTGCACGAATTTATATAATTTCTGGTGTACCCAGGTCCCCTGTGATGAATTTTCGCCACCCGTAATTTCATTTCATTGTATTTCATTTTAATTTTTAGCTATTTGGGAAGGCGGTATAAGCGATATTTAAATATATGGAATATTTGAATATAAACGATATTGGGAGAGGATAGGGGAGGGGATGGGCTTTTAGGCGGCGATATAATGGTCGCGTTAGTGCCCAACTCTTTGTTTCAAACAATAATAGCAGTAGAGTGTTTGTTTATACCTGACTTACATAGAAAATCGATTTTCAAAACAATAGATAACAGAGTAAATTACTTAGCTGTTCAAGTTGTTGTTTGGGAAACTAACTTTTCTATACATAGGAAGTTCTAGGGAGATCGGGGTTGCCGAGGAAACCCCGAGAGCATTTTGAAGTAAATGTATGACGGCCTACTAGCGCCAAAACCGAGAGTTACCATTATCACGAGATAATTGAAATGAACACGTGTGTAATTTACAGAGACACCGGTAATCCAGAGTGCTAATTAATATTATCAGTATTTGCCACACTTTCCTAGCGCCAATACCTGATAATTACAAATATTATAAGATAATTAAAAATATCAGAAGTAAATTACAATTATTAAGGGATAATTACAATTAACATTGAAAAATTATAAATATCTTCGCGTGATCATGTTTAATTTTCAGGTTTGGCTCTAGCAATCTGTCTTGAAATGGTGCCAAAACCTAAAATTGTAATTTTCACTTGATAATTACAATGTGTACGTGTTAATTGTAAATATATGTCGTTGATATTTGTAATTATCACATGATATTTGTAATTACCAGGTTTTGGCGCTAACAAGCCGTCATAATGTGAATTACACAGAACACGTGTTAATTACTATTATCACTGATACCTGCAAAGGCACGTTTTGGCGCTAATAAGCCTCGTTAGTCAGAATTAAGCAGGATCACGTAAAAATTGTAATAATCAAGTGAAATTTTTAATTATTATGTGATAATAGACGGATTGCTAGAACCAAAACTGAAAATTAAACATGATCACGCGAAGATCTTTATAATTTTTAAATGATCATTGTAATTATCCCTTGATAATTGTAAGTATCCGATGATATTAGTAAATATCTCATGATAGGTGTAATTATCAGGTTTTGGCGCTAGTAGGCCGTCATATAAACCTTTGACACGTGTCCAAGTCGCAGGCGTTTTTCTTCCGAAGGCCAGGCAAGGTAAACCGCACGTTTCCAGCCAACGTTTTAGCCTATCGATATCTTACTCTCCATGTAGTCTGTCCATTTCATATTCTCTCAAAGCTAAATGGGTCTAAGAATTCTTCCTGCTCGCGCACAAAGACCTGTTAATTGAATTTTCTCTCAAAGCTAAAATAATGGGTCTAAGATTTCTTCCTGCTCGCGCACAAAGACCTGTTAATAGCAGAAATAAAACTGGCACCGGCTTGAAAAGATTGTGAGGCTCGGGCGCGCAGTTGGTTCAGTGGTGTACGCAAGTGGAAAAAAACAAAACGAATGCCAAGCGATAACATGGCAGCTCGCACAGACAGTGGTTCGAAACCCATTGACTTCCTGAGAGGGGAGAAAAAAACTTTTAAAAAAAGAAAAAGAAAATCTCTCTCTCTCTCTCTCTCTCTCTCTCTCTCTCTCTCTCTCTCTCTCTCTCTCTCTCTCTCTCTCTCTCTCTCTCTCTCTCTCTCTCTCTCTAAACACGCACATGACACTAAGACACTGCGCCCCAACTTCTTCAGAAAAGAGTATGAACAAAAGGTCTAGTCAGTCCAAGCATGCATTCTATTGCACAGAATTTAAAGATCCGGACGCTCATGTCCTAAGCAAGCATTAGGTTCTTTCCATTGCGCCTTGAGCATGTCTCTGCGACATGAAGTTGTGCGCCATACAACTGGACCTTGGATTGGATTGTATTCTCACCCATACCCAGGTCGCCCAGGATTGTGCACAGTTGTCCGGGCGTCAGAGAATGTACCCAAAAGGTTGCAAGATGGCGCTTCGTATGGCTTGATTTAAAATTAGATTTGTATCGGCCAGTGCTGTGAGCAGCTCCTCAGCTGGAAAAAAGCGCTATATAAGAAAAGAGGAGAGAAGGAAAGAGGAGGAGAGAAGGTTAAACGGTTGGATGAATGAATAAATGAACAGGTATTAATTGATTGATTGATTGATTTATTGTTGCTTTAGGTCCAGCGGACTCTTCCGAGCCAAATCAGGACCGGACAACCCCCGATCTGCATAAAAGATCTGCTGAAACAACCCCAGTGGGAAAATTGAATGCCCTCCACCGGCCAGTCACTTTACAATAAAGACATCCCACGCGGGGGACGGCTGAGGGTTGACCTCAACTACGCGAACCCCCGGTTACAAAAACAAAATAGAATACAAACATCATTATAAATCATCAACAAAACACATACATATAAAATGCCTATAGTGCTAAATAGTACAATCATAGGAAGCCCTAGTGACCACCCGGCAGAAAGCGTCCAACACTCCCAAGCTGATCCAACAGACCTCATACACAAACAAGGAGTCTTGTCCAGGAAGAGTTTTCAAGAAAAAAGGTAGGTCATTGATCTAGCGAAGAAGAAGATAGTATAGCAGAGTGAAGGACAGAGCAGGAATGGGAAAGAGTAAATGAGGAAGACAGCGACAGTGGGAATTTAAAGCACTAAATTTCCATAAAGTGGGGATACTATTTATACTGAAAACCCCCGGCACTCCAACGGGGGTACTGTTGCCGCAGTGAATCTGTCTTGCCTATAAAGGAAAGACAGGTTTTCAACTGTGGCTTTCACTTTTCCCTTTATAGGTTAGAACAATCTACAGTGGCAAGATTGCTCATGACCCCAAGGGGTAACAGGTATTAATTAAGCGCATAAGCACACACACACACACACACACACACACACACACACACACACACACACACCCACCCACACACACACACACACACACACACACACACATGATCACAGCTCTGAATGTAGACTAGATAAAAGTTTGACTCCGATAAAACTTTCTTCGATGGGCTGTTTGACGATGCCTGAGGAATCACTGACGTCCTTTGCTGCGTGGTGTCTAGAATGTTTGCTACCGGAGACTGACGGGCTGTTTACAGGTAGCCTACAGGGCTTGCAGACGAATGTCACTGCCATTTGATCTCTTGTGATTACCTTTTCATTTTGTATAATCTTCTTCTATTTTGTTTGAACAGAATCCCTCATCAAAGGACGCCTCTGTAGAATGCTGGGTAGCCTACTTTTGCTCCAGATCCTTTCACTCTACTGCACCGATCACGGAGATATTTCCTATTCATCTTTTACTGTTCGTGTTATCGAGGAAGCCAAAGGTACAGCAATCGATCAGGTTATAATGAGAGGTTTCAGCTTCAAAATCATTCAACGAGGTAGTCTACTTTAGTCTCAATGTTTTTAATGTATTGCAAGCTATAGACCTATTTCTTCGATTTTGGTTGACAGTCAAATAAATATTTACACAGTTTTCAAGCAAAGGTGGAAAAAAAATCTGACCAGTAGTTTATTCAGTGAACCCAGATTGAGTAACGACGAGAGGAAGAAAAATAATACGCTGCGGAGGCAGAAACACAGCTCGTTATAATCATTAACGGCTGCCATCGCTAAACCCTCAACATATTATAAAACAAATCTTAAGAATTGTGTCCCCTCTCCCCGCACTCATGACCACCCCCCCACCTCCATTACTCTCTCCAACACCCCTTCCTCTCTCATCATCATAAAAAAAATGTAAATATATATCCTATCCTATCTTATCCTATCCCGTAACTCAAAGGTCGTTGGGGCACCACAGATGATCGTTTAACCAGCGTACTCCATCTTTCTCTGTTCTCAGCAATCCTCATGGCTTCGCTCAGTGTCAAACCAGTCAATTCTGGAATGTTGTCCTCCCACCATTCTTTCTGCCTCCCTCTTCTTCTGCCTCGTTGCACCGTGCCTTGCAGGATAGTTTTTGCAAGGCCTGATGCTCTGGTGACGTGGCCATACCATCTGAGTTTCCGTTTCTTCACCTCTGTGAGCATGTCATCATGTTGTCCAATGGTTTGTGTGATGGTCTGTCGGACTTCGTTGTTGTTAATGTTTTGGGTATAGGAAATGCCCAGAAGTCTTCTGTAGCACCTCATCTTCATGCTTTGTATTCTTCGTTGTAGATCGGCCGTGAGTGTCCATGTTTCGCAAGCGTATAAAAAGATTGAGATGACAAGGGAGTTCAGCAGAATTACCTTGGAATGTAGACTGATGGTCCTGTCTTTCAAAATGGGCTTCAACCTTGTCAGGCCAGCAGTTGTTTGTGCGATCCTGGAGAGGACTTCTGGGCAAGACCAATTGTCTGATACAATGGCTCCTAAATATTTGAAGCTATGCACTTTGTTGAGGGATTGGCCTTGGACTTTGATGTCCATGTTGCTGCCTTTGGTGTTGTTGGTCATCATTTTGGTTTTTCCTGCACTAATTTCCATTTCATAGGCTCTGGAGGTGGTGTCAAGCTTCTGTACAAGCTGTTCAAGTTCTTGTTCCTCTCCAGGCAATCCATCAATGTCATCCGCAAGACGGAGATTGTAGATTGCTCTAGCCCCTATGCTGACTGTGCCTTCGGGATCTGCAAGGGCATCTGACATGGTGCGGTCTAGGAAGATGTTGAAGAGTGTTGGAGAGAGTAGGCATTCTTGACGCACACCGATTGTTGTTCTGAACCAGTTCTCGATGGCGTTGTTGTGGAGAACTGCTCTAGTAGCCTTGTCATACAGGCTTTTTATGACTTAAATAATTGTAAGGCTGATGTTTTACACTCTCATGTTTGCCCACAGAGCTGCATGCCTGTTTCGGTCAAACGCTTTCTTGAAGTCTACAAACACATGATATAGATGTTATTGGTGCTGTAGGTATTTCTCGCAGATTATTCTGAGGTTGAAAATCTGTTCAGTGGTACTTCGCCCTGCCCTGAATCCTGCTTGTTCTTCAGTTATGATTTGGGGTTTTAATCTGTTGAGTATTATTTTCAGGAGGACCTTGCTGGGATGGCTGATGAGGCTGATGGTGCGGTAATTTTCACACTCCTGAAGATTACCTTTTTTGGGAAGAGTGATGACAAGCGACTGGGTCCATCGTGTAGGCCACTCCTCACTCCGCCAATCTTGTTACAGATAATGGTGAGGGCGTCAATCATCACTTCCCCTCCGGTTTGCAGCAATTCCGCGGGTATGTTTTCCACGCCCGCTGACTTCCCCTCTTTCAGTGATTGCACTGCTGCCTCAACTTCTCGGAGAATTCGGAGGGTTTCTTCTTCTGCTCTGTTCTGGGGACATGCTAGAACTGATGGGTCTCCGTTTGGTTGTGGTTGTAAAGATCATAACAGTACTCTGTACATCTATCCAAGACTTCTTGTTCTTCTGTAAGGCATATGCCAGACTTGCTTTGGATCTTGGAGACCTTGGGCTGTTTAACACTTGTCAGCCGCTTAACCGTCTGGTAGGCCGTCTTGCCGTTGTTCTTGTTCAGACTGTTCTCTATTTCCTGGCATTGCTCTTCTATCAGTTCTTCTTTGCTGTGCGCATGCCTTTTCGGATGTCATTGTTGATTTTTCGGTGGGCATCATGTCCCTGTGAGGTGTTCTTTTTTCGTCGCTCTTCGTTTATCTCACAGGTCCAAAAGTTCAGGTGTGATCCACGGTTTATTTTTTGGGCGGTGCTTGCCAAGGATCTCAATGGCGGCTTCTGTCACAGCTGAGTTGAAGGTGGTGGACATGGTGTTGACATCTACTTCACCAGCTCCCATAATCAGCAGAGGTGCATATTTCCTTCCAATTGTTGCTTGGAATATTTCTGCCACCTCCGAGTCTTGCAGTTTTTTCAGGTCGAACTTCATCCTGGTGCCCTTTGCTGTGTTTACCCTTATCAAGTGGAACCGGAAGGACATCATCACGAGATCGTGGTCACTTCCGATTTCTGCTCCTTGAAAAGTGCGTGTCCTGCCAATGTTTATGCTTGATCTGAAGCGTTTCTTGACCATGATGTAGTCAATCTAATTGTGATTCTCCCCACTCGGACTGTGCCATGTCCATCGTCTGGATTTTTTTTGTGGAGACCAAGTGTGTTTGCCAGTATCAGATTGTTGTATCTGGCATACTCCAAGAGTCTCAGACCTCTGTCATTTGTCTCGTTATTGCAGTGGGGTCCACATGTGTCTTCCCCGTTGTAGTGCGCATCTTGGCCAACCTTGGCATTCCAGTCGCCTTGCACTATGACTATGTCTTTCTTCGGCACTTAGTCAAGAAAAGCCTGTAGATATTCATAGAAATCTTCGACTTCGCTGTCGTCATAGTCTGATGTTGCGGCATAGACCTGGATGATGGTGATGTTGAAAGGGGCTGCTCTCAGACGGATGGTAATGAGTCTAGTGGAGACTGACAGTGGCTATAATGTCTTTGTGGACCAAGAAGCCAACGCCGTGTTCGTGCCTGTCATCTCTACCGCTTTAGCTATAGATATAAAATAAGCTTGAAATGTTTGTGGAGTTGCCGTGGTTTAGTATGACCTGTAGTGGAGAGAAGAAAGCTTCTTCGATTTCTAAAATTCAGAAGGCACAACAAAGATCCTATATAATACTAGTATACAACCTCTTTGGGCACAATAAACAGCAATTTATAAAGGGAGACAATAAGTGTGCGTAGAACGGAAGTGATGAAGGTGTCGCGCCTAAAGCGATGCGTCTTGGGATTATTGATCCTATCCTATCCTATCCTGTCCCGTAACCCGGAGGTCGTAGGGGCACCACAGATGATCGTTTAACCAGCATACTCCATCTTTCTCTGTCCTCAGCAGCCCTGATGGCTTCGCTCAGTGTCAAACCAGTCCATTCTCGAATGTTGTCCTCCCACCTCTTTTTCGGTCTCCCTCTTCTTCTACCTCCTTGCACTGCGCCTTGATGATGATCTGGTGACCTGGCCATACCATCGGAGTTTCCGTTTCTTCACCACTGTGAGCAGGTCATCGTGTTGTCCATTGGCTTGTGTGATGGTCTGTCGGACTTCGTCGTTGGTGATGTGTTGGGTATAGGAAATGCCCAGAAGATTAAAACTCCTATTAGTTGCTATCCTCAGTGGAATAAGGGAATGATTGGAAAGATCTGTCTCCCCTTCTCTGCTGCCAATGGTTTGCACTTGTGGACTTTTCCCACAGATACAGATGGCCATGATTTCAGTGTCCTCCGTTCGGTGTATGGGCTAGGTATTACAAACGTATAAAGGGAGGTAGTTCAGTCCTTTTCATCAGTTATGGCTTCGGGTAAGAATTGCGTCCCTTGCCCTTGCAGTTGCACCAAAGAGCCTATATATACTAGTATACATACAACCTCTTTGGTTGCACATCGCCCCGTTCTATAGGCCTGTATTATATCATTAAGTACCCACGCATTTATACAAACAAACATACAAATACTTTCTACCACCACCCCCCTCATGTTCCCCCTCTCTCTCCCTCCACCTTTCTCATCACCCACCTCTCTCTCCCTGCCACCCTCCACCCCGCTCTTCCTCTTTCTGTCTGTCTCTGTCTTCTCTGTCTCTCTCAATGTATGCGCGTGTTTATGCGAGGACGAGTCCCATTGTGTCGCTACCCCTCCCTTTCCAATTCAAATTTCTCTTTACGTAAATAGCCTTTCGTTCGTTCGTATCATGGAAGTACAAACTAGGAAGAATCCATGGTTCGTAGTGTTTGTCTCTCGATCTGTCTATCAGTATGACTCTGTGTGTGTGTGTGTGTGTGTGTGTGTGTGTGTGTGTGTGTGTGTGTGTGTCTGTCTCTCTGTGTTTGTTTGTCTGTCAGTATGACTGTGTGTCTATCTGTCTCTCTGTGTTTGTCTGTCAGTATGACTGTGTGTGTGTGTCTCTCCATCTCTTTGAACCTTTACAGATCCTTAACCTAATAGAAAAATGGGCCACACTTAATTATTTATTTATGGAAGGATTGGAAACAGCCAGGTTTATTAGCAGCTCCTGATGTCACTTTCCTTTTATTGTGGGAAACTATTTACCCTTTCGGTCGACATGGACGGATAATTAAAACTATCTTCAGACGAGCATGTTGCATGTTTAACGACCAGGTCAGGTGTAGACGAGCGTAAGTGTAATGACGAAACATGAGTGCGTGCGCGCACGCCTGTTCATGTTATGTAACATCTTTACCTTGAGTTAATCGTATTTCCTTCAATGTGCACGTTTGACTTAAAGTGACTCTGAACTCTAGATAAAATGTGAAACAACAACAACAACAACAACAACAACAACAACAACAACAACAACAACAACAACAACCCCTTATGAAATGTCTCTTTCACAAAAAGAGATTACTATACGCCTAAATAGATACATAGTTGTTGGTGTTCGATGTAGTCAGGGATGGGCAAACTACTTTTGAAAAGTAGTCCGCTACACTACAGTTACATTAGTCTAAAAAAGTAGTTCGCTACTTTACAATTACATTTTGAAGGAATGTAGTTCGCTACTTTTACGCTACTTTTAAAAAAGTAGCTAACTACTTTTCAAACTACTTTTTTTTAAAAACTGTAATCACAACTGGGACTGCTAAGTATTTTTTAAATGAAAGTAAATTATAAAAAAAGACAAGAAAAAAAATAAAGAATTACTTTTAATGATATATGCTCTTCATCAGATTACAAAAAAAAAAGATACCAAATATTTCCTTGAAGTACAAAATTTGTTATTGATAACATTGCAAGTCAATATCATTATATAGGAGCACACTTAATACATTATGTATGGTATAAATATACCATTTGCAAAATACAAAACAATATTATTAATAGAATACATATGGTTTAAACAAAGTTGGAAGTTTCTCCATCTTCTGCGGTCTAAAATTTGTGCGTTCTGTGCTTGATTTGCCCGAACAAAGCCTGAGATGACTGACGCGCGCTTATGAAAGTCACGTGGCTGGCTTTTGCTTTCAGCCTATCACAATCATGCTTCCGTTCGCTGAGCGAGCGATCAATCTCGCGCGAAACAGCACTCGCTTCGCCTTAACTGAAAGTGCAAGTCACACGGCAAGGAAAGTAGCGTAGCGAAAAACACATTTTCGCTACTTCGCTACTGACAAATTAGTAGTTCGCTGCTTTACAACTACTTTTTTACAATATGTAGTTTGGATCGTTACAAACTACTCCAAATAGTAGTGAAACTACAAAATGTAGTCGCTACTCTCGCTACTTGCCCATCCTTGGCTGTAGTTCACGTCAACCACTGTTTATTACCATCAAAGGAATTATGTACAGCTATTTGTGTCACATTTGAATAATTAAAAGCAAGCAGAATAAACTACAGTTCTTTCACACACACAAACACACACCCGCACACCCACCCACACGCACACAAACATACACACACATTTAAGTCGTCAAATATTAATTTCAGAGATCCATTCATTTTTCTTATGCGCACACACCATATACACCCCCTTTCGCACATAATATGCCACAATACAAACTTATTTAGAAATACATTCATTAAAATACAATGTCAGAAATACAAAGAAGTATTGCAACGAAATAAGTTACTAAAAGAGCGCAATCACAGCAAAGGGAAACAATTCAGTAGCACAAAGGAGACAAACATCAGAACAGATTTCAAGCACGCATGTTTGTGATATTGGGGAAATTTAAATATATTTGTCGCGCAGAGCGTTTAAAAAAATTACCAATAACAACAACAACAACAACACAAAGTTCATGACTTATCTGCCCTTTGCAAAAGGTAATACTGGACGCAGCAGGCACGCGGTTAGAAACAAGCAACACTAGTGTAGAGCATCCATAACACTGACTGCATAAGCTTCCCGTTGGCTATACACAGATCAACTGTAACACGTTGCCATATAGGAATCCCCAATAAAATGGCGTCACGCAGCGTTCGCATAGTATAGCAGTAAGTTTCGACGACTAGACGACCTGCAAACTTCTATATATATAAATTGCTGAGCCGGAAGTCCTTCTTCGCCTCTACTATAAAGTTTGTCCGGTATGGACGCTGATCTGGGCAGGTGCTGGGCGCTGCGGATCGGCCTGCTGTGTGCTCAAAACCAGCGAAATCGTTATAGCCGACATTTCCTTACTGAACGTTTAACCGTTTCTGAGATAAATAAATAAACAAAATGTCCACAAACTGCAATAGCCTCATTCCGCGCGCTTCCATTAAAAATCAAATTGGGGTTTCAGCATATTTTCCCATATAGACCAAAAAATTGATGGTCTTTCTAGAAAGCCTTGGTAGCTTACTTAGTAAAACATTCGCCTACCGTGCAGGGCGACCCAAGTTCAAATCTCTCGCGGGACATATTCTTTTTTTCAACACTACAATATGGATATTTTTCTTTTTAATTTAGGCTTTTTACCTTTAATTTATTATTATTATTATTATTATTATTATTATTATTATTATTATTATTATTATTATTATTATTATTATTAGTAGTAGTAGTAGTAGTAGTAGTATATCTTATATCAAATTTTCTTTTAAAACCTTGGTGTTTTTTATGATTTCTATTTGTATTATTCTATATTCATTATTATTATTATTATTATTATTATTATTATTATTATTATTATTATTATTATTATTATTATTATTATTATTACCAAGGATCGGGATGGGGTGGTACGTGTAGGTAAAAGGGGGCTACGGGTAGGTTTAAAGGGGCATGGGTAGGCATAACGGGGATACGGGTATATATAAGGGGGTATGGTGATGGTCTGTGGGTTCGGGCATTAAATAGAATAGACCCAACGTTTCCCGGCGTGTCGTAAGAGGCGACTAACAGGGGTGATGTTAGCACGGCATCACTGGGCGAAAGTCTTCTACACAGAAGTCACCGGCCAGGGCGGAGGAACCTCACGTTACTACAGGTTCAACGACCATGTGCTCAGGGCCAAGGCGAGCCACACTGTATTCGTGGATTTCGGCTGTGGCCAACAGCCTGGAGAGGATTGGGCACCGCCAGGTCTTTTTTGCCCAAGACACACTACATGATGACACAATCCACTAATTCCATACCGGATCGGTCGTCGCCCGGGCCGTCACCCGGCACAAGGACCGCGCCTTCCGTTGGCCACCAGGACGGAGGTGTTAAGTATGCTACTGATGGACAATTTAGCAAGATCCGCACGAGAAACAACATCGTCATAGGAACCTGGAATGTCAGGACCCTAACTGCGGAAGGAAAATTAGAAGAACTGGCCCACGAGTTGGACCACTATCGATGGAACGTTCTAGGTATCAGCGAACTGCGATGGAAAGGCCTAGGTGAAACAACGACCGACAAAGGCCACAAGCTCTATTTCAGCGGTAGGGATGACAGGCACGAACACGGCGTTGGATTCTTGGTCCACAAGAACATTCTAGCGACTGTCATGGGTTGCCGCCCAGTCTCCAGTAGACTCATTACCATCCGCCTGAGAGCAGCCCCTTTCAACATCACCATCATCCAGGCCTACGCCCCAACATCAGACTATGACGACAGCGAAGTGGAGGATTTTTATGAAAATCTACAGGCGGTCCTTGACCAAGTGCCGAAGAAGGACATAGTCATAGTGCAAGGCGACTGGAATGCCAAGGTTGGACAAGATGCGCACCGCAACTGGGGAGACACATGTGGACCCCACTGCAACAACGAGACAAATGACAGGGGTCTGAGACTCTTGGAGTTTGCCAGATACAACAATCTGGTACTGGCAAACACGCTTGGTCTCCACAAAAACTCCAGACGATGGACATGGCACAGTCCTGGCGGGGAGCATCACAACCAAATAGACTACATCATGGTCAAGAAACGCTTCAGATCAAGCATCAACATTGGCAGGACACGTACTTTTCCAGGAGCAGACATTGGAAGTGACCACGATCTCGTGATGATGTCTTTCCGGCTCCACTTGAAGAGAGTAAATACAGCAAAGTGCACTAGATTGAAGTTCGACCTGGACAAACTGCAAGACCCGGAGGTGGCAGAACTATTTCAGGCCACAATTGGAGGGAAATTTGCACCACTGCTCATTTTGGGGGCTGGTGAAGTAGATGTCAACACCATGACCACCACCTTCAACTCAGCTGTGACAGATGCCGCCACTGAGATCCTTGGCAAGCACCGACCAAAGAAGAAGCTGTGGATCACACCTGAACTTTTGGATCTGTGTGATAAACGAAGAGAGATGAAAAAGAAAAAGAACACCTCACAGGGAGCTGATGTCTACCGAAAAATCAACAATGACATCCGAAAAGGCATGCTCACAGCAAAGGAGAACTGGATAGAAGATCAATGCCAGGAAATAGAGAACAGTCTGAACAAGAACAACAGCAAGAAGGCCTACCAGACTGTGAAGCGACTGACAAGTGTCAAACAGCCCAAAGTCTCCACTATCCAAAGCAAGTCTGGCATATGCCTTACAGAAGAACAAGAAGTCTTGGACAGATGGACAGAGTACTGCTCTGACCTTTACAACCATACACCAAATGGAGACCCATCAGTTCTAGCATGTCCAGAGAACAGAGAAGAAGAAGAAATCCTCCCAATTCTCCGGGAAGAAGTTGAGGCAGCAGTGCAAGCGCTAAAGAAAGGGAAGTCAGCAGGAGTGGACAACATACCCGCGGAACTGCTACAAGCAGGAGGAGAAGCGATGATTGATGCCCTCACCATTATCTGTAACAAGATCTGGCAGAGTGGGGAGTGGCCTATACCATGGACCCAGTCGCTTGTCATCACTCTTCCCAAAAAAGGTAACCTTCAGGAGTGTGAAAATTACCGCACCATCAGCCTCATCAGCCATCCCAGCAAGGTCCTCCTGAAAATAATACTCAACAGGTTGAAACCCCAAGCTGAACAAATCATAGCTGAAGAACAAGCAGGATTCAGGGCAGGGCGAAGTACCACTGAGCAGATTTTCAACCTCAGAATAATCTGTGAGAAATACCTACAGCACCAACAACATCTATATCATGTGTTCATAGACTTCAAGAAGGCGTTTGACCGAGTCTGGCATGCAGCTCTATGGGCAACAATGAAAGTGTACAACATCAGCCCAAAAATTATTGAAGTCATCAAAAGCCTGTATGACAAGGCTACCAGTGCAGTCCTCCACAACAGAGCCATCGGGAATTGGTTCAGAACAACAATCGGTGTGCGTCAAGGATGCCTACTCTCTCCAACACTCTTCAACATCTTCCTAGAGCGCATCATGTCGGATGCTCTTGCAGACCATGAAGGCACAGTCAGCATAGGGGGTAGAGCAATCTCCAATCTTCGTTTTGCAGATGACATTGATGGATTGGCTGGAGAGGAACAAGAACTTGAACAGCTGGTACAGAGGCTTGACACCACCTCCAAAGCCTATGGAATGGAAATAAGTGCAGAGAAGACCAAAATGATGACCAACAACACCAATGGCATCAATACTGACATCAAAGTCCAAGGCCAATCCCTCGACACAGTGCATAGCTTCAAATATTTAGGAGCCATTGTATCAGACAATGGGTCCCGACAGGAAGTCCTCTCCAGGATCGCACAAACAACTGCTGCCCTGACAAGGTTGAAGCCCATTTGGAAAGACAGGACCATCAGTCTACATTCCAAAGTAAGACTGCTGCGCTCCCTTGTCATCTCCATCTTCCTATATGCTTGCGAAGCATGGACCCTCACAGCAGATCTCCAACGAAGAATACAAAGCATGGAGATGAGGTGCTACAGAAGACTTCTGGGCATTTCCTATACC
Source organism: Oncomelania hupensis (assembly GCA_036898135.1). Classification (NCBI taxonomy): domain Eukaryota; kingdom Metazoa; phylum Mollusca; class Gastropoda; order Littorinimorpha; family Pomatiopsidae; genus Oncomelania; species Oncomelania hupensis. Next base: position 23,405,064 of record CM072513.1, read on the forward strand.
CAACACATCACCAACGACGAAGTCCGACAGACCATCACACAAGCTATTGGACAACATGATGACCTGCTAACAGTGGTGAAGAAACGGAAACTTCGGTGGTATGGCCACGTCACCAGATCATCAGGCCTTGCAAAGACTATTCTGCAAGGCACAGTGCAAGGAGGTAGAAGAAAAGGGAGACCGAAAAAGAGGTGGGAGGACAACATTCGAGAATGGACTGGTTTGACACTGAGCGAAGCCATCAGGGCTGCTGAGGACAGAGAAAGATGGAGTATGCTGGTTAAACGATCATCTGTGGTGCCCCTACGACCTTCGGGTTACGGGACAGGATAGGATAGGATAGGATGGTGATGGTCGATTCCTTTCATCCATACCTACGAAACGATCAACGGGGAAGTATCAAGGAGGGTACAGGTAGGTTACAAGGGGGGTACGGAAGGTATCAAGGGGGTATCAGGAGGTATCAAGTGGGTTCGGGGAGGTATCAAGGGGGTATGGTGAGGCATTATGGGAAGGGGGACGGGGAGATATCAGGGGGGGGGGTACGGGGAGGTATCAAGGGGGATATGGGGAGGTATCATCGTCCAAATGAAACTCGCAGACAACAGTTGTCTCTCTGTCTACATTTTAAACAGCAACCTGTGTACCCTGGCTTGCCAGGGTACAAAACCACTAGTCTTTGAATATGCCGATCGGGGAGCTTTCAAAGCAATAATACGGAATTTTTAATTTTTCTGTGATCACACTTTCTAGAACTTTCAGTGCAATAATGTGGAGTTTTTACTCTTCTTTTATCATATTATCTAGAGCTTACTATGTGTATTTTTTGAACTCTTCTGTGATAATAATAATAATAATAATAATAATAATAATAATAATAATAATAATAATAATAATAATAATAATAATAATAATAATAATAATAATAATTATTATTATTATTATTATTATTATTATTATTATTATTATTATTATTATTATTATTATTATTATTTATAGCACTAAACCAAACTTACAGCTTGCATACACACACGCATACTCTCTCTCTCTCTCTCTCACACACACACACTGGCAAGGATAAATATTTAATACAATATGGTGGAACATTATGAGTTAAACATCGTAAGAAATAATAACAACCATCACATCTAAATATAAAAAAGGCAATTTTAAAGAGAGGTACACATACATACACACACACATACATACACACACACTCACCCCCCCCCACACACACACATGAAGACATCAACAATAAGAATAAATAATGAAGCAATTATTAAAAATAGCTCAAAGTTTTTTAAAATAAAAGTATTACATAGCAACAAAAAATAACATGAAAGTAATCCAAACAATATTATCATATTATCTAGAACTTTCAGCGCAATAATGTGGCCTATTACACTCTTCTGTGATCATATACTATCAATAGTGTAAAAGCTGGAGATACAAAGCCAAAACATTGCACAAGACTCGCTTTAAACGAAAGAGGTTGTTCTTGTGTAGTCAAAGACCTTGGAGCGTTTTGAAAAAAGACAGCTATCCAGGCTGTTAAGGTCCCAGACGGCATAACACTTGTCGGAATAGGGTTGTTTTGCTACGTGGGTCATTGCCATGCCATTTCTGCTGTAGACCATTGTAATAATAATTATTTGCAAGACATGCACTCCCCAGTGATTATTATTCCGTCAGCTTCATCCCACTGCTTCCCTCTCCTCTCTCCCTCGTTCCACCCTGATTCTGTTCACGCGTCGATGTTTTAGTCCTTAAGAAAAAAGCTTCTTCGATATATCTAAAGATCAGAATGCGTCCCCACTCCCACTCTACTTTCCCATTATGGATTATTCGATTATTTTAATAGCAGTATAAAGTTGAAGAGAGGAAGATTTTTACTATATAATTATGATCGATGCTCGATATTCATTTCTGTGGTCTTAATTTTTATTTGGAATGGAGAGAGAGAGAGAGAGTGAGTGTGCGCGCGCGCGCGCGTTTGTGTGTGTTTGTCTCTGTGCGTGCGTGCGCATGTGTGTGTCTGTGCGTGTGTGTTAGAGAGCGCGTGCGATTTTGTTCCTTTTCCTGCTGATTTCTTCAATTGCTGTTTTTGCTCCTAATAAGCTTCTAATTCTTCTGATTTTCCATTGCAAAAACCAAATCTATTTAAAAAGTTGTTTTCAGGTTTTGAAAGTAATATCGTCGTTTGAAAATCATTAGGGTTGCCTATCTCCCAAAGCAAGCATCGCAATTCGGGTTGAGTCAGCGACCCCGCTTATTTTGGGTAGATTGACAATAATGGTGATGATAATATTTATTGACGTCCCTGGCTCCATAAAACACAGTAATGGCCTTCTTAAAGAAGACGAAAAGTGGGGAATTGAAGGAAATGGAAAATGAAGAGATGGTGTTGCACAGGGAGGTGGGGGAGAATAAGAAGAAGGAGGAGGAGAAGCAGGACAAGAAAGATGAGGAGGAGGAGAAGAAGATGAAGAAAGAAGAGGAGGAGGATTAGGAGGAGGACAGAAAGGAGGAGGAGGAGAAGAAGAAGAAGAAGAAGAAGAAGAAGAAGAAGAAGATGATGATGATGATGATGATGATGATGATGATGATGATGATGATGTCGTAGATGATCATGAAGATGGTGAGATTAGGACTGAAAGAGAGAGAGAGAGAGCGAGAGAGAGAGAGAGAGAGAGAGAGAGAGAGAGAGAGAGAGAGAGAGAGAGAGAGAGAGAGAGAGAGAGAGAGAGAGAGAGAGAGGGAGGTCTATACTAATTCCGCGGAGCATCCACAACCACTTCGGTCGTCTGCCAGTGATAAAAAAAAAAACACAGGGAAGTTTCATCAACTTCAAACAGGGACAGAAGCGGGCAAGAAAATATACACCTCCTTGGAAAGGCGAGGAAAAGGTTTGGATCACTCCTAGAAAATCGAGATGAATGAAGAAATGGGGGTTTGATGTTGTTTGTTGCCGTCCGCAGTTTTGTATATACCAGCGCGTGCCGTCGACACCTTTTCAGCCTCCGCTTCACAAGATTCGCGTGAAAAGATTCCTTTGCCGAACACGTGGAGGTAAAGGTCGCGTGCATCTCCGGTGGTGCAGTTGATTAATGTAAACAGACACTATCTTGCATAGCACGTAAAACTTAAACTGAAAACTTTTTTTTTTTTTAAAGGAGAATAGCCTTAGGTGTAGATCTATAGCCAAAAAAAAAAAAAAGAAAAAAAGAAGAAAAGAATGTTGAGCCACAACTAATGGTGCTGAAGTTATGTAGTCAACAATACTGAGCTCGGATCTTGAAGAAAGTTTGACCACAGGCGAATAAGTGGCTCCCCGATAGCGCTGAAGTAGAGGCTCCCCGATAGCGGAGAGAAAGCGCAGTAGTACATATTATCATACTATACTGCGGTACATGTTCGCTATTGGGGATCCACTACCCTTCCGCTATCGGGGGTCCACTACCCCGCCGCTATCGGGGATCCACTAATTATTTCCTAAGCTCCATAGTTCTTGGTTAATGCGCTTGTGGTCGGAGCTTATATTAACCTGCGAAAATAACAACACCGTAATACATGTTTAAGAGGAGGAGAAAGAGGAGGAGGAGAAGGTCAACAAAACTTATTAAAATATAAACATTCAACACCATGAATATCGCGACACTTCCTATTCATTTCATTCCACACGGACAGGTATCATCTACACTCTACTTCCTCTAGCTCTTTTTGTATTATTTTATCCACACACCTGCTCAACATGTCATCCTCCTTTTTTTTTTTTTTAAATTGTGAAACGCCACCTCCCCTTGCCTTCGCTCTCCACCCGCTCCCTGTGCAGCCCACGCCTCGTCTCTTGCTCTTCTTCCGGTTCCGGTTTCTTCAAAGTCAAAATTGTGTCGGGTCAATGTGATTATTTATTCAGTGAGATCATCTACGTTTTATGAAATACTATCGTATTGGTAAATAACAGAAAGATTCTTGCGAACTTTTTTTAAAATTCGATATGTGAACCATCTGTGTTATGACTATGTTTCTCGAAGTGTTTGCGTACTTGAACTTCATAAAAACGCTATGCATTTTGCGTATCTTCGGCGAGTTCTCTGCTTTCAGATTGCATTGTTGTCAAGAAAGGGATGTGAATCAAAGGAACGTGACCTGTGTTTTTGTTTGTTTGTTTGTATTATTTTTGCTTTGTTTTGTTTGTTACGTCATTTAGACTTCCCGTGAGATCAGTGACGAAATAAACATAAGTGGGCGTGTGTGATATATGACTCATACAAGTTCTGATAACAATGTGTTAATTATTTGTGCCACGGACAACAGCCATTTGGCCATGATTATGCTACACATATAAACCAACATGTCAATTATTCTCCCAGATACTTTTTCCTGGATCCCTGTATTAGAAATCAAGAGAGATGATCGGCAAATTACTTTTGAAATGCCCCCCCCCCCCCCCCCCTCCTAGTTGATGCCAATAGCAAGTTGTGTTTTTCACAATAGGTACAAAGTTGTCAGTGTGAAGCCTAGATTTCATGTTCAATGGCAAGATGGCAGTTACAACGCGGTAGACTAGTTCGCGGGACTGAACGGGCCTTGCGATGAACGGACCTTGCGAGTGGCAAAGGGTTAAAATCCCCTAAATTGAAGAAATCTTTAGAATTTAATAATAGAGCATCGATCATAGAACTGAAGTTATTAATTCAGTCTACATGTACATCAGGATGTCTGTATAAGAATCCGACGATTATTGGGGTTGAATGTTTTATATTTCTTTCAAGGCAAATAGACTCATCCTGAGGCTGCTCAAGGTGATACAGACGCTTGAAATTAAGTGGTTCACTAATGTATGTTAATAAACAGTTACTAGTTTCTTGATCTGTTGTTCTATGACCATTATTAAAGAATAACCTGGTACCGTAATTTTAGAATCAACAATCTTACTGCTTAACCAGGATTCAGGAAAGCCAAATATATTAAATGGTGTATTATGGTTTAAAATTGATGCTATTTCATGTGTTTTGTTGATCGCGTGACATACATTAAGATGGCTAATTCGAAAACCATCTTTGGAAGGTCATGTTGTAAGCGACATTTCTTATGTATAGAGGTAAATCAATGGAGGAAAGTCGGCAGGGTGGGGGGGGGGGGGGGGGAAGAGGTTTTGCAGAAGAATTAAATTTTTCTTAAAAAGGGGAAAAAAAGAACAAAAGTCAGTAGCTGGGAGAGAGAAGGGATGCGTGCAAGTGAACCAGAATAGTTACAATACACTATAATTATATATCAAGTTACATGGGAATTGACATGAACAATTAAAATGATCAACAAACGCTAGATTCAGTAGACAGGAATGTCAAATCACAATAAACGTACACAATACGCTCATTATCATAAGCCAAAAAAAAAATACTGTTCTATATCTACTCAAGTCTTTGAAGCAAATCACTAAATAGATGATGTTAACAGAGATAAGCAGTGTCCTTGTGTGACAGTGGTCCTGATTCGGCTGTTGGCAGCCCGCTGGACCCTGTAAACACTGAATATCTATCTATCCTTGTGTGACAACACGCGTAATAGCAGGATGAAATCACTGCGGTAAATTATTCAGAACAAATAATATTATAAATACGTATTATACAGTCTAGCTTTTAGGCCATTGCCATGTTACGTTTAAAATGTTATGACTCACTCGGTCTTTTCGCTCTCTCTCTCTCTCTCTCTCTCTCTCTCTCTCTCTCTCTCTCTCTCTCTCTCACACACACACACACTCACACACACACATATATACACACACGCGCGCGCGCGTACGCACACCCCCTCTCTCCCACACACACAAACTTACACACAAAAAAACACACACACACACAACGAGAGAGAAGATGGCAGCTTGACAGAGACAGCAAGTTCAGTCCCTATGGCCACAGGATGCGTCGATTTCTTTCTTGTGACACGGGCCCTTCACGTTGAAGCTACTCTGTCAGCTGGACAATCCTAGCCCCTTTGCGCCTGATAAAAACTCATTTCTTAGGTGTCGCCGTTGACACGCAGCAGCCATTTTTCTTTCCACCAAACACATCCATCGTTCAAGCAGATCTTTTCAGGGATCCACGCAGTTTCCTGGGGCCGTCAGAGTCTGCGTAGGTCTATAAGTTAGATACTGAATTAGTTGCTCGAGTTAGATTTAGTATCGGCCAGCGCCTTGAACAGCTCTTGGGCTGTATAAGAACGAATAAATAAATAAATAAATAAATAAATAAATCTATACTACATGTATAACTGCTGCCCTGGCGAGGTTGAAGCCAATTTGGAAAGACAGGACCATCAGTCTACATTCCAAAGTAAGGCTGCTGCGCTCCCTTGTCATCTCCATCTTCCTATATACTTGCGAAACATGGACCCTCACAGCAGATCTCCAACGAAGAATACAAAGCATGGAGATGAGGTGCTGCAGAAGACTTCTGGGCATTTCCTATACCCAGCACATCATCAACAACGAAGTCCGACAGACCATCACACAAGCCATTGGACAACACGATGACCTGCTCACAGTGGTGAAGAAACGTAAACTCCGATGGTATAGCCACGTCACCATATCATCAGGTCTTGCAAAGACCATCCTGCAAGGCACAGTGCAAGGAGGTAGAAGAAGAGGGAGACCAAAAAAGATGTGAGCGGACAACATTTGAGATTGGACTGGTTTGACACTGAGCAAAACAAGCAGGGTTGCTGAGGACAGGGAAAGATGGAGTAAGCTGGTTAAACGATCATCTGTGGTGTCCCTACGACCTCTGAGTTATGAGATAGGATAGGATAGGATAGGATAGGATAGGACATGTATAAGACTGCCAACACGGAGTCATTTATATGTATGGAATTCCGAAAGAGTTGTGTCCCTGTAAGCGCCGTTCTCTTTGTGAGGGCAGAATGTTTTATTTTGAGAAAGAGTTTTTAATAAACTCGAAAGTTTGGTTGTTGTTTTTTGGGTCTGAAGACGCCTTGTGTTGTTGTTAACTTCTTTTTTTCTTTTCTTTTCTTTCTTTTTGTTTGTTTGTTTGTTTGTTCTTCTGCTTGGGACATTGAGTATCATCAGAAGCCGTATAGACGTCAACCACATCCTGCTTAAATCGTTATCTTCTTCGTGTGTTTAGTAGCGTTCGTCTAGATATTATCATGACAGACATACCCCACGACCTATTGCTAATTATCCTATTCTCGTTTCTTTATTATTAGTTATTTAGTCTGGTTTTTTTTAGTTCTTGGAGTTCTAGTTGGGAAGTATTGTTTGGTTGTCTGGCGTGTTATGTCCGCCTGATGAAGGAAGAGTTTAGCTCCAACATTTGCATTGCATTGTCTTGGCTGGTCTTGTTTTTGTCGAAATTAGCATTCCTTTGGCTTAATGTAAACATGGATGGTTGTTTTATTAACGTCTTCTTCGTCGAAATGATAAGACGTATACTCGAACGCACGCACGCACTCACTCACACTCGCACGCACACTCGCGCCCCATTAAATTATCTAATCAAATTAACCGAGCTACTGGAGAATCAATTAAAGCTTTTGCTAAGCTAACGCTCACATCAAAACTGATGTTATCAATAGAACTCGTATTTTGGAAATCGTTTTGGCCAAAAATTAAAAAAGAATTAAATGACTGCATTCAAGTAATACAGGCTTCAAAGATAC
>CM072513.1:23417740-23500240 GCA_036898135.1 Oncomelania hupensis
TGTTTTGGGTCGTCCATGGGGGGGGGGGGGGGGGGGGTGCACGTGCTCCCGTTGCACCCCCCCCCCCCAAGATCCGCCCTTGCGCCACAATTGGAGGGAAATTTGCACCACTGCTCATTTTGGGGGCTGGTGAAGTAGATGTCAACACCATGACCACCACCTTCAACTCAGCTGTGACAGATGCCGCCACTGAGATCCTTGGCAAGCACCGACCAACGAAGAAGCCGTGGATCACACCTGAACTTTTGGATCTGTGTGATAAACGAAGAGAGATTAAAAAAAAAACCAAGATTAAAAAAAAAGAACAAGATCACCTCACAGGGAGCTGATGTCTACCGAAAAATCAACAATGACATCCGAAAAGGCATGCGCACAGCAAAGGAGAACTGGATAGAAGATCAATGCCAGGAAATAGAGAACAGTCTGAACAAGAACAACAGCAAGAAGGCCTACCATACTGTGAAGCGGCTGACAAGTGTTAAACAGCCCAAAGTCTCCACGATCCAAAGCAAGTCTGGCATATGCCTTACAGAAGAACAAGAAGTCTTGGAAAGGTGTACAGATCTTTACAATCATACACCAAATGGAGACCCATCAGTTCTAGCATGTCCCTAGAACAGAGAAGAAGAAGAAATCCTCCCAATTCTCCGGGAAGATCTTGAGGCAGCAGTGCAATCGCTGAAGAAAGGAAAGTCAGCGGGAGTGGACAACATACCCGCGGAACTGATATAAGCAGGAGGAGAAGCGATGATTGATGCCCTCACCATTATCTGTAACAAGATCTGGCAGAGTGGGGAGTGGCCTACACCATGGACCCAGTCGCTTGTCATCACTCTTCCCAAAAAAGGTAACATTCAGGAGTGTGAAAATTCCTGCACCATCAGCCTCATCAGCCATCCCAGCAAGGTCCTCCTGAAAATAATACTCAACAGGTTGAAACCCCAAGCTGAACAAATCATAGCTGAAGAACAAGCAGGATTTTCAACCTCAGAATAATCTGTGAGAAATACCTACAGCACCAACAACATCTATATCATGTGTTCATAGACTTCAAGAAGGCGTTTGACCGTGTCTGGCATGCAGCTCTATGGGCAACAATGAAAGTGTACAACATCAGCCCTAAAATTATTGAAGTCATCAAAAGCCTGTATGACAAGACTACCAGTGCAGTCCTCCATAACAGCGTCATCGGGAACTAGTTCAGAACAACAATCGGTGTGCGTCAAGGATGCCTACTCTCTCCAACACTCTGCAACATCTTCCTAGAGCGCATCATGTCAGATGCTCTTGCAGATCACGAAGGCACAGTCAGCATAGGGGTTAGAGCAATCTACAATCTTCATTTTGCGGATGACATTGATGGATTGGCTGGAGAGGAACAAGAACTTGAACAGCTGGTACAGAGGCTTGACACCACCTCCAGAGCTTATGGAATGGAAATGATTGCAGAAAAGACCAAAATGATGACCAACAACACCAATGGCATCAACATGGACATCAAAGTCCAAGGCCAATTCCTCAACACAGTGCATAGCTTTAAATATTTGGGAGCCATTGCGTCAGACAATGGGTCCCGACAGGAAGTCTTCTCCAGGATCGCACAAACAACTGCTGTCCTGACAAGGTTGAAGCCCATTTGGAAAGACAGGACCATCAGTCTACATTCCAAAGTAAGACTGCTGCGCTCCCTTGTCATCTCCATCTTCCTATATGCTTGCGAAGCATGGACCATTAAGATAAGATAAGGATATTTATATAGCGCTTTTTACCAACGAGTTCAAAGCGCTGGCCGATACAGGATCTAACTTAAACCGCCCGAGACGCCCACCCGCAGCCTTTGGGCGCATGGTCTGACGCACGGACAACTGAGCGCAATCCTGGGCAGCCAGGGATGGGGGAGAAGGACCAAGTGCATGCTGGATGTGTTCTTGTTACCGGCACTCACCCGTCTAGGACACGAGCGTCAGGATCTTTAAAGTCCGTTATGATGGAATGTATGCGACACACAGACTAGACCTCGGTTTATACTCTCATCCGAAGGAGTAGGAAACAGGAGTAAAGTGTCTTTCCCAGGGACACAACACAGTGGCCTGGCCAGGGCTCGAACCCGGGACCTTCAGATCCGCAAGCCAAAGCACTACCATAAGACCACCATGCCTCTCGACAGCAGATCTACAACGAAGAATACAAACCATGGAGATGAGGTGCTACAGTAGACTTCTGGGCATTTCCTATGCCTAACACATCACCAACGACGAAGTCCGACAGACCATCACACAATCCATTGGACAACACGATGACCTGCTCACAGTGGTGAAGAAACGGAAACTCCAACGGTTTGGCCACGTCACCAGATCATCAGGCCTTGCAATGACCATTCTGCAAGGCACAGTGCAAGGAGGTAGAAGAAGAGGGAGACCGAAAAAGAGGTGGGAGGACAACATTCGAGACTGGACTGGTTTGACACTGAGCGAAGCCATCAGGGCTGCTGAGGACAGAGAAAGATGGAGTATGCTGGTTAAACGATCATCTGTGGTGCCCTTACGACCTCCGGGTTACGGGACAGGATAGGATAGGATAGGATTATTATTATTAGTAGTGGTTTTATACCCTGGCAATCCAGGGTACACAGGTTGCTGTTTAAAATGTAGACAGAGAGACAACTGTTGTCTGCGAGTTTCATTTGGACGATGATACCTCCCCATATCCCCCTTGATACCTCACCATACACCCCCCTGATATCTCCCCGTCCCCCCCCCATGATGCCTCCCCGTACCCCCTTGATACCTCCCCGAACCCACTTGATACCTCCCTATACCCCCTTGATACCTTCCATACCCCCTTGTAACCTACCTGTACCCTCCTTGATACTTCCCCGTTGATCGTTTCGCAGGTATGGATGAAAGGAATCGACCATCACCATACCCCCTTATATATACCCGTATTCCCGTTAAACCTACCCATGCCCCTTTAAACCTACCCGTAGCCCCCTTTTACCTACACGTACCACCCCATCCCGAACCTTGGTAATAATAATAATAATAATAATAATAATAATAATAATAATAATAATAATAATAATAATAATAGTAGTAGTAGTAATAATAATATTGAATATAGAATAATACAAATAGAAATCATAAAAAAGACCAAGGTTTTAAAATAAAATTTGATATAAGATATAATAATAATAATAATAATAATAATAATAATAACTATTATTATTATAATTATATTATTATTATTATTATTATTATTATTATTATTATTATTATTATTATTATTATTATTATTATTATTCTAATTATTAGTTTATAAATAATAATAATAATAATAATAATAATAATAATAATAATAATAATAATAATAATAATAATAATAAATAATTTAAAAGTAAAAAGCCTAAATTAAAAAGAAAAATATCCATATTGTAGTGTAAAAAAAATAATAACATAAGAAAATATGGCCCGCTGGAGATTTGAACTTGGGTCGCCTGCACGGTAGGCGAATGTCTTACTAAGTGAGCTACCAAGGTTTCGTATAAAGACCATCAATTTTTTGGTCTATAAGGGAAAACATGCTGAAACCTCGATTCGATTTTTAATTAATCAAATTTAATTAGTTAAACACAAAATTTTGTAAGATTGGTGACATGAGTGCAAAAGTGTTTTGAATGGAAATAAAACAAAATTTGCGGTATTACGGAACGGCACGTTCTTGACACGGGTTGAATCGGAAGCTCGCGGAATGAGGATATTGCAGTTTGTGGACATTTTGTTTATTCATTTATCTCAGAAACTGTTAAACGTTCGGTAAGGAGATGTCGGCTATAACGATTTCGCGGGTTTTGAGCGCACAGCAGGCCGATCCGCAGCGCCCAGCACCTGCCCAGATCAGCGGACAAACTTTACAGTAGAGGCGAAGAAGGACTTCCGGCTAAGTAATTTATATAGAGAGATTATTTATTATTATTATTATTATTATTATTATTATTATTATTATTATTATTATTATTATTATTATTGTTGTTGTTGTTGTTGTTGTTGTTGTTGTTATTATTATTATTATTATTAACCACAGTATTTTCGTGCTCTCCTACGACAAAGAAGATATGATTGTGAACGTCATACTGTTCACGTGTCGATATCCTGGCCGTACTAAAGTTATCTTCTTCGATCTCTGAAAATCATGATCATGCGTGCACGTGTCCAGTGGACAGAGTGACTCGCCACCGGCGCTGCCACGGCGCCACCGCCATCAGCGCCGCCGACTACGACATTGATTACCTTGACAGACCACGGCAATTTTCTCATTTGCCATTGTCAGCCTCGCACCTTGGTGGCGACGAGGTCAGATCCGTGTGTGTCTTTTCCCATCAGCAGGGAGTTTAGTGCTCAGACTTTCGCTCTTTGATCGTATAACTCTCTCTCTCTCTCTCTCTCTCTCTCTCTCTCTCTCTCTCTCTCTCTCTCTCTCTCTCTCTCTCTCTCTCTCTCTCTCTCTCTCTCTCTCTCTCTCTTTCTCTCTTTCTCTCTCTCTCTCCCCTCTCTCTATCTCGGATTGGTCGTTAGTTGATAATTCTCCCTCCCTCCCTCCCTCCCTCCCTCCCTCCCTCTCTCTCTCTCTCTCTCTCTCTCTCTCAAGAATGAATGAATGAATGAACTACGCGCACATCGAGAAACGGATGCACGCTTCCACTTTACAGAACGTAGAACCTGTCGATTGAAAAAGTAAGCCTAAATAAATGCTATATAGAGAAATAGTTCTTTCTAGCGCTTTACCAGCCCAAAGAGCTGCTCACAGCGCTGACTGAAGATAGGCTCTAACTCAATCACTCCAGCTGCTCAAAGGCGCCAACATGCTATTTGATGCGCATCGTCTAACGCCCTCAGACAACTGAGAACTTCTGAACCTAGGAGGACTTGGAAAACTCTAATGAGCTCTGTCGTTGTCACAATAGGCTAGTTTGGACCCAGCATTAAGGCTTCACGCCTCAGATAGTTCTGCCTGCTGTAGCCTTTGTAACTTAACGTCGATGTCTAGCAGACGACCGAAGTTAAACGGTTGGTCTAAGCTTGTAGGCTAACACTCTTCACTAGGTAGGCAGTGACATCATCCCGCTGACCTATATCCGCCACCCCTGCTAGAGGGCGCTAAAGGTATCTCGAGATTTCGCGGGCTTAAGCTGACCACAGGGTTAAGCTAGTCAGTCCGTGTTAAAACCTCACCTGAGACGGACACGTGGAAAGATCTCTCAACAGACTACGCAGGTGACGGGTGAAATTCATTCATCGCAGTATAGCCAGAGCCTAACATTGTCAGAAAGGTAAATGATCAATCTTTTGCTGCACCGCGATTTATTGATAAAATGTGTTGGACTATGCTTGTGAAGTCTTGCCATGTTTTATAATTGTGAATGTTTGTAAAACTTTGCTTGACCAATTGGCTGACCCGCGAAACCATGAGGTAGCCCCTACTGTCCAACTGTTGTTTCTCCTATGTGTATTATTGCAGACCAGTGGCTGTACTGGAGAATGAGTATATTATTAATTACTTCTCCCTGTGTTTAGTTTAGCCATGATATGTATATGTATAGGAAGTATGTTGGAGATTCCAGTGGACCACGGACGTAGAAGATTGTTCGTCGCTTATCTATATAAGTGGACGCGATCACTGAGGGCTGTTTCTGCCATCAGTGAGACGCTCTGCACAATATTAGTAAACAAGGCGTTGCAGAAACTCGTCTTATGTTTTGCAGACAAGCAGTCTTGGTCCGATGCAGGAGATAGACCACTAAGAGTCAACCCTGACATTCGACTTGCAGTGGAGTATCGAGCACTGAGCTTCGTTAGCCCAATAGTCAACAAACAAGAAGTGCTCAAGAAAACTTGCACAAACGCTGATCTAGAAGGACTGTGTGGTAGTCCACTCTTCTAGAAAACGAACATTAGGCCAACCAGAACAAATAGCCCAATGATGAGACAGTAGCAAATATCAAGAACAGTAACAGCATAGACCCATCAAGGGGCGAACTACTGAAGTGAATTTGGACTGTTAAGTTAATCCTAGTTATATTACATTTTGGACATTTAAGTTAATATACTGTTTAGAATTAGATATAGAATAGAGCAAATAAATGTGTGATATTTACTGTTAACAAGTGGCTGGACTACCTATGTTTCATAGCTGTGCGAGAGCTAGTGTGTCAGTGAATCTTTTACACGTTTCTCCCTATCTCTGTAATCCCATCCTACCACATACCGGGCCAAACATATAAATGTATTAAGATTAGTCATATGGTGATTTAACTAGCCGATCTCCGCAGACAAAGACGAGTGGGTAGTAGCATTCCATTGCGCAGAGCCCAGCAACAATAGACCCACCGTCACAGTCGTCGATAATTTTTGTTGAAATATTGCGGCTGAAAAACAAACGAACAAACAAACAAACAAACAAACAAACTACAACAAAAACAACAACACGAATGTGTGATGCTGCTTATTTATTTCAAATTTTCATATTTGCACAGTAGCATCTTTGATGTTAATGCGGCCTGCTATGAACGACCATCATGATAATGCAATGCCCCCATCTCCATCTCACCTCACAACGCTCTCTCTCTCTCTCTCTCTCACACACACACACACACCCACCCACACACACACACACACACACCTATTCTCTCATCATACACTCTCTCACCAACCCACCCCTTTACTCGACTTGGTCTATGTGTTTGTTAGTGTGTTTGTCTGTGTCTAGACCTTGGATAGTGTGGGTCATTGGCATTGAGCAGTAGCTAACAGGTGCAGAGACCATGGCGGCGACGTCCAGTGCAGCTGGCATGCTGCCAAACTGAGTGCTTCGGCTCACCACTCATTACGGCTACAGACCTTTCCAGTTTTCTGTCTGCCTACTTAAGCCTACTATATATAGATCAACTGACTATAAAAATACGGATTTTATTCTCGCCGTGGGGCCGGGTAGCTCAGTTGGTAAGAGCGTCTTGCTAGTAACCGAAAGGTCGCTGGTTCGAATCCCGGATTGGTCAACGTGTGATCATATTATTTTCCCCTTTACCAACAACTGGCCCGCTGGTGTCAGTATAAATCGGTCCAGTAGTCACCTATATGCGAAAGTGTCGTGTGACTATAATCTACTAACAACAACATCGCCGTGGCAAAATTGAGCATCAAGTCAACAAATCTCAAGTCAACACATCTTTATTGAGCACTGCGTAAGGACATTAAAAAACAAAATCTTACACATACGTAAACGGTGTAAAGCAGTTCGGTTTCCCCATGAACGCTTTCATAATCGTTTGATTAGTTTTTCTCTTCACATTACTGTCCTGCACTTCGAGAGATTACAATGCAACAAAATACTATAATACTAATTTAGGCAGTAACTATTACTTTGCAGACATTGATGGAATCGTATCGCCTCTCTCTCTCTCTCTCTCTCTCTCTCTCTCTCTCTCTCTCCATCCCTCTTGTAAGACTTCTGCCTGCGTTGTAGCCGGTCATGACAATAATAATAATAATAATAATAATAATAATAATAATAATAATAATAATAATAATAATAATAATAATTTTTATTTTAAAAAAAATTATTATTATTATTATTATTATTATTATTATTATTATTATTATTATTATTATTATTATTATTATTATTATTATTATTATTATTATTTCATGTTTAAAGTCTAACCAAAGTTCCTGCTACTTAGCATGAACCTCATCTTACCATACTTTCCGAAGTAGCCTGAGGGCAGAGATGAGTGGCTCAGAGGGCGAGAGTACAATGTAGTCCAAGTCTGAGCCTCTGACTCAAGAGCAACATGATCAAGCGCTGAGTGGGCGATGGCGTCGCCTTAGAGGAACCGCGAGTTCACACCACTATTTGCGCCATTGCGGAGTACCAGGTCTGCTAAAAAAAAAAAAGGGTTAATTTTTTTTAAAGGTGTCACTAACCTTCTGGTCATAGAGGGGAGGAGAGAGGGAAGCCGTTGGGATCTCCCTTTCCTGTAGGTCAACTTAATGAGCTCTATCCCCCCTCTCTCGCTGCTTTTACCGTCCCCTGTTTTCAACAGATCCAGGTACCCATGCATTGACAGCTGAGAGGACTGGTGGAGTGTGTCGTTCGCTTATAATTGTTTCATTCGTTTGCTTCTGAGCATGGTCAGCCCTCCAAGTACACCCCTCCTGACGTTAACATCAAACATTATTGCTAGCCTGTACCCAACGCACTACACTGCTGGGCCACCTATAGTTCTACTCACTCTGCGTTACCCGCGATTCCACCAACGGCGCTCTGGATCTTTTTCAAAATGTGGCAAAAGTGCCTGTGAAAAAAATAAAAATAATAAAATAAAATTATGCAGTTATTATATACCGTAATATACACACAAACACACACACCCACACACACACACACACACCCACACACACACACACACACATTCCCCACCGCAAGCAAAATATTATCATGACGATAAACTAGCGCTAATGCCATACATCAATCTTACACAAAAACACTTCATATCGTCCATTTGTTATTTGTGTGTGTGTGTGTGTAGGTGTGTGTGTGGGTGTGGGTGTGTTTGTGTGTGTGAACTTGTGGCTTATACCAACATCAAGATAATTTCCTAAAGGTTGACCATTGCCCATCCATGTAGTTGCCGGACTGTGCAGGTTGTTTTGTTTACTTCTCGAAACAGAACCTACAAGTCATCATTTTCATGGGAGGCACTGTGGTCTAATGGTAGTGCTTCGGCTTGCGGATCTGAAGGTCCCGGGTTCGAGCCCTGGCCGGGCCATTGTGTTGTGTCCCTGGGAAAGACACTTTACTCTTGTTTTCCTATGAGAGTATAAACCGAGGTCTAGTCTGTGTGTCGCATACATTCCATCATAACGGACTTTAAAGATCCTGACGCTCATGTCCTAGACGGGTGAGTGCCGGTAACAAGAACACACCCAGCATGCACTTGGTCCTTCTCCCCCATCACTGGCTGCCCAGGATTGTGCTCAGTTGTCCGGGCGTCAGACCATGCGCCCAAAGGCTGCGGGTGGGCGTCTCGGGCGGTTTAAGTTAGATCCTGTATCGGCCAGCGCCTTGATCCTTAGGCTAAGGCGCCTTACAAATGACGAACATTATTATTATTATTATTATTATTATTATTATTATAATAACAAGAATTATTTATCTGTTTCATCACGTTCGTATAGCGCTTTCCCAGCTCATGAGCTGCTCAAGGCGCTGGTCGATACAGGATCTAATCCAAGCCCTCCCACTTGCTACCTTTAGGCGCATAGTGTGACGCCCAGACGACTGAGCACAATCCTTGGCAACCTGGGGTTGGGAGAAGGAACCTAGTGCGTGTTGGGTGTATTTTGTATCCGGTACTCACCCGTCTAGGATATAGGTCAGGATCTTTAAAGTCTACGCGATCAAATGCGTGCGTGCACAAACTAGACCTCGGTTCATACTCTCATCAGAAAGAGTATGGGCGCAGTGTAATTTTTATTTTATTTATTTATTTATTGTTATAATAATAATAATAATAATAATAATAATAATAATAATAATAATAATAATAATAATAATAATAATAATAATAATAATAATAATAATAATTATTATTATTATTATTATTATTATTATTATTATTATTATTATTTTACTCCAGGCCGTCAACGGGGTTTGAAACCACTGCCTGTACAGGCTGCTATGTTATCGTCTTACATTTGGGTACACTGCGTACACCAGTGAGCCAACTGCGCTCCTATGGACGATGCCTGAGTGACGCTCCTTCTAGAACTATTTTCTGGCTTGCAAGCTTCTCTATCACTTTAGAATGACCAGATAAAAAAAAAGAAGGAAAACCCCACAATAAAATCCGTAGGGGTTGGGAGATTAAAAAAAAATCTGTAGCCTATATCAGTCTCCAGCATGGGAAAAGCGCAAAGAAAAGAGAATTGAGCTTCTCTGGAAATGTTAAAATTAAGACGCTCTTGTGCTCTCTGCGGTCTCCAACCTAGCAAGATTGGAAGCAGCATTTAAAATCCTGAAAGCTGCTCTTCTTCTTCTTCTTCTTCTTCTTCTTCTTCTTCTTCTTCTTCTTCTTCTTCTTCTTCTTCTTCTTCTTCTTCTTCTTCTTCTTCTTCTTCTTGTTCTTCTTCTTCTTCTTCTTCTTCTTCTTCTTCCCCCCCTCCTCTCCTTTACGTTCTAGCTCACTGTCCGTGTGGCGACATCCGCGTGGCGACATCTATGTCTTCTTTGACTAAGGAAAAAGAGCACTTTTGCTTAAGTCTGGGATACATTTTTGGCTTTTAAAAGGTAAACGACCCAAGAAATAAGTGAAAGACGGTTATTTCGCTTTGGGAGTCAGACAGTAAACCTGGATTGTGCGGGCCACGAACGAATCTATATTACCGACCCTCCACCAGAACGCGTAAATGCCGATTATCTGGCGGTAAAATTAGGCATAGTCTAGGCCTAGGGTTATGGTTAGGAAATGTGCAGGTGACATTCCATTCCGTAGGTTGGGTCAATGCTCCTAATATCTATCCTACCCTATCCTAATATAAAACCGCTAGATTTCGGCGTTTCTCTGACTTTCTGTAGGCCGTAAAATCGTGAGGAAATGTATTACTACTATGGTGTAAATATTGGGACTCGTTTGCCTATTGCTTTACTTTGCTTTGATGTGTCGACCCATAACCTCATTCTAAGTTCTAACTAGGCTAATTTCTGCTTCAGTTCTCCAAACCGCTACGTTGTCTCGCCCACACAAGTCTTTTATAAAAAGCCTGCGAAGATCCATTTGGAGAACCAAGCTGGAGTGCTTTTTTTCTATTGTTAAATTGCTTGAGTCTAACTATAAAATCCGTACATTGAACCAACACACAAGATTAGACTTCTGAAAGTTATAGGCGGTAATATGGACCAAACTTGCAAAGAAGGATCTTCAAATCCTAATTAAAGATGCCGTATAGTCGAGTGAACATAAAAGTTTAATGTCTATGCCCACCATTGGCTATACATACAACAGACCATCTATTAGCTTGTATCGAAGAGACCTCAGTATTACTCAAGCTTACTTGTATAGTTAACCTATAATAAGTCATTACATGTTTTAGAACAGTCAGCCAGTAACTAAAACATAATCTTCAAAGCCATGCCAATACTCTAGAGTCAATCAGTCTCTTAAAGGTCAGTTCAGAGGACGCAAGTTGATACTTCAGAAAGTAAAAAGCGCTTGAACAAGCCCATCTAGAACCGGCCGTCTACCTCTTGAAAGCTGGCTCTTCACTGCCTAAATAGCCATTCTACATATTGTAAGGCTCTGGCAGTATAAATATGGAAATAAATATGAAAGCTGGATCATAGATAGTCAACATAGGGGGCAGAGCAATCTCCAATCTTCGTTTTGCGGATGATATTGATGGATTGGCTGGAGAGGAACAAGAACTTGAACAGCTTGTACAGAGGCTTGACACCACCTCCAGAGCTTATGGAATGGAAATAAGTGCAGAGAAGACCAAAATGATGACCAACAACACCAATGGCATCAACACGGACATCAAAGTACAAGGCCAATCCCTCAACACAGTGCACAGCTTCAAATATTTAGGAGCCATTGTGTCAGACAATGGGTCTCGACAGGAAGTCCTCTCCAGGATCGCACAAACAACTGCTGCCCTGACAAGGTTGAAGCCCATTTGGAAAGACAGAACCATCAGTCTACATTCCAAAGTAAGACTGCTGCGCTCTCTGGTCATCTCCATCTTCCTATATGCTTGCGAAGCATGGACCCTCACAGCAGATCTCCAACGAAGAATACAAAGCATGGAGATGAGGTGCTACAGAAGACTTCTGTGCATTTCCTATACCCAACACATCACCAACGACGAAGTCCGACAGACCATCACACAAGCCATTGGACAACACGATGACCTGCTCACAGTGGTGAAGAAACGGAAACTCCGATGGTATGGCCACGTCACCAGATCATCAGGCCTTGCAAAGACCATTCTGCAAGGCACAGTGCAAGGAGGTAGAAGAAGGGGGAGACCGAAAAAGAGGTGGGAGGACAACATTTGAGAATGGGCTGGTTTGACACTGAGCGAAGCCATGAGGGCTGCTGAGGACAGAGAAAGATGGAGTATGCTGGTTAAACGATCATCTGTGGTGCCCCTACGACCTTCGGGTTATGGGACAGGATAGGATAGGATAGGATAGGATCATAGATATGGAAGGTGATACTATAGCCTTTCACTTTCAAAGTCAGTACAGAAGACCACGCAAGATTATATGTCTGAGAGTGAAACAAGCCCTGGAAGAACCCAGTCAATAGCTCTCTTGAAAACCAGCGTGAAGGGAGTGGTATATAGTTAATTAGCATTCGTTTGGGCTATTAGTGCGTCTTAAATGTTGGCCCTTGAATCTACAGACTACTCAAAAATCTCTTAATGCCTAAATGTCAATACAGAGAATCAGACAGCACGCAAGTGTATCATTCACAAAGTTACTTGTAGTTGGAAGAATCTAGTCATTAGGCATCTTGAAACCCAAATTTGAAGAACACTTCATTGCTCTTATAGTATTATACAATAAAACGATCTTCTACCCCATAGGTAATTAGACCGTGTTTAGCTGTTACTACCTCTTGAAAGTTGGACAGCTTTCGCTAGTATATTAATTTCTTGATTACACTAACACGGACTTTATTTAGTGTTGCTAGTGACGGGGCGAACAAGATGGCGTAATACTAATAAAATATATTTCAATCTATCTTTTGTTTGGCTAAACTTAAAGTCGTGCATAATATTAAGCTTACTATAGTCTATTTCAATGTATCTTTGGTTACATAAGTCGTGCGATACATAATACTTATACAATATATTTTAATATATCATTTGTTTGGCTAAACTTAAAGTCGTGCGATGCCTAATACTAACTTAATCTATTTTCAGTCTATCTATTGTTTGGCTAAACTTAGGTCGTGACCGAAGACACACTAGTGAACACATAAGACATACTTGTAAAACACACTTGCATCAACTATTTAAATTATCTTTTAAGTCCCATGATGACGCCACGAGCAAGATGGTATATTTGTATTTTAATGTTTTTTTTTTTCAAACACAAAAACCTTGTTCAAAAACACCAAGACTCCAGCCATAGATTCTAGAAATATGTTTGGCTAGCATATCCTATCCTATCCCGTAACTCGGAAGTTGTTGGGGCACCACAGATAATCGTTCAACCAGCGTACTCCATCTTTCTCTGTCCTCAGCAACCCTCATGGCTTCGCTGAGAGTCAGTTCATTCACGAATGTTGTCCTCCCACCTTTTTTTTTCTGTCTCCCTCTTCTTCTTCCTCCTTGCGTCGTGCCTTGCAGGATGGTCTTTGCAAGAGCCGATGCTCTGGTGACGTGGCCATAACATCGGGGTTTCAGTTTCTTTACCACTATGAGCTTGTCATCGTGTTGTTCTGTGTCTTGTGTGATGGTCTGTCGGACTTCGTCGTTGGTGATGTGCTGAGTATAGGAAATGCCCAGAACTATTCTGTAGCATTTCGTCTCCATGCTTTGTATTCTTAGTTGTAGGTCTGCCTTGAGGGACCATGTTTCACAAGAGTATAGGAAGATGGAGATGACAAGGGTGCGCAGCACCCTTACCTTAATGTGTAGACTGATGGTCCTGTCTTTCCAAATGGGCTTCAACTTTGTCAGGGCAGCAGTTGTTTGTGCGATCATGGAGATGACTTCCTTTCGGGACCCATTGCCTGATATACTTGCTCCTAAATATTTGAAGCTGTGCACCGTGTTGATGGATTGGCCTTGGACTTTGGTGTCCGTTTTGATGCCATTAGTGTTATTGGTCATCATTTTGGTCTTCTCTGCACTTATTTCCATTCCAAAGGCTCTGGAGGTGGTGTCAAGCCTCTGTACCAGGTGTTCAAGTTCTTGGTCCTCTCCAGCCAATCCATCAATGTCATCCGCAAAACGGAGGTTGGAGATTGCTCTACCCCCTACGTTGACTGTGCCTTCATGATCTGCATCTAACACGATGCGCTCCAGAAAGATGTTAAAGAATGTTGGGGAAAGTAGGCATCCTTGACGCACGCCGATTGTTGTCCTTAACCAGTTCCCGATGGCGCTGGTGTGGAGGATTGCTGTGTTAGCCTTGTCATACAGGCTTTTGATGACTTCAATCATGTTAGGGCTTATGTTGTACACTCATGGTTGCCCACAGATTTGCATTCCATAGTCGGCCAAACGCTTTCTTGAAGTATACAAACACATCATATAGATGTTGTTGGTGCTGTAGGTATTTCTCGCAGATTATTCTGAAGTTGAAAATCTGCTGAGTGGTACTTCGCCCTGCCCTGAATCATGCTAGTTTGTTTTAGCTATGATTTGATCAGCTTGGGGTTTCAAACTGTTGAGTATTAATTTTAGGAGGACTTTGCTGGGATGGCTGGTGAGGCTGATGGTGCGGTAGTTTTCACACTCATGAAGGTTACCCTTTTTGGGAAGAGTGATGCCATGCGACTGGGTCCATGGTGTGGGCCACTCCCCACTCTGCCAGATTTTGTTACATATAATGGCGAGAGCGTCAACCATCGCTTCTTCTCCTGCTTAATAATAATAATAATAATAATAATAATAATAATAATAATAATAATAATAATAATAATAATAATAATAATAATAATAATAAACATTTATATAGCGCCCTTTCTAATGAAAGCTCAGAGCGCTTTACATTCACATAAGACATTTCTAAGAACAAAATGGCTAAGCAATAACAATATAAAACATGGTAAACAAAACATACAAAATTTCAAGCTTGAAGTTTGAAGCAATTCTGCGGGTATGTTGTCCACTCCAGCTGACTTCCCCTTCTTCAGCGATTGCACTGCTGCCTCAACTTCTTCTCGGAGAATTTGGAGGATTTTTTTCTTCTTCTCTGTTCTCGGGGACATGCTAGAACTGATCGATGGATCTCTCTCTCTCTCTCTCTCTCTCTCTCTCTCTCTCTCTCTCTCTCTCTCTCTCTCTCTCTCTCTCTCTCTCTCTCACTCTCTCTCTCACTCTCTCTCTCTAGTTAAACAGCCTCAGTCTAACTATAAAGCCAGTAGACACCGAGCGAAGCCATGAAGGTTGTTGAGGACAGAGACAGACGTACGCTGGTTGAACGATCAATTGTGGGGTGACACGTCACTTTAGCGCCAGCACTACAGCGCCATACCTTTCAGCGCCACCATTTCAGCGCGGCGTCTTTTCAGCACCGTACTTTTTAGCGCCGTACATTTCAGCACGGGGGATGTCAGCGCCGTGCACTTTAGCGCCGGGAGACTTCAGCGCCGTACATCTCAGCGCCATGATAGGGGAAAAGGAGGGAATGTTGGGGGAGGGGGTAAAATTATTGGCGTCAGAGAGAGAGAGAGAGAGAGAGAGAGAGAGAGAGAGAGAGAGAGAGAGAGAGAGAGAGAGAGAGAGAGCACTTCGTGAGTTACAGATCAAGTCTGAATGAGTGGTTTGAGTTATATTCAGAGAGAGAGACAGAGAGAGAGAGAGAGGGGAGAGAGAGAGAGAGAGAGAGAGAGAGAGAGAGAGAGAGAGAGAGAGAGAGAGAGAGAGAGAGAGAGAGAGAGAGAGAGAGGTGTTGTGAGTGGTGTGATTGATATTCAGACGGAGTTGAGTTGAAATCGGGTTATTTTTCTGTTCATTACTCCTGACGTTCTTTGCCGTGGAGTCCTACCTAAGCATACGGAGAAAATAAAAGTTTAGCTACAATGGCTACTCCTTCCGCTTCGATAAGAACAGTACAAAAGATCCAGAATTGTCTTTTTGGCGATGTGACAATGGTACATGTAAGGCCAGACTGCACCTGAGAGATGGGGCAGTGGTGCAGGAGGTGGGGGAGCACCTCTCTCTCTCTCTCCCTCTGTTTTCCTCTAGCGCTATAATGTACTGCGCTACAATGTACGGCGCTAAAATTTCGCCACGCTGAAATGTACGGTGCTGAAAAGTCCCAGCGCTGAAGTGTACGGCGCTGAAGTATCCTCGCGCTGAAGTGTATGGCGCTGAAGTTCTGGTGCTGAAGTGCTGGCGCTGAAGTGACATGGAACCCCAGCCCTAGAGGATAGGATAGGAAAGGATAGGATTGAACTACATTGCACCAACACACAAGATTAGGCTTCTGGAAGTAAAAGGCAATAATATGGACCAAATACAAGACACTCGTACGTCAACTACTGAATATTAAAACTATCCTATCCTATCCTATCCTATCCGATAACTCGAAGGTCGTTGGGGTGCCACAGATCATCGTTTAACCAGCGTACTCCATCTTTCTCTTTCCTCAGCAACCCTCATGGCTTCGCTCAGTGTCAAGTCAGTCCATTCTCGAATGTTGTCCTCCCACCTCTTTTTCTGCCTCCCTCTTCTTCTGCCTCCTTGCACTGTGCCTTACAGGATGATCTTTGCAAGGCCTGATGATCTGGTGACGTTGCCATACCATCGGAGGATATTAAGGTTGTGGGGTATTACACAGGCTGGAAGAATGTAGATAAAACCTGGTCTTCGGAGGAAAATATTTTTCAGCTGGGTAAGATGTTGCGTTGCGTGGTTAGATTAAAGTCCCGCGTCACAGAAGCGAATAGGGGACTGTAAGTATTAACAGGTAAACGTCCTTTTATACTAGTCCGATTTGACGTAGCGAACAATGTGGTATGGTAAGATTTAGTTCAACCAAAGACTATATTAAACCGGTGTATATATAGTCTCTGATTCAATGTAGTTTTAATTCGACTCGTGTATGCTGGACTGCAAGTCTTAACTGTACTAGCAAGTCTTGACGGAAGACACACGTGTGGTTGTAAATGAGATTTGTTAGAAGGTAAATGAGAATCAGAGATTTAAGAACATGGCTAGTTAGAACTCTTGAACATAGCTATGGTCGATCGCTGACCAAGAGAGAAAGAGTCCTAATAAGCGTCAAGTCATAAATGTATCCACAGATTATGGTAAGGACTGTTTTAATGTCTTTGGTGTATCTCTTTGTTCGCATAACCTGGGCTTTGATACTACTACTACTACTACTACTACTACTACTACTACTACTACTACTACTACTACTACTACTACTGCTCCTGTTGCTGCTATTACTACTACTACTATGTCCCACCGCCGTAACTCAATGGTGGGAGTACTTGGAGAAAACCCTCGGTGACCAGAAAAATCTCGTGACACCTTCACATAAGTTCGCTCCAACCCACCCAAAAAAAACACCATCCCACCCCACCTTCTTGCGGGGTTCGATCCTGCGACCTTCGGCATAGGAAACCAGCGCTCCAACCAAATGCGCTACCAGGCCACTCCCTTCCCCCCACCCCGACCCCCTTCAGCCCTTGCTCGTTCCGTGGAATCTAACCACAGGCTCGGAAGTCTCTTCTTTCTTCTTTGAACCTTTCAATATCAATAGGATTGTATGATCTGATTATTCTGCAAGGTCTTGCACTCACCATTTCCGTTTCAGCGACTGCCCCTCCCCCACCCCACTCCATAAAACGCCTTTCCTACCTTTTGTGTCCATTTCCAACTCAAACGGAAGATGCCGACGAATGACAAACACTCATTGCAACACATTCGTATCACTTCAAACGATGTCAGCTCCAAATTCACTCCAAATTTGTTCCAAAAACGCAGTCATAAAAACTGGTTCGAATGTTGCCACTGATGTGTGTGTCACCCCGAATACCTACCAACTGTATTGTGCGCTCTCATTGTTCGCCTACTAAATATACGCTATTAGGTCTATTGAAGGGCCGACTACTCTAACAATATCAACAAATGTTCTGAGCGTCCCAACAACCAGTGACAACCAATCACAAATTTATAAACTTATTTCCATTAACGTGTATTTCATCCAATGAACGCGCAGGATAACTTTGAGGAGAGCCGATCCCGCTACGGCAAGTTGGGGTAAAGATGTCGGACCAGCTTTTGACTGCGTTTTTAAAAGAATAAATTCGCAGTGAATTTGGAACTGACATCGTTTGAATTGATAACGAATGTGTTGCATATGCGTGTTTGTAATTCGTCGGCACCCTCTGTTTGAGTTTGAAGTAGACATAAAAGGTTTAAAAATAAAAGACGTTTGAGTTTTTATTTTATTTTATTTTTGGTAATGGTGGTAGGAGGGGGGAGGCGGGGGAGAGGAGAGGATGGGGAGGGGACAGCGCGTGGAATGGAAATGGCGAGTTGACTAATATAGTGATACTGAAAGTAAGAAGAGACTTCAGAGCCTGTGATCTAACTCTCTCTAGTGACAGGTGGAAGACATTCAGGTAGTAGGGAGTACCAACAGAAAGCTGGAGAATCATTAATCAGTGCAGTTTGTCCCTGTGACGACACGAGCTTTCAGATGGTAGGGAGAGATACACTTTTTACGAAGTTACACTTCTCCGTATATCTGCTGTACATAAAATAGCGTGACCGATTTACTTTTGCGTATGAAAGTGCAGTTTCGTAGAGTCCGTGCGATTCGTAGAGGACAGGGAGTCGGCCAATTTCGAATAGGGGTACGCGTAATAAAGAACGTGCATACTGACGAGAGCTCGACTGTTTTGCTTGTGGCCGGCGCAGATTTTGAAGGGCAGAGTGGTTTGAGATGCTATTGCGTGAGGAAGGAATTCTAACGAGGCAGCAACCCTGTGACAGAGGTCATCGTAGTGTAGGGTACTGTTGGAAGGGTGTGTGTATTGTTTTATAGCCACCCAAGGTCTTATGCCCTCGTCGGGATAAGGATGTTTAGAATTCCAAGGAAGATGGTAACTGCCATTCGCCAGTGAGTGTAGAGTTCCATACTTAAGGTGCGTGTGGTTCTCGATTGAACACCCACCAAGACTTAGTGTCTGTAGCAGAGCTAAGGTGTCCTCATCCTCAGAATAAATGTTATTTGGACAGTGAAATAACGTGCAAGAGCAAGAGAAAGAGACTCTCAGAAGACTAATCCATTGTGTTGTGACAGTGTTGTGACAGTGTTGTGACAGTGTTGTGACAGTGTTGTCGTGTTGTGGTGTTGGGGTAAAGGGCGTCACAAGCCGAGGCCTGTAAGGTAAGCAAACCCTGTCGTTCAATTCTCTAGTGGCGCGCTCCGAGAACTGCGTACGTGTATGAGTGGTAATGAGTGTGGGGAAGGGGATGTATTTTAGGATGTGTAATGAATTTCGTTGATTTTATATGATTTTCTTATGATTTTCTTATTGTATATGTGATGGGGGAAATGTCGTTGCTGTTGTTGTTATGAAGTGGATCAAAGGCGACGATGGGGAATATAGAGAGGGAGAGAGAGAGAGTGAGGGTGTATGTATGGAGAGAGCGATGAAATGTAGTATGCTGAAGAAGGATGAAGTGATGATTATGAAGGAAGCATGTTTACAGTATGGATGAAGGGAGGTAATCGTGATGTGCTATAATTGTTGGGGGTGACGGTGGTGATGAAGGGGGGCGGCATGAATCAGGACTGTGAGATGGTAGTGTGGTTGCGATAATTATGTATATTTATATAAACATTGGTGTGTAAAGAAGATGCGAATTATTTAGCATCAAAGGGTGATTTATATTATTGAAATGTGTGTATAGTATCTTGTATTATTATTATGATATTCATAACTATACAGGTCAAGATGGCGGACGGAGGACGACGTGTTATGTTATATTATATAGTATTTATTGTTCGGTGGGCATATTGTTAAGACTATGTATATGTCAACAGGTGTGGGCTGATGATGATTATTACATCTACGTGTTTATTTCTACGCATTATTTCCACGCTGTTGCCTTTGATGTTACCTGTTGTGCTGTACTGATGTTGATGTTGTTGCCGCTGACTGGGTCCTAGCCAGCCTGGGATGTACCTTTGCCTCTACAACAGAGTAGTGTTGTGGTGATTTCTTACACTGCTGCAGGTTTTGCCTATGTATCGAGGCAACACATTTCCAGGAGGTTTTCATACCTAATTCATGCACACACAGACTCACATTACACGCACCTAAAAACATATCCATTTAGTTAGAAGAATCATCCACTTTGTGAAAGAGACTGTTAGCTCTCTGAGCTACTTAACAAGAACATTGAGACATTACTTCTGTGCCACAGCTTTGCCTAGCTAATAGTTTCTGATTCAACGCCATTGCCTATTATTTGAAGACTTGCATTTTGAATTGATTCGTTGATTTTGATTTTCCTGTATACACTTTGTAAAGAAACTGCTGTTGTTTAGTTCTGTTTGGGGTTTGTTGCAAGGGGAGGTAATTGTTAGTTAGTATTGGGACGGGGGTCTGTTTAGGGGTTGAGGGGAGGTTAGTTCTCATTTGTCCTGTGTTTGCTTGTTGATTGTTGAATAAAAGAGTGTGTGTTTGTACTCTGGCATTTTGTGTTAGTTTATTTTGTTTGAGTTTTATTCTTTCACTCGCTTTATGAGCTGACGTCACTGAACCCGCTCGGGGGACGTGACATTTTTGGTGTCAGAAGTGGGATTTACTCATTTATTTTGTTAGGGTATTGCCAGAGGTGTATGTTGTGTGCTTGAGTTGTTGTGTGAAAGGGTACGCAGCGGGCGGTTGGCGGGAGTGTGGGCGTATTGCACTAGGGATCACACTCGGAGTGCAGCATTAACGGGGAATTGAGTTGCAGGGTTCACTTGCTCGCCTTCAGGGGTACGACGGTGAACGATTCCTCGGCTCTTGTGACTGTTGTGTTGCGTATTCATTCTGTTAGGTGTTTGTATCAGTTAAGTGTTATTTGTTTTGTGTATACTAACATCTGTTCTTCCCTTCTTTTCTGACATGGCTACGCGGGATGCTCGAGCCGCGATGCGCCGCGACGCTAGGACTCGTAAGGAGGAGGCCGAGCAGGAGGAGCAGGACTTCGATGATGACGGCTCTGTGACAGGGTTGTTGGAGGAACCTTACGCAGTGAGTACTCAGACCACTATGCCTAAGTTGTATGCCAAATCGCCCGGTTCACAGAGCAAAGTCGAGGTCCAGCTCAGCGATAGCGAGAGATTTAGACAGATTGGGGAAGGTCTAGGTCTCAGAGACGGGGCGCTGGCACAGTATATCATGGGCGAGACGAGAAGAGAGGAAGAGCGCAGAGAGAGGGAAGAGGAGAGGAGGGAGGAGAGGGAAGCAAGGGCAGATGAGAGGAGGCTTTTGGAGCTTAGACTAGAGACGGAACGGGTAGCTAGAGAGGCGGACAGAAGAGTGCTAGAAATGAAGCTAGAGGAGGAACGAAGAACCAGAGATGACGACAGAGCTGCTCAGAGAGAGAGGGAAAATAGGGCTAGAGAGAGAGGGGCAGCATACTCAGTCAAGTTGAAACCCTTGGAGGAGAGGGAGGATGTGGAGGCCTACCTCCAGATGTTCGAACGGGTGGCAGAGATTCAGGGTTGGAGGAGGGAGGTATGGGCGGTTAGGCTAGCGCCTTTGTTACAAGGGGAAGCCCGAGATACGTACCTTCGTCTGACGCCTGAGCAAGCCCAGGATTTCGACATTGTGAGGAATGCGCTGTTGAAACGCTTCAGGAAGGACGCCGACTACTATCGTAGGCAGTTTCGAGAGGCCAAGAAGGAAGCTGCAGAGACGTTTCCTCAGCTAGTAGTGAGACTAGGGTCGTTAGTGAAGAAATGGTTTTCGCTCGCCGGCAAAGACATCACCGACGTAGGGCAGGTACTAGACACTTTCATTGGTGAGCAACTTTTCTCCATTATGACTACCGAGCTAGAGATCTACGTGAGGGAGAATTTACCTGAGACTAGCCATGCCGCAGCAGAGTTAGCACAGCGTGTGGTAGATGCCAAGCGGGCAGCATCAGCACCGGCACCCGTACTACCCAGTCAGAGACGCAGTTTTCCCAGACGACCGGAGACTCCTCAGCAACCTAGCAACCGGGGAAGTCAGGGTCAGAAGGTAGGGAGGACGGAAGGGGGTAGTGGGGTACGTCGTTGCTACCGATGTGGGTCGGAAAGGCATGTGGTCAGGGACTGCAAGGTCAAACCTCAGACAGTAGGCCAGGTTACAGTGGGACGGACTATTTCCACAGAGACCGCACCTCGGGCTAGCGTGTGTGCAATCAAACCTTATGATCCATGGGGCCAAGGTAGGGCGAACGGGCAGGACGTTCGGGTATTGAGAGATACGGGGGCGGAGATAGGGGCAGTCGCGAGCAGGTTAGTCAAACCAGCTGATTTGACGGGTCGGACTGTCGAGATTTGCTTGGCGAATCGATCGAACGTGGGTTTGCTACCTACAGCTTGGGTGGAGTTGGATTGTGCGCTGGTCAGGGGGAGAGTAGAGCTGGTGGTTTTCGAGGACGGGCCCGATATCATCCTGGGTAACTGGGTAACGTTTGATAGCGGGGAAAAGAGTCCTGTTTCCTTGTTCGGAGGTGAATGCGCGATGGCTGCAGCGGTGCAGACTCGGGCGCAGGTGAAGGCCGAGAAGAAGAGGGAGGTACCCTTAGCAGTGGTCGAACCATCCCAGATCTCTGTTAGCACCCCAGAGTTAATCAGGATGCAAGAGACCGACGAGACGCTCGCGAAGGCGAGAACGTTGGCACAGAGTGGTGGGGCGATAGCGTCAGGTAGGGCGTCAGCTGAGTTTCGCAAGAAGAAGGGGGTGTTGTACCGGGTACACACGAAGAGAGGTAGCCAGGTCACGCAACTGGTAGTCCCGAAACAGTTGAGGGGGGGGATCCTTCAGTTGGCTCATGATCCACCCATGGCTGGGCATTTGGGAGGGAAACGTACCAGGGAGCGGATCTGGGGAACATTCTATTGGCCGGGAATGTGTGCCGAAGTACGGAGGTATTGCGCCAGTTGTCCAGAATGTCAGAAGGTAGTACCGAGGGGACGGGTGAGGAAGGTACCGCTACAGCAACTTCCGCTGGTGGACGAGCCATTTCAGAGGGTGGCGGTAGACATTGTGGGACCCATCAAACCCAAGTCAGATCGGGGTAACATGTACATCCTGGTGGTAGTAGACTATGCCACACGCTATCCCGAGGCTGTACCGCTCAAGGGCATAGAGGCAGAGAGGGTGGCAGAAGCGCTGTGGGAGATTTGGTCGAGGGTGGGCGTTCCTAGGGAAATTTTGACAGATCAAGGGACGCAATTCATGTCTGAAGTCATGCGGGAGATGAACAGACTACTGTCGATCCATGGGAAAGCTACCACACCGTATCATCCACAGTGCAACGGACTGGTTGAGCGATTCAACGGGACGCTAGTGTCCATGCTCAAGAAGTTAGCCACAGAGCAACCTACAGCGTGGGACCGCTACATTCCAGCGCTACTATTTGCATACCGAGAAGTAGCACAGGAGTCTACGGGGTTCTCTCCCTTCGAGCTCCTATATGGAAAGACCGTGCGGGGACCGATGGCTGTATTGCGAGACCTCTGGACCAAGGAAATACAAGAGGAGGAGGTGAAACTGAGTAGCCAGTACGTGGTGGATTTGCGTAATCGCATCGAGGAAACCTGTAAGTTGGCACAAGGAAACCTCAGAACCGCGTCAGCCAAGCAGAAGCGGCACTTCGATAAGAAGGCGAAACGGCGTTTGTTCAACGCGGGGGATCAAGTGTTGCTGCTGTTACCTGAAAAACACAACAAGCTGCAGCTAGCATGGCGAGGACCGTACGAGGTGATCGAACGTGTGGGAGAGTGCGACTACCGGATCAGGATGCGTGGGAAAAGTAAACTATACCACGCCAATCTCCTGAAGAAATTTCATACCAGAGCGACGGTGGCCACGATCGTTGTAGACGACGAGGGGGTAGAGGAGGAGGAAACTATGCCGGTGTTTGGGGATATTCCCGTAATCACCTTGACAGCATCAGAGACGCCCCGCGACGTGAAGATGGACGACAACTGCCCAGAAATACGGGAAGAATTGCAGGAGCTGGTGTGGCAGTTTGAGGATGTCCTAACCGACTTGCCACTACGCACTACACTGGACGTGTGCGAAATACGTGTGGACAGCGACATTCCAGTGAGGACGCGGCAGTACCCACTTCCCCATTCGCATCACGAGACCATCAAGAAGGAAGTGGAAGCGATGCTAGCGATGGGCGTCATTGAGAGGGCCAGTTCGCCATACAGCTCGCCCATCGTATTAGTAAAGAAGAAGGAGGGCACGATGCGTTTCTGCGTGGATTTCCGGAAGTTAAACAAGCACGTCGTATTCGATGCGGAACCATTGCCGAACATCGACTACTTGTTTTCCAAACTGTCAGGGGCCAAGTATCTCACCAAGATCGACTTGACCAAAGGTTACTGGCAAGTGCCTATGAACAAGGGAGATAAAGCGAAGACGGCATTTATAACGCCAGAGGGACAATTTCAGTGGACCGTAATGCCATTTGGGCTGAAGACGGCGGGAGCAGTCTTTTCTCGCATGATGCGGAAGTTATTAGCACCCCTGGGGATGTCGGAGATCGACAATTTCGTCGACGACTTGTTGGTAGCCACCATTACCAAGCAGAGACACCTGGAATGCTTGGCACGTCTTTTCCTTAGGTTGCGTGAGGTGCAGCTATCCGCCAAACCATCAAAGTGTTACCTGGGTTTCCGAAGAGTAGAGTATCTTGGGCACGTGGTTGGTCAGGGAGAAATTCGTCCTGAGGTGTCAAAGATGGAGAGGATCCGAGATGCACCACGACCAACGACCAAGCGGCAAGTGCGCTCATTTTTGGGTTTAGCCGGATACTACAGGCGGCTCGTACCCAACTTTTCAGCGATTGCTTCACCACTACACGATCTGACCAAGGGAGGCAAGCCAGGGGCGGTACAATGGACCGAAGCATGCGAAGCTGCATTTTGCACACTGAAGGAGAAGCTGTGCTCTGACCCTGTGTGCTGTCTGCCGGACTTCACCCTACCGTTTGTGCTACAGACAGATGCGTCGGAGGATGGAGTAGGGGCCATTTTGAGCCAGGACAGGGGACAGGGTCTACAGCCTATTGCGTGTGCAAGCAAGAAACTGTCGAAACCCGAGAGAAACTATTCGACCATTGAGAGGGAGTGTCTAGCGTTGGTGTGGGGTGTGCAGAAGTTCAGTCAATACCTGTACGGACGTACTTTCGTAGTGCAGACTGACCATATGCCACTGCAGTACCTACAGCAAGTGAAGAACACCAACAGCCGACTGATGAGATGGGCACTTCAGCTGCAACCTTTCTCAATGTCTGTGGAGCACATTTCTGGGAAGGACAACGTTCCAGCAGATTTCCTCAGCAGAAACGCTCAGTAGGTAGCATAGGGGGTAGTGAGAAATTCGCGTCGTAGTTAAGGTTCTTCAAGGTGTTAAGAACTGGGGGGGGGGTTGTGTGACGACACGAGCTTTCAGATGGTAGGGAGAGATACACTTTTTACGAAGTTACACTTCTCCGTATATCTGCTGTACATAAAATAGCGTGACCGATTTACTTTTGCGTATGAAAGTGCAGTTTCGTAGAGTCCGTGCGATTCGTAGAGGACAGGGAGTCGGCCAATTTCGAATAGGGGTACGCGTAATAAAGAACGTGCATACTGACGAGAGCTCGACTGTTTTGCTTGTGGCCGGCGCAGATTTTGAAGGGCAGAGTGGTTTGAGATGCTATTGCGTGAGGAAGGAATTCTAACGAGGCAGCAACCCTGTGACAGAGGTCATCGTAGTGTAGGGTACTGTTGGAAGGGTGTGTGTATTGTTTTATAGCCACCCAAGGTCTTATGCCCTCGTCGGGATAAGGATGTTTAGAATTCCAAGGAAGATGGTAACTGCCATTCGCCAGTGAGTGTAGAGTTCCATACTTAAGGTGCGTGTGGTTCTCGATTGAACACCCACCAAGACTTAGTGTCTGTAGCAGAGCTAAGGTGTCCTCATCCTCAGAATAAATGTTATTTGGACAGTGAAATAACGTGCAAGAGCAAGAGAAAGAGACTCTCAGAAGACTAATCCATTGTGTTGTGACAGTGTTGTGACAGTGTTGTGACAGTGTTGTGACAGTGTTGTCGTGTTGTGGTGTTGGGGTAAAGGGCGTCACAAGCCGAGGCCTGTAAGGTAAGCAAACCCTGTCGTTCAATTCTCTAGTGGCGCGCTCCGAGAACTGCGTACGTGTATGAGTGGTAATGAGTGTGGGGAAGGGGATGTATTTTAGGATGTGTAATGAATTTCGTTGATTTTATATGATTTTCTTATGATTTTCTTATTGTATATGTGATGGGGGAAATGTCGTTGCTGTTGTTGTTATGAAGTGGATCAAAGGCGACGATGGGGAATATAGAGAGGGAGAGAGAGAGAGTGAGGGTGTATGTATGGAGAGAGCGATGAAATGTAGTATGCTGAAGAAGGATGAAGTGATGATTATGAAGGAAGCATGTTTACAGTATGGATGAAGGGAGGTAATCGTGATGTGCTATAATTGTTGGGGGTGACGGTGGTGATGAAGGGGGGCGGCATGAATCAGGACTGTGAGATGGTAGTGTGGTTGCGATAATTATGTATATTTATATAAACATTGGTGTGTAAAGAAGATGCGAATTATTTAGCATCAAAGGGTGATTTATATTATTGAAATGTGTGTATAGTATCTTGTATTATTATTATGATATTCATAACTATACAGGTCAAGATGGCGGACGGAGGACGACGTGTTATGTTATATTATATAGTATTTATTGTTCGGTGGGCATATTGTTAAGACTATGTATATGTCAACAGGTGTGGGCTGATGATGATTATTACATCTACGTGTTTATTTCTACGCATTATTTCCACGCTGTTGCCTTTGATGTTACCTGTTGTGCTGTACTGATGTTGATGTTGTTGCCGCTGACTGGGTCCTAGCCAGCCTGGGATGTACCTTTGCCTCTACAACAGAGTAGTGTTGTGGTGATTTCTTACACTGCTGCAGGTTTTGCCTATGTATCGAGGCAACACATTTCCAGGAGGTTTTCATACCTAATTCATGCACACACAGACTCACATTACACGCACCTAAAAACATATCCATTTAGTTAGAAGAATCATCCACTTTGTGAAAGAGACTGTTAGCTCTCTGAGCTACTTAACAAGAACATTGAGACATTACTTCTGTGCCACAGCTTTGCCTAGCTAATAGTTTCTGATTCAACGCCATTGCCTATTATTTGAAGACTTGCATTTTGAATTGATTCGTTGATTTTGATTTTCCTGTATACACTTTGTAAAGAAACTGCTGTTGTTTAGTTCTGTTTGGGGTTTGTTGCAAGGGGAGGTAATTGTTAGTTAGTATTGGGACGGGGGTCTGTTTAGGGGTTGAGGGGAGGTTAGTTCTCATTTGTCCTGTGTTTGCTTGTTGATTGTTGAATAAAAGAGTGTGTGTTTGTACTCTGGCATTTTGTGTTAGTTTATTTTGTTTGAGTTTTATTCTTTCACTCGCTTTATGAGCTGACGTCACTGAACCCGCTCGGGGGACGTGACAGTCCCTGGTGTTAAAGATCCACCGCCAACACACCAGCAAACAAAGGAGAGAAACTGTTATTGACCTCTTATTTTAGACCACTGCCCACCGCAGCGGTATAGATCTTCCACACAAGAACACGACCACGTTTTCCGAGAACTCTCGCATAATCCTATCTTTTAAGCACGCTTTCCCCCGTTTGATTTTAGCCACCCTGATGAAGATGGTGAAATAAAAGCCAACCAAAGGTCATTTTAAACCAGTGCTATCGGATCAAAATGTTGTTAAATAATATATAATTCAATTGGCTCAGAGGTGTGCGCAGTGAACTCGAATGTCAGGCAATAACATTGCATCCTGTACTAGTACAGGGTGCCGGATAGCGCAGTGGTTGGAGCACTCGCTACTGTGTCGCAAGTTAGGCTAAGCACCATCCAGTGCGGCTAGCACTTGGATGGGTGACCGCAAAACGTGAAGCGACAAATAACAACGCCCCCAGTTGACTCAACTGTGACTGAGTACCTACTCTCTTAAGGGTGGGGAAGGTAAAGCAGCGAGGGAGAGAGATGGGCATCGCCCTCATTACGCTGGCCCAAGATAAGTGTGATCTCCAACATCACGCTCCCCTACGGCCACAATGCTATGGGACTACCTACAAGTACAGGCAGTGATTCTAAGCCCGTTAAAAAATAAAATTGTAATTTAAAAAACAACAACACTTGAAACACTGCGTTCACCTTCGGACGAGAATATAAACCGAGGTCTAGTCTGTGCACGCACGCATTCCATATCACGGACTTTAAAGACCCCGACGTTCATGTCCTAGGCAGATGAGTGCCGGCTACACAAATACACCAAGCATGCAAGAGGTCCTTTCTACCCATCCCAGCTCGCCCTGGATGGTGCTCAGGCGTCGGGGCGTCAGACTACACGCCCAAAGTTTGCAAGTGGGTGCCTTGGACGACTTGAGTTAGATCCTGTAGTGGCCAGCGCCTTCAGCCGCTCTAGAGCTGGAAAAGCGCTATATAAAAGTGATGAGATAAGTAAATAAAATATAATAATAATTATATAGCCTCTAAAATGCTGTGATTGAAAACAGAAGAGCCGGAGGTGGGTAGGAGCGGGCAGAATCCACTGTAGAAGTTGTAGTTATTGTAACTGGACGAACCACGATGATCAATGTCTCCATACTAAAAGCAGAAGAAAATAATACTTTCTCTAACGGGATCCCACAACAGCAAAGAAAACATTCGACAAACATAAAAACGCCGCCATTTGTACGCCGTGGCAGAAGTGCTCGCTACTTCCGTTGCCAACGCTAATGACCAATCAAAAGGCAGCAAACAAACCGAGCGGGACAGGTTTAACGGCCAATCAGGCAGAAGAAGACAAACGGTGCGTATCGGGTTAATGAGGAGCCAGCCACCTGCATGTCATTAAAGGTTGGTACTACTGCAGACCAAATGACTCTCATCCCCTGAACCAACTCTCACTTCTTCTTCTTCTTCTTCTTCTTCTTCTTCTTCTTCTTCTTCTTCTTCTTCTTCTTCTTCTTCTTCTTCCGTCTGCCAAATCGCCAATGATGGGTGGGCATGGACGTTAAACTTCAATGTTCATTAATTCATTCCGACTCTTCTTATTATTATTCCTCTTCATCATCATCATCATCATCATCATCATCATCATCATCATCATCATCATCATCATCATCATCATCATCATCAACATCATCATCATCATCATCATCATCATCTTCTTCTTCTTCTTCTTCTTCTTCTTCTTCTTCTTCTTCTTCTTCTTCTTCTTCATCATCATCATCATCATCATCATCATCATCATCATCATCATCATCATCATCATCATCATCATCATCATCATCTTCTTCTTCTTCTTCTTCTTCTTCTTCTTCTTCTTCTTCTTCTTCTTCTTCTTCTTCTTCTTCTTCTTCTTCTTCTTCTTCAAGTTAATTAATGTGCCTAGCTTTCGCGTTGTGTTTCTCATCTCACGGTAATGACATTAACAACCTGAAACACCTAGCCGAGGCCCAGAGATTGCGAATTTTTCTCTTTATACCTGTCTGTCTGTCTGTCTGTCTGTCTATCTGTCGCTCCATACCTCCCTTCCCCTCTCTCTCCTCATCTTACCCACCCATTACCTCCCCAGATTTTCACCCCTCCGCCC
Organism: Oncomelania hupensis; assembly: GCA_036898135.1. NCBI lineage: Eukaryota > Metazoa > Mollusca > Gastropoda > Littorinimorpha > Pomatiopsidae > Oncomelania > Oncomelania hupensis. The sequence goes on from CM072513.1 coordinate 23,447,425, forward strand.
GTGGTACAAGATAAGGGTGGAGAAATGGAGGGTATATAGATAGATAGATAGATAGATAGATAGATAGATAGATAGATAGATAGATAGATAGATAGATAGATAGATAGATAGATATGCGGTAGATCAGTGGACTTTAGCAATTACAAGAAGTATGTGAGTGCTAATGCGTTACAGGCAGGTAAGCCTACATGCCTCCCGTGAGTTAATTTCATTTAAAAGAAGCAAGTAGGAGTCATTAAACGTAGTTTTATTTATTATTTAAAGTAATTAATTTATTATTATACTGGGGTCGAATTCATGGCCCGTTAAATTATAGGCGATGGTTAACGTTACCAACATTGGTTTTGTAACCAACAATGGTATCGTTAACCATCGTTTAGCAGATCGCTATTCATGAGCGAGTGTGCACACATCGGTACGTAACCAAGGCTATTTTTGGGCTGTGCGGGAATATCCGTAAGGGGGCATAATTCAAGCAGCTGTTTTCCTTCTTTCGTCAACAAAATAGGCCTATAAAAATGGCTGTGGCAATGGCAAAGAGAAAAGCAATTTTTTCGTACACTGAAACTAATGTTCTCCTTGAGAACGTTATAGAATTTAAACATATACTGATGGCAAGTTTATCAACTGATGTCACGAACCGCCTAAAAAACGACTGCTGGAAAAAAATCGCCGAAAGAGTGACTGCAGTTGGTGGTGCGAACCGAACAGCCGAAGACGTGAGGGAGAAGTTTTATAACCTTAAAAAAGACCATCGGAATCGTGCAGCCGCACGATTAAAGTCTGGCAATGGTGGCGTGATTAGCAAGCCTACCGACAGCATGCTGGATATCATAGTGAGCAAGGAGAGCGAGCTTTTTGTTGGGGTGAAAGGAGAGAAATCACTTTTGATCTAGTTTGTAATGTTAGGCCTACATTTTGTTTTTAGACTGAGGTTCAATTTCTGCCGTTTCTGGGTAGTTTGGAACTTGAAATGTTGTCTTTATTTCGTAGGGTTGCATTACCCTACGAGTATAAACTATACAGATACACAATAAGCCTACACATCACCAGTCAAAATCCAACAACAATATTTTAATAATAATAATATTAACCCGTTTTATTAATATGACAGATTATTAAAGGTGCCAGAGGCATAAAAACAAAGAGTGAGACACACATGTAAAAGTGGTGACAAAACGCCTTGCCGATCACACAGTTTCAGTCTGTCTACCGCGTTCGTTAACGTGATGATGTCATGCCGACGAAAACGAAATTTTGATACCAGTTCCACATCATCAAATTTGTCAAGTGGATTACTTCTGTCGCGAAATACTCTCTCTCTCCTCGGAGCTCGTCTCTGTCGAAGTTGCCACCAAACGATGGCCGCCATTTTTAACCAGTGTTCCATTGGTTATCGGGTGGTCCCCCCTCCGTTAAAATAACCATGGTTAGCAACCGCCGTTAACTCTGCTAAGGCCTCATGAATTTAAAATTTCCAGCTTAACCAACGTCGTTAATTTTACCAACATTGGTTAAGCCTTAACCAACGGTCATGAATACCACCCCAGGTCACTTTGTCGGTGATAATAGTGTGAATAAAGTTTTATTATTACATGATTATTGTTTTAGGTTCAGGGGACTCTTCCGAGCCAAATCAGGACCAGTATAGCCGAATCAGGACCACAAAATCAAGACCACAAAATCAAGACCACAACTTCGCTGAAAGAGGACTCGCCCCTCATCCGCATAAAAGATCTGCCGAAACAACTCTAGTGGTAACACTGAAGGCACTCCATCAGTCGGTCACTTTACAATAAAGACATCCCACGCAGGGGACGCTGAGGCTATACTCTAATTTATCGAACCCCCGTTTACAAAAAACAAAATAGAATATAAACATCATTATAAAATATCAACAAAACACATACATAGAAAATGCCTACATTGCCAAATAATAACCCCAGTGACCACCTGGCAGAAAGCGTCCAATATTTCCAAGCTGATTCAACAGACATAAATGAGGAGCTTTGTCCCGGAAGAGTTTTCAAGAAAAAAAGGTAGGTGACTGATCTAGCGAAGAAGAAGATAGTATAGTAGGTTGATAGAACAGAGTAGGAATGAGAACGAACAAAGCAGAAAGACAGCGACAGTGGGAATTTACAGCACTACATTTACAGAAAGTGGGGATACTATTTATACTGAAACCCCCGGCTCCCCCTCGGGGCTTAAAGTTTGATTAGTATCCTATAATCATAGAAATGCAGTATATAATATAAACGGACGACTAACTGTAATTCGTTATAGTGAAGTAACGAGAGGCGTTTGCCTAAGCACACTATTGTTATTAAAATGATTATTATTTAAACACCAAAGTTGTTCTCCTTATACAATTTTTTTTATATATTAATGTTAGAGATAGTCGCACGTTGAAAATACAATTTTTAATTTTATTCAAGGATTGGGACGTCACCACATCATCAGGTCTTGCAAAGACCATCCTGCAAGGCACAGTGCAAGGAGGTAGAAGAAGAGGGAGACCGAAAAAGAGGTGGTAGGACAACATTTGAGAATGGACTGGTGTGACACTGAGCGAAACCATCAGGGTTGCTGAGGACAGGGAAAGATGGGTACGCTGGTTAAACGATCATCTGTGGTGCCCCTACGACCTCCGAGTTACGGGATAGGATAGGATAGGATAGGATGAAATGGGATTGGTAATACTGTAGTCTATTCGGCCTACTTCATAGACTTCCTCTAATGAGATTTCACGAACACATATCAGAAGAAAACTCCATAAGTCTTTGATACACATCGTAAGACGCGATGGTTATTACTCAGCTAGACGTCTGATTGATTCCATCTGTACCACGATCGCCAGCGTTGACGTCTTCACTACGGGCGCTATCTAAACACAGAAATCTTTATGAAAAATCCCTTCGGAAGACAACCCTTATATTCTACCCAGAACAAAACAGATAGAAAAATGTATTGCCATTTTAACCTGTAGGCTATAATAATAACACAATCATGCAGATTAATAATTTTAATCAATGTTAATATTACAGTAGCTTGTTGAATCGCATTATTGCATGCAATTGTTAAACCTCATCTATCGTCGTCGTGGGCACTCGCGTGATTGCAAAAGAAATGATGACGTCACCATGATGACATCACCCGATGACGTCACATTTTTGCTTGGCTTCATTTAAGGTTCAAGGCAGCTTTACACTCTAATTACAAAAAAAGTTTATATTTTATATTTTACAATTTTTTTTAATTACATGACGATGACTACTTCACTCGATTTGCATAAGTTTGGTTTTACCTTGGTTAAGGCACAGGAAAAGTCTAAGTACACAACAAACTTGAACCGAATCTCTCCAGTAATTTGGAAGAAAATAGAATTAAAAAAACAACACAATTTATGACTTCACCATGATGACATCACTCGATATGCATACTTTTTTTTAATCAACTGGTAGGATTGACTATTATCTAAGTAAATACAATACCAAGTATTAAAGAAATCCGTCCATTAGTTTCAGAGAAAAGTTCGCAAATATTACCTCCGGATATATATATATATATAGTTTCAGAGAAAAGTTCGCAAATATTACCTCCGGATATATATATATATATATATATATATATATATATATATATATATATATATATATATATATATATATATATATATCTATATATATATATCTATATATATATATCTATATATCTATATATATATATCTATATATCTATATATATATATCTATATATATATATCTATATCTATATATATATATATATATATATATATATATATATATATATATATATATATATATATATATATATATATATATATATATATATATATATATATATATATATATATATATATATATATATATATATATATATAGGTAATATTTGCGAACTTTTCTCTGAAACTAATATCACCTCCGGACGCCGGATACTGGACGGACGGACAAAGCCAAAAACAATAGCTCCCAAACTGAGCTTAAAGCTCCGAAACTAATACATAAATTCAATAACTAAATTCCGCCTTCCTCTGAAAAAAAAAAAAGGTAGACAACTTCAGTTGCTTCGACATGAGGAGCAGAGATTTATCCTCAATGACCTCTGAAAAATAACCTAGGACGAGATAAGTCGATGATGCCCGCAAAGACGGTAGGACAATAAGACAGGCAACTTGAGGCTTATGAGCAATCCCGGATATAGAGTACTGTCCCATTGGGCGTAGACGAATAACAATCAACTTTCTCTGTCTCTGTATATATGGCCTCGTGGCGCAGTGGATTAGTCGCCGGTTTCCTATGCCGAAGGTCGTGGGTTCGATTCCCGCAAGGGGCGAACGTATGTGACTTAGGTACGAGACTACGGAGATCACCGAGGGTTTTCTCCGGGCACTCCGGTTTCCTCCCTCCCTTCAATGATGGTACTGGACGCAGTCAATATAAAATTTTCAAAAATACAAATTCGCTTTTATTTCCGTCTTCCAATAGCGATCTCCCTGCTTTTACACCACCTGTTTGAGTGGTGGATGTGTATTTGTTGTGTGTGTTAAAGGGTGGATAAGACAGAGGAGCGTGTGTGTTGGTACAGATCGCCGCACTTTGAGCCTGATTGATTTGGGGAAAGGCGCGTATATAGTATCCAGTATTATATATATATATATATATAATTATTAGAAATAGAGATTATATTATCAGACAAGAAAGAAGAAACATAACACTGCAAAGAACAGAACACACTGAAGAAATAACAGTGCCAGATTTGATTTTTTTTTTCAAATATGAACTTTATTTTATTTAATAGAAGACAAAAAAAAAACATTAAAAAATCAAAATTAACAGTAATAATAATAATAATAATAATAATAATAATAATAATAATAATAATAATAATAATAATAATAATTTTATTATTATTATTATTATTATTATTATTATTATTATTATTATTATTATTATTATTATTATTATTATTATTATTATTATTATCATCATCATCATCATCATCATCATCATCATCAAAAATCAACAGATGTTAAATACTACAGCATGCACGATCACATGAATTTAATAATATAATGACACTGTTCCTTGTATTCCTTAATGAACTTTATCGTCTACAAGCCAAGGGAAATAACCTAGTCCTTGTCCTCGGCTTCATTAGTATATGTATAGAAGGAGTTGCCCGTCTTATTGTTCTACGGTCTTTGATACCCTTCTACTGAAAATCTACGATGATATAGGATAACCAATCAGACCGTAAAATGTTTAAGTACTTTAAGTCGAAGATGCCTAAGCTGATTCCGTTATTTCCTCTTTTAGTAGATGTCTGAACCGATTTCGAAACTTACGTCTAAGTAGAAGATGCCAACAATCGATGTCATTATCTACCCTAGACGTGGGTGTTTGCTCATTATTTTCCCTCTGGTGACGTAAGTTTCTTCGATGTGGCCACAGCTGGCATATCAGTACTGTTGATCAGCTTGGCTTGCCTGTGACGGTATTCATCAGCTGATCAACGCAGACAGACTTACCTCAAACGCGAGCGGTCACTTAGTTCATTCATGCAATTAATCAATAAATCAGGAAAACGGAACTTGTCTGAACTTTCATATTAGCACGAACACCTCTATTTATGATCGCTCGTCCAACCCGAAAGAAGAATAAGAATCGGAAGAAGAAGAAGAAGAAGAAGAAGAAGAAGAAGAAGAAGAAATGCTTTTGACATTTTTAAACATCAAACTGTCCTACTTGCCCATCCTCGACCAGTCCATCCCATAACCTCCCTCCATCAGCAACAATTAGACATAGGACTGTACAATTATTTCCAAAACTTGGCAAAGATCCCTATATTAGCTGGATTATTAGTAGGGTCATCGCGAGAGGAAAGTGAAGGGGACACTTGACCAGTCTGAGACAAGTTCCCCCAGAGACTTTAGCCTTTCCTCCACTGCAGACGATGACCATTGAAAGAGCTGTAATCAGTCGCTGGACAGTCGTTGGTCGCGACTTATTGCCATCGAACTACGATGATCACAGTTTGCGCAGGACTTTTGACTAATACAATGAGTGCGAGACATGATAAAAGAAACCTGGATAGAAAGCATGAGTCTCTCTCTCTCTCTCTCTCTCTCTCTCTCTCTCTCTCTCTCTCTCTCTCTCTCTCTCTCTCTCTCTCTCTCGTGAATAGAAAACATGAGTGTCTCTCTCTCTCTATCTCGTGAATAGAAAGCATGACTCTCTCTCTCTCTCTCTCTCTCTCTCTCTCTCTCTCTCTCTCTCTCTCTCTCATAGAAAAAATGAGTGTCTCTCTTTCTCTCTCACTCTCTCTCTCTCTACCTCGTGAATAGAAAGCATGAGTCTCTCTCTCACGCTCTCTCTCTCTCTCTCTATCTCGTGAATAGAAAGCATAAGTCTCTCTCTCATGAATAGAAAGCATGAGTCTCTCTCTCTCTCTCTCTCTCTCTCTCTCTCATAGAAAAAATGAGTGTCTCTCTTTCTCTCTCACTCTCTCTCTCTCTACCTCGTGAATAGAAAGCATGAGTCTCTCTCTCACGCTCTCTCTCTCTCTCTATCTCGTGAATAGAAAGCATAAGTCTCTCTCTCATGAATAGAAAGCATGAGTCTCTCTCTCTCTCTCTCTCTCTCTCTCTCTCTCTCTCTCTCTCTCAATCTCTCTCTTTCTCTCGCTCTCTCTCTCTGTCTCATTTTAAAAGCAAGAGAGCTTTGTTATCTATCATGTCCAGACTAAGGTTTTTTTTTAAAAATATTTATTCTATTGATGTTTACCTTAAATTGTTTGATGCACAAATATAACCCATTATGCTATAGGGGTCTGATATTTGGGGATTAGATAAAGTTGCAAATTATTGTGAAAAAATTCACTTATACGTTGTGAAAAAGTTTTTGTGGCTTGAATTGCGTACCCCCAATGATTGCATTTATAGAGAGATGAACAGGTACCCAATAACTATTAATTCATGTGTTAATTGCATTCGTTATTGGTTTAAGTTGTTACAGATGGACAATAGTAGACGTCTTAATAAAGCCTATTTTGATGTTGCTTAGTCTAGATAGTACAGTAAAAATAAATTGAGTATTAAATGTGCGTTTATTTTTTGTTACAAAACGGTTTTGGTGATGTATTGTACAATCAAGGTGTTGGAAACGTGAATGATTTTATATGTGTTAAAAGAAAGGTTGATTGATTGTAGATGGCACTATTGGAATGAGCATGTAAGTGAAAGTGATCGCTTTAGTATGAACACTAGATTTTGTACTTCCACATACTGTGTTCCTAGGTATTTGCAACTTGGTTTAGAAAAATATTTAATGCATGTATTTATTATGACAAAATGTAGGTTTGGTATATCTGATTTATTTGTGCACTTTGATAGGTACAGGTCTCAAACACCAAATAATCTTCGATGTCTTTTGTGTAAACAGTGGAAGATTACGAATTACACTTTGTATCTTGCTTCCCAAATTTGGATGATTTAAAAAATAATTATTCCAGCTAAATACTAAAGACACTAAGCACTTTTCATCTAGCTTTACTGCTCACTAATACTAATGATATTATTGTACGAAAACTATGATTTAAAAAAAAAAAAACAAAACCTTTAAATTGCTTGAAATTGTCAGGCCTTCATGTTTTCATGCTTTTTTCAGCTCAATAATTTGTTTTTGTTTGTATTTGTTAACACACCCCTTCCAAGAAGGGTTATAGCCTTCTACGGAATAAACTCGTTCGTTTGTTCGTTCTGTGTCCCGTTCTCTGTGAATGGAAAGAAGGAGAAAACTACTCTCCGCTCCCGTCTCTGCAAAAGGGGAAAGAACTGTCTTCCGGAGAAACTCTAACGGGCTTGATTTCCATCCTTTGAATAGAAAAAGCGCCGTGACACTTGACATTAATCACCCAACGTTGTTTACATTATAGCTGTAGATGTGGTTCGTTCACCGCAAACAACTAGTTCTAAGTGATATCTTTTCCACTCCCTTTAGATTTGCGTTATTACAAGGACCCGAGATGATGTCTAGTGTACGAACAAGAAAGGTAACGAAGCTCATCAGTAATGTGCAGGGTGCTTGTGACGGTGGGTCTATTGTTGCTGGGCTCTGCACAATGGAATGCTATGACCAACTCGTCTTTCGTCTGCGGAGATCGGCTAGTTTAATCACCATATGACTAATCTTAATACATTCATGTGTTTAGCCCGTTCTGTGTGCAGATAGGGTTATAGAGAAAGGGAGAAATGTGTAAAAGATTCACTGACACACTAGCTCTCGCACGGCTATGAAACATAGGTAGTCCAGCCATTTGTTAACAGTAAATATCACACATTTATTTCCTCTACTCTATACATAATTCTCTAAACACTATACTAACTTAAATGTCCAACTCGTAATATATTAGGATTAAATTAACAATCCAAATTCACTTCGAGTAGTTCGCTCCTTGATGGGTCTATGCTGCTACTGTCTCATCATTGGGCTATTTGTTCTGGGTTTTGCCTAATGTTCTTTTTCTGGAAGGTTGGACTATCGCACAGTCCTTCTTGATCAGTGTTCGTGCAAGTTTTCTTGAGCACTTAGCTGAATCGTTGAGGTGTGGTGATGGTGTCTCCTCCTTGTTTGTTGACTATTGGACTATCGTAGAGCAGTGCTCGAGGCTCAAGTGCAGGCCGAATGTCAGGGTTGACTCTCAGTGGTCTATCTCCTGCTTCGGACCAAGCCTGCTAGTCTGCAAAACATAAGATGAGTTTCTGCAATGCCTTGTTTACAGCCCTTAAGCGACGAACAATCTTCTACCTCCACTGGAGTCTCCAACATAATTCCTATACATATACATATCATGGCTAAAATAAACACAGGGAGAAGTAATTAATAACATATGCATTCTCCAGTACAGCCACTGGTCTGCAATAATACAAATAGTAGAAACAACAGTTGGTCAGTGGGGCTACCTCGTGGATTTGAAAACCGGTCGCGTGGTCAGCCACGTGGTCAAGCTAAGTTTTACAAACATTCACAAGTATAAAACATGGCAAGACTTCACAAACATAATCCAACAATATTATCAATAAATCACGGTGAAACAAAATATTGATCATTTACCTTTTTGACAATGTCAGGCTATGGCTATTTTGCGATGAATGAATTTCACCCGTCACCTGCGTAGTCTACGGAGAGAGATCTTTCCATGTGTCCGTGAGGTTTTAACAAAGACTGACTACCTTAACCCTGTGGTCAGCTTAAGCCCGCAAAATCTCGTGAGATACCTGGAGCGCCCTCTGACGGGGGTGACGGATATAGGTCAGCTGAATGAGGTCACTGCCTACCTTGTGAAGAGTTAGCTTAGCACAAACTTTTAACTTCTGTCGTCTGCTAGGCATCGACAAAGTTACACAGGCTAAAGCAGGATGAACTATTTGAGGCGTGAAGCCTTAGTGCAGGGTTCAAACTAGCCTATCGTGACAGTGCTAGGGAAGTGGGTAAAAGTATTGCAGCTAAACAGAGAAGCGTGTGAACATTGACAGAGCATTTAAGCTTTCACGCACGTCTGCTATTCATCTTGGTTGAAATGGCAAACGTGGATAATCATCTCTCCCGGGGAAGAGAGGGTTAGGACCTAAATCAACGCTGAACAACCATAATGCTGAGATGGACAGTGAAAAATGCAGCCCTACGTCATATACCCCCATCTTCAGCGGTTGTGCTGTTCTGCGGCTGCCGCGCTTACGGTGAGTAGACAATACGTATTATTCTGGCCTATATACTTCACAATAAAAATAAACAAAAAATATACTGTATTTTCATGCATTCCCCCCCCCCCCCCCAATTAAATTTTGCACCTTGATACTATCCTTCATATCCTATTCAATCCCGTAACTCAAAGGTCGTTAAAGCACCACAGATGATCGTTTAACCTGCGTACTTCATCTTTCTCTGTCCTCAGCAACCCTCATGGCTTCGCTCAGTGTCAAGCCAGTCCATTCTCAAATGTTATCTTCCCACCTCTTTTTCTGCCTCCTTCTTCTTCTGCCTCCTTCCACCGTGCCTTGCAGGATGGTCTGTGCAAGGCCTGATGCTATGGTGACGTGACCATACCATCGGAGTTTCTGTTTCTTCACGACTGCGAGCATGTCTTCGTGTTGTCCAATGGCTTGTGTGATGGTCGGTCGGACTTCTTTATTGGCGATGTGCTGGGTATAGGAAATGCCCAGAAGTGTTTTGTAGCACCTCATCTCCATGCTTTTTATTCTTCGTTGTAGATATTGTGTAAAGGTCCACGTTTTGCAAGCGTATAGGAAGATGGAGATGACAAGGGAGCGCAGCAGTCTCACCTTGGAATGTAGACCTATGGTCCTGTCTTTCCAAATGGACTTCAACCTTGTCAGGGCAGAAGTTGTTTGTGCGATCCTGGAGAGGACTTCCTGTCGGGACAAATTGTCTAATACAATGGCTCCTAAATATTTGAAGCTATGCAATGTCCATGTTGATGCCATTGGTGTTGTTGGTCATCAATTTGGTCTTCTCTGCACTTATTTCCATTCCATAGGCTCTGGAAGTGGTGTCAAGCCTCTGTACCAGCTGTTCAAGTTCTTGTTTTTCTCCAGCCAATCCATCAATGCCATCTACAAAACGGAGGTAGGAGATTGCTCTAACACCTATGAGGACTGTACGTATCTTCGTGACCTGATGATGCGCTCTAGGAAGATGTTGAAGAGTGGTGTAGAGAGTAGGCATCATTGACGCTCACCGACTGTTGTTCTGAACCAGTTTCCGATGGCGCTATTGTGGAGGACTGCACTGGTGGCCTTGTCATACAGGCTTTTGATTACTTCAATAATGTTAGGGCAGATGTTGTACACTCTCATGGTTGCCCACAGAGCTGCATGCCAAATTGAAGTCTACAAACACACGATATAGAAGTTATTGGTGCTGTAGGTATTTCTCGCAGATTATTCTGAGGTTGAAAATCTGTTCAGTGGTACTTCGCCCTGTCCTGAATCCTGCTTGTTCTTCAGCTATGATTTGTTCAGCTTTGGGTTTGAACCTGTTCAGTATTATTTTCAGGACGAATTTGCTGGGATGGCTGATGAGGCTGATGGTGCGGTAATTTTCACACTCCTGAAGGTTACCCTTTTTGGGAAGAGTGATGACAAGCGACTGGGTACATGGTGTAGGCCACTCCCCACTCTGCCAGATCATGTTACATATAATGGTGAGTGCGTCAATCATGGCTTCTCCTCCTGTTTGAAGGAATTCCGCGGGTATGTTGTCCACTCCCGCTGACTTCCATTTTTTTGAATGATTGCACTGCTGCCTCAACTTCTTCTCTGAGATTTGGGAGGATTTCTTCTTCTTCTCTGTTCTGGGGACATGCTAGAACTGATGGGCCTCTCTTTGGTGTGTGGTTGTAAAGGTCAGAGCAGTACTCTATCCATCTATCCAAGCTTCTTATTCTCCTGTAAGTCATATGCCAGATTTGATTTGGGCCCGACAAAGGCCACAAGCACCTTGATCCATCCACTTAAAAACCTAATAGATCGTCGAACTGTCCGTGCTTGACTAATACTATCACTATTTTAACTTCATATTGTTTTATGCAGACCATGTTAACAAGTTATTAAACTGGCTTACAGAAAAGGTACGTAAGGCCCAAACTCCTCTATCCAAAACGACAGAAGGGTTAAGGGAACACATGTTACAAGTTGACAATGTTCACGTTCATGTGTACGTGTGGATATTAAAATAGTGTTAGGTCTTCTATGTTTGAACATTTCCCTTCACCAAGAATTAAACGCAGAAAGGGAGGACGCAAGGATAAGGGGAGTCAATACGAGCCATCCCCCTTTATAATTCGCCCCTGACAAGGAAAATGTGAGTGTCGGAGACGCCGAGTCTGCGCTAGTAACAAACGAGCGTCAACTGGGGTTGATCAGTTACGTCACGCGATTGCAAAACCCTCAACTCCTTGTGCCGACATGGAATTTAATCTTGCTATTGGCGGTGCTTAATGGCCTCCTATCTTATCGAAGAAGAAGGAGAAGAAGAAGAAGAAGAAGAAGAAGAAGAAGAAGAAGAAGAAGAAACTTAAACAAAAAAAATGCACACACTTATAAACACCCCTCACTCCCCCCACACACACAAACACAAGGTTGAGAGCAAAGTAACTTCTTCAAACAACTTCAGAAAGTTGTAACTTTATAACTTGACCGCCATGTCAATTTAACAAAACACCGGACTAAAGGTTATTATCTTAAGAGCCAGCAGGTATGCGCACCCCAAAAGTTGTGGGCATCATTCTTCGTGTTAATGGAGTTCCCACAGACCCAGAAGAAGAGGAGAGGAGAACGAAAAAGAAGAAGAAGAAGAGGAGGAGGAGGAAGAAGAAGAAGACGAAGAAGGAGAAGAAGAAGAAGAAGAAGAAGAAGAAGAAGAAGAAGAAGAAGAAGAAGAAGAAGAAGAAGAAGAAGAAGAAGAAGAAGAAGAAGAAAGAAGTAGAAAAAGAAGAAGAAGAAAAAGAAAAGGAAGATGAAAAAAAGAAGAATAAAAAGAAGGAGAAGGAGAGGAAGAAGAAGAAGAAGAAGAAGAAGAAGAAGAAGAAGAAGAAGAAGAAGAAGAAGAAGAAGAAGAAGAAGAAGAAGAAAAGGAAGAAGAAAAAGAAAAAGAAGAAGAAGGAAGATGAAGAAAAAGAAGAAGAAAAAGAAGGAGAAGAAGAAGAAAAAGAAGAAGAAGAAGAAGAAGAAGAAGAAACTTAAACAAAAAAAATGCACACACTTATAAACACCCCTCACTCCCCCCACACACACAAACACAAGGTTGAGAGCAAAGTAACTTCTTCAAACAACTTCAGAAAGTTGTAACTTTATAACTTGACCGCCATGTCAATTTAACAAAACACCGGACTAAAGGTTATTATCTTAAGAGCCAGCAGGTATGCGCACCCCAAAAGTTGTGGGCATCATTCTTCGTGTTAATGGAGTTCCCACAGACCCAGAAGAAGAAGAGAGGAGAACGAAAAAGAAGAAGAAGAAGAGGAGGAGGAGGAGGAGGAGGAGGAGGAGGAGGAGGAGGAAGAAGAAGACGAAGAAGGAGAAGAAGAAGAAGAAGAAGAAGAAGAAGAAGAAGAAGAAGAAGAAGAAGAAGAAGAAGAAGAAGAAGAAAGAAGTAGAAAAAGAAGAAGAAGAAAAAGAAAAGGAAGATGAAAAAAGAAGAATAAAAAGAAGGAGAAGGAGAGGAAGAAGAAAAAGAAGAAGAAGAAGAAGAAGAAGAAGAAGAAGAAGAAGAAGAAGAAGAAGAAGAAGAAGAAGAAGAAGAAAAGGAAGAAGAAAAAGAAAAAAGAAGAAGAAGGAAGATGAAGAAAAGGAAGAAGAAAAAGAAGGAGAAGAAGAAAAAGAAGAAGAACAAGAACAAGAAGAACAAGAAGAAAGAAAAGAGAAAGATGCGTTTTTGAAAAGTACGAGGAAGCACTAGAGCAAAAGATTAGATTGCCGAAGATGGATGAGAAAGTACAGTAAATAAATAAATAAATAAATAAATAAATTTCATTCATAAAAAATAAATATGTTTAGGTGGGAAATTTTTATAATAAAGGGTCACAAAGATCACAAATTTCAGCATTGCCGATCCTTTTCACTAGGAAAATAATCTTGGGCTAAACAATTAATCTCTTTCTAAAGTTTAGTTATTTTTTCAATTTTAGTGTGAACTTCAAAAGCATAGTTTATATCCAAACATTTATATTGATTATGTGCACATGTATGAAAAGCATCGAGACTGATTCTAAAAATAGCATCATTGAGAAAGTGTGTATAGTTGACAGCTATCCTATGCTATCTATCACGTAACTCGAAAGTAGTTGCGGCACCGTGCACGGATGATCGAGTTTAACCAGCGTACTCTTAAATATTTGAAGCTGTGCACCGTGTTGAAGGATTCGTCTTGGACATTGATGTCCGTGTTGCTACTATTTACGTTGTTGGTCATCATATTTTGGTCTTCTCTGCACTTATTTCCATTTCAAAGGCTCTGGAGGTGGTGTCAAGCGGTTGTACCAACTGTTCAATTTTTTGTTCTTCTCCAGCCAATCCATCCATGTCATCCGCAAAACAGAAGTTGGAGATTGCTCTACCCCCTCGGTGACTAAAAAAAAGTCTCGTGCCACCTTCACAAGTTCGCTCTGTGACAAGGCGTGCAATCTCACCTCTGAGCTAGACTGCCAGCATTCCACACCCACGCTCAGCCAGCCATCATTTCTCCTCAACCAGCCATCACTAGCAGGCCCGCTCGCCCAGTCGCTTAAGCCCCGCCCCCGGGGCATCGCCTTAAAGCCTGCCACAAAACCTGACATAGTGTCAGACCCAAGCATTCCTGCCTCGAAGTCACAACCTGTCCGAAGACACGTCTCCATCACCGAGTGACCTCTGAGCTTCGACAGTACCCTTGTGCTTCCACCCGTCTTAAGTCAAGGTAAGAGAGGGAACTTACTCTTTGTCATATAGCAGACCCATCACCCGTCGTTCGCCCATCATGTTCATGCGTCCTGTCAATATGTATGTTCATGTTTATAGTTTTGCCTTGATGTGTTGCTGTGACTTGTATTTATCCCTTGCACATATTTCTACCTTGTATATGACCCATGACATGTTTGGATTTATGCTTGTATGCTCCGTTAGCCCCATGTGTAAATACCCCATGCCATGCTGTCCCTCCACATAGATTAAAGTCCCCACTACAACCCCTTTGCCCTGTACCCTTACATTTGCTTCCACCATGCTCCCAATGTATAAATATTTGCCCTGCTGCCAACCCCATCCTAATGCGCCGAATGTATCTTATACTAGCGGCTGCCAATAAACCCCACTTTGGCCCAGTAAATCTAGTTGCATTGTTTGACTGTTGGTATATGCACTGGCTCAACCCTTGACCGGTCAACCAAATTTGAATTCTGAGAAGGGCTATTATACCACAGGCCCTGAATCCACACTATCCCTATCCCCCGCTGATACAGCGTCTGTATTACATTACAGACGGGTTCCTGTACCGGGCGAATCACCCCGGCCTTGTATCATCTCCCAGTCGCTGACCCGCTGCAGGCCCCTGACAACCCAGGAGGTCAATGAGAAGCGAGACTCGGGACTTCGCCATTTTCTAGACGGCTAGCCACGAAAGCCGATTTCTAGGCCTGTACCATCACAAGACAATCACTCGTGGTCTATGCGTCATCGCGTGACCACTGACCTGCATCTTCGCACCCACGCTATCGACCGTGGCCAGCAAGCCAACCAGAGTATCCTGGACCCATCGCCGCACTGCAGTACAGAGCTAAGTGCCTAGCCTCCGAGAATCCCCACTCGCCAGATTATCAGAGAGACTCTGGAAACCATACAGATACACTCTAGCCCTGTGATGAAATCAGTCTACAGCCGCTCTAGTACTCCAAATATTGACTACCCAGAATATCACCGAACTACTCCTTACTGAAGACGCTTTGCCAATGACTCACGTTAGAAGTATTTGACCTACACTCCCCACTTTGAATTATTAAAAGTAACTAGTTATAGAAATTGCAATTACCCTGACTGGCCTTTGAATGTGAATTTCTTAACTAGTGTAGCCTTACTCTCCATCTCGTCTTTACCCTGTCTGTCTATTAAGTTGGCCCAGCATTAATCTCTTGAATGTCATCGCACCATTAACCTATCAAAGGAGGTAATACAGCGCTAGAGATTAAGAGCTTACCCCCATCCCCCAACCCCTCTCTTCGTGACATTAACTTTGGCGACCCCGACGAGACTAAAAGACTTAGGTTTCCCCCTCCAACCCGGCGAGACTAAAGACTTAGGTTTCCCCTTCCAACCCAACGAGACAAAAGACTTAGGCTCCCATCCCAACTTGACGAGACTTAGGACTTAGCGTAATTTCCACCCCAGCCCAGTATAGGTAGGACCCAGCCCTCTAGGCCTAGTAGTAGATAGCATAGCCCCATAGGTCCCTTACTGGCTTTCCCGAGTGGTGATATCTCAAAAGGCTTTTTCTTGCATTCATTTTTGTATTTTTGATTGATTGCATTTTGTCTTTGTGGTTGTGTTGTATTCGCCCTTTGCAGTTTCATCGTAGCTCATCCAGCCCACCCCCTTGTTTCCCGTCAGTGTAACCCCTTGTGTGCGCCCCTCATTCCGGTTAGGACCTTTTTCAGGGTAAGTTACCTCCCTTACCATGGCCGACCGGGGAGAGCTTGCGCTTAAGTACAAGAGTATTGGCGAGAGCTTAGGGCTCGCTGGCACCGAACTCAAGGACTACGTCCTGGCTAGCGTAGATGCAGACGTGGCCGAGGAAAAGTTGAAGAGGGAGGAGAGGGCCAAAGAGCGAGATGCGAAGAGGCAGGAGGAAGAAAGAGCAGCGGCACTGAAGAGAGAGGAGGAGAAAGAGCGCATCGCCGCGGAGGAACGGGCCGCCGCCCGGAAGCTTGCGGAGGAGGAGAAAGCCGCCGAGCGGAGAAGAGAGGAGGCGAAGGAGAGGATTGCAGAGGAGGAGAGAGCCGCCGAGCGGAGAAGAGAGGAGGCGAAGGAGAGGATAGCAGAGGAGGAGAGGGCCGCCGCAAGGAGGAAGGAGGAGGACGAGAGGGTCGCGGCACTTGAAGAGAAGAGGAAGGACAAGGAGCTCGAACGGCGCCAAGCACTCCTCCAGCTTGAGCGCGACCGCCGCGATTTAGGTATCGCATCGCCCGCTAGCGAAGACTACTCGCTCATCGCCCCCAGTTTCGCCGCCAGCACCGGAATACCCGCACTCCCCCCGCCGATTCCGGGGATGAACTTCCCCCTGGACCCATTCGTCGAACGAGACGAATCGATTGAAGTCTATCTCGCCCGATTCGAACGAGTCGCGGGAGAAAACGGTCTTGACCCCCAGTACTGGTATCGCAAGCTCAGTCATGGCCTTAAGGGGAAGGCCTATGAAATCCTGGCCAAGACACCGACTTCCGAGGAGGGAGACTATCCCGCCCTCAAGAGAGCTCTACTGCATGGTTTTGAGCTCTCAGGTGAGCACTACCGCAAGAATTTCCGGAACTCCCGGAGAGAGAAAGGGGAGAAGTTTACGCAGTTTGCCGACCGTCTAGCTACGCTACGGGACAAATGGATAGAGCAAACTGACGAACCAAAGACATACGACGGACTGCTAGAGTTGATGCTAGCCGAGCAACTCCGAGGGACAATGCCAGCGGAACTTCGGAAATTCGCCGCCGAACAGGGCGCCGCTCGCCTTGAAGATCTGATCATCGTCGCGGACCGCTACCTCACCGCCCATCCCGACGACAGACAGCCTCGCCGTGATCCCCCCGCACCCTCGTCGCCAGATACCCGCCACCAGCCTCGCCGGCCAGTCCCGCCAGCGAACCACCGTCCACAGCCGCCCAAAGGACGCCCGAACCCCGGAGCAGAGCCAGGGAAGCGGAGCACAGAGCTCTACTGCGGCTACTGCCAGCGCCGAGGACACACCCGGGAGAAATGTTTTCGCCGCATCAGCGACCAGCGTCGCAAACAAGGTACCGTACTAGCCCTACGCCAAGTTACCCCCGACGGGAAACCGGTAACCCCCGTCGTCACTCCCGCCGATCGACCGGCCGTCACCGAGCAAGTGACTGTCAACAATCGCCCAGCCCACTGTCTATACGACACTGGACTCACCTTCGACGCCGTCGTCCGCCGCTCGCTCATCAGGGACCAAGACCTGACCGGCGAGACTATCACCCTGAAGTTGGCCGACGCGTCACAACCCAGCACCACGCTCCCTATAGCCCGGATCCAAGTCGCCAGCCGATACGTAACGGGGACCATTCAAGCTGCCGTGATGGACCAGCCCCTATACGACCTGATTTTAGGATGCCGATACGTGTTCTTGGGGATGCCGCCCCAGCCTGTGGAGTCGATGGCCGCCGTCCAGACGCGCGCCCAGGCGAAAATAGCCGCGACACCACCCCCGATACCCAACCAGATGCCGGAACAGATCCGGAAGGCCCAAGAAAGCGACGTCACCCTCCGCAAGTGCTACGGAAAGCTTCCCGCCGCACTCACTCCACCCAAGTCCGGGGACTTTTTCGTCGAAGACGGACTCCTCTTCCGTCAGAAGGACGACCATTCTCAACTCGTCGTGCCTGCGACACTTCGCCCCCAAGTCCTGGAACTTGGCCATAGCATGCCCCTAAGCGGACATATGGGCATAGGAGCGACCACTCTACGCATCAGCGCTCAGTACCACTGGCCCGGGATGACCGAAGACGTGAAGCGCTACGTCAAGACCTGTCGCCAGTGCCAACGATACTCGCCCCGCCATCACACCGTACCGGTCACTATCAGCCCCACCGTCGTCGTCGGAACACCCTTCCAGCGAGTGGCTGTCGACATAGTAGGACCCCTCCCGCGGACCAAGAAGCGGAACCAGTACCTACTAACCCTCGTCGACGCTTGCTCGATGTGGTGTGAAGCCGTTCCTCTACCGAAGATCGACGCCGCCCGAGTCGCCGACGCGCTCGTCACCATATTCACACGAGTCGGATTCCCGGACAACATCTTGACCGACAACGGGTCCCAGTTCACCGGGAAACTCATGCAAGAAGTTTTTCAACTACTCCGCATTCGCCATATCCGGACTCCACCCTACCACCCCGCTAGCAACGGACAGGTCGAGCGCCTAAACGGGACTCTCATCTCGATTATCCGCAAGATCGCCGACGAACAGCCGGAAGCGTGGGACACATGCGTCGCGTCAGCGCTCTTCGCGTATCGAGAGACCCCGCACACCTCCACCGGATACACGCCTTCCACGCTGCTTTTTGGAAGACCCCTTTCCGGACCTCTAGCCGCCTTGCGACGTAGCTGGACCGACGCCAAACTGGACGAGGCACCGGTCGACGCCACGAAATACGTCACGAAGCTCCAAGAAACCCTCAAGGCCACCTGGAAAGCCGCCTCCGCCAACCTGAAGAAGGCGAGAGAAAGACAAGCCCGCTATCACAACCGCCGCGCCCGGGACCGAGAACTCCAGGTAGGAGACCAAGTCCTACTGCTCCTCCCCAGCGGCACAAACAAGCTAGACATAGCTTGGCAGGGACCCTACCCGGTGCTTGAGAAGCTCTCCCGTACCACTTATCGCATCGAGGTAGGCGGAAAGCCCAGGACCCACCACATCAATCTGCTCAAGCGGTACCTGGAGCCACCTGCACCCGCCCCCGACTCCCACTCGCTACTCACGGTCGCGCTGGCCGTCGAAGTGGATGGCACAGAGACCGGCGTCGCCGAGTTTCCGCTAAAAGGGAAGGAATCCTTCCGGGACGTCTCTCTGGACCCCTCACTCCCCGCCGGCCAGCAACGCCAACTACGCGCCATCGTAGCAGAATACAGGGAAGTCCTCACCGACATTCCTGGGAGGACGGACCTGGAAGAAGTTCGACTAACCCTGACGGACCCCACTCCCGTCCGCCAGAAGCCGTACCCCGTCCCACTCTCCCAGCAGCAAGTAGTAAGAACGGAAGTAGAGGCTCTGCTACAAGCCGGAGTCATCGCTCCCTCCCGTTCCCCCTACAGCGCAGGAATAGTTCTATCACAGAAGCCCAGCGGAGAACATCGCCTCTGTATCGACTTCCGGCAGTTGAATCTTGTAACCCAGTTCGTGCCCGGACCCCTATCCGACCCAACAGACTTGTTTGCAAAGCTACAATCCGCCCGATACTTCTCCCAAGTGGATCATCAGCCACTTTCCTTCTTGGCGACATCCAAATCGCTCAACGCCCGGCTGATGAGGTGGGCTCTGCTGCTCCAAGCATACTCTTTCCAGCTGGAGCACATCCCAGGAAAAGACAACCACGGCGCAGACTTCCTCAGCCGCCACCCCGCAACCGACTCCAGCGAGTCGCCCCTGAGGGCCGACGCCCCAGTCTTCATTCCCGCCGCCGCCCACTAACCGTAGCCGAAACCCGGCAGCTCCGCGGACCCCAGCCTTGGGTATCCGCCATCGACTACCCGGAACCCTGCATCGCCCCGCATCACCCGGATCATCGCAAACCATCGTCTCACCCGGCAGCCGACCTCAGAGCTGATTGGCCGCGTCTCAGTCGAGGCCTACGACCTCGCCTTTTTCCTTTGGGGGGCCTCTGTGACAAGGCGTGCAATCTCACCTCTGAGCTAGACTGCCAGCATTCCACACCCACGCTCAGCCAGCCATCATTTCTCCTCAACCAGCCATCACTAGCAGGCCCGCTCGCCCAGTCGCTTAAGCCCCGCCCCCGGGGCATCGCCTTAAAGCCTGCCACAAAACCTGACATAGTGTCAGACCCAAGCATTCCTGCCTCGAAGTCACAACCTGTCCGAAGACACGTCTCCATCACCGAGTGACCTCTGAGCTTCGACAGTACCCTTGTGCTTCCACCCGTCTTAAGTCAAGGTAAGAGAGGGAACTTACTCTTTGTCATATAGCAGACCCATCACCCGTCGTTCGCCCATCATGTTCATGCGTCCTGTCAATATGTATGTTCATGTTTATAGTTTTGCCTTGATGTGTTGCTGTGACTTGTATTTATCCCTTGCACATATTTCTACCTTGTATATGACCCATGACATGTTTGGATTTATGCTTGTATGCTCCGTTAGCCCCATGTGTAAATACCCCATGCCATGCTGTCCCTCCACATAGATTAAAGTCCCCACTACAACCCCTTTGCCCTGTACCCTTACATTTGCTTCCACCATGCTCCCAATGTATAAATATTTGCCCTGCTGCCAACCCCATCCTAATGCGCCGAATGTATCTTATACTAGCGGCTGCCAATAAACCCCACTTTGGCCCAGTAAATCTAGTTGCATTGTTTGACTGTTGGTATATGCACTGGCTCAACCCTTGACCGGTCAACCAAATTTGAATTCTGAGAAGGGCTATTATACCACAGGCCCTGAATCCACACTATCCCTATCCCCCGCTGATACAGCGTCTGTATTACATTACAGACGGGTTCCTGTACCGGGCGAATCACCCCGGCCTTGTATCATCTCCCAGTCGCTGACCCGCTGCAGGCCCCTGACAACCCAGGAGGTCAATGAGAAGCGAGACTCGGGACTTCGCCATTTTCTAGACGGCTAGCCACGAAAGCCGATTTCTAGGCCTGTACCATCACAAGACAATCACTCGTGGTCTATGCGTCATCGCGTGACCACTGACCTGCATCTTCGCACCCACGCTATCGACCGTGGCCAGCAAGCCAACCAGAGTATCCTGGACCCATCGCCGCACTGCAGTACAGAGCTAAGTGCCTAGCCTCCGAGAATCCCCACTCGCCAGATTATCAGAGAGACTCTGGAAACCATACAGATACACTCTAGCCCTGTGATGAAATCAGTCTACAGCCGCTCTAGTACCCCAAATATTGACTACCCAGAATATCACCGAACTACTCCTTACTGAAGACGCTTTGCCAATGACTCACGTTAGAAGTATTTGACCTACACTCCCCACTTTGAATTATTAAAAGTAACTAGTTATAGAAATTGCAATTACCCTGACTGGCCTTTGAATGTGAATTTCTTAACTAGTGTAGCCTTACTCTCCATCTCGTCTTTACCCTGTCTGTCTATTAAGTTGGCCCAGCATTAATCTCTTGAATGTCATCGCACCATTAACCTATCAAAGGAGGTAATACAGCGCTAGAGATTAAGAGCTTACCCCCATCCCCCAACCCCTCTCTTCGTGACACGCTCCAACCCACCAACCCCCTAACCCCCCTACCCCCCCCCAAAAAAAAACAACAAAAAAACCAAACAAACAAACAAACAAACAAACAAAAAAAAAAACATCCCACCCTCCTGCGAGGTTCGTGTCACGTGGGGTTTATGGGCTCTGCACAATGGAATTATGGACCCTCACGTTTATTCGGTGGGAACTGCTAGTACGTCACCCTATGAATTACTTTAATAAATTTATTTGTTTAGCTCGTTCTGTGTTACGGTTGGGGTACAGAAATAGATAGAAAAATGGTAAAAGATTACTGTCACACTAGCTTTCACACGGCTATGAATCATATGTAGTCAAGCCACTTGGTAACAGTTAAACTCACACATTTATTTCTTCTACTCTATACAAGATTCTCTAAGTACTAATCTAACTTAAAATGTCTCAGTTACTGCTAA
Source organism: Oncomelania hupensis (assembly GCA_036898135.1). Taxonomy (NCBI): domain Eukaryota; kingdom Metazoa; phylum Mollusca; class Gastropoda; order Littorinimorpha; family Pomatiopsidae; genus Oncomelania; species Oncomelania hupensis. Next base: position 23,469,626 of record CM072513.1, read on the forward strand.
TAGTTCGATCGCTGATAGTCTATGCAGCTGTTCTATCTTCATCGGGCACTTGCTAGTATATCTCATGTAGATTTGGACTACTGTGGTCCGTGTTACAGTTTCTGGAGAGTTGGACTACTGTGGTCCTGCTATGATCAGTTTAAGTGCACCTTGGCGTGTTCACTTAACTGCTAGATGGTGCGTGCGAAGTCCTTCTGTGAGGTAGCTTCTGGTACACCTTTGTCGTTGTGTAGTTGGGTTCCCTTGCCACGCTGTGGGGTCTGACAGGGTGTTTTACCGGGTCGCTCGTTCCGTCTTGTGCGGTAGAGGTTCCTCAACCAACTAGTCGTTTCTGTGGAGTGGGGTGCACAGGATAGCTCGGGATAGCTCGGGATAGCTCGCCTGCTCGTCTGTAATATAAGAGACGAAATTCTGCACAACCCTGAATAATCGGTTTGTGCAGAGCGTCTCACTGAAAGCCAAAGTAGCCCTCAGTGATAGCTCCACATCTCTATACATAAGCGACGAACATTCTGCTACTTCCGGGTTCCACTGGAATCTCACTCTAAATTCCTATACATATATAAATATCAAACGTGGCTAACTATACACATACAGAATTAATAATATTATAAACATTCCGTGGTACAGCCACTGGTCTGCAAACATACATATAAGTTAAACAACAGTGGTTCCGTACGGGATACAACATGGCGGCGTAACCGGTCGTGTTTCGCCTCGTGGTCGGCTCTTCCACATGGTCACGCAAATTCGGATTAATAATTCACATTTATGCATAGCAAATTCCACAAACATAATTTCAACAATAATATAAATATATCACGATGAAACAGAAGGGTGTTCATTTACCTGTTTGACAAGTTCAGGCCCGTTGTGACTTGATAGAATTCTATGCTTCTAAGTCCTGCTTCCTGGTCTAAGTGTGTAGAGATTTCTCTAGCTATCTAGCTGTTCACACTTCGGTGTATTCCTCCCAACTGACCAAAACTGTGCGTGGTTTGGACCCAGTCAAACTGGCTCCAACCACTTTGCCTAAGCTCTCCCATTGGTTCCAACGGTCCGATTCAAAACTTAAGTGCTGACGTCACTGCGCTGTGTGTGTGGCTCAGGCTCGCAGTGTGCTGTAATTTAATTGCTGCTGTGTAATAGACTGACTCTCTACTATTACAAAGACTACACAATGCTAAATAGTCAACAAGCAGAGTTAAAACTAGCCAATTCATGACAGGCTCCCTCAACTGAAAAAAGGCGATGACTACTGGATTCGACCTTTTTCTACTACAGAGCCTAGTTTAACACTGCACTATCCTAGGGTCCTATTTACAAACTAAGTAAGTTGCTCTACCTGAGCTGCACTGCTGTGCCAGGTAGCTATGGACACTAGTGACAGGGTTTTTACTGGGCGGGGACGAATTCTGGTGCTGTGGCCCTTAGTTGTGTTGGGTGGGCGACAGCTGCTGAGTCCTCCACGAGAGGGCGACTGAGGTAGTCGGCTCCGTGGTTTTCCTTGCCGGGGATGTACTCGATTTGGAATGAGTATGCCTGAAGGGTGAGTGCCCATCGCATCAGGCGAGAGTTCAAAGACTTGGAGGCTGCCAGGAACGATAGTGGTTGGTGGTCCACCTGAACTGTGAAGTGGGTCCCATACAGGTAGAGTTGGAACTTCTGTATGGCCCAGACTAGTCCAAGACATTCTTTCTCCGACGTGGCGTAGTGGGTCTCGGCGGGTCTCACTTTTCTGCTGGCGTAGGCGACAGGGAATAGTGTCTCTGTGTTCGTGGGGTCGCGCTGTAGCAGTACTGCTCCGAGGCCTAAGTCGCTTGCGTCGGTGCGAAGAACGAATGGCTGAGTCAAATCGGGTAGGTGGAGTACTGGCGCCGATGTCATTCTGTCCTTGAGTGTTTGGAATGCTGTCTCGCATTCGGCTGTCCATACTACTTTGTCCGGGGCGATTTTCCGGGTTCCATTTGTCAGTGGTACGGCGATGCTGTTGTAGTTGGGGATGAACTTCTGGTAGAAGCCGCAGAGTCCTAGAAATGACTGCACTTCCTTCTTTGTCTTGGGCCTAGGAGCGTCGAGTAGGCGTTTCACTGTCTTCTCTACCGGTCGCAGGCTTCCTTGACTGATGGTGTGTCCCAGAAATTCTAGTTCTGTGAATCCAATCTGACATTTGGTGGGTCTTGCCGTCAATCCCGTGTCTCTGAGGCGGGCGAGTAGTTGCTGTAGGAGCGTGACATGTTCCTCCCACGTAGGTGTTGCGATGAGGATGTCGTCCATAAACGAATGTAGGTGCTCGCTGCTCAGGGGTGCCAGGAGTTTTCGCATCATTGCGCTGAAGATGCTGGGTGCGTTGTGGAGTCCGAATGGAAGCACGTTGAATTCGAAGTGTCCTTCCATAGTGCTGAAAGCTAGGTACTTTCGGACTTGTGGTTGTACTGGTATCTGGTAGTATCCTTTGCTGAGGTCGATGCGTGAGAAGTACTTCGCTCGCTGTAGCTTGGCAAATAGGTCTGTCTGGTCCGGGAGTGGCTCTGGCTGGAACTGCGTTACGGCATTCAACAGTCTGAAGTCGATGCACAGTCGATGCTCTCTGTTGGGTTTTCGCAACAATACCGTGCCGGCGCTGTAGGGTGAAGTAGACTCTGAGATGATTCCGGCTGCCAGTAAGGTGTCTATCTCTTCCTTGATGGCTCGCTGCTGCGATAGTGGCATCGGGTAGAGCTTCTGGCGGACGGGTGTTGGGTCGGTCACCGTTAAGGTTACTTCGACGAGGTCTGTCCTCCCTGGTCGGTCTGTGAGCACAGTCTGATGTTGTCGAATGACCTGTAGTACTTGCTGTTGCTGTTTAGCGGCTAGGTCTCCGTTGAGTATCACGTCTTTGTAGGTTTCTTTGGAGTGCAGGGGGTACTCTACTGCATTGGTCTCCATGCTTTCTCCTTCTTCCGCGATGGCGATGGCTAACAAGTTGTGAGTGCTGGGGGTCGCTGGTCTGTCCGTATACTTCTTGAGGAGATTAATGTGGTGGTATCGGGCTCTCCCGTTCACCTCTACTTGGTAGACTGTCTTGGATTTCTTGGCAGTCACCCGGTACGGTCCTCTCCAAGCGATGTCCAGCTTGTTGGTTCCACTTGGAAGTAAGAGTAGCACTTGATCGCCGACTTGCAGTTCTCTGTCCTTAGCGTGGCGGTTGTAGTACTTCGCCTGACGGGCTCTGGCCTTCTTCAGTGCTTCACCAGCTTTCTTCCACGTTGCTTTGAGGGTTTCCTGCAGGTCTGCGACGTACTTGGTGGCACCTCTTGGTGTGTCGTCTATCTTGGCTTCCGTCCAACTTCTGCGTAGGGCTTCTAGCGGTCCTGCTAGAGGTCTGCCGAATAGCAATGTTGACGGGGTGTAGCCTGTGGCTGCATGGGGCGTTTCTCGGTATGCGAACAGTGCCGCATTCACGTAGGTGTCCCACGCTTCTGGATTGTCGTCGGCGACTTTCCTGAGTATGGTGAGAAGGGTTCCATTCAGTCTTTCTACTTGTCCGTTGCTGGCGGGGTGGTATGGTGGTGTGCGAATGTGATGAACTTGTATCAACTCGAACACGTCTTGCATCAGGCGGCCGGTGAACTGAGATCCGTTGTCCGTTCTAATGCTGTCCGGGAATCCGACTCTGGTAAAGATGGCGATGAGTGCATCTGCAATCTTCTTGGTGTCGATCGCTGGCAACGGGACTGCTTCGCACCACATCGTACATGCGTCGACGAGTGTGAGTAGAAATCTGTTCCGCTTCTTGGTCATGGGCAGTGGTCCTACTATGTCTACTGAGACTTGCTGGAATGGCACGCCGACTACTACCGATGGTCCTAAGGTAACTGGTACGGTGTGATGTCGCGGGGAATATCGTTGACATTGGTGGCAAGATTTCACGTAGCGCTTGACATCCTCCGTGATTCCTGGCCAATAGTAGTGTGCGCTGATTCTCTGCACTGTGGCTCCAATTCCCATGTGTCCGCTGAGTGGCATGCTGTGGCCTAATTCTAGTACTTGGGCTCGAAGGGTGGCTGGTAGTACTAGTTGGGTGTGATCTCCATCTCCTTGTCGATGTAGAACTCCCTCTTCCATGTAGAAGTCTCCCTTGTGCGGGGGTGTGTGCGCCTTGGGTAGCTTCTGGAAGCACTTCGCTATCGAGGTGTCTTCTTTCTGTGCTGTTTTGATCTCTTCGAGTCCTGGATTCGGAGCGAACTCGGGCTGGGGTGGTTGGGTTTTAGCTTGGGCCCTGGTTTGCACTGAAGCTATCTCTACAGTTTTAGGGGGCGTGCCTAAGAACACATACCTACAACCTAGCACTAGATCATACAGGGGTTTCTGTAAAACAGCTGCTTGGATTCGTCCTGTGACGTACCTACTCTCTACTTCTATCCATGCTATTGGGCAAGTAGTTGTCGGTTTCGTCAAGTCTGCTCCTTGTAAGTCGACTGTCTTGTCTGTCAAGTCCGCTCGCGATACAAGAGATTCGCTAACTATCGCGTCGTATGATAGACCTGTGTCATACAGACAGTTCGCTTCTTTTCCGTTGACCTTGACCGTGTCTGTCACCGATGGGTGATCTCCGATCGTGTGTGGCTTGTTACCGCTGCTTTGAGTTAGAACTCTGTGCGCTGGCCGGCTTTCGCGCTCTTCCCTACGTTGTGCGGCCAACTTGAAACATTCTGCGGTGGAGTGATTGTTTCTGTTGCAGAACGAACAATACCGTCTCTGTTCTGCGGGACCTCTTTTCCCGAATTCCGTGTTGGGTCCTTTATTTTGCCCAGGTCTGGGGTTATTCGGCTTATTCGCGGTGCGCTCTTCCCGGTTAGGGCTTCGTTTCTGTGCCTCTTTCCCGTTAGGCTTTAGGTCTCGCCTGAAGCTCTTGGCTTCTCCGTGGGCGGCCACGTACCTATCTGCGACCTTGACCAGATCTTCCAGTCTTTCCACGCCCTGCTCTACTGAGAATGTTCTCAGCTCGGGGGTCATGGTTTCCCGTAGCTGTTCCCATACTAACAGTTCTGTCAGTCCATCATACGTCTTAGCCGTGGCTGACTGGCTAATCCACTTATCCAGCGTTGTGGACAACCGATCCGCGAACTGCGCATAGCTCTCTCCTTTCACTCTCCGGTTGGTGCGGAATTTTTGCCGGTAGCATTCTCCTGTTAGTTCGAATCCCGTTAGGAGTGCCTCTTTTACTTTGTGATAGTCAGTCACTCTGTCAGTCGGTAGCTTACTGTAGATGTCATAAGCCTTTCCTCTAAGCCCTTGACTAAGCTTGAAAGACCAATGAGTGGGATCTAGTTTGTACTCTGTTGCTAGACGCTCAAACCTAGTCAGATAGAGATCTAGACCTTCCTCTCTCTCATTGAATGTTCCCAGTGGAAATGACATTCCTTGTACAGGGTTGGATGCTACCTCTAGCTGATCTGAGTGGGGAGGGGTTGAGGAAGAACTTGAAGCTCCTGATCCCAATCTTCTTAGCTCTAACTCATGCTGTCTTTCTTTTTCCTTTTCTTCCCTCTCTTTTTCTTTTTCTGCCCTTTCATACTCCCATTTCCTAACTTCTGCTTCTCTCTCTGCTGCTAATGCTGCCTTCTTCTGTTCTACTTCTAATTCTAGTTTCTTCTGTTCTGCCTCTAATGCTAATTTCTTTTGCTCTGCTTCTAATTTCTTGGCCTCTCTCTCTGCCTCTAATTCTGCTTTTTTCTGTTCTCTCTCTGCTGCTCTCTCTGCTGCTTCGAGTTTCTTAGCCTCTCTCTCTGCTGCTCTCTCTGCCTTAGCCTCCTGCTTCTCTACCTCTGCATTGATATACGCAATTAGGTCTGCCCCTGCTAAGTGTAAAGTTTCTCCCAATTCCTTGAAACGCAATCTCAAGGCCACTGGGTCCGACATTGCCAAACGTGTCTATGAACACCCTCTGAATCACGTGGAATACCGAAACACTAGCAATATTGCAATTCAATAAAAAACAATGCAAAGACAATTAAATTCGTAATCAATAATAGAATAAAACAAGAGTCAAATGGCATACAACAGTTATTTAAGCAAAACCTGCAAAAGAACAATGCAACATACAGGCACAAAAATATTTGAAGCAAAAAAGTTTTTTAACTAAAGAATAGTGCACCCAACTGATCAGTCCTTGTTACCACTATTCTAAGTTATTCTACTACTCCTACTGTTATCTAATTTTATTGTACTTAGATCCGGTTATACCCAATTCCTATTATACACAGATCCTGGCTAGGCTCGCCAATTAAAGTGTCACGTGGGGTTTATGGGCTCTGCACAATGGAATTATGGACCCTCACGTTTATTCGGTGGGAACTGCTAGTACGTCACCCTATGAATTACTTTAATAAATTTATTTGTTTAGCTCGTTCTGTGTTACGGTTGGGGTACAGAAATAGATAGAAAAATGGTAAAAGATTACTGTCACACTAGCTTTCACACGGCTATGAATCATATGTAGTCAAGCCACTTGGTAACAGTTAAACTCACACATTTATTTCTTCTACTCTATACAAGATTCTCTAAGTACTAATCTAACTTAAAATGTCTCAGTTACTGCTAATAGTTCGATCGCTGATAGTCTATGCAGCTGTTCTATCTTCATCGGGCACTTGCTAGTATATCTCATGTAGATTTGGACTACTGTGGTCCGTGTTACAGTTTCTGGAGAGTTGGACTACTGTGGTCCTGCTATGATCAGTTTAAGTGCACCTTGGCGTGTTCACTTAACTGCTAGATGGTGCGTGCGAAGTCCTTCTGTGAGGTAGCTTCTGGTACACCTTTGTCGTTGTGTAGTTGGGTTCCCTTGCCACGCTGTGGGGTCTGACAGGGTGTTTTACCGGGTCGCTCGTTCCGTCTTGTGCGGTAGAGGTTCCTCAACCAACTAGTCGTTTCTGTGGAGTGGGGTGCACAGGATAGCTCGGGATAGCTCGGGATAGCTCGCCTGCTCGTCTGTAATATAAGAGACGAAATTCTGCACAACCCTGAATAATCGGTTTGTGCAGAGCGTCTCACTGAAAGCCAAAGTAGCCCTCAGTGATAGCTCCACATCTCTATACATAAGCGACGAACATTCTGCTACTTCCGGGTTCCACTGGAATCTCACTCTAAATTCCTATACATATATAAATATCAAACGTGGCTAACTATACACATACAGAATTAATAATATTATAAACATTCCGTGGTACAGCCACTGGTCTGCAAACATACATATAAGTTAAACAACAGTGGTTCCGTACGGGATACAACATGGCGGCGTAACCGGTCGTGTTTCGCCTCGTGGTCGGCTCTTCCACATGGTCACGCAAATTCGGATTAATAATTCACATTTATGCATAGCAAATTCCACAAACATAATTTCAACAATAATATAAATATATCACGATGAAACAGAAGGGTGTTCATTTACCTGTTTGACAAGTTCAGGCCCGTTGTGACTTGATAGAATTCTATGCTTCTAAGTCCTGCTTCCTGGTCTAAGTGTGTAGAGATTTCTCTAGCTATCTAGCTGTTCACACTTCGGTGTATTCCTCCCAACTGACCAAAACTGTGCGTGGTTTGGACCCAGTCAAACTGGCTCCAACCACTTTGCCTAAGCTCTCCCATTGGTTCCAACGGTCCGATTCAAAACTTAAGTGCTGACGTCACTGCGCTGTGTGTGTGGCTCAGGCTCGCAGTGTGCTGTAATTTAATTGCTGCTGTGTAATAGACTGACTCTCTACTATTACAAAGACTACACAATGCTAAATAGTCAACAAGCAGAGTTAAAACTAGCCAATTCATGACAGTTCGATCCAGCAACCTTCGGCTTAGGAAACTAGCGCTCTAACCAAATTCGCTATCAGGCTACTCCCTTCTCCCCACCCCACCCCCTTCCACCTTTGCTCGTTCCGTGAAATCTAACTACAGACTCGGAAGTCTCTTCTTTCGTCTTTGTAACTTTGGAGAAAACCCTCCTATCCTCTCATCCTCTCCTGTAACTCGAAAGTCGTTGGGCCATCCCAGATGATCATTTAACCAGCGTACTCCATCTTTCTCTGTCCTCAGCAACCCTCATGGCTTCGCTCATTGTGTTACGTTTGAGACGCGCACGATAGTACGTGTGAGACGCGCAAGATAGATCCGATCGTTTTGTTTTGCAAAGCATGCAATAACAGAGTGTATTTACCTTTGATTTGATTTTGCGTTGTAGTTGGAAGAAGCTTTGTATAATGTTGATAATTTTCGTTGGTCGATATTATTGGGGAATTTTCTAGGGTTGCTTGTTTACTATCGATCGAAGAGTATAGATAGATCTAGTGATGGCTGCGAGAAGCTTCTGGCCTAGGTGAGGTTACATGACGTAAGACAGTGCATAGTTCTGATGACGAATTGTATTTTGATTGGCTGTAATTGCGTCACGCTGGAATGTTCGAATTTTCTCTAGAGTATAGAGAAACTATATAAGTGCCGCACTATTTAAGAGTTGAGTTAGTTGAGAGTTGAAAAAGTGAAAGTGGAAAAAACGATTTGAGCGATTGTATGCAGTTGTTGATGTACGCTGAATAAAGTCGGAAAACTTCTTACGACGAATCCTGCCTTGTTGCTGAGTGAACAGGTTGCGTGGATAAACGAATCTGAGTTACACTTATCAAGATTCAAGCATCGGGGCTGAATCAACTACTGATAAAAAAAACACCAACAACAGTGTAACACAGTGTAAAGCCAGTCCATTCTCGAATGTTGTCCTCCCACCTCTTTTTATGTCTCCCTCTTCTTCTGCCTCATTGCACAGTGCTTTGCCGGATGGTCTTTGCAAGCCGTGTTGCTCTGGTGATGTGGCCATACCATCAAAGTTTCCGTTTCTTCACCACTGTGAGCATGTCATCGTGTTGTCCAATGGCTCATGTGGTCTGCCGGACTTCATCATTGGTGATGTGCTGGGTATATGAAATGCCCTGAAGTCTTTTTTAGCAACTCATCTCCATGCTTTGTATTCTTCGTTTAAGGTCTGCTGTGAGGGTCCATATTTCGCAAGAGTATAGGAAGATGGAGATGACATGGGGACGCAGCAACCTTACCTTGGAATGTCGACTGATGGTCCTGTCTTTCCAAATGGGCTTAAATCTTGTCAGGTCAGCAGTTGTTTGTGCTTGTTGACACAGTCGTTTGTTTACACGAGGACTACAAAACGCCTAAAATTCGCCCAAAGGATCGGTTTGAGCAGCAATAACCCATAATAATCATGTTTTAATGTGACAACAATGCAATTTCCAATAAATTCATTCTCTCTCTCTCTCTCTCTCTCTCTCTCTCTCTCTCTCTCTCTCTCTCTCGCACACACACACACACACACACTTACACATTGCACGAACATTCTTGACTTAGCTTGGCTCTTTCAATCTATTTTTAGTTCAGTTTGATACAATTTCACAAAAACTTGATTAATTGTTTGGGTGGCAGTGAACCTTTTGAAATATTCTTCCCTTTGTTAAATTTAAGCTAACCTAGATTGTCATTCTACTCATATAAAATAAAGAAAACTAATTAAAGGAAGATTTAGCCATGGAATTAAAATTTGTTTCCTCGTTGTCGGTGAGCTTATAACTCCGAACATAGTCTCGTCGCAATGTTCCGCTGTGACATCGTCAATGCTCCTAGTATCATATTAAGGCTGGGAGCGACTGGGAGCATACTGATTGGTCGACGCATTACAAAATTCGACGCATGCCCACAGTGCTATCGTAGTTGTTAGTAAGGATTAGGGTTAGGGTTAGAGTTAGGGTTAGGGTAACGACGCCTAAGAGCATCGTGAAAAAGCCGGCCCGACTTGACCTGGCGCAGGCGCAAAGACGCCCGGCTAAAGTAAGACACCCGGAACTTTGAGGACGTGACACCGCGTCTGATTCGTGAAAGGAAGTCAAGGAAAAAGTTTTAAGGAGAAAAAAACAGACCAGATGAATAGAGTCTCTATACCGAATATGTACTTCTTTTAAACGCTTCGTCAGGAGTTACAAGTGGCCGCCTCGGGCGGCTGGAATTTTGTTCCTGTATCGGCCAGCGCCTTGAGCAGCTCTTGAGTTGGAAAAGAGCTATATAAGAACGAATAAATTACATAAATAAAATATATACGATACAAGCCAGCTTATAACAGGCCAACTCGTAATAATTCGTAACAATTTAAAATAATGTTCGTCATACAATGAAGGAACTGGAGCTCTGAGACGAAAACTGTGGTTTTTTTTCCTTCAAAAAATGGTATTGGATGCAGTCAATCTAAAAAAAAATATACTCTTCAGATCGCCGCGGTTTCAATTCGATTGAAGAAAAAGCGCGTTATAGCGTCTTGTTTATTATTATTATTATTATTATTATTATTATTATTATTATCTATTGCTATGACCAGCATCTCAGTCAGACGTAGAAAAAAAAAACCCAACTACGACGGTTGTCTTTTAATAGCCTCGAGTTTTCTCCTTTTGGGCTGGTTTCGTTGGCTGCTTGAAAGACGGGGTAAGATGCTTCGCAACAAATTAATTACTAATTTAAAAGCAACTCAGCAACATGCCACTGGCCGATTTTCAGGCAAGATATTCCCAGAAGATTTAAACAAAGCAGTGATAGATCTGCGTTGAACAGTCTATTATATTGCTAGTTAGACAGTTACCTCGGCTACCATCGTAGCTAGCCGTGGTGGAGTCAGGAAGTCGCGACAAGCGTACGGAAGGCATTGTCCAAGCCCAGACCCTAAGGCTTTATCCAGATGGACAAGTCTCGATTGGTCTGCTTTCTATTTACTTCTGTTAATTTTATATTTTGTCTCGTTTCCTAGGATTCGAAGGCCGCAAGAACTAATTCACTGCTCCGACGCTACAGAGTAGGGAATGTCATTGGAAGTTCTAATAGAAGACCACGTAAAAGGAGACACAGAGTGTGGGTGAAAAATCCCCGAGTACCTCTCACAAGGAGTGATAGACACACTTAAGTCTCGGCTAATCTCAGCTACGCGGTGTGAAAAGATTTATTTTAAAAAAAAAAGGAAAAAAAAAAGAGGAGATTGTGCGCAGCAGTCTTCAAAAATATTTCTAAACAGTTTCTGCATGTTGTTATCAGCTTAACAGCCATCTTCATTTTGAAATTTCCGACGCTTTCAGTTGTCTTAGTTTCATCACAAAATCCAGTGTCCATTTCTGCATTCGTTGACTGCTTTAAGTCATCATGCGTCTACCAATCAGAATGCTCCCAGTCGCTCCCAGCCCAAATATGATACTAGGAACTTTGACGATGTCACAGCGGAACATTGCGACGAGACTATGTTCGGAGTTATAAGCAAAGAAAGTACAGCTACGCAAAGAAGGTTCATCTCGGCGAGTGCCTATATAAAGTTACAAAACGTAGCCACTCGTAGCGCCCCCCAGCGATTCTCGTGATAAATGATTCCAAGGGCGATAATTTGTTCTTAGCGCTATGTAAACAAACCGCTTCAGTAGATTATGTTCCGGACACTCGCTTGCTTAAATTAACAAGCGATTCTGCTTTTTTTTTTTGAAAGTAAGTTAATAAGTGTCTGATTTTAATAATGTAAATACAGCTTGCCAACAAGTTGCTTGAATTATGCATTCAGCCGATTAAATTACCGTACCAATGCTGATGATTCAGTAGGCCTGTACTCGGCCTGTACTCATCCTAGATCCGTCAAAACTCAAACCCAAAAGTAAGCTTGAATACCGGTAATAGCTTTTCTGAACATTGCTTGATTTAGCATTTCCAGTTAATAACTGTGTTCCAATCTACTGTTTATCTCATTTACACTGCACTTCTGATTTTAATCGCTGCTAACCTACTGTTAGGCTCTCATCTTAAAATTATATTTACTGCTTTCGTTTCGATCAACTGTGTAAATAAGCCTATAAATTATTAGGCCTACTGTTTATCATCATCATTTTCATCATCATCATCATCATCATTATGGTTTAATATAGGCTATCTCTATAATAGAACTGTAGTTGCAAAAGGAAATTTGATAGGTTAAGATAGACTAAAGAAAAAGAACAGACATGTGTGTGTATGTGTATATGTATATATTGCACAATGTTAATATTCTTCTGCCAAATTTAACTCTGAAATTTACTCGCACAGGGATAGGCTTATATAAGCATGCTTGTTGCTTGTCCCTGCTGCTTGTGATGTATATATTTTATATGTATTCTGAAGAAATAAATAATATATAAACCAACAGACATCAAGACTATAGAAGTAGAGAAATAAAGCAATGCAACAAGAAGAGTGAACAGTGAAGCTTTTAAAGAAAACACATTTAACGTTTAAAAGCATTATTTTTTTTGCATGAATCATTACATTGGAAATTGCACCTAGATAAGACCAAAAAGTGCAACAATAAAAATAGTCAAATAAGAAATATTTGTAGTCATTTATAATATTAGATCTGTACATTGCAGCAGGCTGCATCAATTATGTTACTTTATTGTTAAACCATCATGCATTTATAAAAGCTGAAAAAAAAAGCTTCAAACATTTGTGTTTCTTTTTCTGACATTTAATATGAATATTATAGCAACAAAAAGCAACAATGATGACTCTCTCTCTCTCTCTCTCTCTCTCTCTCTCTCTCTCTCTCTCTCTCTCTCTCTCTCTCTCTCATATAAAGGAAACTTCAGCAATTATCATTTTTTGTAAAGTACTGTCATCTCAATAAATGTATGTTTAAAATAATGAAAAGGGTAAGAATGTTAGGTTTTTATAATTAAATCTGTTGTTTACTTTTTGTTTAGCAAGATTAAGACATACCTACAAAGAAACAGAAGTTTTGCAAGACAAAACAAATACAATTAACCCTTTTCCTGTCTGCTTAAACCAAATGTAATGGAAAGGGAATACAGTCACACAGAAAATGGTATTTTACATTTGAAAGATTTAAAAAATCACATTTGGTATTTTTTCTGCATACATTTCACATGCAACAACAACAACAAAATCTGATAATACTAGACAATTAACTAGTAGCATTATACATTAAAAGGATAATAATTAATAGTTTTTGCTCTTGGATTTTTATTCTTAGATGCATTTATGAAGAATTATTTGCTTAAAAATTACTTCTTTTTTTTTAAATAGTTTTTCTTTACAAGACAACACATCCAGTCAATGAGTCATGCAATAATATTTCATTAGGCCTACTATTTTTTCTTTTTCTTTTTTTTTAAATTACTCTTAAGCAGCAATTAAAACTACGCCTTCCCCTCCCCCCTCCCCTCATCTTCCATTTGTAAGAAATTGGGATATGATAAATTTCAGTATCAACAAAGAAAATACAGTTTACATCGAGTGGTAGATCTAGATCAACGTTGTTAGATTTGGTTATAATTATGTTTGATTCTTCCTTTGGAAAATTAAAAAACGAAAGTCCAGGGCACTTGTATCGTCCATTTGTGCAGTTAAAAGCGCTGCAGTGTTGCCCACCAGGACGGATTCTAGGTTTGTTTACTTGATTTGATACGCTTTCCTCCATTGCTAAGCGCTAAGGCCGAAGCGAGTTATCACTTATTCCGCTAGTTGGCGCTCGCAACTTCCGTTTCGCAGTAAGAGTCGAAATGAACCTTCTTTGCGTAGCTGTACTTTCTTTGTTATAAGCTCACCGACAACGAGGAAACAAATTTTAATACCATGGCTAAATCTTCCTTTAATTAGTTTTCTTTATTTTATATGAGTAGAATGACAATCTAGGTTAGCTTAAATTTAACAAAGGGAAGAATATTTCAAAAGGTTCACTGCCACCCAAACAATTAATCAATTTTTTTGTTGTTTTTTTTCTTCTCGTAACTGAACTAACCACCTTAACCCAACATAATTATTTTTTTTATTGCAAAACACAAGAGATATCATTCCTTCTTTTAGATCTTAACTTCGGTAGGTCATACTGAATGTCTGAACCTTCTGAGGCATATATCGTACCTAGGGCCTCAGCAGACTCGGCTGCGCTGTGTGAACTTAGGTCAGTCTCTACCTTGTTGGAATTCGGCTTTCACAGAGCAAACATCCCAATATGGCTGCCCATTCCTCCAAGGCACAAGTAAACGTCGCCAGCCACTGTGTCTAGTGTATTACCGCCGCAAATATACCCTCAGTTACTTTAAATCCGCCGCAAATATCAGTTAATTTGAAGTCGCCGCAAATATTAGTCAAGTCGCCTCAAATAGACTATCAAATAATTTGAAGTCGCCTCAAATATTAGTTAATTTTAAAGTCGCTGCAAATATCATTTAACGTAAAATCACTTCCTTTTTTTCTTCCTATGAGAACAATACTGTTTCTCATCCATAATCTCCTTTTATAGTTGCACAATTTAAATGTGGGCATGATTGATTTAAAGTGCGCTTGAGGCCTATATCAAAATGGCGCAAAACGTTTAAAATGTCTACTTCACGCTAGACTATAAATTTTGCTCTAAAGTTCTGTTTTGTGTGTCTAATATTTGCGAAGATCGAATCTAAAATCGTATCCGACCGTTCCAAAGGTCGTCGGTTATAGCAGTGAAATGGCTTATCTCCCTTACAATATAACGGGAAAATGGCGGCCAGCAGATTAATGCAGCGATTCGCGACGAACATGCATGCTCTAAGGCGTTGTTGTAAGCGCAAGTATTGTGTGCTTGTGGTATTCAGTGACGGGTAATGACTGTATCGAAGAGCAATTTTGAAGGACACGCGCAGTGACGTTATCGAGGACCCCAAGGACGTTTGAAGCTCCTTGTACGCTTATTTGGGACCTTTCACCCCAATAATGTGGATTAATAAAACTCTTCTATGATCATACTATCTAGTGTACAAGTTTGAAAACAGACTCTCTTTAAGCTGCTGACATGACTTCATGTAAAGTAGCTAACGACTCTTATTTAAAAATCGTCTACAGCACACTTTGTGTAGGCGCTGAACAAATTGATTTTGTTTTATTTACTTACATCTCACATACTTTAGTTTAATTACAGTAGAATGCCGTTACTATTAAATGCCCTTTCTCCCAACAGCACTTCATGGAAAGTCGCGACCTCATTTGCCTAACGTAGCTTCCTCCTCAATGAAGGGAAATGAAAGCCGTTAACTCCCCATTGTTGTTTTGTTTTCCATGAGTCGCGTGCCTTTAATCACCTTGCCAGACAGTTAAAGTGCTTTTAACCCTCTTCACTTTGCTCCCCGAGCAAACGTCACTCCATTACTTTTGTCCGGACACCTCTTGGGACCGTCTGTATGGCGTCAAGGCAGAGAAGAGACAGATCAAATAATAGTCGACGGGAAATATTGAAGACGACAATACTAGATGACTACAGGCGTAATGCCTGTAGTCATCTAGTATTGTCGTCTTCAATATCTTCTGGTGCGATTCTACAAGTAGAAGTGGACAATAGACAATCGTGTACTGTACTGTATAATAGATCGTCGATCGTTTTCATAGCGTAGCTCTTGTCTTCAACCAAGAACGTACTGCGTAACTGAAACCATTATTAGTGGACGACAATACTGACGAATACAATGCAAGAATTAATAATACATTTCAACCAATTTAGAATTGGACAGTAGGAACTCAGTGTACTGTACATTAGATCGGCGATCGCTGTTATAATGTAGCCCTTTTATCTTCAGATAAAACACACTGCGTAGCTGAGACCATCCGAGACTTACGTTTTCTTCTTTAAGTCACTTGAAATACAGAATACCGAATTTATTCAGCGAAATTACAACATACATTGTATATGGAAATTGCTCCCATGTCGGTACACAGTCATACATATTCACACTCCACACAGCACACAAAAAGCACATAAATAACAATCTTCTTGATTATTTAACTGAAAACAGTCTCTTACGTGAAAATCAATCTGGTTTCAGAGCTAAGCATTCTTGACACACAGCCATTAGATCTGTGAGAGAACAATGGGTAAATAATATTAATAAGGGAAATTTTCTGGAACATTATTTGTTGACTTGCAAAAGCTTTTGCTGTAAGAGACCATGACCTTCTTTTACGTAAATTACATTTATATGGCATTCATTCAAAAATTCTTGAAGTTTTAAACTCGTTTATCTCTGACACAGAACAGTGTGTTTATGTAAGTAACCAAAAGTCACAATTTAAAACTTGTTACAGCTGGAGTACGGCAAGGATTTATTTTAGGACCTTTGTTATTTTCTATCTACATAAATGCTCTCCACTTTCATATTTCTACTTCTTGTGAACTCTTCGCTGATAACACTACATTACACTATCAAATTACAGACTTGAACAATTTAGTCTCCTCAAAAAGGGGCTTGTGAACTACAGGAATGGACTGAATCCAACCATATGCATGGCCCTCGATCCAAACAAAACAAAATCTATGCTAATTACAACAAGAAAGAAACGACTAAATTTACCTACGAAACTTCCTCTATTAAAAAAGCGATAAAATAATTGATGAAGTACAATGTCATAAACGTCTTGGTGTAACTTTATGCAATAATTTGTCTTGGATGCAACATATTTTAAATATTATTAAGACTATTTGTAAAAGGACTTAGGCTTACCTGTTATAGAGGTTTAAATATTTCTTAAATTTACTTTCTCGTAAACTATTCTATTCGGGTCACATTCAACCATTTATTGATTATTCCTCTACTATAGTGGCGATGCAATGACACCTTTATTTAGAATTCACAAACGTGCAATTAAAAAAGTTATTAAACAAAAATATATCATGATGACTTATAAAAAGATCAATATTTTTCCTCTTACAAGCAGATTAAAAAGTTTTTAAAACATAATTGTATTATTGACGAGACAAGCAAACAAAGCATGGAGAACATAAAGGGCACACAAAAGCAAAGCTTAAATAAGTGCTACACTTTTGACAAATGACAACAATGAAATGTCTGGCGAACAGGAACGAGTACAAAGCAATAAAAACAGAAGTACATTAATTAATCTTCTCAACAGCAGGGCTTCCAATGGTCTGAGATAAAAAAGGAGGAAAATGACCGAGTGACGAGGTCACGAGCGCACGACCCCAAACACTGTCACAACACTGTCTGCTATAAAAGAAACAATTTTATTAGTGAGAGTGAAGTAGAAGAAAGAAAATAAGTGATTTACAAAAGGTTTGATTGTGCCACATTTTAACGATCTTAATTGCTTCATGTCTTAAAAGCAAAAACTGAAGAAAAAAAATGGAATGTTCAGCAAAAAGTGACTTACCAAAATCTGCAATTAGAAGATATTTTTCTTGTGCAGCTGACTTAGTAAAACCACAATGAATTCAGAATACAATACAGAATACAATCCTCACTAGCAAGTCACTCATGGTCTACTCTGTTAGTGTTACATAGAATGTTCATAATATTAAACTACTCCTACTAGTTCTGCTTTTACAAAAAATTATGGTCAAATGCATACACAGTTATGGTGATGAAAAATGGTTTTGCACCTTTTAGGCCATCAGTAGTAGGAAAAGCATTTGGCAGTGAAACAAGTCTAAATTTTCGCTTTTTAAAAATGTTTTTCTAGTCGGCAGGAAAAGATAAGGTTGCAAACACAAATGTATGTACACAGATCCATGCTCATCGCACAACATAAAGTAGGCTACTGTGCAAGTTGAAAACTTGATTTCGTTCGAGCACAAGACGCAAAACGCGTGTCCGACACGTGGAATCTTTCGGATATGTTGACTCAATTATTCTTCTTCTACCTCCACCTCCATCCAGTCCCATCTCCACTTGTTTTTGCAAGAAACATCGTCAAACTTTTGGCCGCGTTGAACAAAAATTCGACCCGCCATTTTTGCCTATTCGCAAACAGAACGATGATCCGTTTCCAGTCTTCGAAACCAGCCAATTACAGATCAACCAAACTGAGACTGTGTTACGGATATTTTGTGTTACGGATATTTTGGAGCCCCTATGAAATGTTTACCTCGGCAGTTTTCTACGGCGGAACTTTAAAATATTTCGGCTGAAATTTTTTTTAAATGGCGGAAATTCGCCGAACGGCGGAAGATTGGAAGCCCTGCAACAGTGAAAAGAAACAACATATAACTATAGTATAAGAGACAAGAAATACAAGAACGTCGAAAAGGAATAAAAAAGGTAATAAAGATATAAATGAATGAACTAACTAACGAGATACATATACATGCACCCAAGAGTAAACGTAACACAATATAGTAGCTGTCGATTAGAAAATAGAAGGTAAATAAATACCTGGATGCTAAAAAATGAGAAAAAAAATCAGTTTGGAGGAGGGAAAATGTTCACGTGCAAATAAAAAAATAAAATAAAATAAAAACAACGCGCGCACACACACACACGCACACAAACACAGAGAGAGAGAGAGAGAGAGAGAGAGAGAGAGAGAGAGAGAGAGGGGGGGGTAGGGAGAGGGAGAGAGAGAGAAATAGTTCGAGACTGCGTGTTTGCACGTAAACAGATATTTAATATAGTGATGAACTTCTCTATTCATTAAGTTTTAATGCACAAGATACTTTCTGGCAATGCATCTTCATATCTTTCTTTATTTTTTTCTCTCAAGGAAACTGCCAGATCCTCCACAAAATTAAATATTCCAATTCCAGGATTTGATCTCTTCAAAACTTGTCTTGCCTATTCCGGTTCGACTTTGTGGAATAACTTCCCTGAAGTTCTCCGCAGTCCAGCATCTAGATTAACATCATTTAGAACTCGTCTCTTAAGACACATTAAAATGAAATATAGAAAATAGGAATTAGTTGTTGTTGATCGATATTGTCACGTCACCCTAGTGGGTGCCGTGGACGTTAAGCTCAACAGCGAGTGAGGGGATAAAAACTCAAACAAAAGAAACTAACACAAAAGCCAGATGTACAATCACACTCTTTTTTGTTCAACAACAAACGCACACACTCACAGGATAAGGGGAATCTAAACCACCCTCCACCCTTACCTAGACCCACAACCCAGTATCTACTGAACAATTACCCCCCCCCCCTTGTCTAACCTGAAAACCCCAGAACTGTACACTAACAAAATGCCCACAACAATATGCAACAATAGCAACAATCAATTAAATTTCGTATAAATACAATTTCAAGCTAAGGAAACAAATTAGCAAATCTTAGAAATCAATTGTACTGCATAAACTAACTTATAATTTAGTCTCACTGTTCGTGACTTAATTGTTTTTAACTGAGCTCAGAATAAACTATAGAAGATGATCACACAGATAGTTGAAGTAATTCACACGAAGTGCTGAAGATAGAGGTATGTTTTATGTGCGTGAAATGCAAATCTGTGTGAGTGTCGGTGTGTGCGGCTGATATCCTGCAAACCCCGATGGAAAGCTCCCGGTCGTCCGAAGTAACAGGGCAAGTCCCGGCGATGATGGAGGACCACACCCAGCGGCGGCGCCCACGACAGAGAAAAGACGTAGCGGTGGTGGTGACGAGGCCTGGCAACGTCCACACCTCGCAGTGGCAAAGGCAGAGGCCTCAGAGGCTGCAGTACGCGTGGAGCAGTAGTACAGTAGTGCAACCGTAGAAATACCATAGAATTATGACAACAGTGATATCCAGATATTAGCAGTAGTAGTAGCAGAAATAATGATAGTAGTAGTAATAGCAGCAGGCCCAATCTGTCAACAAATAAATTGTCTCACTAGTTCATCCTAAAAAATGTAAACACTAAATAACTAATACTCCTTCCGCCGTCCGCCAACTTGACCTGTTTATACATGCATCTCAATAATTCAATGCAATGCTTAATTCTAATAACTTATATTCCTTTCATAAAACATAGTTGTTTATATAAATATTCATAATTATTACACTTGCACTTCCAGTCACACAATCCTGACTCATCTCATCCTCACTTCCATCTTCATCACCCCTCTCTGTCACGAACAGACTAGTTTTACCCTGCCTATTTACTATTTAGCCTTGTTTAGTCATTGTAACTTTAGAAAGTTAGAGTATTACACAGCAGCTGATTACAGTATAGGAGGTACACACACTGCGAGCTTGACGCAGGCAGTTAGTGACGTCAGCACTGTGTGCCTTGAATCTGAAAGTTTTAACCAATGGGACGCAAGCAGAGTGGTTAGAGCCGGTTCTGACTGGGTCAAAACCTAGCAAAGCTTAAGTCAGTGCTACGAAAGACACCGAAGTCTACACAGCTAGACCGGAGCAGAGAACTATCTTCACTCATAGACCAGGAAACAGGACTTGTGAATTTTAGAATTCACTCAAGTAGCCACGAGGCCTGACTTTGTCAAACGGGTAAATGAACATACTTCTGTTTCATCGTAATATATTTATATTATTGTTGAAATTATGTTTGTAGAATTTGCCATGCATAGATTTGACTTGTTAATCCGAATTTGCGTGACCACGTGGCGAAACACGACCGGTTGCGCTGCCATGTTGTATACCTGACAGAACCACTGTTGTTGAACCTATATGTATGTTTGCAGACCAGTGGCTGTACCAGTGAATGTTTATATTATTATGAATTCTGTATGTGTGTAGTTAGCCACGATTGATATTTATGTATGTATAGGAAATTAGAGTTGAGATTCCAGTGGACCACGGACGTAGCAGAATGTTCGTCGCTTATGTATAGAGATGTGGAGCTATCACTGAGGGCTACTTTGGCTTTCAGTGAGACGCTCTGCACAAACCGATTATTCAGGGTTGTGCAGAATTTCGTCTCTTATATTACAGACGAGCAGGCGAGCTATCCCGTGCGCCCAACTCCACAGGAAAACCAAGTTGGCTGTTTAGCCCCTACAGCACAAGACTGAGGGAGCAACCCTGGAAAACCCCCTGCAAGACCCCACAGCGTGGCAAGGGACCAAACTACACGACGACACATCGTGTACCAGAAGCTACCTCAACGAAGGACTTCAAACACACCACACTGCAGTTAAGTGACACGGAAGAAGTGCACCCAAACTGATAGCAAAAGGACCACAGTAGTCCACTCTTCAGAACTGTAGTAAAACGGACCACAGTAGTCCAATCTTCATGAAATCTAGCAGCCAGTGCCCGAGGAAGACATAACAGCTACATAGACTATAAGCGATCGAATTATTTGCTGTGACTCATGACTTTTTAAGATAGATTAGTACATAGAAGATCTTGTATAGAGTAGAAGAAATAAATGTGTGATTTTAACTGTTATCAAGTGGCTGGACTACATATGATTCATAGCCGTGTGAAAGCTAGTGTGACAGTGATCTTTTACCATTTTTCTATCTATCTCTTATCCCAGCTTTAACACAGACCGAGCTAAACAAATAAATTTATCAAAGTAATTCAGCGGGTGACTAACTAGCAGTTCCCATCGAATAAAGCGTGAGGGTTACAGCATTCCATTGTGCAGAGCCCAGTAACCCATAAACCCCACGTGACACTCTCCATGTTTATAGCACATTATATTCACAATTATCTCTATCCCGCTATAATGCATCATCACCCTTCCCTCATAATCATCACCTTCATCACCCCTCTCCCACATAGTACATTGTCTCCCTTCCTTCACATTCATCACCCCTCTCTCTCTTTAATATGCGTACTTCCTCATCCACCTTGACCCCATTTTGGCAACAACATCAACAACCTTATTCATTCTACACATTTAAACAAGAAAATCATAAGAAAATCTTATAAAAATCAATACACTATTATTTATCAAAATACATCCTTTTCCCCCTCATTCACCATCATTCATTCACGTACGCAAGCTCGGAGTGCATAGCCACTAAGGAAATGAATTACAGGATTCACACTCACCTTTTAGTCCTCGGCCTGCGACACACGGATACACGTACACATACACTACAACACAAAACAGTACAGCACCACACTGGTTATTCCGTTTGAGAGTATTACGTTCGTTCTGTGCTAATGCTAGGCTTTGCACTGGAGCATCTCAATACCGACGAGGTAATTGAGCCTTGGAAGATGCCTAAACGAAGGCCATACAACTTTAAGAGAGAACCCTACACTTATTTCTTCCTGAACAAATGGCGGTTACAGTCTTTCCACTACAGTCTTTTAGTCATTCTTGTCCCAATAAGGTGCAAGACCTTGGGTGGTTCGAAACAACGAGACTCAACCCTTACAGAAGCACTTTACTCTAACCTGACACACACTGTCACAAAGTTACTTCTGTCCAAAAAACCGACTGCTCGCAAAAGCTTCCAAAATGACTCTCCTGGCTAAATCTTCTACCAATTCACAGCACAAGGTATCGAGTCCAGCTCAGTAACCCGTTTTCCCACTATGCATTATCCGCTATGCGTTAATCTCGTGAAAATCATACATACCTATCTTACATACGCAGTAGAAACAAACTGCCAATTCGACTTTGTACACTGTATCACTAGAGATGTGCAACTCTGCACGATATGTAACTACCTCTAGTGTGTGCTGAAAACTCGTGTCGTCACAGATATTATTAACATTAATATATGACTTAACATTTTAAAAATGGTTTTATCTAATGATGACCTTGTTTATTTGTTATTACCCCATGATGTTATTGTTGTATGAGCACAATCCTAGGCGACCGCGGGATGGGGGAGAAGGGTAAACTACACTGAAACAACCATTACACTAATAGCAACAGTAGGATGGCTAGTGCTCACAGCCAGTGTATATGTCCGGGCAAGCGGGAATCGAACCCGCAACCTTTGTAACACAAGCTCGCCCCTCTAGCAACTGAGCTATCCAGCGTTTCGATAGGCAGACATTATCACGGTCATAGTTCAGAACTGAAACGTGTATTTATTCGGATTTTATATTGATGAAATAAAATTAATGGGGTTGGATGAAATCCAAAATAAACACGCAACTGAAAGAGTAACTGGAAGTGGGCTATGTTACTGTTAATAGATTGTGTGCATCAAGGAAAAATCGAATCAAATGCTTAAAAAAATAATCACATCAAAATATCATTTCCATTTACTTTCATGCGTGGAAGGAGGTAGAAGAAGAGGGAGACAGAAAAAGAGGTGGGAAGACAACATTCGAGAATGGACTGGTTTGACACTGAGCAAAGCCATGATGGTTGCTGAGAACAGAGAAGGATGGAGTACGCTGGTTAAACGACCATCTGTGGTGCCCCAACGACCTTTGAGTTACGGGATAGGATAGGATAGGATAAATAAATCGCTAGAGATTAACACCGACATGGCTGCAAATGTACGTCCAGCATTTGATGGTTTTTGACGCTCAGTTAATATAATAATAATAATAATAATAATAATAATAATAATAATAATAATAATAATAATAATAATAATAATAATAATAATAATAATAATAGGCAATTTATATAGCGCTTTCCAAAATCACAAAGCGCTTTACACAAACAAATGTAAACACAACATGCGTACATTGGTCAATAACACACATCCACATATACATCCCAACACCAAAAATAAAAAAACAACACTCACTCATGGCGCCTAAGAAAAGGCCTCTCTAAAAAGATGCGTCTTCAAGTTCGTTTTAAAAGACGCTAGTGAAGGACTGTGACAAAACAAAACAAAACAAAAAAATTTTGTAATTAAAAACAGTAAAAATTGTAGTGCTCTATTGTTTGGCTTGTCGTTTGCATGTCTTGATCCATTTAGGCATCAACCTAGATGATAATTATACTTTCCAGGCCTGACAAATGGAATAAACGTTATCCCTGTACATCTTTCAGGATATCTGGAGTTAGTTTTGCATGTTCCCTTTGCACAAAGCTTTACGTCTGAATCTTTTGCACAAGGCAGAATATAGCCTAGTCGCGAAGTTTGTTCTATAAACCAAGAGAGGTAACCCTAACGATTTTTTTGAATTAGGTAGAATTACCGTCCCCTAACACAGGTGCGTATGGGGGACTGAACCCTAACGAGCAAAGACTAGGCCTATTTAAGGAATAGACCTATTCCCCGAAACTGTAGAGGCTGAAGAGCACATGAGCGTTCGCCAAAAGTTTTTGTTTTGATACGGAGAATACGAAGCTGGCGACTATCAGAAGAGAAAAGGAGAGATTTTGATGGTGTATAAAGTTGACTAACTCGGAGAGATACAATGGACCGGAGTGACAGCTTTGAAGCAAAGGCTTGCAGTGTTATACTGTATTCTGTTCCCCACGATTTAATGTGCTTGCTGATATTTTAAAGTCCAAATTTGTGTGGTTGTTGTGAATTTGTGTGGAAGTTTTTCTTTTTTTTCCCCCGCGAATTTTGTCTACTTGTGACACTACACCATATTCATTGTTTTAGGATTGGTAAATTTTGTATCGGATTGGTCGTCGCCCGGGTCAACAAGGACCGCGCCTTCCGTTGGCCACCAAGACGGAGGTGATAAGTGTACTACTGATGGACAACTTAGCAAGATCCGCACCAGAAATAACATCGTCATAGGAACCTGGAATGTCAGGACCCTAACTGCGGAGGGAAAATTAGAAGAACTGGCCCACGAGATGGACCACTATCGATTGAACGTTTTAGGGATCAGCGAACTGCGCTGGAAAGGCAGAGGTGAAACAACGACCGACAAAGGCCACGAGCTTTATTTCAGCGGTAGAGATGACAGGCACGAACACGGAGTTGGATTCTTGGTCCACAAGAACATTCTAGACACTGTCATGGGTTGCCGCCCAGTCTCCAGTAGACTCATTACCATCCGTCTGAGAGCAACCAGGCCTATGCCCCAACTTCAGACTATGACGACAGCGAAGTGGGGGATTTCTATGAAAATCTACAGGCTGTCCTTGACCAAGGGCCGAAGAAGGACATAGTCATAGTGGAAGGCGACTGGAATGCCAAGGATGGCCAAGATGCGCACCACAACTGGGGAGACACATGTGGACCCCACTGCAACAACGAAACAAATGACAGGGGTCTGAGACTGTTGGAGTTTGCCAGATACAACAATCTGATACTGGCAAACACGCTTGGTCTCCACAAAAAATCCAGACGATGGACATGGCACAGTCCCGGCGGGGAACATCACAACCAGATCGACTACATCATGGTCAAGAAACGCTTCAGATCAAGCATCAACATTGGCAGGATACGCTCTTTTCCAGGAGCAGACATCGGAAGTGACCATGATCTCGTGATGATGTCTTTTCGGCTCCATTTGAAGAGAGTAAACAACGCAAAGTGCACCAAACTGAAGTTCGACCTGGACAAACTGCAAGACCCGGAGGTGGCAGAAATATTTCAGGCCACAATTGGAGGGAAATTTGCACCACTGGTCATTTTGGGAGCTGGTGAAGTAGATGTCAACACCATGACCACCACCTTCAACTCAGCTGTGACAGATGCCGCCACGGAGATCCTTGGAAAGCACCGGCCAAAGAAGAAGTTGTGGAACACACCTTAACTTTTGAACCTGTGTGATAAACGAAGAGAGATGAAAAAGAAAAAGAACACCTCACAGGGAGCTGATGCCTACCAAACAAATCAACAATAACATCCGAAAAGGCATGCGCACAGCAAAGGAGAACTGGATCAATGCCAGGAAATAAAGAACAGTCTGAACAAGAACAACAGCAAGAAGAGCACAGCAACAGTCCTACCAGACTGGAAAGCGGCTGACAAGTGTTAAACAGCCCAAGGTCTCCACGATCCAAAGCAAGTCTGGCATATGCCTTACAGAAGAACAAGAAGTCATGGACAGATGGACAGAGTACTGCCCTGACCTTTACAACCACACACCAAACGAAGACCCATCAGTTCTAGCATGTCCCGAGAACAGAGAAGAAGAAGAAATCCTCTCAATTCTCCGGGAAGAAGTTGAGGCAGCAGTGCAATCGCTGAAGAAGGGGAAGTCAGCGGGAGTGGACAAAATACCCGCGGAACTGCTTCAAGCAGGAGGAAAAGCGATGATTGACGCACTCACTATTATCTGTAACAAAATCTGGCAGAGTGAGGAGTGGCCTACACCATGGACCCAGTCGCTTATCATCACTCTTCCCAAAAAAAGTAACCTTCAGGAGTTTAAAAATTACCGCACCATCAGCCTCATCAGCCATCTAAGCAAGGTCCTCCTGAAAGTAATACTCAACAGGTTGAAACCCCAAGCTGAACAAATCATAGCTGAAGAATAAGCAGGATTCAGGGCAGGGCGAAGTACCACTGAACAGATTTTTAACCTCAGAATAATCTGCGAGAAATACTTACAGCACCAACGACATCTATATCATGTGTTCATAGACTTCAAGAAGGCGTTTGACCGAGTCTGGCATGCAGCTCTGTGGGCAACCATAAGAGTGTACAACATCAGCAGTCATCAAAAGCCTGTATGACAAGAACTTCCAGTGCAGTCCTCCATAACAGCGCCATCGGAATCTGGATGAGAACAACAATCGGTGTGCGTCAGGGATGCCTACTCTCTCCAACACTCTTCAACATCTTCCTAGAGCGCATCATGTCAGATGCCCTTGCAGATCACGAAGGCACAGTCAGCATAGGGGGAAGAGCAATCTCCAACCTTCGTTTTGCGGATGACATTGATGGATTGGCTGGTGAGGAACAAGAACTTGAACAGCTGGTACAGAGGCCTGACACCATCTCCCGAGCCTATGGAATGGAAATAAGTGCAGAGAAGACCAAAATGATGACCAATAACATCAATGGCATCAACATGGACATCAAAGTCCAAGGCCAATCCCCCAACACAGTGCATAGCTTCAAATATTTAGGAGCCATTGTGTCAGACAATGGGTCCCGACGGAAGTCCTCTCCAGGATCGCACAAACAACTGCTGCCCTGACAAGGTTGAAGCCAATTTGGAAAGACAGGACCATCAGGCTAATAATAATAATAATAATAATAATAATAATAATAATAATAATAATAATAATAATAATAATAATAATAATGATGATGATAATAATAATAATGGTAATAATAATAATAATAATAATAATAATAATAATAATAATAATAATAATAATAATAATAATAATAATAATAATAAGAAGAAGAAGAAGAAGAAGAAGAAGAAGTAGTAGTAGTAATTTTGATTAAGTAATATTTTTATTACTATTAATTAATATTTATTGTTTAAATTAATTATATTATTATGTTTTAATGTAATAATAATGTGTTTCTGTTTTTTTCTTGTAATTATGTTCCTCAGTCGGTTCTTTGCAGTCCGCTGGACCCTATACACAATGAATATCTTCTTTCCTTTTGACTTTTTATATCTGACTGTATATCATGTGATTTTTTTTAAAATTCTTTTTTATGACTCCCTTTCCGCATACCTCTCCCCCCTCACTCTTACAATTCCCCACCCCCTCCATCCTCTCTTTCATGCGCTGACTCATACTGTATATTTTTTTAAATTCATATTTATGTGTTTTATAATTGTTTATCGTGCGTTTGGCTCATTTCATAGCAACGAAGGATTATGATAAGGATAAGGTTTTAGTCATAAAGCACTGTCTCTAACGATTTGGTAAATGCAGCAGTTCTGGGATTGCTTTCAGTTAAGACATATTGCAATGTACAGTCCACAGACGCTGCTGCTGCTGTCAGTGTCATTTAAACTAGTTCTACTCTATTGGTTTAATACTTTCGATTTGGGGTTGGAAAATGTATCCATTATTCTATGACTGTGTTATGCTTTTTCCTAGCATCTGAAATTCTGAAGTGAAATCGTGTTATTAAACCATCTCCGTTGTACTTATTCAAGTTACTGCATGTAAACGTACCTTGTGTGGCTGGGAGTCGGATAGTGTTGTAGGAAAATATAGCAACCGAATCTATGACTAATTTTTTTTTGTCAGCCTATTCTTATGTTTATGACTGGTTGGATATATTCATAATTGAACGTCAGCAGCCATACCAATAAAAGGGTTGCACATTTTCTCGACGGTTGAGACATTCTTGATTCTACTCCAAAGCCCATTTCCGAGAATGCTCTGGTTGTTTATGGAATTTTAAAAGCACATTTTTCACATTTTACAATTTTTTTTAATGCAAGTTGTAGTGGCAATGCGTGTGATTTAATACTTAGTCCTCGCAGCGGCTTTAAACTACCTGTAGCTGACGATTTTCTCTTGTGGCTTGTATGGGATAGCCACCTGTATACACTTACCCGTTTAGGAGCAAGGTTTACCTTAAAATGCTGTATGGAATACTCACCTGTAGGCAACTAAACCTGTTTCTGATGAGTTTTACCTGCTAGCTAGCAGATAGTAAAAACTCATCTGTACTGACTCGTCCCGTTGCCATATCGAGGGCCCTCGCGAGTTTGGAAAGCTATGAACGAACAATTGGCTAACTGGAAAGTCTATAGTTCGAAACGTCGACATATCTATTACTAAAGGAACTGAATCTCTTGAGGACAGGGAGAGGGAAGGGGGGGGGAGGGAGGAGATTTTATTTCTTATGTCATTTGTCTATGGTCTCCTAGATACTAAATTTGCCAAGTCACCATTCCCACCCCCAAGCGACAGTAGGCTAGCTAACCTCTTGGGGACAAACTCAACAGATTAAACAAAGTTGGCGGCATCATCATTATCATCATCATCATCATCATCATCATCATCATCATCATCATCATCATCATCATCATCATCATCATCATCATCATCATCATCTTGGTCCTGATTCGGCTCATTGCAGTCCGCTGGACCCTATAAACAATGACTAACTTACAAACTAATCATCATCATCATCATCATCATCATCATCATCATCATCATCATCATCATCATCATCATCATCATCATCATCATCATCTTCATCATCATCTTCTTCTTCTTCTTCTTCTTCTTCTTCCATTGTGTGACGAAGGAACTATGGCTATATGTATACTAACCACGCAACACTAGCGTTTTAAATGTGTTCTACCCTGAAGGCGAGTTGAGATGGGTAACGCTTGATGGAATGAGGGCTATAAGCAAGCAGTGAAAGACAAAAGACATTGCTTAGGAAAATACAGATACAGGGAGGCCAAGCTGCGCTGAATATTGGAATTTATGTCGCTAGCTACTTAGCTCAGAGGCTATTTCCCTCCTCCGCTGTGGGTAGGTTTAAGAGTTTGCTTTTCAATTTTGAGTTTGTGAAACCGTTGGTGGAATCTGAAGTGGCGAATGTCATATTGGTTAGAAAAACAATGCGCATGGAAAAATTAAAAGCCTGTTCCAAGTTTGTGTTCTGTGAAATTCGTTTGTAAAAAGTCCTTGCTTTCACACTGGATTTTACATCTATAGTTACACCAGTAAAGGGTGGTGTCGGCAAATGTGTGCAATCAGATTTGAAGTGCCACCGCCACATTTAATACTTGCCTTACACTCTTTACAGTAACCGGTATTATGGTCAATCTTTCCTGCTTCTGTCTCTCGCAGGAGAAAGAATCTCCAAATGTCAGCTTTCCCACGCGTGTTAGCTACGAATTTATCTGTTTCTGCCATTTTGCTAGTGCTTTACGGAACGAGTGATGTCCATTAGAAAAACCGCGGTTTTCCGGTTTTTTAAGGCCAAACCGGTTTACCGAACCGTGAGAAAGTCGAACCGATTCAAACCGAACACCCCTAGCCCCAAGGGTTTTTATGATCCTTTTATATGTACATAATGTGTGTAGCTAGGTACATCAGTTTTAATTTTCACATTTTTTATTCTCTCTTTAAAACATTATTCCAGTACACATTGTCTAATATGTTGCCTTAAATGACTTGTGTTTTTAAAAGACGTTAATAAAGCATACTACTACTTGTGCTTGTACCCCTTCTTTATCACCCAATCTTGCGAGAGAGTGCGTGCGATTTGTGATCAGTTTGTGTGGACATAAGTTTTATGTAGTATGCTTGTGTTGTGTGATAATAATGAATGTGTATTTTGTAAATGTTTATTATGTCTCTTAGAACGCGAGTGTGAAAGATTTACTTTTATTTTTGTAATATGTGTACATATGTATTTTATATTGTATTTTATGATTTTTATGGTTATTCTACATGTATGTTTATTTTTATTTATTTTCGTTGTATCCACGTGCCCCAAGGGGTTTTATGGAATAAAGCGCTTTTGACTTCACTTGACTTGCTTCTTGTTCTTGTTCTTCATGTTCTTGTTCTTTTTGTTGTTTTGTTGTTGTTGTTGTTGTTGTTGTTGTTCTTCTTCTTCTTCTTCTTCTTCTTCTGTACGAAGACTTGGGTCTACCTATAGCAGTTACTTGCTACGGCAACGCACCTTAATACTATACTGTACCTGTGCTTGCGGCATCCGTCACGACTGAGCGACGGCCGCCGACAATGCCTTGCTTGCACGGCCGATACAGTAAGTGGGGGGTGATGCTAATTGTCACGCCAATTAACTTTGCCCCGCAATCATGTTTTACCGTGAACGCTATCTTTCATCGTGTGGCACAACACAACACAGCCATGTCCACACCACTTAGCTGAGATAAGCCGGGGTCTAACTTTGCCTTTCCATAAAGCTCAGCTACGCAGTGTGAGCACAAATCCCATATCATGTGGTTTTGTTCAGAGAAAGAGAGACAGACAGACAGGCAGATAGATAGACAGACAGAGTTGCTGTAGCTGTATGTCATAAGGATCATATCCAGGACGCTGTCAA